>JAPZDV010000026.1:3395726-3427710 GCA_029814665.1 Acanthurus lineatus
TAGACTTGTAAGAGTCATTAAAAAGCAGTTATATATATATAAATATATATATATATATAGTACATGCAGCTGTACTGGTGTGATAGAGGAATCTTCACTGGAAACTGGAAGCAACCATTTCATCTCTAAGTGCGGCTTGTTCTCTTCCTAAGTCCTCAAAATCAAATTTTCCTGATTATGTTGCCCACACAGCCACAGCATACTGTAACTGAAAAAATTCATCATGTTTACAGAGCCTTTATTGGCTGAGCTAATGTTATGACCCCCGGGCCGGCCAAACATATTCAATACTCTATGTATAGGTATCATGGGTATAACTGGCATCGCTGCTGATAGTAAATGCAGCAGCATTTATGGTCAAATGTGTAGTATTTCTCTATTAACCTACATAGTCTTATTACCAAACTCAGAAGAAAAATAACCAACAAAACACTTTTCATTGGCTACCTGCAATTTTATTTCAGTCCCAGTAATCAAAGTACATGCCTGTGTGCTTCAAAAATTAATTGTCAACATGTGCCTAAGCAGTTTTTAACTACACTAAGCACTTCAAAGCTAATCAAATCCAATCCTATGCAAAATCCAGCTTTTATAGATTTTATTGTCACACTTTGGTGAACTGCTATTGTTTTTCCTATTCTTTGCTGTAAGCAAAGTTTCTCCTAGCAGAATAAGTGCTAACCTTAACTGATAAACAGTCAGATTTACTGTTGCAAATAGTGAGACAGTCCTGGGAAAAAGAAGAAGAGAGCTGGAACATAAGCAAAGGGAACCCAGCCTTGACCCAAGTTTGTTGTTCTACCAAGTCTACTTCTAATCAATGTTCTGTCACATCAGTCTAAGACCAAAATGAATTGATGCTCATTTTTGTATTACTGTTTCAGTTTTGTTATTTTTTAAAGTATGTTTTTTGTGTGTTTTTTTTAAATTTTGTTTCATTTTATGCAGTTTTTCACCACTTGTTGTCATTTTTATGTCAGTTTAAGTTTTAGGCAATTACCTTGGAAAGAGGGGAAGCAAAAGCTGTAATAATGAACAAGTAGAACAGGTGAAGGGGGAACTTGGGCCCTGAACACATGTTTATTTGTATGTGTGTCTATTTTCCAAATATTCCATGTAGGATAAAGTTCGGAGTTAAACCCTGTCAAACCACTACAATTAATGTTTGCATTTTTGGTTTTGACCAGATCACATTTAGATGCCTGCATTCTAATCCACCACCCTAGCTTCTGCACCATTACTTCCTTGAACATTCTTTATTGATACTGAAAATTGGCAACGAATACAAATCACAAGGTTCATAACTGTCCAGTATGAGCACTATTCAAAATGTGTAATCATTTTGCAACATGCAACCAACCATTAAACTAGCAATTTGGTCTGTAAGCTATGATGAATGTGATGGATGATGTTAAATTTGGATTGATATTGTCCAAACTTTAAATCATCCACCACATTGTTTTTGATCATTTTAAGTATTCTAAAATTTTGAAAATACTCTGAAAACTTACCTAACTGGTGCTGTTTCTTGCCCCATCAGACCCACAGTACTGTTTGCTGTGTTGCCACATTCCACCATTAAATATTAAAATAAGCTCCTCAAGGAGGTAAAATCTGCTCACTTTATCAAATGTTGAGTTTTAAAGATACTAGTCATCGATTCCAGCACTCATTCTCTGCTTTCTATCAGACTTCAGAAAAACAAGTCCCAGTTTAAATTCCTCTCCTTTGGAAAGTTGCCATATTAGGTTCACTTTACAGCCTTAGAGCAAAAAGCAAGCCAAAAAAAAAAAAGTTTTGGCTGCTAATCTTGTCCAGCGTGCCCCGCTGAAGCTGCAAAGCATTTCTCTGGTGGCTGCCTTATTTGTTTCATCATCAAAACCCTCTTTGGAAGGATTTGCTCAGTTTGGATTGACTCTTCAGGGAAGAGCTGGGTGAGAAAGGAGACAGTGAGAGGGGAGGAGTGGGGTGGTCAAGCTTTTGGGGGCAGAGTGAAAGAGAAATAGCAAAATTGCAAAGAGTTGGAGAAGATGTGCAGGGTCCCTTTTAAAAAAAACTTGAACTACACAGAAAAGATGGCTGGTTCAAGAAAAGAGGAAATTGACAGAGGGAAGGAAATAAAACAAAAGAGAGAAGAGACAGCAAAGAAAAGATGAGACAGGACTGGCAAGTCCTTAATAAAATGATCTGGCAAGTGGCAAGATAGACATATTGTCAACAACAAAAAACAACCAAAAAAAGGAGGGATTTGAGATGAAAAAAATTCCTCAATGCTCCTTTTTACTGAGTCCCCTGTCTGTACTCGAACTCCACTGAATTTTTAAAAACTTTCAGAGGCCCACGGTCTTTATTCAGCTCATAAGTCACTGTGACCACATCACTTGGAAAAAATTATAGAAGAATAAGATAACAATGCATAAATAGATTAGGGATACAACAGTTTTTAGTGCTCGACATGATTCACCTTCTTGATTCAACTCTGAATGCTGGTGTAATTTAAGACCATGCAATACAGTTGAAAGCTCCATAACCCCATTGTATGTGAGCTCTGAGCTTGAATTTAATCTTTACTGAAACGGGGGGGGGGTGTATGGATCCAAATACAAACATACTTTTAACAGGAGTTTAATTGGTAATGACCTTTATTTTTGATTTAGCAGGGAATTCAACTCACAGCAAAAACAGGTAATATCAGCAGGTATAATTCTTTCTCTAAAGCACTGCAAATCAGTTTGAGTTGAGGGTGGGGAATGAACAGGCAGTTGAAAGTCTCTGGTATGGCAACCAGACTATTGTGGGAAAGCTCCGGGACAGACGATAGAACTGATGATCTTTTCCAGTGAAACAAAACCACAGCCTTAGGCAGACAAAAAAAAAAAAAAAAAAACTGGGAAAAACAGAGGCAACCTGAGGTTAGGAACAAAATGGGCAGGAGTGGTTACCAGGGCTGAGGCGAGGAGGGATGGTCGAAAGCGAGCAGGGTCGAAACCGTCAGACCAAAAGTTTTTGCTGGAGAGTCTGGCATGAATGCGTCAACAATCTGGCAGGGAACAAAGGAAGAGTGAGGCCTATACAACGTGGGGACAGGTGTAGGTGGTTGAGACTGATTGGCAGAGAGGATTGGCTTAGGGAGGGAGTTAGTGAGTAATGATGCATTCAGGGTGTATCAGAGAAACCAGCAGTGAATAAACCGCAAACCGTGACAGTTGCTGCTGTTTTCCAAAAGTCTATGGTGACTTGTCATGCCAAGGATAAATTTAAAAGTCTTGGTCAACCTTTAAAGGACACTATTAAAAACTAAAAACAATTAAAAAAAAAAATTGTGGATCTTTAAGGGCGTGTACATCACTCAGTCCAGCCAAATGTGATTTTGGGCAACTCACACACGTGTCTTTGCCTCTAGCTTTTGAGTCATAGCTTGCAAAGAATCAGCATGAATATTTTGTGTAGATTTGAACTTTAAGCATAGGTTGTTCATGAAACTTTACAAGTTGCTAAAGAGAGGAAATTTGTCTCACTTTTGCTACATCGTAACAATGTTATGTGCAATGAATCATTGTAAGCCCAACGTTATTTTGACATTCTGTGTTTGTTGGATTTGTTCTGCTCCAGTAAAGTCTTGGTAAATATTGCATGTATGTGTGAACTTTAAACTTGACTGCCTTTTACAACATCCAGTAATTAATATAAAACAACGAAACAAATTCCACAGATATTTTTGACATGCTCATGTTGTCACACCAGTATCAAGTTTTTTTCAGATATCTTTAGACTTACAGTAATGCAAAGAAGCATGTAAAAGAGTGTGTTTTTTGTGCTGGAGCAGAAAAAAAATCCATCATGAAGAAGTCCAAGAGAGGGAGCAAAGTAGAAATGATGAGAGGGGAAGTGACAGAGAGAAGCAGAAAAGGAGAGAGGGACAGAGAGTCACCATTCCCCCCTAATGGCTTCTGCAATGTTTTTCCCCCTGATTACACTAATGACCAATTTGAAGAAGCTTAAGAGCCACTTTGGAGGCACTGGCCCTCTCTTCTCCTCTTTTTCCCCTCATCTCTTCCATCCACTCTCTCTTATGCTGTCTCTTATTCTTCCCCCCCTTTTCTTATCTCTCTTCTGTCTTTCATGTGCTTTAGTCCTCCTCTCTTGTTCTCTGCTGAGAGACGATACATCCACCTTTGTCTCTATGTGTGTCCTCCAGCAAGCTGCCCATTTGTCTATATCAAAACTAAAAAGTGAAGCATAGAGATGGAAGAATATTAAGAGAGAGAGAGAGAGAGAGAGAGAGAGGACGCCACAAAACACTGAGAGAGAGAGTGCAGAAATTAAAGACACAAGCACATGTAGCAGGAAGCGATTGGTGTTTCCACAAAGTCAGGCCTCAAATCAGGTAAGCCAGTTCTTTTTATTTCCAAACAGGCAGCAAGGAGTTTAATTAAAATGGAACAATTCAGAAGTATTAAAAAAATGTGTCCCTACATTACTGTGCTTAAGTATAATATTAGGCATGTGAACTTAACTAGAGTATTTATTTTTCTGACAACTTTTTGTCAGCTTGGTTTGTGTTAGGCTATTGTCAATGTTACTCTATCCTTTCAACATAGTTTCAAATTTAAAGCTTTTCAGTGGCTCAAAAGGAATAATCTCCCTCTATGTAAAACATCTGAGTGCTGAGTTCTATTGAATGGAGCTTAATAGTGATCAAAAGAACAGCAAAGTAGAAGTGATTAGAATTAATTAATGAACAAAAATAGCATTTCTTTTGAAAGAGAATTTAGGAGCAGCAAAGTGACAAGGGTAACATAACTGTATTGTTGTACTGAGGGGATTATTATTGTGAAAACCCGAATCATTCTGATTTAACATTAGCCTAAATAATACAGGTTTTTCATGCTCTCTATTTGATCAGTTTCTTTTATAGCTGGTGTGCTTCATTTTATTTGCAAGTTTTGTGAGTTTTTTTTTTCACCTACACATTGACTAATTGGATAATCTTGGTAATTAGAAATAAAATCCGCAAAAAAAAAAAAAAGCTGCACACATTCAGGTGTGCCAACAGATTCACCGCAACCTCCTATCATACTCATGTGAAACAAATAATTGGTACAGGGAATCTGAATGATGCAGGGGCCTCTGGCTGGACAAGGACCCGTGAGCACAGTTGAGATCAAAAGCACTGCCCTTTCAGAGCCTTGAATTGGAACACTTAAACAATGCTTGTTAAGACCTAAACCCTCATCTTGGGATAATGCTTCATGAAAAACCATATGAAAATTGCCCACACTAAATATGAGATGATTTGACAATGGTTTATGTAACCTGGTCTTGAGGAACTAAGTAACAAGACAAGAGTTCAAGTGTACACAAGATTTTTTGCCTCTGCTGACAAGTCAAATCAGGTCTGTGATACTAGTTCTGTCCTCTACCAACCTCTTCTATTTCTGCTTCAGCAATTTTTTTATTTAGTTTGCTACTGGAAAAGGCAAAATAGGGTATGCAAATGACGTCCTTCTTACCAGCCTGATGGAACTGTTGTAAAAGTTGCCTGATAGAGGAGTCACCTGCAGCATTAAACAAGCTTATTGTACAGAGATAGAGAGAGAGGACTGGAGGAAGAGGAATGAGAGAATTCCAAAGTGTGAAATAGAAGAAAATACTTTAGTTCCTCTAACTGGCAGTGGCTGACAGCATTAGTGGCTGGGCTAATGCAAACTGTCACTCTGTACTGACATGTCCGCTCTGCACTAAAGGTTTTGGGTTTCTTTGCCCCCAACTGGCGTTCAGTTTGTGATGAATGGATCTAGCATTCCCAGGTTACATTAGGATTTAAGATTTTATGAAAGTGTAGGGTCAACTTCCCCTTCAACAGAGGAAAAAAGAACACACTCTCTGGAAACAAACTTTGCTCAGATTGTAGTCAGAATTTCCGAGGACTGATACTTTAAAGTACATTAACATAAGAAAAGATACTTGGGGTAAAGGTGAAGACATAATCTTAGGTCTGTTGTTGCTTATTATGTAGATAAACATTATTTCAATAAAATTATTATTATTTATTTTAATTACTTAATATTAATTCAAGATATTTTGAACAGTGTGAATACCTAATCAAATTATAAAATTGGCAGAGAATGTATAGCTTGATGGGTTGATTTTAAACTAGCTGTTAAACAGTATGTACAGACAAATCAGCTCTCACTGCAGTGTGACACATCCCTCAAGCTCTGTGCCAGATATGTCAGCAATAGAGTAATTGCACACTCAGACCAAGTAGTAACGTCACATGCTAGGTGAGCTTTTTCTCCAAGAATTGGAAAAAAAAACCCTTTGCTTCTTTCCCTTGTCACTTCAGTGTCTTTTCTCATTTCTCTCTTGCTGAGAGTCCTCCTTGATACTCATGTTACAGCTTTATTTCCTTTTTCAGTGTCCCTCTCTCCTTTTTTCCTGAAAACATTAAAAAACAATTTCCCTTTATTCTGCTTTTATATTGTCTTTTGTTTGAATCATTTTTAATTTGTGTCTTACATTTATTTACATTTATCTCACTTAATTAACAACAACAACAACAATAAAAAAAATCAGCATCATCATTAGCATTGTTAGATAGAGGTCACCTACCTGGAATTGGCTAGTTTCAAAAGGAGCTTTAATCAAATTACAAAATGTTCTGACCTCTAAAAGGTTTTTAGTTACATACCCAAGCCAATCCCATGCCCCACCTCCAGCAGCTCCTGTGCCTTAGTTTTATGGCCTCCTCCCTTTTCCCCTGCTGTCCATTCCCAGGAGTCTTCTTTCCAAGGTAGCAGGCTTTCTGACGATGTAGAGACTCTTTGTCACCTAAGTCTATTTTTCTCCAGGTCAGTGGTCTTGTTTTTGTTAGAAGTTGCTCTGGAGCCTGATAGCACCCAGACTGCTAGCCCCCAGCAAATTGACTGGTCAGCTAGCTCAGCACCTGCCAGTTTCCTGACATATCCTGCCTTGGAGCCAACACCTGGGAAGCCATCCAGAAAAAAGCCTGGCTTCCGCCATCATTATGCCTCTCAGCCACCAAGCTCCTCATCCCTATTGCTGTCCAGCTCGTCGCCCTCTTTACTACCCAGCCCCTTTCCCTCATTATTGCACTGCAACCCTGACCCTCTGGCCAGCTGAGAATCTAGGTCTCTAGGCCATAGAGGGTGAGGGTCAGTGAGAAGCAGTGATCCAGAGAATATTCTGCCCATTGCCCAATGGATGCCCAGTATCTATCTCTGTCAAGGGTATCTGAACAATGTGTTCCTGCAACAGAGGTGCCCACTGATGTATTGTTTGTCTCAGTTTACTTCTTATGTGTTCCTGAGTCAAGGGTCCTGGCCAAAGCCCTGTGTGTTCTGTCATTTTGGGTCCAAACCCGATGTCCTGTCTGTTTCCGAGTCAGGGGTCCTGCCCATGTCTGCTCACAGTCCCCATTCGAACGATGCCTCTTTCAAGTTTGGGGTAAGGGTTTCTGGACAACATCCCATCTGTTCCTGAGTCAGTGATTTTATCTGACTAATGGTGTGTTCCTGTGTTGCTCCTGATGTTGTGTCTATTCCTTAGTCCTGCAAGGTCCAGATGGCAGTTCCTGAGTTCCTGAGCTGCAGCTGTCTCAAGCTCCAATGCTACAGCAGTCTTCATTTCCAATGCCACAGCTGTGTCAAGTTCCTGAACTACAACAGTTTCCAATGCTCAGCAGGAATCTTGAGGGCATAACCAGGAGCTCTGGTTCCTCATGGCAGTGATGCATTTCTCTGGTTCCATCAGTTCAGCCCCATAGCCACCAGTATCTAGTCCTTGTGTCCTGCTGCTGGTGTCCAGGCTTGCTGCCCTATTGCTTGTCTGCATCACCTCTGGCCTGTTGCTGGTGCCTTATTTAGTAATCTTATTACTGGTCTACATTCCTGCAGATAATGCCTTTCCATCCTGCCCCCTGTTTACCCTGCAACACCCTTCAAATTTACTCCAGTGCTGTCTTTGCCCCCCTTGTTGGCTATTGTGTTATTCTTTATTTTCTCCTGATTCACTGAGCTTCATTGATTTGTTACTTGCTTTTGGTTCTTCCTAGTTTTAACTTATTTATTTATTTACTTACTTATTTATTGAGGGGGTGGGGGTTGTCTGAGTTTCAGCTTGATTATTAAAGCTCACTTTGTTTTTCTGAACCTGCCTGTTTGGAGTCTTTTGCTACATAAAAACATTTTAATTCCCCAAACATCAACAGACTTTAAGCATTACAAGAATATAAAGTTCAAAAAAACCTTTGAAACAGATCAAAAACATCCTGGAATACTGTTGATAAAAAAAATACTTTCTAAACGTCACACATTTGTCTTTTTCCAACCCCTTTCCCCTATTTAACTTGCACATATTAACCCAAATGTAACATTAACAGAGCCTGTATTTTCCTTTTCTTCATCTGACTTTTCTCCTCCTCTTCTTCTTCATCAACCCCATCTCTCCCTTGACATTTTTTGAATCTTACACTTTTTTTTACTTTCTCACTATCTTTTTGTGCCTCAAATGCACACTCTTGTTCATTTTTTCATGCATGCTCACTGTCATGTCTTCAGACACTTCTGATTCCAACCAGCTGCCTGCTTTTTGCCTTCTTAACCCCTCCCTCCCATCTCATAGCACTTATTAATTTCTTCACTCTTCTCAATAGATATGTTTCTCTATCCATTTGTCCTTGGCTCACTTTCTCTCTCTACTCTATTCTTACATCTTTCTTTTATTATTATTCTCCATCTTTCCCAGTGCAATAATGGGTGAGAGGTGCAGAGGCACCCCTAGGCCTCCATCTTTTCACTCCTCTATTCTCTCCTTTTCCCCTTCCTGTTGTTTCTCATTTATCTTTCTCTGTCTTTTCCTCTTTAAAGCCAGGACGGGGGGGTTGGCTAATTACACAGATGATATTCATGTAGCCTGTTCCCATGGTGACTGCACTGTTGCAATGCAGGGAACAGCAAAATGGCTGAGTTGCCAAGAGGTTCGCTCACTGTAAAAAGTACACACACAAGTAACACAAAAGGTTAAATCAATGCAGATTTGAGGGTCAGTATCAATATATTGACTATGTTAAAACTTAACTTACAGGC
Source organism: Acanthurus lineatus (assembly GCA_029814665.1). Lineage (NCBI taxonomy): Eukaryota > Metazoa > Chordata > Actinopteri > Acanthuriformes > Acanthuridae > Acanthurus > Acanthurus lineatus. Next base: position 3,404,837 of record JAPZDV010000026.1, read on the forward strand.
TAATGGTGATGAGTAGATGTTTGCTTGGTTTCCAACAACATGTTCAATAAGGTCAGTGTTTCTTTTGTGTTTTGTCTTTTTGTCATTGGATTCCATTAAAAGTTCAAATTTTTAACTGCCCTTCTATTTCTGTGGCATTTTAGCCACAGATTCAGACATGCTGGCTTGGCTACATCACAAAGTGTGTGGCCATCAAGGAAATGAAGGAAAATGTCATCTAGTTTTTGGACAACAATTTGGTGCAATTGAAATAAAATTTCGGGATTTTGCTGATGATGCACCATGTCATACTAAGATTAACTCATTGTTGATAGTAGACTTTGCACTGGATTCGTTGACAGTAAGAAAAAATCTGAAATATCGCCATTCCATTGATGTTAATAAATCAATTAGCACATCTTCCAAGTACCATGAAAAGTGTACCCAAACATTGCCTAACTGCAGTGACTCGGGTTCAGTTTCAGTGGTGCTTCACTGTAGGTCATTATAATATAGGATAGGTAAAGAGATGAAAATTAGGAAAATGGTGGATCTTTCAAGCTTTTTCTCCAGTTGATTTTAAAGCCTTTGAATGTTGAGATAGCTAATGTGTTACCAATCTGTCTATTAATTAATTGATCCAGTCAATTCAAAACACCATCTGCTTGAATTCAAAGTTGTCTTTCTACTGATCATGGAAATGTGTTTTCTATTTGATCTTTCTTTGGTCCTTACTGTTTCCTAACAGCTTGATGCTGTGGTTAGAAACACTGACAGTGGTGAGACTGAGCTAACAGTGAATTTATAGGCCAGAAATCCAAAATAATGTGGTACAACAACGACTTTGTTGATTACTATCTGTGGGATCAAAGAGGTCACTCATAATATTACATACAGAGACTTGATCAATTCTTTCTATTTAAAAAATAATAATTAGTGCTGCTTCAATGCCTGAATTTCTGGGAGTGTAACAGAACAGATGAGCCTGTTGTAGATTATTGTCTAACAATGTTATCAATGTATTTCAATAATCTAAGAAGTACTTGTATGCAATATATTTTAAATTTGGTTTCCTGTTAAAAACATTTTGCAAATCATCCTTTCTCTGAGGTTAAAAAAAGATTTGTAAAAAGTACACATGCACACTGTATGGGGTAACTTTAATGCTCTATGTCTTTTCCTGAAAGTCTCTGAGAAAAAAACAGCTCAAAGACAAGGTTACAATATATTGAAAAAAGGGCCTATTAAAGTATTATGCTATACAAGGGATGATTGATAAAGTTGTGGCTCAAGACAGAAGGAGACTAACTATAGAGCTCTCATTACATGTGTGTGCAGGCATCTCATGCTACAGTATAAGCAGCCCACTCCTTCGCCATGCTGTAAGAAGGGGCACCCTCCCCTATTGTCGCCTAAATGTCCGCTTTAAGTCATAAGTACTTGGGATGGAGATGGCAAATGACTGCAATAGGGTCAGTATCATGCATTTTCTAAGATTGTGCTGAACTGCAATTTTCAATTACCTGAAACAAATTACTTTAACTCTTTGAGTGATTACACAGATGGTTTAAAAAGCAGGTACACATAACCAGAGCTACTTAACACATCTCTTTCTGCGACCTTATTGATCAGCCTGCCAAGCGTAACAAGGATTCAGTGGCATCTTGCAGTAAAGTTGCAGATTTAACCTGACACAAAGCCTGCGAGAGAAGTAGTTTTTTGCAAAAAAATGATGTCCTCATATGGGGGCAATGGGTGAAAGTTTTAAAAGATATAATAATAAGATGCAGAGAAGCTAAAATATAATGTCGTCATATGAGTATGCAGGGTCACAGGGGGTTAAGCTAACATTTATTTTTATTTTCAGGTAATAAAACTAACAAAAAACACATCTGTAATGATTAAATTCAGTTTTTTCCATATTCTATGGCTATATCTACTAAAATTCCACAAAGTAACATTTTAATGAAAGAATCTCAGGGAAAAGACAGAACTTCAATTTGTCTTCAAACAATATTTTTATACCTATTTGAAGACTAAAAAACATTTTGTCACTTCAGCCATTCTTCTTGTCTGCACCTGCCTTAAAGAGATTTCTTTCTACCCTAAAACTGATGAAAGAGATGAGAAACGAAATCCATCGTTATCATTCTGCACAGATATGCAGTTCAGCCAAAGCTTATATGTAGCTTTATCAGTCAGAGTTAGAAATTCAAGGGTCAAAGTGTTTTCGTCATAAAATTCTGCCTATGTTCCATTGACAGTGTTTCACTGCAGAGCTGTTGTGGATGGATGATACCATAAAGAAGGTATTTCCTGCTAAAAGATTCTAGCTCTAAAGATATCCACCTGATTTGACCAACTCAGACTACTAAAGGCTTATCTTAGCTGAAGCTGGATTTTAGTCTGTATTATTACATGGAATAACTACAGTGTTACTCGTCTCCCATCTCTTTCGTTAAATCAGGTCAAAGAGAAACTTTGTTTGTTTGTTTGTTTTTGTTTTCTTTTTGTTTTCTTTTTTCTCCTTTCCAAGTAGTACCAAATCTCAATTTACATAATTTATAATAGATTGGAGACAAAATGTATACACAATGCACAGCCAAGACTAGTGGAAAACTTATTTTTTTTGTGGTTCTTTGGTCATAAGCCAAACTATAAAAATGAAGGACCTGACATTTATACTAACTCATCAAGTAGATGCTAACAAACTTCACTGGGAGTGTGAAAAACTTTTGGCACTTGACGAAAGGTCAGAGGACACTCAGAGTTATTTTTCCTCAAGGGCATCTATTCGGACCAAGTCTAATTAGCAGACTATTCTAGAAATGTTGGGATATTTCAGTCTAGACCAATATGGTGGACCAAATAAGCCACCAATCATGAAAATTTGCAATCGCCATATTTATCTGGACTAAATACAAACACCATGATATCAGTATTGATTTTGCAAACCATTTATAAGAAACAGAGAAAAATAAAACTCTTCTACAATTTAAAAATGCTATAAATGTTATATATAGAATTTTTTAAAAATCTGCTCTGCTTCCCCCCGTGGTAGTTGCTTAAAGGGCAAGATCAAATTGGCTGACAGAACTGTAGTGTAGACTAGACAAATTTTTCACAATGTCACATCAATTTGGAGAAAAATACATCCACATTACATATATACATACACTGTAATCTCATTTAGAGGGTCAAAAGAGTTATTCATCCCTCAAAGATAAATTATACAAACTATACATTAAATGCATCAAAAGTTTTAAGGCGAATATTTATCATGAGGAGCAGCTCCTTATTTTTATGGTTGGATCTTAACTTTCTTCTTAATTTACAGCCACCATCCCACGTTTCCAATCATCCACACTTTAAATCTGGACATTATATAGCCACTGGAAATTAATGGTATGTAACGGCCACCGTAAATACACTTCTAATTATCCCAGGTCGATCTTTCAGTGCACTCTGACTTCAGGGTAATAACACCATAAACCCTGGAGAACGTATGTACTCAGTGTTATGGGCACAGGGTTCAGAGCTGAGCAGGGATTGGTCAAATACAGCCGTAAAATGCTTTGCAAATTCCCTGATGGTAAATCCTTGCTGACTGTTAAGCCGGTAGCAATTGCAGCTGATTGATGGCTGGGACGCAGGAGTGTTGAGCAAAGCCATTATTGGGAAAATGATAAAGGCTGTGGCACAATGTTTAGTTTTTTTTTTTCAATTATTATTTTATTTATTTTATTGGGTACTTATTATTTGTTGATGTTTACCATTAAAAATGTGAAAACATCAGAAACTGCTTTGACGTGCTGATAAGTATAGGTGGTTAAAATCTACTTCTTGTGTTTTTTTTTTGTTGTGTTGACTAATAAAACACACAGACACAAACCTGAAATGGTGCAGTAGCAAGGCATGCTTGTTGGCATTTATTTTCATGCTGCTGTCTTCAAGCAGACAGCAGTGCAGCTTCCTGCTGGGCCGGGTGGACACTGACTGTCACTGTTTGAGTCCTAAAGGATTTACAGGCCAATTAGTCCACTGAAGTATAAAGAGAGTGCCATGAGGTCAACGTCACAGGCAGACAGCTTGCAGTTGGCTAATCACCCAAAACTCTTTACTCTTTAACAGAAAAAGTGATCATCACACGAGTGGCGGGCACAAGATCAGTGTCTATACAGTATATAATGACGCCCCTTGCTGTAGAGGCCAGCAGACTGTATATCCATCTGGGTTTCAGTCATACAGAAAATACCCTGCAGAGTCCAATGATAATTTTATGCAAATGAGACTGAGTGCATAAGTGAAATGTGTTTGTGAGTGTGTGCGTAAAGGAGAAAGACAGAAGAAGTGCATAGCCTATGTGTGTAGCCTCCAGCCACACTGCAATATAGAATTTCAATAGAATATAATGGATGAGATATCAGTTGAGTAGGTCACGAACATCGAGTGACTGTGTAGTGAATTAGATAATTCACTGTCTTGGTCTCAATGATGGGAAAGGGCGATGCAGTAAGCTACAAAGGAAATGTTCAGCATATGTATGATTAATTGTCTTCTATAAATCAGTTTTTGGGTCACACTCAGAGCACTGCCCAGTCACTTGTTCAAATGCTGCTGAAAAATGCCTTGAAGAAACTCCCTCTGATTGTACAGAACAAAGTATCCAGATTAGCTCTGTAGTGTGTATGAAATATATATATAATTACCATGGTTTTCTGTTAAGGCTAGATTAATATCCAGACTAGGTATTGATGCAAATGTCATTTGGAATAGAAGAGCGCACTTATTTTGTGAAAAATAAAGTATTTTTTGGTGCAATACACATTAACTGAGCACTGGTCATCCGGTGGTATGATTTTTCTCAAACACTGATGAGAACATCTGTAATGATCAGTAATATCGGACACATTTAGAGAAGAGAAGCAAAATGTAGCATATTTTGTGAGTGTGGCTCACTGTGACTAATACAGTTGCAGGTTTGTCAGGACATGGCATCTTTGTAAATAGTTTGCAGTATGTATGCAAGAGACTCTCTGAGATATGTTGCTTAATTTTAAAACGATCCCCAAAATACGTTAATTTAAAAGCATAAGAAGTGGAATTATTTTAAGACATTGTCAGAAAAATATCTGTTTCCATCCTGCTGCCTTTTTCTATAAGGTGTGTTCCATTTCTCAAATTTTACAACTATAGTTTTAACTTGTCAACCTATGGTTCACTTAGATTGCAATACTATGTTAGGTCTGAGGACTCAAACAAGTATTAGCTTGGTATTGTGCCATTATTTCATGCACATAATAGGGAGCTTGGATGGCCAGAGGCTTATCAGAGAAGTCAAGCAGCCATTGTTGGTGTGACCACATGTCTATTAGAGTGTTTCTAATCAGTGTATCTAGGTTAGTCAATCAATTGAGTGCTTTAGTGCAGTTGAAAATATCTGAACAACTATTGTATCAGTCATTATATTGGTACAGTCACTCATATTCCTCATATTCCTGCTTCCATCCTCTGACCTTCTTTGCTTTCTGTTTCAGAGTTTCACACACACAGGGACATGTTACATTCAGGTGCACCTTGTAAACTTCAAAAAACCAGATGATTGTTTGGCAAAGTGCATGGGCACCGATACTTCTGGGTGCATTAAATGCATGTTGTACAATCTTTAATCTCCATTCAAATTGTTGTTGAAGTTGCTATAAATGGAATAATTTCTACTTTGTTTTTCTTTTTATTGTGTCAAAATACACAAGCAGACATATTTTGTTACTTTCATATCCTTTTATTCAGTGATTTTTAAATTAGAATTGGAGCCAAAACTGTATTTAACATAATTAGCATTTTAGGTGACCGAGTTTTTTGCCATTATGTTTTATGCTAATGTCGGCCTAACATATCTTGAAAAAGGCACAGTATTCGTTGAAATGGTTAGAAAGGGGTGGGGTTTGCATGAAGTGGAGTGAAATCTGGATGGGTATTTTTTCTTCTTACTACCTTTTTAATTCCTCTTTAGTGGCCAGCTGTGGAGCAAGGGGACTTGAGTGAGGCCGAGTGTTGTGCGTCCGGCAGGGTTGTTTGCCTTTGGGTTAAGTTGTCAGGTACCACACCACATATTCCATACAGAACCCCAGACACAACATAACCATTGAATTATATCATTATGATTGATTAACGGGAGAAATTACCAATGGTGAACACTTTGAAGGAACGTTTAATGTTAGAGAGTGATCACTGGTATAGAACAGCTTAGCTTGTGACCCTAATAAGAGATATGTCATAAATTGGTGCACAGAGTTTCCCTAGACGGACAGAATGATGCTATTAGGACAATGTGTGGAACAAAAAAATCATGTACCCCCAGCCATGAATTATAAAGAAATTGGTTCAGCTGAAAAGAGGTGAAGTTGGTCAAAATTAAAAATTTTAATAAACTCTAATAAAGTTTATTTTTTTCTTTTTAATAAACTCTGATTTACATTAGACTGATTAGGTTTATATCTATCTAATCTGGTGTCATAACATCTCAGAGTTTAAGAGGCGGCTGGAGGAGGATGCTAATATATCAATTTATGCTAATTTACAATCATTATGGCTCATTAACCTGAGATTGATCATCAACCTCATTAGGGGCATGGTGCAATATATGAAGCTAAAGAGGCAGAAAGCCTGCTTGAAGAAACTAATCATTTACAAAAAATCACTTGTTTATATACTTTTCAAGACATTCAGACATTTTTTATGCATATAATATATACAGTATATAGAAAAAGGTGGCTTCAATATTCATTCATGTAATCTTTTAAATAACTATATATTAATACAAATGTATAATCAATCATTATAAGCTATAAATTATAAGCTATAAATTGAATGTATATCTTGGTTGCAAATTAGTTGCAAATGACATGAGAAGCAGAATATATTTATGAAATAGAAAATGTAGAAAAATAGATAATGTTTTTTTGAGATCTAATTGAGTATATATGTAGTAAAAATTAGAATAAAAATATTTTAAGAAAAAAAAATGCATGATTTTATTCACTGGGTTGTGCATTTGTACCTATAAAGGGTCACATCCCTACAAGACTGTGTAAATGAGTGCACAAACACAAACACAATCACACACACACATGCACACATACACATGCACACACATACACAGTATTTCATGCCTCGGTGGTCATGAATATGCAGAGTTCAGGATCAGGCTCTTTGTACAAACTGACAGGATGACAAATGATGCAACGTGCTGAAACACACTAAAAACTGTCCTCCCTGTCCGAGCCTGTGTATGTCCATGCACATATGATATGGTATGGAGGGGACAGACGGGCTCTATGTGTGTGTGTGTGTGAGAGAGAGAGAGAGAGATAGAAAAAAAAGACTATAATGTGTGTACATATCTGCAAGAGTGAGAGACAGATGGAGTGTGGCAGGTGCTGGACAGGCAGAGTGTACAGTACGTACTGTGCATATGGCAGAGTGTACGTGCTCTCAGCTGTACTTCTATGAAGAGCCATCGACTAGCTTCCATTCAGCAGGCAGTCCTTGATATCCTCCCGAGTTTCAGAGAGCTCGAGTGCTGCTAAGTGTTTCCATCAGCAGCAGCAGTCATTTGTTGGGAACAAGGACACAAGTATTTATAGGCACTTGTAGGGTGAGCATTATTTAAGTGGCACAGACATAGTAAATATACATAATCAATGTCCTATCTGAGATCCAGAGCCATGAACACGGCCCTTAGATATATTTCTAGAGAACCAATTCAGTGGTTTTGTGAGCCATAGTAAGATTGTCAATAAAAAATGTTGTTAGTATTTCTAGGTTGAAAAAAAGCACTAAATAGTTCCTAATGGAATGTTTTAGCTGTATTCTTTATATTAAATACATAAAGATTCCCCTGAAAATGTCAAAATTGTTTCTTAGCTTTTACTGCAGACTAAAACTTAACACAGAGTCTATGTTATAAATGAAGTTTAAAAGATTTTAGTTTTACCAGTTAGGGAGGGTCTGATTAAAAATCTATGAAGTTTTGTTTCTTAATTTTTAAATCTGAGTCTAATTAATCATGAAACTATGAGCCAATTCTGTTTTTACAGGCCTGTGTTATTCCCTCCTCTATCATTATTCTGATCAAATTTACTTTTCTTTGTAGAAAACAATTAAACAACTTCAGTGAAAGTTAATGCTTTTATTTTATTTTCTTTTGATTCCAGCCTACTTAAGAGGAAGCGGCAGAGAGAAGGGAGGATAGATTTCACTTCAGTAGCGTATTTCTAAGTATTACAACATAATCTGTATTTGAAAAAAAAGATCTGATACAGACTGTAAGGAAGTCGTAAAGCACACTTTTGGTTTTTATAAGAAAAGGGAAAAAAAGCCTAAATTCTTTTTCAAGGATACTTTTTACATTTTTTTAACCTTATTTCCCATAAGAATCAAATCTACACAATAATCAGCAGTTTCTCCATTTAAGAGCTTTACAGTTTTGCTTTGATTTATTAATCTTTCTTCAATAGAAAAACTCAATCTTAAAAACACTCACTAAATTATGACATTCCATGGTCCACAGGGGAGGAATCCTCCCTTTTGCTCCACCAGCGAGTTTACATGTGTGGTTCAGAGTAAAATGAAGAGGATTAAATGCCTGTGCTCAATTTTAGAATGGATCACAATGACAGTTGCTTCATTCATTCACATTTATTTTCCCCCTGAGAGCAAGTTTGAAAAATTATGATGATCCTCAGACTTTTATTAAGTGTCATAGTGTCATGATCCAGTCAGTCCACTGTTTTTTCCCCTTGATTTCTCCTCTGTATTCCCCTCCATTTCGTTATGTGTTTGTGTTGTCTTGTTCTTCCTCTTTGTTTCTCCCAGGGCTGGGCGGGGCTCGCTCACCAGCAGACCTGATCATCATCTACCTGATGACCATTCCACCTCTCTCTGCTGCATATAACTTGGCTTCACTTTCCACTCACTGCCAGTTTGCTGTTCAGCCCATGTGGAAACGCTCTCAGCCTTTTTTCTAGCAGTATGTGAGTTTGTTCTGGTATTAATTGTCCTCGATCATTTGATTTTGGACTGCTCTGGATTTCTGGATTTTTTGGATTGTGATTTGGTACCTTTGCCTTGAACTAATCTGTGTGTTTGCTTTCCCAGCCCTGCTACCTGCCTGCCCCCAGCTCTGCCTCACCCAGCCCTGCCTCCTACCTTCCTGTCACCCAGATTCCTCACCTGCCCTGGACCTCAGCCTTTCCTTCTCTGCTTGTTTTCATTGACGTCAAGATCTTTGTATATATCTTGCACTCACTGGTTGTAAATAAATTAGTTTGTTCACTGATCTGCATTTTGGGTCCAGCTTTGTTCTCTGCGTCCTGACACGTAGTCAGGTCATCGTCATGCTGTAGAATACTTTTGGCTAAACACACAGTCTCACAGTGTTGTTAGAGCAGCTGTAAATAATACAAATATCACAGAATGATCCTAACCTGACTTCATTTAAAATAAAAACTTCATGAACAAAAGCAAAATAGAAGGAGAATCTTTCATTTTTCTTCTGTAGATTAAAGATACTGAAGATCTGCTGTCAAAGAATGTCACTCTATCACAAAAAGACACAGTGTGGGAGGATTTGGACGTGATAGACTAAGATGATTAAATAGAACATGACTTAAAAATAGTCGGAACTATCCCACACCCTCAGAGTCTCACTCTCTCAGCCTCATTTCTCTAGCGTTCTCTCATTTTTCATGTTTAACTGTGTAATTGAAAACACTACGTTCCCAACTGAGCACTCCTGCTTATTTCCTCCATCTTAGCTTTGACACTTGACTTCTGTGCGACCTCCACTTTGCAATTGCCTTCCAATTTTCCCCATATGCAGCTATGAAACATTTCCAGTGGGGAGATAATGTTCTGATATCAATTAAAGAGTGAGGGGAAACAAATGGCAGCTGCTAACGATGTGGGAATTCAGAAATTAAGCGGTGCTCCTCTTTAACCAAAGCTCTAGAAACAGTCTTCCCAGGTGTATTGGTTTCTGTGTCAAACTATGAAATCTAATGAATCCAGTGCAGTAAAGTCCCCATACCACTTTCTTTTATCTTTAATTTGATGCCTGACTTTTGTGGCTACTGCTGTTGTACAATCACACTCTAATTTCCCCCCAAAGCAAAATTTGCCCAGTCTCATGACACGCAGGCACCAATGATTAACTGTGAGCAATTACTATTTAAATGGGGGCCTTCCTTGTCTTCTCTCTTCACCCCATAGAACACAGACAAGTTATTAATACCAAGGCACGACATTGTCTTTGTGTGACCTGTCACTTCAACTGTATTTCTCTATTGTGGAAACAGTAGCACACCAGTCATTTCATCAGTTGAAATGAGTTGGAACAGGGGCTTAAAACATGCACAAATATGCACCTGAACCAAAAAAATATATCAAATGCACACAGCAAAACATGCACACATGCATCTAAATACATAAATGCCTGTGTTTTTACTACAGGAAACAACTAAAGAGAGGGATTGATTGTCAAAACACAGCTCATCAAACATGAACATTCATAAGTGGCAGCTCTGGCTGATGAATGCAGCAGCGTTTCAGTGACAATTGTCATCATTTGTGATTGTTTCTCTTTTTTTGTGTGTTTTATGTCCTTTTTGAAAGGCAGTGAGGATAATTTGAAGTACAATTACATCCCTCATCACTGTTGTAATCATCACCATCATTACCATTTTACAATTTCAGGCATTTTGTATCAGAGAGTTAAAAAAAAAGTATATGCTGCTACCCCTTAAAAAATCAGAATCAAAACACAGAAGAGGATTAAATGCCTGTGCTGCATCAAATAAATCTTCACCAAAAAAAGCAAACAAATAACATTGAAAAAAGTGATGAACAAAGGAAACCCAAACATGTGAAGGTAAATCACCAGATATGAAAATCTAAAATTAGACTTTAAAAGAACTTAGTTTAGGTCACATGATATTTACATCACCACCATTTCCTATTACACTACAATAAACACATTACTTCTGTTGTCCTGCTTGTTCGTTCGTTTGTTTATTCATTTGTAATTTTTTTAAGTGAGAATGCCTGCAGCACACATTGTGTGCTCAAAAACAGTAGAAATGTAATTATACTTCCATCTCAGCAAAAGAAATTCTGCTAAAGGCAATGTTTTGGTAGTTTATTTCATTAAGATAGTACCAGCAGAGCAGTAATTTTATAGATTAAGCTTGTCTGACTCTTTGAACTGATCTTAACTCTGTTTTATAACTTGAATGCTTTTCTCATTTGGTAACACGACATTCTTTGTGTGCCTGTAATAACCTCACACATTGTGAGGTTAAGGTGTTTTTTTGTGCAGTCTGTTTAACTTCCTCATCTTTCATATCGCTTCTAGAGTCATGAAACCCACCAAAAGACAGCAGTTTTTAGCTCCAAAGTCAATCCTGAGCTCCAGCCACTGCTTTAAAACACAGTACAGTTACAGACTCATTAACTGTGCCAGTCGTAAGCCTGCAAGGGATCACGCATGTGGTTGTGTATGTACATCTGTGTGTGTGTGCATGTGTGTGTATATCTATCAGCAGCTAATCTTGCAGACTTTTAAACCAGTCAATTTTTTTCTGCAGAGTTATGACTAAATGCCCCAGACATACAGAATTATATTGACTGTTTTTGTCTAAATCACTGACTCTACACTCCTCTTAACCTTCTGGTCGGGGCAGTAAGTGACCCACAACTGTATTGATTTTTTTATCTTGTTTGCCTCAGGAACAATGTAGCAAAAAGTTTGTTTATTTGTTTTTTTCTGCAACACATCTGCAGATCACTGGAAATTTATAATCGACTGAAGCTTTTTGAATCTTTACTGCCAACATGACAGTAAGTCTTCTGAAATCCTGCAATGTTTTTTTCTAGATGGTAATGCAATTTGTTTCATTTTATTTATTATTTATTTATTTATTGTAATAAACTCTATGATGATAAGACACTTCCTCCTTAAACCCCCATGTTCCTAATTTGACATTTAAAGCTGTAAGCCTGCTTTTGATCTCTTTTTTTCCTAGATTTTTTTTCACCTTGGATATCCATGAAATACAGTTATTTTAATGGTAGATATTACTGTTTTTATCAAAAATGTTGGGCTGTCCTCTTTTTTTTTAAATAATTCTAAAATTATAAAACTGTCAGATAATGTTTTAACTTACACAATGCCATATACTGTGGCCATTTTTAATTGAAGTATTGTTTTGCCCTCTTTCCCGTTGATCTATTTTATGTGCACTGTGTGCAGTGAGATACAGTATGTCATCAAAAAGGAAAAATGCCATTGATTTTATTTTTTCTCCTCTATTTTTTTTTTCCAAAATGTTGCAGACTGATTATAAAATGCAGGATTTAATATCCACATCCAAATCCTATTTCAGTGACATAAGGCCATTGACACTAAGCACTGATCCACGTAAAACTAAACCAGCAAGCACTGTTCAGGATCAAATACTTAACTCAAGTGTTTGCTCAGATGATGGAAATTCAGGGCTGGGCTGACACACTAATGATGAATTTAGACTGTTGCCCTGGGACCCAGAGTCATTAAAATACTTTAATTTATGTCAGACCCCCAAATCCAAAGCACTAATGTGAGCTTAAGGTCCTATTTCAAATTGACCAGGAATTAAAGGGACATCCGCCCTAAAACATTTCTGCTGTTTACAACAGCTACTGGCAACATGTGTGGGCAAGTGGCCAAGGCCGTGGACTTAATTTGCATTCTACATCAGCATTTATCATACACAGACAGACATGACATACAACACTGTAGGAGTGTGTGAAGGTAGAATTTTGTTCTTGAAGGGATTTTAGTGTGGATGGGCTTTTGCATCAGTAACTGCATTATGATTCATTTGGCTATTTACATTATAGCATAACATATTATATTGCATAGACATTACAGTGTGTGTTAAATTTGATTTCAATTTGGACAGCAGCAGTGTTTTTCATGTTTTGGCTGCATACTCATATAATCTTTAATATGAAATGACATGATCATTATGAGGATGAAGTGCACACTGTCAGCTTTCATTTGTGCATATTTTCCACACTATTTGAGAGACCATTTACATTTTTGTATTAAGCTTTCACTATTTTTTGGGGGAGTCACTGTCTAATCTTATTAATGTTTCATTGATACTCTCATTATTCAAGATGTGAGTGAGCCAAAGGAACCGTATCCTTCTATCACTAAAATTCTGAATAATGATGTGCAGTTGCACTCTAATACAGAGTTAAATTTAAGTTTGTAATGAGGATAGTAAATACAGAAACTCATTTAAGACATAAATTAATTTATTTTTTTCATAGTTTTTATATAGTTGTGTTTTTTTCTTAATTCTATCTTCATGAAAAGAAGTAGCTGAGGTCCAGAGATGCAGTAAAGACAATTCAAATGCAGAGTAAGAATTATTTTAATAAATTTCCCTCTCCTTATATCATTTTTGTTAGATCCTGATTATCCTAATTACATTCACATCACACACACAGTATGACACTTTCACTCAGAGATCAAAACGGCATCATCTGAACATTTAGCGAGTAACTGAGGAGCTGTTGTTACATCATGCTAATGTGTTAATATGCACTGCGATGCTTCCCCGACTCTGTGGGCATGAGGAGTTTAGTATGCATGAAAGAAAAGAGTTTTTATGAAGAGTCTAAAGGCAGAGGGGTTTTTTCCTGTTCCAAATGGATGCACAAGAAGGCAGCGCAGGAAGCCTGCTGACATGACCTCCTCCTGAATCTATATCAAGGGATGTGCGGCCAATCACAGAACACTTGGTGGTATATAAAGGCTGAGGCTGAAGCCAGGCCTCTTGGCTGTTTTCTGCTGCCTGCCAAGACTGGATTCTTTGCATTTAGTTATTTGTGTCAGGGTCTCAGCCAACTCAGTAGATGATTTGCATGTCGTTGCCAGTGCAAAGTCTGGGATTACTGGATGTGTTAATAAGTTAATTGATCAGATTTTTATTTTGATTTGTTTTGCATCTTAACTCTGGGGTATTAGTGTTTTGTATTTTTGTTTGATATATTGTCTTGGTCTTCCTCTTAAATGTATGCTTCATTAATAAGAGGATATTTAAAAATTGAATAATCTGACTTCTCATATATAATTTGGTCTATACTTTTTTCTCTTCAGGATCAGCTTGTGGTTGTGATTATTACAAAGTATTTTTCTTCATGAAATCTTGGGAGTCTCCTCTCCATGTAGCCTGTTTTAGTTTAGTTTCACAGATTTATGAATACAAAGTACTTTATTCTTTAAAATGCAACCCCACTAGCAACAATATGGTGATATTAGTCCTTCAAAGACAGGCAATATTAGATTTTAGGCTCATAAATATATCATTAAGTGATGAATATTTAAAGTAGAATCAAGTTTTACCATTTTCCGTGGTGCTCAGGCCTCAGTTGGTTTGCATGAGTTTCGGATAGTGACTTCATAAGGTTGACCTATCGACAGTGTCTTGCAGTGTGGGAAATGAGCTAAAAAGAGAAACTGCTTGACAGCCTGATGAAAAGGGAAAAGAGAAACTCTTCTCTCCCTGGATGTCTGTCTCTCTGTCTCTTCCTCTATGTGTCTCGCTGGCTTTCTCTGTCTCCCCTGGCTCTCTTAATAAATACCCTCACTCCAAACTTAACCTCTCCACCCTCTCCCTTTTTTGTCTCTTTTTCACTCTATTTTTTTCTTCTCCTCTTCTTACGTCTCTTTTTCCTCCCTTACTCTTACTTTAGCTTTTTAAAGTGCCGCTCTCCCTCAAGGCCCTTCTATGTCATTACTCCAGTCCTGGATTCAAAATGTCATTAAAGTCATTGCTTTAGTCAGGAATTCATTTCAATTAGACCCAGTCTCCTTGGGACTCCCAATTCCTGTGTCGTCTTTTGCTCCTTCTGCTTCTTTTTTCCTCCTCTCCTTTTCCTCTTCCTTTATTTCCTTGTCAGTGACATTGATGCTGACAGAATGACCCCATGCTAAAATATGTTTCAGTTTATAAACTAAATATAGTCTGCCCCCAATTGCCCCCAGTGGTCTGGCCAGCACCTTGTAACTCGCCATCTGCGCGTGAGTGTGTGTGTTTATGTGTGTGTCAGGAAAACAGTAAAGTGCTTTGGATAGAAGTCAAACATAAATGCAGCCAGTTATCCTTTCCAATCACTGCATGTTTCATTTCTGTGTTTGTAAAAGAAGTTGGTAAGGATGCAAATGTAACATGTTCTGATGTTAGCATGAAGAAAAGATGGTGTTAGGAAAACCACCTTCTCTGAAACCTGGTCTAGGAAAAAGAGTTTTTAAAGCTATAACACAGGTTACACTGATTCTGAGTTATCATTAATAGTTCTATAGTTCTTCCTTTTGAACACCTCATCATCTGCACCAACAGTCCATTTCTGCAGTAACAACACTTTGGACTTGTTTTCACTAGTGATAAAATTTACTTCCTTTTTGGCAGAAAAGCATGTTAGCACAGTTTCACTTGAGGGAGTTTCTGTTGACTCATGTAAGTAACTATATAGACTATAAAGAGACTTAAAGACACTTGCTAGCCTTGCAACACTTCTCAGAGAAGTTTGCCTTCAGGACTTTGTGTGCTTCCACCTCTAGAAAGCCTTTAGTCAAACAATGTAGGACAAAGGGTGACACGTTACAGTGAGGAATGTGTGTTGGATGAAGGTGTCAAACATAGAATATCTGGGTTGGTGTCCTGTTAAAATTGTAAGTCAGTTTTGACTTATTAACTTATTATTTTCAGTCACGGTTTGGATGTAAATGACCCTTTAGAAAAGCCTCTAATGCCACATTCTCCTTATGAGTTGTTTGTTACACTGATGTTCTCTCAGAATGAAAAGAACATTGTATCTTGTGAATGCATTTGTCTAGTTAACATGTATCTGGTGCACTGGACAGGGTCATTTTATTCTTCAGGAAAGAACAAGATTTATGATACTCTTGCTTAGCAGGAATTTATTGATCCTTACAACACTTTCAGTTGGACCTTCATCAAAAGTGTTGTAAACAATTCTACAACAGGGATCTCAAGTAGCTCAGAAAGAAGAGGTGAAGCATTATAAATATATAATCATTGTTGTAATATTAAGGTCAGTATGATTTAGACAGGAAATGATAGATAGAATGAGGAAGATAAGGCAAAGAGTGCCACTTGCAGTAACGCTTCAAGTATGCAGGAAAACAGTAAATAATTGTAATTTTGATTATAATGATTTTCAGTTTCATAGGCCTACTTACAGCAAGAGCTTCATGTAACACTGAATGTAAAATGGCTTCAGTGTACTACATGGCTCCTTTTTGAGTAGCTTGGCATGTAGTTGCTTGTTTCAGTGCAAACATATTGATTCTGTAGCTTCGTGTGAAGAATAATTTGTGGCTTCACTATGAACTGAAAGCACCTTCACTAACAGTGTGGTGACAATGATTTAAATTTATCTCAAAACTGACATAATCTAGCTAAAATAAAAAGATTTCAAATTGATGCCAAACCAATTATAAAATTACCTCCTTTATATTCAACTCCATTGACGTTTATACTAGAAGACAATTACTATTTTCCAAAAATGTATAGAGCTTAAATATGAAAACACACATGTTGTCTGATTATGTGTCCATGGTTCCTGATGTAATTAATTTATCAGTGGTATTTAAGTTATTATGTTGTTAGAAAGAAAAAAAAAAGAAGAAAAAGAAAAGATTATTATCATCCAGGTGAGACACCTGTCAGCTGGAAAAGACCATCTGTAAGATGAAAAGCAACAACAGATGCAAGGTTGGAACGTGATTTCTCTGGAAGACCATTTCAATTTGGCTGCATATTTAATCTCTTTTGCCTACTGATGAATTTTTCCATCATTAGTGATAACATAGCAGTGGTTTTACATGTTGATGTGGGAACAGTAATCTATCAAGTCACTTATGATAAATATGTGGCATTTAAATGTTAATGATAGCTCAAGCGAAATCTCAATACAGAATGTAAGAATCTGAGGAGCAGTGTATACACTGATTGATTATTGGAACATCTACGCTAGAAATAAGACTCTTAAGCAAATAATGGTCAAGCTGGGAAAGAGGAGGATATCTTATATTGACACAAAGGCAAGGTGCTATTCATTTTTCAAACTGAATCTGAAATGCAGATGAGACATTTCTGTCCAAGAATGATACACCAAGTCACCGCACACCATTATAAATATAAATTACCATCAAATAATGTAGGTAGCCTTTATTTAGCGATTTTATCAGCTGCATTTCTTTGAGTTTTGTAGTTGGTATTGTGGATAAGAGTGTGGCTGCAGGTCTGGAGGTTGAAGGGGATCCTTTGCTGTTGCTGTGCATGTGGGTTTGTAAAGTAAAAGGCTCTTTTAGTGTAAATTGTGAAACATAGCTACATCGCAAAGAGATCCTCTGGTCTTGTTTACATGTTAAGTTTTTCTCTTTAATTCAAGGATAGTTGTACATTCCTGAAATATCTATGAACATGGTATTCAACGGTAGGTTCAGAAAAAGAAGGGGATCCTCTAAGGGTAGGAGCAGATGGAATACAATACAGAGTAAGAGAATGAATGCTAGGAAATGCTGGGAAAGTTAAAAAGACTTTCACCTACTCTTAAATTAATAGCTTGTGTTAAATAAAAAAATAAAATTGTACAAAAAATGATCAACAATCAGTAATTAAAATGTCCGTCAAAAAACATATGTTATCTTTCATTGAGGGAGAGAGAGAGGAGAAAATTAGTGAGTGAATGAGTGTGTTTCAGTGTCTGTGACACACCTCTTACGATGAACATGCCAAAGCTAGGAGTTCCCCTCTGTGCCTCCATCTGTGCCTGTTTGTATTTAGCATGGTTAGCAAGTTTGATAACATTGTTTTTTCCCTCGGTCCTCAACACTAAAGTTGGCCCGCCGTATCGTACAAAACGCATTGTGTTTGATGAAGTGACTTGGGTCAAAATGAGGAAGGTCTTGCATCAAGTGGACTGAAATTTTGAAGCATTTTTTAAAAAAACCTTTTCATCTATTTTCAGTGGATTGAAACCTTCAGCAGTGATGAGTGACACCCATTAAGCAATTTCATTTGGGCCTTCTCATCTCTGCCTCTGCTTGCTAAGATACTACAACATATACCGCCCATGGAAACTGAGAAACACCTTTTTAATTGTCTCTCTATGAAATCAGGAGATTAAGAGAATAAATTACCAAAAGCCAGCGGGGGAAGGTTTTAAAAGTTGGGACACTGCTATGAATAAGCAGTTGGCAAATTGTTTTACCAGTGCAACATTTGTTATGTGGAAAAAAGCCAGTTTTCATGATTGCACAATAAATTGTTATGAGGAATAATTCCTGATGTAAAAGTCAACAATGTCAATTTCAACAGAAGCTGTATTTTAATGCAAAGACTTTAGTACAGACAATGTAATCTTAAAGGTAAATTCATAGCTAACAGATTTTTTTTTCAACAGATGAATCGCCTGAATTTCTTAAAAGAAAGGTAACTATTTGGTCATAAATATTTAATAAAAAAGTAAATATTACAACAATCAACAAAAAAAATAATTATGAATTATATCAGTTTTAATATTCAGCAGTTAGCATAGTTATACATATATCAGAATTTTCTTTCTCTTTAAAAAGTATTCTGAGACTTGGGACCCTAAAAAAAAAGTCTTTCCACAAGTGGTTTATTTATGTTTATTTTTGCTATATAAAGCACTTGAATTCCAGAATGAAAAAGTGAAGCAATAAATAATAATGACAAACAATATTTGTTTTGTTCCACAGTGTTGATTTTTGGATTAGGAAAAAATTAGGCGTTCAGTTTAAATTTGCCTTATTGCTCTGAAACTGTGGGTGTATATGACTTTAATTGTGTTTCTCTGTGGTGCTTTTATAAATGTGTGTTTGTGTGTGTGTGTGTGTGTGTGTGTGTGTGTTAGAAAGAGAGAGCAGAAAGAGGGTAACGGTGGAGATAATCAGCTGCATTCTGCTTTGTCTTGATATCAGCAATAATCTCCCATTAGTCATTTCTATTGCCAGGCTCCAGTGGTGTAGCAATGACAGCAAGAGTGGGAGAGAGAGAGAGAGAGAGAGAGAGAGAGAGAGAGAGAGAGAGAGAGAGAGAGAGAGAGGAATAAAGAGGAAAATAGAGAGAATAGAGAGAATTAGAGTGGTAGAGAAAGAGATAAGCACTACGATTAAACAAGAGCACAGAAGTTGAGAGACATAAGTGATAAGAGGATAGAGGGGGATGCAGCAGAAAGAGGGGTTGAAGAATAGAGATGAGAGGTGGAGAGAAAAAAAGAGATGGGAAAGATACGGTAGGATGAAAGGCACTGCAAAAAAGGTAGAATAATAGAGAAGACACAGGAAGAGACTGAAGAGAGAGGAGGAAACTGAACAACTGTGGGGAAAGAGAAGAGTGGGAGTCAGAAGAAGAAAGGTGATATTATAGAGTCAGAGATAGAAAAAGAGATGAACGAGTAAAGAGAAAATGGAGCTCATAGGCCATGTTTCCATCAAGATATTTCAATGGGCTCCTTGAGTATCTCATCAGTAAAGGTTAATGGAACTGAAAAAAAAAGAAAAAACTTCCTCAATTTTGCAAAAGTTTGCTTGAGGTGGGTTTTGCCTTTTTTGAAAAAGAGTTAATTTGGGGATGGAATGGAAGATGGAAACACATTTTCAAATAATTTCTGACAAAGGGAAGATTTAATTTACAAGACTTATAAGCTGGCTCTGCTCGAAGAGGAGGAAAAAAATGAGAAAGAAGAAGAAGAAGAAAGTGGTTCTTCAAATAAAAACTTCTAATTTTTGTCCAAATAGATTTGATGTAACCATTTGCACAATAATAAATGAATTTAACAAAATTTCCATTGTGTCTCTTCATTTTTTTCACTGATTAAGGTGTAACATTTTGTCGCACCATTTTTTTTCTGTAAAAGTAATAATGGTTTTACAACTTGAAATGGCACCACCCACTACTTATCCTCATAAATTAACCCCTAATAGAGGGATGGAAACAGGCATTCAGTCGTAATTTCTTGAGCCCATCATCTAAAATTCAGTTCAAATTTGTGATAAATTTGGATGCAACACCAGCCCCTGTTTCAAGGAGACAAACGATAAAGTTGTATCACTCCTTTTCCTTCTCCTTCTCCATCTTTCTTTTCCCAGCCTAATATCACTTGTAGTCAGTGAAGTGTTATCAATAGAATTCATGTACATGAGCACTAGGTGTCCATAAAATTGGTGACAATGATTTTTTTTGAAAAGAACTTGTGTCTGTGTACACAGTTTTTGCAGATTAAATTGTGTTAGTATTTATGAAACATGATTAAGTGACAGCACAACTTCCTATGGACAATTTATGTCTGTGTACATGCATCTGGTTTATTAAAATGTATTAATATTTCCTACACACATGACTCCAGAGATAGGGATCAAACCTATGTGACGGTCCTGCATGCTGAACACCCACCACCCGAACCAACTTGGCCGCTGTGAAGTCATGTGTGTCAGTCAGAGTGTATCCATCGGTCATAAAATATGGTGCAAGCACAAAAAACGGCAGTTACAAACCTCACAGATTAAACTGTCACTCCTCAACAAAAAGGTCATGAGACTGTTGTCTCTTCTCTATGAGTAATCCTCTCCTCTCTCCTTCTCTTAATCACTCATCTTGCCACAAGCTGTTATTTGAGTAGTTTAAGTTCAGTTAATTCTTGAGTTGAGTGTCAAGTTTGTTTTTTGTATATATCCTTGTTTCATTGTTTCCTGTTTTATTTTGGTAATCCCTGTTCTGTGTTGTCCAAGCACGTCCTGTCAAGTCAAATAATATATTTTTTTGTCTGCATTTGGGTCCTTAGAGATCTTAAGAAAGTGAATGATGCAGGAAAGATGGCTGGGATTACAAAAACTAATTGTTCTTCTACATTGATATATATTAATCAAATCATATAATTTCAGCATTTATATGTATGTTGTCACAATAGAGAACACAAAATAAAGTGGTAAGCAACAAGAAAACCCAGGGGAAAAAGGATGCAGCTGTAACACAAGTCACATTTGAGCAATGCTTAATATTGACAACACCATCTTTCGCCTTCTTTCTCTTTGTTGCCTACTTCAGTTGTATCTCAGGTGAAAGGAACCAAGATGCAGGAGAGGAGAGAAGTCAAAGAAAGGAATAAGGTATCAATGCTGAACAGTAAGACAGGTTTGTTGTCTTGTTTTTCATAGGCTAAATTCAACCAACCAGATTAGTGAACTACATCATTTAGTATGATCAAAAACTGCCCAGCCATTCAGCAGAGGAGTGGGCTGAGAAGGGCTTTCAGTGCCTTCCTTTGCTCCTCTTTTAATAAAGATGTGTAAGATGTAATTGATGCTACAGCAGCATCTATGTTTTCCTCTGTAAGAGTCACCGTTGTCTTTGAAGAGCATTTACTGTTTTTTACATCTCTATATAAATAAAAAAAGGAAAATCACAGCTCAGGTAGAACTGAATGTGGTTCAGCTGAAGGAAAATGTTATATTTGGCACTTTCACTGGAGACCTGGCCAGGAAAGAGACAGCATGGGGGGCAGGTGACAAGTGCTGTGAACACTAGGCCACCACTTACAAGAACTTTGGCAGAGGTAAAGACAAAAAAAAAAAAGTTTGACCTGAAAGAGGTGACCAAAAGAAGCCAAAAAAAGAGAGCAGCTTCAGAGCAGTTCTTCAGTGGCACAGGACGAGGGAAGAGTACCACTCTATTCATCAATTTAATAGTATCAGAATATGTACCCAACACAGTTAATTAAATTAGAAATAATAGTGCCAAAACATCACAGGTTATCATTAATGTAGAATGATTAAAATTCAATCTCATTAGCACATCCTTGGGATTCGTCATGCCACACTCCTCAAACTGGGCCAGGTCATAGATCTGCTGTGTGTATGGAGGCACAATTATACTGTACTGTGTTGAGAGGAAAGGATGTACTGCAGGTCAGTGTCCTGGAAAGAACTTAATTGCACCCTGAGCGACTTTGTTTCCATGTCCTTAAAATATAATGAAATGATTATTGTTTAAAGGCTCTAGTTTCACAAAATTTGAACAAAAATCAATCTCAAACTTATTTCACAGCTATTCCAACTTTAATCATGCAATGTTGGCATGATTAAAACAGATGATCCATGTCTTAGATGAACTTTAAACACTGTGAAACTAATCTGATACTTATTAAATTGCTCTGACATGTTAGACATGTTAGACAGGAAGTTAAACGACCAAAAACAAACATAAAAAAAATTAAAGCTGCAAGCAGCGTTGGTAGAGCCCTCGCACTCTGGCCCGTTGGGGTACGTGTTCTTCGCATTAAAGTGTAGACAGACAATTAATCAATTTTTTCCATTTTTAAGCTATTTTGGGTCAATTTTCAAAAATCACGAGCTATTATTTATTATTAGGCAGAGGATGTCCTTGCGATCAGGTCAAGGTGTGATGGACATGAGTACTGTCATTGATTTGTAGAAATTTTTTTCATTTTTAAGGTATTTTGGGTCATTTTTGTAAAAAATAAGAGCTTTTATTTTGAAAGAGTTTGGTGCTTTTATTTTGAAAGATCGAGGAAGTCCTTGCGATCAGGTCAAGGTGTGATGGACATAAGTACTGGCATCTGTGTGGTGATCAGCCTAAAATGCAGGCAGACAGAGAAATCCACATTCAAATCAATGGAGAAATCCATCAAACCCACACCTGTTTGAGCAAAGACCGGTCAAACATAGTTTGAGCTACAGACTTTTTTAAAATTTTAAATGGGTCACAAGACTT
>JAPZDV010000026.1:3427810-3443875 GCA_029814665.1 Acanthurus lineatus
GCGTTAAAGAGACGTAATAATAAGAAAAAACGGAGCAATAACAATAGAGCCCTTCCCCGGTAGGGCTCGGGCTCTAACAATAGAGCCCTTCTCCCCTGTAGGGCTCGGGCTCTAAAAATGACTGTTGCAAAAGTCTATAGCGTTAGTGTGTCTGACTTCTCAGCCTGCTAATTTCACATTTTGTCTTGTGAACTGAGTCATCGTCATAGATTGTGGTCATTCATAACGATAGAATGACAGATAAAAGTGAATTGAAGGGACAAGAAAAAAACAAATAAAAATGCCTAGAAATAGTGGCCTTGAAAATGATTAAAAGCAGCATCATCCCACATCAAACCAAGTTTCTAGTTAGGAAAAATCATTATTTCTCATAATTTCTGCCAGATTCAATGACCTCTTCCTGACAACTGAATTACTCTCCATTCATTAGCCTCTTTTTGTTGTTTTGTTTTGTCCCGTTTTGTTTTTTGTTTTTTTTTGCCAACCCTAACCTTAACCCTAATCAATCAGTAATGAATCATGTTGTGAAATGTCAATCAACTTAGAACCTTGGTAGCAATTGATCAAAGCAGTTAACTTCACGACAAATATGTACATTAATAAACTGTTACTGTTAGGTAAAGAACTGTTATTTCTGTGAGCTTACTTCAAGATCTTTTATAGTTGTGTTTGCAGCATTTTTCCCTACTATATGCAAGATGTGGCTAGGTAGCTATGAGGGATGGTTACATCACCATTGTTAATCCCGTCTGCAAAGCTCACCAGCAGACCTATTTGAATCACTGCCTACAGTTCTTGGCACTGATTCAGAGGTTTGGAAACATGCTGCCGTGAACTTCACACTTTTTTTTCTCTTTTGCTGGGATGAAAACTAAAATATGTATCATTGCAAACTATAAAATATAAAGAAAACTTTATGGAATACACATAACTGTACAGTTTTTTCTTGGACTTAATGAGATTTGTCCAGATTATTGATAGCCTGATGTCAAATGGTTTAGTTTATTTATACATGATTAGGAGGGGCTTTTAAATGTATGCATGATGTCATGCAGAAGAAGAAACCAAAAAAAAAATCTAATTTCATATTTGATAGGCTGATATTATGTGAGTTTATAAGGCTGTAAACACAATCTTTAAAAACGGGTTAAAAGCAGAAAAAACTCTTTAGTAATTAATAATTCCCAATTTATGTGAAGAATTTGTAAATTATTAGTTATGCCAGAATGCTTCATTCTCAGTGAAGCATCTTGTCCATGCACCTTGATATTTCCCCTTTTCATGAAAAAGTGTACCACATCCTTGAATTTTCTTTTTTGTGAGTGTTATGAACATGCTCACTGAATTTGAGTTTTATAAACATAATGCCAATGCTGAAACTGCAAATTGGTATACTGTTATACCTTAAACAACCACCCTTTCAGGCCAGTTTGAAGCTAAATGGAAAAGCTTTTTACAAATAAACTATTAAGCCAAAAAGACATGTATGACATGTATTTTATAAAAATAAAAAAGGTCAAGCATGTCCAAAAAGGCAAAAAATGAAACACTTAAATCTAAACAGTAGGTGTAGTGCAGTGGTCCCCAAACTACCACTGCACTACCGCAAACTAAACCGCATACGGCCCGCCTCCACATGAATCCCATCACAAAGAGTATGATAGCTTGCAAGGCCAAATGCGAGCAGACAAACTCTCAAAGCTAAAAAGTGGACTGTTAGTTCAGCAGGATACATTTGTACACCAAGCTCAGCTGAACCAGTCATCCGTTCGGGCTAGCTTTCGGGTTGCTCAACTGATAGCAAGCAGCGGTAAACCTTTCACTGATGGAGAGTTTGTCGAGAAATGTATGAATGCTGTTGCAGAGAAGGTGTGTCCTGAGAAGAAAGATGTCTTTAATGCCATGACTCTGTCGGCGAGTACAATCACCAGACACATTGAAGAACTCGGGGGTAATGTATATGCCCAGCTGCAGCAGAAGACAAAAGAATTTGTCTTTTTTTCCTTAGCACTGGATGAGAGCATGGACGTGCAGGACACAGTGCAGCTGCTCATTTTTATTCGTGCAGTTAGCGCAAACTTTGAGATGTGCGAGGAGCTGGCAGCCCTCCAAAGTCTCAAAGGGACTATGATGGGGGAGGATATTTTCGGCAAAGTGTGCCAAACCATGGAAGAGTTGGACCTGGACTGGTCAAAGCTGGCCAGCATCACGACTGATGGGGCTCCTAGTATGTTGGGCGTGTCTCCGGGTCTAATAGGATGCATGAACCAGGAGATGGAAGAACGGGGTCTCACCGTCCCGCTACAAGTCCACTGCCTAATTCACCAGCAAGCACTGTGCTGCAAAGTGTTGACGTGGGATTCTGTCATGAAGGTTGTGGTGTCATGCATAAACTTCATCAGAGCAAAAGGACTTAAACACAGGCAGTTTCAAGAATTCCTGTCTGAACTGGAGTCTGCGCACGGAGATGTGCTGTACTACACAGAGGTCCGATGGTTGAGCCGGGGTAGAGTTTTGAGGCGTTTTTACGAGCTGCTACCCGAAATTAATGCATTTCTTAATTCAAAAGACAAAACCTCACACATGAAACTGCTGAAAAGTCCGATGAGATCAAGATTGACAGATGGACATCTGCATCAGTGTTTGAGACTGGCTGTGACTAGAATGGAACCTGACATTCAACTTCTCACCAGCCAGATGCAGGCCCACAGTTCACACTGATGAACATACATAGGTAAGCTCACTTTTCTGACTTGAATGAGTTATTCTGAGTATAAACAAATATTCATAATAAAATCTACTGGGATAAAATCCATCTCCACAACCATACTGGTAGAAAAATGTATTGTGCTGTGTAGGTGCTGTATCACTTAGTTCGGTTTCTCAGCCTGCTTGCTTTGTGGTTTTCACAGGGAAGTTGATGAGAGAGAGAGACAGCTGCAAACAGCGGTGTCTACAAGCCTACTGGAACCTACAAAAGGATTATAAGGAAGGAACACAAGCACTTTGAGAGACTGCTCATATGAGTCATAAGAGATTCTGCACTGACAACTAAGCAGAACTTTTACCTGTTAAGATTGTGCACGACACAACAGAAAGTTAATGTTCCATGGACTTTTTTTCTGTGAAGAACCCAGAGAGGGTTATTTGGTTATTATTTATTTCATAAATAGTGTTATTATATATTTCCTGACTTTTTTTTCTGTGAAGAACCCAGAGAGGGTTATTTGGTAATTATTTATTTCATAAATAGTGTTATTATTTATTTCTGACTTTTTCTGTGAAGAACCCGGAAAGGGTTATTTGGTTATGTGTGGCTTTCTGGAAAACAATACATTTTTACATTTAGGCACCCCTGCGATCATCACACTTTTTCTGTTACAAACTGACCCCGGCCCCCCATCAGAGAAGGGAAAAGTTATGTGGCCCTCACAGGAAAAAGTTTGAGGACTCCTGGTTTAGTGGATCACTGGGGATCCGGTGGATGTGTGCGGGTTAAAGCAGCTAGCTAAACTACCAAATTTAAATAGCTATCTAACTTTAATGATGTTAACTATTAGCTTTGCATATTCACAAATAACTGGTTTACCTGGGTAATGTATTTATAATGACAGCTTTATATTTCATTAATTTGAGCCTTTTCACATATATTCTAAATTAATATTCCAGACCAACAGCTCTGTGGCTGCATATGTGAACCTTTTTCTCTTAATACAGCCTGAAATGATGTACCCTAACATTTTATGGCACGGCTAGCTCTTTATTTTTAACAGCACCTAATTATGATTGCATGGGCATTAACAGGAACGCCTGCAACACCCTGTCTGTTCGACTTTTACTGCACCCCATTCTCAAAGCAGAATTACTCATTTTGCACTTTAAAGGTTTTTACTCATAGGACTCATCATTAACAATGTAATAGCTTTCCTTTACAAGGAGACTGGAATTTAATAGGAGGGATTAGGTAAGGTACTGTGCACAAATTCGGCACAAAACATTAATCTGGCCACCTGAGATAATACGAAACAGGAGATAAGGGATGTAGTGTGTTCATATTAATTGAGGTGTCTGATGTTTGGGGAGTGATTAGTAATTGAGGTGTTTGTGAAGTTCCATGCAGCAAGGGATTTGAAAAAATGCTCTGTTGGGAGTTGAGTTGTGTTTCACAACTGTTTCTACTACTCTTAATATTATTAATGTTTTACTTTAATTACCTATATTAATTTTCGTTGAAGATGTTTGATTGTTTTAGAAGATATAAGTCTTAAGGACATGGTAAATACATAATAGTCTGCATTTGTCTTATGCATTCATTCATATAAAAGGGAGTAGAGTGCCATGGAAGGTGCTGTTCAGGTCATTTACAGTAACTAAGGTCAGTTTTTTTCGCCAAAAGACACTTTGAAATGTGAAAGGATGAGCTGGGAATCAAACAGCAATTACTGGATGATAGCTCGCCTGTGGGTGTTTGCTTTCCACAGGAGGAAACGAAAGAAGGCATGATAGCTGCATTATTTCCAGATAACTGACACCTTTAAATCTTAATCTATCCTATCTAAAGCCATTTTGTGTGTACATCTTTCCCCCAGAATTGTGAACTTTCTGGATGTTGACTTTAAGTTGCATCTACTCTTTGTGGAACAGTAAATTACTGAAACTTCTGAGTTGTCCTGAGGAGTGAGTTAAATAGAGCTCATATGATTATCTGAAATTCCAGACTTAGCATATTGCTAGTTTGCAATACAAGGGGACTGGTGGCCATTATGTACACATCTGGGAAACCAGATGTCATCAGTATATACATGGTCACACACTACATATCACTGTTTATTTCTATTTTTGTTTTTTTGTTTGTTTGTTTGTTTTTTTTTCACATTTGCACCACCCATGTTTGCTGAAGTGTGAAATGGTAGTCCTAGCTTAGACACACCACCATGGAAAGAAGAACCTACCCTGCTTGCACATGCATTTCTATACTTGTTTTTATTTCAAATAGAAAAATAAAGCCTACAAGGCCGGAAATTATGAAAAGAAGTTATAGTTAACTTTGGGGAAGGTTAAAAATCATACGATCTGTAAAGGTTAATATGATCATCAAATGATCACTGGAAGTTTTAAGATAAAGCAAAACTATTTTTTTATTTTTGATTTTTGTTATTGTTTTTTTAACATTCTTGTAAGAAATATTTTGAAGAGTGTAGGATGCTGTTGGCGTGTTGTTTCTCTCTACCTTGCTCTATTATTCAGCTCTAATGGGAAAGGGTAATGGAAGATCATCAACAAGTGTTAGTGATTGTGCAAGTATGTGGGTGGATTTGTTGTTGAAGGCTTTTTCAAGATCGTCAAGGGATTATGGGTGAGTTCTTTTTGAAAGTGTAGCTGTTTCTCGTTTTTTAGGTAGGATGCTTCAATAAAAAGCTTCAAAAGAAACATTTTTGTTGATACAGAAACTCAAAGGCTCTTTCTTTCTACATAATCTTTACAGAAGTTAATGGAAGTTCTTTTAAATCCCTTGTTCCTCCACAGAAATTCTTCATTCAATGGGTTCTGTTGTCCAGATGTATTTGATCAGAATCTCATTAATTTAACAATAAGAAAATGATGTGAAAAGTTTAAGATAAACAGAGCTCTAAGTCTCAAACATTCTCATAAAAAAGTGGTGATTTTCACCAAGTGGTTCAGTTGTCAGAGTGATAATTAAAGCCACACTCACATGAGTACCTCCCAATGCAAGTTGCATACGACACTAAAGATCTGTGTCTCACAAACTCACAGAGAAGGAAGTTAAGATACGGCTAGGTATTCCCAAACATATTCTTAAATTAACACACATTAGCACACAATTGCAAAGTTTGTGAGTTTTTAAATGTGGGCAAACTCGCTAAAAACAGGCGACTCACTCCTTTCCCTCTGCCAGTTGATGAGATTGCATTTCTGCTGTTTTTCTCTGGTGTGACACTTTCGACTTTATGACAGCATCATAAAACAAGAAGGAGGAGGCAGAGTGAAGGCCGGTGACAATGTTACTTTTTTATATCTTCTACTACAATCTCTCTTTAAAACTCACTGCTGACTGTTCCATGTTTGAGCCTGAGGATATAAAATGTGTTTTTTTGTGATTCACAGTGTCTCTCCAGATCTTTACCTCAAGTCAGTTCTCTCACCATGCTTTCTTGCAGTGTTGCATCTTGCACAAATATGAGGACAAACATCACTGTTGCACATTGTTAATAGACTGTATTCAGATGCTATTTGCTGCTTTTTACATTGGATGACATAGCATTGAACCACAAATGCAGAGACAATTTGCCTGTTATGCTAACATCACTTAGATCAATGAACTACTGCCGTCCTTTGACCTGGGAATGAATGTCAATAGTACCTGTTCCCTTTGCAGAAGGAAGTCAGGTGTTAATGGGTGTTAGTGGGGTTTTCTTTCAAGTGTAAAAGGTGCATAAAGGCCACAACACCCTCTGAACCAGTAAATCACTTTTCATTTCCCCTAATGCAGCAGTTCAACACTCTAATTTCTTGGTTTTTCTCTGCTTATCTGTTTGTGACTCTCTGCAGCTGTATCACTTTAGGTCTTCTTTCTCTCTCAGCTGTTTCTCTGCCTTGATCTCTCACAGTAACACTGCCGCCCTGGCAGCAGCTTGTGTATAGTAATGATATGAAGTTAGCAGAGCAGTCATAATTAAAGAAGTGAGAGAAGAAAGATAGTGACTGTAGAGAAGATAAAAGAAAGATAGAGGCAAAAAGACGATGCAAAAAAGGACCTTAAGATAGAATCAAATAAAAGTAGTAAAATTATGGAAGAGATAGTGTTTTCCCAGAACTGTAGTGAGATTTTATTTTTGCAAAAAGAAGGGCAAATTCACAAAAAGGAGAGAGGATGAATTTTAGTCCCTTCTTGATTCACCCTTTTATGTCCATAAACATAAATCCAAAATGAATGCTGTTTGCAGGCATTTAAGTCAAAGCTGGGCATCACTTTTTCAGGGGGGCAACATGAGGGACCCAGACTTTTAGAGAGTCCAAGCTAATTCTGTCATGCCATTAGCTCTAATTTTATTAGCACATAAAATCTAGAATTTCCCATAATAAAGAAGATATCTCCACATGTAATCTAAAATTAAATGCTAGTCTTTGAACTTCAGTACCAGACAAACTGTTAAACATGTTCCTTTTTATTTAACTGAACAAATATCTTACAACTATCACAATATAAATCTGCTCTAAGGGTCCAAAAGGTTGGCTAAAATATACAACAGACTGGCTTTAAAAATAAAAAAGTCAAACCCAGTTAACAATCTAATGACCTAGACACAAATACACATGCTGCTATTATTACAAATTTTTAACTAGATCATGAGTTTGTTAGTTGGACAATTCACTGTGGATCATCAAAGGCAAAAAAAAGAAAGTTTGACAAAAATATTTGCACACTACACTTAAATTTACAGTTCATTGCAGGTGAGTAATTAGCATTACTACTTTTTTCCTTAGTACAGCTTAATAAAGGGTGTAAAGCCATTAATTTGTCTGGTTTGTCAACTCAGCAGACACAAACTAATACCATATTGTTTGACATGTTTTATTTGAAACATCTTTAAAGCCAGAGTTTCTTCTGAATCTTTTTGCATAGTATCTCTGCCAGTAATCTATAAAAGCCGTTCAGAGCTGATGGAAATGTAAAATTGAGTAAAGGACTCTGAGGGGAACAGTGTCCCTAATATAGACTGCACTGTACTCTGAATTCATATTAAGGCTCAATATTTTTCCTTTTAATTTTAAGTAGTAACATTAAAAGTCTGACTTATCACTGACATTAATATGCTGCTGAGATGACGTTATTCAGAGGCCTTTAGCACACTGGCAGCTATCTCTAGCACACACACACACACACACACACACAGACGCTCGAAATGAGAGCGCAAGAGCTACAATTAGAAAGTCGGGCAATTCCACGTTTTCAATTAAAACTTGAAAGGCAGAAACTGTTTGACATTAATAACTGAGACACATGCGGTCTCAGCTATGTCAAATCTCTCTTAATTAATTGTAACTACATGAGTTTAAAGGGTCAAAAATGTCCTCCAGTTAGAAGGGTATAATTGTCAATACTTAATTCATATAAAGAGATGAATATCATGTATTTGCATGTTAATTGCATCCTTTGCATTACTGTCCTGGTGACATTAGTGTTTATGCTGAGTTTAAATGAGAACATTTGTCTGGAGCTTTCTGGGCCTAATGACTTTCATGTCATTTCCATCATGTGTTTACTACATTCACAAGATCGAGGACGCAGTCTGGACTGCATGCAGAGCAGTGAAAAGTCATCGATGACTAAGTTTTAACACAGCCTGGTAATCCATTAATAGGACTGGTTTAGCACTCCTCCAGATGGAGCAGCTTGACTCTGACTAGAATAATCCAATCAGCCCTCAGCTGTGTTGAAATCTCAGCATTAATGGGATCATTTTGTGTTAATGGATGATCTCATCTGAAAGCTCCAAGCAGGAAAAGAGTGATGCCTGCCATATGGAAGATCAGTAACTGGTCCAAATATGCTGATGAAAGAGTGAAAGATGTGAAGGTGTGTTTAACTCTTTGAAACCTTTCACTCTCATGTAAAGCGTACATAGCTGTGGTGTGTCTTTCTTAAGTATGTTGCATATTGTTTTGTGTAATTTCTGTTTTGTTTGTGGTATTGAATTTTTAATTTAAGTGTTTTTATTGGATATCAGTTTTTCAGAGATGCAAGAACTGTGCTGAATTTTGAGTCTTGATCCTGTCAGAGAGGTTTTAAATCTGTAAAAGAAGTTGAAAGCTTTGTCACTTAAGTCCTGATTTAATACTAAAAAAGGTCTCTTACATTTTGTTAAATTTAATGTTTGAAAAGATCAAAATATAAAAGAAGAGCTTTTTAATTCGATCCCTTAAAATAACCCTCTACAACCAACAGAGAAACTAAATTATAACTGGAAAGAGTAAGTCACTGATTCTAGCAGAATTAGAGAAAGAGGCTGTTTGATTTTTGATTTTAGAATAAAACTGTGTAAATTAGGTCCTCGGCATTAACACAACTATTGACCTGACAAGTTGCTTTGTGTGGTATATTTCAAAATCTATCAGAATAGGAAAGTGTGTTGTTGGATCAGCAGCTAGATTGAAGATGTAAGAGCAACCCAATTAGATGATTATATGTTGTAAATGTACAAAGACTAGGTGTAATAGGGGGCTGAAGCTCCCTTCCATTCAAACCTGCATTTTATTTATTATTTTTTTCCCACTTAGTATATCAGCTTTTAAGTCAGACAGAAAGAAAAGGGGAAGAGATAGCAGAAGAATTGCACTTGACAGTTTTTGGGGCCAATTTTCCTCAATTTCATCTCTTCGTATTTGCCTTTATTCGGGGTATGGACATGCTTTGTCTCTCTGTGCCAGTCTCTCACTTGGTGCTGCTGGCTTATATAACAGGTTAGCAGGTCTTCCCCTTTTGATCAGAGAGGAAAAGAGGAGGCAGTTTTTTAAAAAGTGTGGCTATACCAGACTGCTTACCCCAGGCTACTGTCAAATTGTCACATTTTCTAAGGCTCCATTTTCGAAAATCAAACCATCTCCATAGTATGATTACCAGCATAACAGAAGCACCCTACTGTTAATTTTTCTTTTTTTTTTTCTTTTTTATCTTTCTGTCCAAAAAACTGTCAATCTCTTTCAATGGATTTCTCTTTTTATAAGCATTGTTTTCCACTTTCGTTTTTCTCTCTTCTCTTCTCTTTATATTGTCTTCTCCTCACTTCTACGATAGTTTCATTCTTTCTCCTCAAAGCACATTTTTCTATTTCCACATCTCACCATCTGTCATCATCTGTCTCTCCCTCAGCCTCTTGGCTTCATGTTCTCCTCTGCTTCCATCTTCTTTGTGTCCTGTGGATTTTGTGCAGTTGCTCGATCAGAACATCCAGGGGGTAAAATGACAGTAGATCATGAATGAAACATTCTGGCAGTTCTTTTGGCTGTGAGGGCAAAGCTGGGGCAGAGAACTTGATTGCATCACATTGGCACAGGCCTTTATGGAAAAGCCTGCTTGAGTTTCCAGCTAATGTTGCCGTACGGTGTTTAGTGAGCAACAGATCGTCTGCAGTGCAAGAGCATTCGGCCTTAAGGACATGTTGGAAACTGCTTTGTGTGAATTCTACACATACTAAATGGAACATGTGCTGTATATGTATTTAACGCTCCCCAGTGTATGTGTGTGTGTGTGTCTTTTGAACCTTCCATGCCTTTAATTCATCGTCATTCTAGAACTTCTTCAGGACCTTATTGCATGGTAGTTATTGTGTATGTGTATGTGTATGTGACATTCCTAACTATGGAGTCATATTTTTGGTTTATTGACTTTTGAAAAAAAATGCTCATATCAGAAATTAATTCTTTTACATCTTTTAAGCAACATGGAAGATTAAAATTTATATTATCTATTTATTATTTATTTATTAATGTCTGTTTTTTTTTGTTTTGTTTTTTTAATCTTGCTTTACATGTTGACATCCAGTGTCTTTGTGGCTAAGTAACTAAATATGTGTGTTTGCATGTGAATTAGTGTGTATGTGTATGTTTGTCCAGGTGTATATGTGCCTGTATTTGTCTGTGCATGTACTTGTCTTTGTGTGTGTGTCTCTGCATGTGTGTGCACGTGTGTGTGTTGATGTTGCTGACTATGGAGTCAAGTTTCTGGCTTATTGACCTTCTAAAAGGATTATGCTAATTTTAAGATTAAATTCCTTTACTACTATGAGAAACATGTAAGTTTTAGATATTTATTTATTGCTTTATTATCTTTATTTTTTATCTTGCTTTACATATTGGCATCTCATGTCTTTGAGCATAAGTGTTAGTAACTAAATGTATGTGTTTGTGTAACATGGTAGACTTTGCGTTGTATATTCAGAGGACAAATTGGGACAACAGTCACTCTTCGCACCAACCTGAATTTAATGCCACAAGTCCATGAGAAGCAAACCTGGTGGTGGTGAACAAAGAAATATAATTTTTCCCCACAGATATCTTGCTCCACTGGGTGATACTGAAACAAAATAAATTCAATGAGATTTGCTCCCCCGTTAACCAGCTGAAGTTTTCAGCCACTGTTCGTCTGAAGGTAACAAAGCTAGCGCTAGCTAGCAAAGTTATAAAGTGCTGTTCTCCACTCACATTTAAAACAAATAGTTTTTTCCTAGACATTAGCTAGTGTTGCCGGGAGTTTGTCTCAACATAAAGTGCCTTCAAACACATTTTCAACCAAAATAAAACATTTAAACGGAGCTAAACAGAAACCGGCCTTACCACATGTCCATGAGAAGCAGACTGTTACATAAAAACAGATCGCCAGAGACATCTGCACGGACTCGTGAGGCGTTCAAGTGCACACAGCACATAATGTAAATCTCATCATGACTCATAAACCCAACAAAAACAACAAAATAAGCAGAAAATACAAACGTAATGTGTGAAGCAAGTATTTAATAATAATTTTACTCTATATAACTTCAATAATGGCAGTAAGCTACCCAGTACTGGCAAGTGAGATCATCTGTTCACTTTTAACACCTTTACATTTGCATGTGAATAAGTGTGTATATGTTTGTTCATGTGTGCTTGTGCTTGTTAATATGTGCATGTATGTGTGTTTCATCATCTCCCTGCAACACTGAAAAATGTCCTTATTTAGTTTTGTATTCAGTGAAAGACATCCTGCCAATTCAGTGAGGTAATTTCACTTCTCACCCAGAGCTAAACAAAATCATGGTTATTAAAGCAATAAAAGACACCATTTTTCTCCAAGGTAAGTCCATTTACACTGAAAATAAATGAAAATATCAGGGCTCCTTGACATATTTTATTAGTTTAGTACATATTTTATTAGAATATATGGTTAAGACTCAAATCGAGGTTATGTGAGATTTGGAAGAAGAATTAACACAGTCTTTAAGACTTTCTTTTTAACCACTTGAATTCACAAGCAATGGAACGGATCCTTAATTCATTTATTGCTCTTGGAGGTTTTGCTGTTACTGCCTTGGCTTGGTTGCCTGGTCCAAGACCTTTAGAATCACCCTCATCACTGAGTTGACCGATTCCTCTGGCATCATGACATGAAGCAGCAGTTTCTCAGCTGAGAAAGCAATCGATCCAATGAGTGGGGGGTGGGGGTGGGGGTGTGGGAGAGCATGATTAGCCAATCATTGCTGTTGTCAAGCTAGTGTTAAGCATTGTCCAACTACATCAGAACCCAGTAGGAGTGAATAAGAAAAAAATAGGTAGACAAGATGGAAGCTGCTGTCAAGGCTGCTCTTCTTTCCTAACATCTTAATTTTTTTTCACTTTGTTCCACTCTTAAAACCAAAGGCATGACCAGCATGTCGGCATGGCTCAGCATCAGTGTAAACCTGGAGTTGTGTTAGATTTTAGATATGCTGGTTTTTCAGGATGAATTGGAGAAACTAGAATCCCCCTCCCTATGGATGATAGTTGGTGTGAAGGGTACATCAGACTGAAGATTGAAACAGAGTGCAACCGGTCAATTCAGTTTGACATCAGGTAATTACATTGATTTTGTATGACTGGTAGCCTATGGTGACTAATGATAACCATTATTAGATGGATATTGCTGTTTTTTGCCGACATTAGCAACTAGGTTTAGATTAAATCTTTACAAAATAATGCTCTGTTGTCTTTATTCACATTTATTCACTCGTTTGTTTTGACTTTTTTCTTTCTTACGTATTTCTTTTCTTCATTTTGTAGTCCAACTTGATTTTAAATACACTGGAAGGTACACTTGAGTAAGTTAGAGTCATTTGTAACTCACATTATTACATATGTCAATGCTGCTGAAGTTCTGCTTTAAGACTATGTCTCTAAATTTGTGTAACACCAAACACCAACTTCAACTAGTTTTAATGCACACCTAAAAGTTTACAGAAGTAACCATAATACATATGGGACCTTTTTCTTTTTTTCTTTTTTATGGGACTCTTTTCCACCCAAAATTTAATTTAGCTGTCATAGTTTTACAATGTTGAGTTTATTTTTGTTACTATGAATGCAAGGTCACCTTACTATGGAAACTTTAGTCAGGTGACTTTAGTAGTGTTGAAATTTGTGATCATTCATTCATTTATTTATTAATTTTATTTTATTTCATGCTATTATTTTTTGAGGGTTTCCACACATTCTCTATGTGTTTGCTGACTCTTTATGAATAATAATATGGATGTCTCACATATTTCCATTATGAGAGTCAAAGATTCCTGCTTTTGTCATGGTCCTTTGTATCTGATACAGACTCACAAAGTACCCTTTACAGTCTGTATCTGATGCATTAAGGCTTCCTCCCACAAAGCCTTTCCAAACAAGAGGTTTGCATTGTGAAGAAGAGCTGGGAATGAGACCAGACTTCAATGCCCCTATGTTGTATTGTAAGGGATCCTGACCTACTGTGCATCATGGAAAGCAACAAAGACATTACTGGTTCAAGTTTTAAGCTCAAAAAGACATAAATTGTCAAGACTGGGACCTTTCCTGATGTCACTGCTGGAGACAGACGCTGTTTTCCTGGTGACGCAACATAGTCTGTTGACGGACTGACCTGATTGTGGCTACTTTTACCATTTAATTTCATATAAATTAGGAAAGGCACCTCCTACTGTAAAACTATATTGTGGAAAGCGACAAAGATGTTACAATTTTTTTTAACCCCCTCAAAAAATAACATCACAGACTCACTGTCAGTGACAGCTTGGGTAGGTCTTGCTATTTGCTGATTTGATTACAGTGATTTTCCATATACAAATTTAGAATTTAGTGATCTGTGATTTTCTCATATAAATCACAAAGATGGTAATGCAGTATTACCTCTGCAGATACAGTTAATCTATTTCCAGTGGACAAAGCCCTACTTAGAATTTTAACTGGTGTAAGTGTTATTGTTACTTTTACTTTAATATGTGTTGAATCAAGCTCAGTCTAAGGGTTTCACATGACAGTTGTATATACTTTTTGAGAATATCACTTTCTCTCTCTATTCATGTGTGTCCACTGCACATGCGAGCCTCACCAGTCGTGGACAAGTCTTTCCTCAAAAAACTAGGTTGAGAGAGCCATGTGCAGTTTCTTTTCTTTTTTTTTCTTTGATTGATGTGGTTTTCAGGTCGATTAATCTCCCAACTTGACCACCTTAATAGGGCCAAGGATAGCTGGAGAAGAGAGAAAGAAATAACTGACACAAAGAGAGATGAGGAAGTCAACTGGGGAGGAGGCACTGAAAGACATGATGGGAGGCACAGGGGCAGAAATAGACACAGGGAAAGAACAGGAGAGGAGGAGTTAAAGAAACAGCCACGCAGCCAGAGACAACATGGCTCAGTCAGGGAACGGCCTAATAGGCCACCGCTACCTTGAGAAGTGTAAAGTAGGTCTGGACAGTGCAAGCTATTTGCAGACTGAGTGGTATTACACATTGTTAATAGGTTCAGCCAGGGCTCTGCTCATTAATCAGAGTGAGAACAGACACCAGGAGCAGAGGAAGAGACGAGAGGAAGGGGTGGAGAGTGATGGATGGAGGCGAACATCAGAGGAAGAAAATGAGGTTTCTTCAAGCAAAGGTGAACGCGTTATATCAATGGCTCTCTCTCCCACTCACCTTTTACTCTTTCAGGTTCACAGTATTTTCTCATTCTCACCGGATCTTCTCCACAATCATCTCCTGCTTTCTCTCTGCCTTGCTGCCTCTGAAAGTCTTTTCTAATCCTTTGGTAACTTTGAGATAATAGCATTGATCATTTAAAATATGAGTAAGTTCTTAAACATTTTGCTCTCCTGCTGAGGATTAAATATAAGATATGATACTATGTCTGTACTAAAGAGTGGTATAAACCTTTTCATCTAACTGTCACTAAATAATGTGGATTTCTCAAACCAAAAGGTCAGAGTTTATTCTGTTGATACTATTTCGGATGATGTCTTTTTATAGAAGAGTTGAATAAGTGTGTCTCTAGTTTTAAGAGTGCTAGCAATAAGCACAGCTTCATGATGGCATACTTGTGAAGTAGAATTTTTCACATTAAAATAAGATTGATTGAAAAATTGCTAATACTTTATGCAGTAGCCTCAAACATTGTCACACACTGCCTGTAATTATCCATATTTGCTGCCTGGTGCACCACTATATTCACTCTGTTATTTCATTTGAAGTTTGAAACTACAGTGTGAAATTTATGCTCAGTATTGTGCCTTTAACAAATGTGTAATTAGGGTTTAGCGGGATGTTCCTGCCAGTGATGATGCAAAATCATTATTGATGATTGTCTGAAAACTCAAACTTACTGCCCACTGTGGAAGGACAGTACAGAGTTTTTATTATGGAGTGAAAAGTCGATGAAGAAATGTGAGGAAGTAATTTCACACACAACTGTTGTTTCCAGGCTGGTTCTAAATGACCCTGAGAGGTCCCGGGGGAGTTCATGATGGCCTGGCCTGTTTGTTGACCTTAGCAGTCAGGTCAGTGCCACAGCACAAAATGACATACACAATTTAGAGCAGAAGCAGCAAGATGCAACAACATTTAGTCATTCTCACTCCTTCTCTGTCTGCAGGTATTTTCTACTGATTCCAATTGGCAGGTTTCCCTCTGGTTTTTATTCTCGTGCTCTTTCAAAGGCCCTTCTGCTGCCATTCTTAACTGTTTTGCAATATCAAAGCATGAACAAGCTAATTAGTTTGCCTTAGATTGCCTTATTGACATTTTATACGATATGAGGGGATAGAGAGGTAACAAAAGGAATCAGAACAAAAAACAGAACCTCCGTTTTTGGATCATGCCGCCCGTCTGTGTGATGGTAATGCTGCTCAGGTTGGCGGTTGGCTGGAGCCTGTCCCAGCACTGGGCAAGAGGCAGAGTACACTATGGTCAGTACCCAAGTCTGTCACATAACCCAGATCTGACTCAGACTGCTTCGAAATGAAATGGCATAATGATATTGTCAACACCCATTG
>JAPZDV010000026.1:3449725-3475709 GCA_029814665.1 Acanthurus lineatus
TCTATCTTTCTTCCCTCTCTCTTACCTATTTGCACCCTTGTCTGGTCAAGCAAGAATTTTCCAACTTGGCAGTATACCGTGGGGAAAAAAATAAATAAATAAAATAAAATAAAAATTTTAACAAAAACACTAATAAAAAAGTTTCACTAAATGGTGAAGTGGTTAGCTCTCAGGATCTTTTCAAAGTAAGTTTCTAGCCCAAACCATCACTGAATAATAATTAAATAATTAAAAGAAGGTCTTTGATGCCAATACCCCACATACCCCACAATCCCACAGTCCACAAAACAAAAACAAAAATTCTAACTTGATATTTTTTTTTTTATATTTTTCTCTCTCACTTTTTTTTTAACTCAAAGTACTTTGCCCTATGAGAAAAAAAACAGGAGTCCAGTTTGTGAATTCAGACAAAATTCATGAACAGTAACAACACAGCAGACAAAAGAGCCTTCAAGAAAAAAAATAAAAAATACATTAACAACATCAGTCCAGTTTAATGACACTGAGAATCAAGTATCTGTTTTGCTTCCAGATTGTGGGTGAATGAAAACTTCTCAGCAGGGTGGATGCAGAAGGATCCAGGAGGATAGTATTGGAGCCAGTGGCAGAAAACTGATCTTGTGACAAGACATTATTTAAATTTTCCTATTGTTTTTGGCACAATTGAGTTCTGTGGTCTGGTTGACACTCACTTCTGCTGTTCATTCTCCTGCTCCTCTCCTCTCCTAACAAGACCAAATGACAGATAAATGGACAGAAATTAGATGAATGGTGGAACGAATCAGAGACAAATCGGTGAGAAGATTGTGAGAATATGTTTGCTCGTTACATATTTCAGTCACACCACACCTGTATAACTTAATGATGACCAATCATATGGACCAAATTCTGTTGTCGGGGCAGACATAACAGGAGAGGCAAAGAAAGCAGAATGGGAACAGAAAAAAACAGAACAAGCAAACCAAGGCCACAGTGACTAATTGTCATGTGATTTTCACAAGGAAATCTGGGCCTAACAGAGGGACAGAGTTTTCATAGAAATAATAAAAAGTATAGTAATAATAGTATTTTTATTAATAATAATAACAATAATAATAATAATAATAATAATAATAATAATAATAATAATAATGATAATGATGATCATTAGAAGAAGAGGAAGAAGAAGAAGAAGAAAAAAAATAATAAAAGGAGGAATAACAAAAGAAAAAAAATACATCAAGAAGAAAGTATGAAAAAGTGAGCTGTTGGAGGGTTTTTGATGATATAATGAATGATAAAGTGTTTTAGATGTGCGAATGCTAAGGACTGGCAGTTGGACCATGGCACAGCCATTTAAATCAAACTGCAGAGGCAGTCAAGTGTCCATGTTTAAATGCATTAGATAAGAGGCCTCTTCACCTCATGTAGAGGGTTAGCTAGAGTTTTGTGTGGATGAGTGTCAAACAAACTTTTATACAAACAAGCAAGTGCAGCGAGAATTATAAACCAATAAATAGATTAATACTATTTCTTGACAGAATATATAGTTATCTGATCAAAGGAGCACAAAAAGGCAGAAACATCTTTACTGCCTCACCATGTCTCCTGTAAAGAGATGAGATGCGATACTGCAATGAATTTTTTTCTTTTTCTTTTTTTTCACAGACATTTTTCCCGTGACTTATAAAGGCCTAATTACTGATTCTACAATTAATAAAGGTGTGTGACAACTTAAATTATTATAAAGTCATTTGTAACTTAATGCACAAGACAGATATTATACACAACTGTCCAAATCAATTAGAAACATTTTGTCTTCATTATTTGTTATTATTGTTTTAATCTTTGTGACAGATAATATTGCAGGCGAGGGAACAGGGTGAATCTTGTCTTTTAGAAGTAAACATATTTTAATGATAAGCATATCTTTCAGGTGTGAGGATAAAAAAACCCTTTGCATCAAAAATAAGCTACTTTAATGTCTGACAGACGGACATAATACACACTTTTCTTAAAACATTTTGGCTAATAAGTATAGATTATCAACATCATTAAATGCAGATGTGGACAATAAAACACAATAAAATTTTACATTTTACTGTGCAGTAAAATCCATTTTTACGATGTGCTCTGTATACATAACATCTATAAAATGCAGATTTTTTATAACGTGTAGGTGTTTGTCAGACTGTTTCTTTTTTGCTTAAACTTAGGGAGCTGTTAACATCTGCAGACTGACAGCTGCTCCAGTTGTGCTGCTTTTACATGGCATTTTCTAGAGAAATAAAATGTAATTTCCTCTGAAACTGTCTCATCGAGTCTCTTTTCACATCTGGCGTCGTTGGGGGCTTATATGCACAGGAGGTTAAGTACCCTGAGAGGTTAATGTGCAGCGGGAGAGAGATTTTTGAATGCAAGAGAGGGTAGTTTTTGAAATGCATCTAAAACCGGTGTTGTAGGAAAACTTAAAGTCTCCAGTGCACATACACTGATAACTGAATCTGGAGTTAAGTAGAGGACTCGACGATTCATTAGTTTAACCTTTAAAATTTGCAATATTAGCATAACTGCTAGACACAAATTATTGTTAGACAGTTTTGAGGGGCACCTTAGCTTTCTCTTTAACCAGGCCAGTTGCTGATATGTTTGGACCAGAATGCCCTAACAATAAAAGAACTTAAACTTAACTCCATCCCCAAGTAAGAAAAAAAAACATAGCTGACTGTAATTATAGTCATTTTTCCCCTTAAGATAACTCTACAGGCAGAGAGTGTCTTTAAGATCTCCTTACTTTTCTGCAACTACACCTGCCACTTTGATCATTAAGGTGAAAGTACTCTGTTGAGAATATAGGCTATAACAAAGTATAGAATTGAATATTTCTGTCTTATAGTTCAGAAAATATTCATAATGAAATAGATCAAGACAAAACTGACAGAGGCATGGGACTGAGAGAAAAAGGCTCAATTGCGAATCCATCTTCTACTTCAGCACCGCAGACAGCATCATTGATTTATCAAGACACAGCACAGTTAGAAGACTGATATGTCATAACCATGGTCAGGGCCATAGATTTAAACTAGCCGAAAACATCAGTCAGACTGGACCTATGAATGTATTCACAACTAAACAAACCCCCCTGCTCCTGCAATCCTATGCTGTAAGGGGATGGAGAGGGGTGGATGTCATGGATGGAGGGTGGCACCCCAGATCACCTACTAAGGGGCAGTATTCAAACTCTGGGCAGAAAAAAACAGGCTACTATTTAATTAAATACTGTTGTTTCTTTTGATCAGTTTGATCGGTTCCCATATTTTTACTGTTTTTTCCATTTACTTTATCACTGCCCAAAAACTCTGTTGTTACACTGATAAACCATAAATATTGGTGAATATGCATGAGCCCCTTATGTGCCTGAATTTACAGTATTTTTTTTTTTTTTTTTAGAATTTAAGCTTTAACTCAACCAATACACCAGCAGGGCATAATGTAATTTCTCCATCTTAAAATTCCCAATATGACGTCTAATTGCACAGTTCCTTCAGAGGCCAAGGCACCAAATAATTGACGTCCAATCAACATGTATCACATCACAAAGAGAAACTAAAGTGGAACAAATGAAGAAAAGCCTGGAGAACTATACTTATTACCTTTGCATAATTACTTTTTATGTAAATTTTTAAGCTCTCCCTGAATTATTAAAGCCAATGAAATATTCTCCTAAGCAGTAGAGAATTATGTTTGTATTTGCATTGTTTTGGTACCAAAAATACTAATTACTTCTGCTCATTTTTAATCTGTTTGGGAGGCAGGGGAGGAGTTTTAATTTTTCTGGGGCACACACACATAAATACAGAAAGAGACTGACTTACACACACGAAGAT
The DNA here is from genome assembly GCA_029814665.1 of Acanthurus lineatus. Classification (NCBI taxonomy): domain Eukaryota; kingdom Metazoa; phylum Chordata; class Actinopteri; order Acanthuriformes; family Acanthuridae; genus Acanthurus; species Acanthurus lineatus. The sequence goes on from JAPZDV010000026.1 coordinate 3,453,592, forward strand.
GTAGTGCATACACACACAGTCATAACTGACTTGCAGGCGTTCTCAGTGTTTACCTGATGCAGTAGTTTTTCATTTCCCTCCCACTCGCCTGTCGTCACTGACGGCTGAAATAAATGAATTTATCGCCCCCTCATTCACATACAAGGACACAGAGTCATTCACTGATCCTTGTGCAAACACAAAATCCACTTATTCTGAGGTAAGCTCTCTTGTCCTCACCTCTCTCTCTCTCACACTTATACTCTCATAACAGAGATACTGTAGTGCCTGCACGCTTGAGTTAAAGCACTGTCTCAGAAATTTTGCATTCCTGTATGCATTCACTTTACATGCATCCCTGTTAGACGCTTGACTGATACTTTAGGGACTCTCTATGGACCAGAGCCACATAATGTGATTACTGAGTTGTGTTGCAGTTCCTTAGCTATTATATGCATAGACTTACGATCAGATCATCAGTTACTATGACAGGGAAGTCTGTCTTTAAAGAAAAAGTGATGTAAGAGCTTAGCTTAACAAACTTACATCATGATATATGGAGTAGATGATTTGAAGTCCTTACAAGTTATTTCTATTTTGCATAGATTGAACAATTATTTGAATATAGTCTTGAACAGAAACATTTTGTATGTCAGTGAAAACACAGAAGATGAGCAAAGCCTAAACTGTTCACAGAGGCTCTAATCTGCAGTGCAGTTTATTCACCTCACTGATGAGCCACAGAACTGTGGAGTAACACCAGGTTTCATGATCAAAGCAAGTTTTTATATCACGTCCACACCTGTGTTCATATTCTCACGCTCCCGCTCTCTCTCTTGTCCACATGAGATCTCTCTCTCTCTCTCTTAGAGTCAAACTTTGCTTTTTACCTTTTGATGGTTCTAATGCCTGGTTCAGAGGGTGCCGCAGCCCCCCTCCCCCTCCCCTTATTCCAAGATCTGTACCTATATTGCTTTTTTTTAGTTTTAATAAAACCATGGTCATATTAGAATTTTTCACTCTTCATCTCTTCCTTTCTCACACCTTTCCCTGACCTCTGTAAAAGTTTCAGAACATACATAGGATGTATTTGCTGACTATTTATGTAATACTAAATGATTTCTTTTCACCCTGACTGCAGTACTTCTCAGCATCAATGTGCTCAGTGGCTGGCAATCAACTATACTGAAACTACAGCATTAACATTTACATTCTCTTTTTTCTTTTCTTTTTTTTGATGTGTGGCACAATGTGACATTTCTTCTTGCATCACAGCCACCAAATGTCTCCCACTTTTGTGGTGCAGCAGCAGTGAGTATTGCATCAGCAGCGTACCTCTACATCTACGTATATGTCTTTGTATTCAAGATTCAATCTAAGCAGTGACTCACTGAAAAAGTTTGCTCCACAGCAACCCTAGTGGTCAAACTCTGCACAGGGATCCTTTAATACAGTTTTTCTTATTTTATTATGGTCAACGTATTATGCTATTTTTAACAACAAATGTTAAAAAATGTGAACATGTCTGAGTCACTAACTACATATCATACCCTTGAAAGTAGTTTGCGCTGTTAGTTAATGCAAAATGAGATTCTTGATTAAATATCACAGAAAATGACTGATCATCTCCCCAATCACTCTATCATGAATCACTGTGTGATTGTGTAGGTGGTCATGCAATATCAGGTTACCTGAAACAGGGTTCTTGAAATCCTATTATCAGATGAGTCACTGCTGTTTTTAATACGAGATGAAAATAAAAAATATTAATTATTAATCTCAAGTCTTATATTTTAACTGATTTACTGCAAGTTAAATGTCACTTGGACCGTATACCAAAGCTTGACTTGATGATCTACAGCTATTTTGCATCATGTTCATATTCTGTGTAAGTATAGAGAGAGAGAGAGAGAGAGAGAGAGAGAACTAGTGTTGACCGGCCAACTGAAGAAGATATAGTACTATTGTAATTAAGAACTGAGCACTAATTTAAATCTCATACCTTTTCATCACTCTCATAAATCATGGTGTGTATTATGCGAGTGGCCCATTCACACTGTGGCTGATTGAAAAATGTATTGTCCACCTTAAGGATTGATTACCAGATATTTCATCAACAATTTTCTGATTAATGACCAAATATTATACACAAGTTGAAGTCAGAGATCAATTACTCACACACTTATATTGCAGTGAAATCAAGTGTGTCAATACTTTTCCGCTCCACTGGAATCCTACATGCTCGTCCAATCTCCAGTATTATGGACATTTAAACTATCTATGACTCACTATCACTCACAAGGCCGGTACTTTAGCCTTTGTTCTGTCACAACCTCAGATGAACTGCAGTAGATATTACTAACTGGTTGTGAATAATCAGCCTTTGTTAAAGCAAGCAAAAAAACATTTGTTTACAAGTAGTAGATTTGCAAAGGTCTCTAGCATACAGCATGCCATGCTGTGGGTGGTAACAGAGACTTTAGCCTCTACTGTATAAATTAGTTCTCACATCAAGCATCCCAAGGGCTCAGTTTGTAGAGTACAACTCAAAAAACCGAGCTGTTCTTTGACATTGCTGGGACTTTGAACTGAGGTGTTAACATTTTCGTACCACATCATGTCAGTTTACAAGCAACCCCTTCCAACTTTTACTGCACTTTTATGTGCAGTGAATGCTGAGACTTGAAAAATACAACTAAGCTTTCACAACTGCACTGAGAGCCACTCTTGTATAGCTGGGCCGTGCATTGTAACAGTCCACAAAATATGTATTGTGTTTGCACATTTTTCTGGCAAGTAGCAATGCTTTTCTTCACAACAGCAGCCTAATTTTGCTTTGCTTTGCTTATGTGTTGGCAAGTTTTCTAAGAATTTGCATTAGAAGGAGGCAGCAAAACAGAACACTGACAGCAAACGCCTTCATGTGAACACTGACCATAAACCATCTTACATCTTTTCATCAAATGAACTCGCATTGGGCTGTTACTGAATTTTTTGACACGGAAATATTTAAACAATTCCCTTAAAAGTACATTTTTAATAGGTTTTGCAGTTGAATAAAAATACCCTGATGTAGCTCTGTTACTTCCTCAAGTAAGGGCTTAAAAAGGTATGTTACCTTTTTCGGCTGCCAATCAAACTCCTTGTAGTTGGCGTGCCATGACATCAAAAACAGAAATCTGACCATGTTTGCTTGCAAGACCAAAGAACCTGCATGCAGTTACATGGTTCATCCCCCAGTCAAACTTTTGGTCTAATTATTGAGTGATTTCACACCAAAGTTTTTTTTTCCTTTGTTTCATTTTTCGATGAATGTGGTGCCATGTAAGGGCAATTTTGACCAATCATTATGGTTTGAAAGCTAGGTGTCATTCCATTGATAGGGTAGTCAACTTAGAGGCTAATTCATTTTATTCATGTTTACTGTAAGCTGACTACAAGGAGACTAAAATCACTGTGGGTGTATCATTAATGATGGAGATTTATTTACCCCCCAAAAAAACACATCATGTCCTTTTTAAGGATCATGCAGTACAATTTATTCCTCTTCATGAACAGAAATGAAAAGTTTTGTCATTTCAGATAAACTAAATTTTTAATTAAATGTTTATTTATTTTAAGTGACCAATTTTCATATTACACTACATTTCATGACACAAGGAGAGTACATGGCATATCTGTCAAAGTCACCAATAGCTTTTAGGAATAATTAGTAAATTAGAGTGGTTTGCCAGTACCTTTACTGAGGTTACTTTCATGATTTAGGAATAATTAAACATTAGAATTTTTGTGTAATCTAAAACATTTAAAAATACATTGACAAGTCACCAAATTGTCATACAATTCTATGCTAATTTGTTTTTGGGGTTTCATTTTACTATTTTGCAATTTGTAATCTTTTATATCTGTGCTCAAATGATTAAATAGCCTGCTGTACATTAGACAAGATATACTATTATTGATTTTGTCTTCTGAAAGATTCTTTCTAACGGGTTAAAACCAAGAGTTTCATGTGAAAACAAATTGGATACACGCAGACAATTAACTTGACAAATGTGAAGTGCATGATGCAAGCAGACATATGCATCTGCTCTCTTACACACATAAAGACACACACACACACAAACACACACACCACTTCAATGTTGTAAGTCTGTAATCTCAGAGATGGCAGAGGGTTGAGGAGATTAAAGAAAGACTAACTGTGAAGCTTCAATTCTGTCTCCTCTGATAAAGATCATTCCTAGGAGCTATCAAACAGAAAGAAACAGAGAGAGATGATGGGTGGTAAAAATGGAAACAGAGAGTTTGTAGTGGAGGAAGAGAGAGAGAGAGAGAGAGAGAGAGAGAGAGAGAGGAGAGAGATTGTAGGAATTTACTCCTTTTGTGTCACAGGTGACATCATTTGTTCTAAAATAGACACTCAGACTAGAGAAGAATCGAGAGAATCAGAACTATAGACAAACAGAAATGGAGAAAAAATGATACTTATCTAAGATGTATTACAACACACATAAAAAACCATACAGACTATGAAAGGGACAGATAATTAAATATTAAAATTCTGAATTTTAGTGGTTCATCACTGTATCTGCTGTTATTCAATTTCAAGATTTCTCACTGTTCTTGCAACATAAGGCGTATAAGCATCCCATTTCTCTGAGGCACATTTGAACCTTGCATGTAATTTTAAATAGTCCTCAGAGGCAGTGATATAATTGCAGAATAAAAAAATAAGCACAGGGATCAAAGAGATAAAGAGAAACATATGTTACTTTTTTTCAGTTCTCAGGCTGATCATGTGATTTAGAGCCATTTATAGCCAAGTCAAACTATAGAAAAGAAAGGTCACGATATTGTGACTTTGAGGAACCAAGCCTTGAGAGGATGACCCATGGTGTGCATTGTACCTTTGCTTTTGCCTCCTGACAGAGATTCCCAAAAAAACTGATGGTTTGTTCAGGGTCAAGTCATCAAAATTTGCATTTCTTTTTTCATGACATAGCCAATCAATGATCTGGAGCAAGAAGTATGGCTGCCCAATGCTTCTGTCACACTCGTCTTTAGAAGAGCAGGGATCAAAGAAATCATAGAAAAGGCCACAAAACAAACATAACAAATATAACAAACTTTCTGGCCTTGGCACTTGTGAAAGCATGTCCATTCAAGAGTGGATCAGCTTGCAACATCAGAGAAAACCAGTGGCTGTGGTGATGGCTGGTAAGCTGATCCACTTCTGCCCTCCAAAACTGAGTAGAGAGTTCTCCATTTCTTTTCCAGGGGTCAACACCTTGATATGAGACTGCTACCCCTAATATTTATGAATGGCGATTGGAGGGCTATTGGAGACAGCAGATGCTCTAGGGCTCACACTCACATACCCTTGGCCAACTTCAGTAGAGACATGGACCTGACTAAGCTCTGCCTAGGTACAGGCAGTGTAAAAGTACAGCTTGGCTACTGTTGCCATCTCTCTGTGGGCCTTCATGTTACACTGGGGCTCCCCACAGCATCTGTCATCAGGAACACTGTGAGACTGAACTGACCTCCTATGTCAGCATTCGCAGATGAGTTCCAACAGGGGTGTGCAGGGACCCACCTGGGCAGAGCAGTCAGTGCAATGTGGCCTCCGACAGACAGTCAAACGCCAAGTTTTAGAATTTTGAAAGTGTCCCTGGTGTAATGAATTATTTCATGGCTCTTATACTGTGAATAAAATGCTATCCATGAAAAGCATCAAAATGAGATATAACATTTGGGGTAGTATAACTGTCAAGAACATGAATCTACTTTCACTCCTTATAGGATTTGGTACTGATTACACATGAAAACAACTTAACAGTGATTAGAATATTGTTGACCCACTCTAACAAGTGTTCCTTTGTGTTGAGATTGTCCCCTGCTCTTTTCACACATTGTGTGTTAAGAATTCAAAGTGAGTCAAATTTGAATCTTATATTCAATTTTAAACTGGCCTCAGAGGCAGTGAGACAAATGCAAAATGAATAATGAATGAGATGATAATAAAAATGTTGATGCTGTACTCCATAAATCGTTTTAGAATCGTAATTTAGTTTGCAGGCACCTTTTTGAACATAAAAACAAAGAAAGGGCAGCATTTTTATCTTTGAGCTACTAAAAAGCTTTTAATATGACACAGAACGGGGTGACTTCCATGAACAGGGCATTTTGGGTTGGCTGGTGAATCAAAGTTGAAGAAATCTAAAGCACTGAGTAAGTGATATTAGTACTTTAAAAAAAAAGTTGAGAGAGAGTTAAACAGGCAGCAATACTGTCATACAATTGTTTATTATTTTGATTTTTAAGACATCAATCTTAATAAAGACGTAAAAATGGAGGAGTAGCTGAATTTACACCTGCTGCAATCAGCAACAACTTCACATTAAACTATTCCCTTTGATAAAAAATTATCTGGAAATTTTAATCAAGACTTCTCTGTAATATAAACCTGACAGGTTCCTGCAGTCCAGTTTAATATTTAGAAAGAAGTCATGATGGGCCTCAAATTGTTGAATGCCAGCACAGCAACCCACAATGAAAAAAGACTGTAAATGTCAAAGTTGCAGCTCCCTACATGAAATAAAGCAAACCAAGACCGAAAGAGATCAGGCTTGAGAGGGAGAGAAATATAAAAAAAAATGGAAAAAGAGAGAGACAACAGCAGCAGCAGAAACTGAGGAGAGAGGGAGAAACAAAATGCAATAGAAACCCAGAGAAAGAAAAGGAGTCAGAAGGCTTGGCTTGATGATTCATTTACGTGCTTAAACCTATTTTACAGCTCTGCCCCTGTTCATTCCCCAACAACAATAGGTGGTAATTTCCCATGTGTTGATAAATTACATGGCTCTCTCGGCGAGCGGCACACACCGCTGCGCTATTATGAGAAAAAGAAAATGCTATTTAAAAATAAGTAGGATGAGGGTGTGCGGGAGAAAGGGCGATAGGTTGGAAAGTGAAGGGATGGAAAAAAAAAGAATACAGATGGAAGGATTGCATGTCTGGTTAATAATTGTATTGGGTGAGGAAAATACAGTGCTGTTATGCAAAATGGAGTCAGAAAAAATATGAGAGAGCTAAATGCTACCTGTAAATAAAGATGGATGAATACAGTAATGCAAGGGGAGCAAGGAGGGAAGAAAACAGGGGCTGTCTGTTAAAGAAAAATATAAAAGGAAATGAAGAAGAGAATGAGAAAGAAGAAGAGGAGATGTGCCAAAACATGTGGGCGTGCTAATTACTAACTATTCACTACCAGTAACATCAAAGCATGAGAGACAATAGGAGACAACAGGGACTATTTTAAATCTTACTGTGTTTCTGAACCCCCCCACGCATCACCAGTCCCAACACACACACACATGCACACCCACACGCACACGCACATGCACACGCACACACACAGAGGGAGAGTATTATGCTGTCTGAGAGCATAATTAAAGCGCCCTGAGGCAGAATTACTCAGGAAGGTGTTTCTGTCGGGGTGAATGGAGCCCACAGAGCTGGCTGTGAGTTCCCAATGTCGTGGCATCATGTCTGGAGGTTTACATTTGCTGCACGGTGTCCACCCCCACCTGCCTCTCCCCCACATTGTTCCTGCCACTGTGTCATGCACTGGCGAGTCAAAGAAAAAAGGATGAGGACAACATGTAAGATTCTAAAGGGATAAAAAAAATAAAGCTGTGAGTTGTCAGGAAGGTAAAAAACATACCAATGTTTACCGGATGCCTATGAAATGTGAAGGCCGAACTTTGCCAAAGCATCAGCGATACTCTAACATCTAACTGAAAAGCTCTTTTTCAATTGGTTTCAAGGCCCAGTGTAATATATTTTACAGGGACCTAAAAAAGCTTTATACCCAAAACTGACAGTGAGTAAAAATCAGTGCTCCTGGCAATTGCATTTCTAATATGAAAAATTTACTTTGTGTTAAAAATCTAAATTAAATTTTGAGATGTACTTGGCCTAAATTATACTGCAGTGATGTGGGATGTAGATGTTTGTGCTTGATGAAATCATGCAGCAGTAAGTAAATGTGCTTTGAACATGAGCTATTTGCAGATCTGCTTCTTCTACTGCAGGTATCTGCAGGTATTTAATGACCCACCATCCATCTCATGGATGGGTTCTTCTATTTATTTGACATTATAAGGCTTGCATGTATTCAGATAGTGGTATTTTTTTGCCAGCTGTTCCACCTGCATCTGATAGTGGCAACTGCGTTGTTTGATGTCTGACATAATATTCTGTTTTATTGTTTCCTCTTTGTTTGTTAGGCCACTGAACTACCAGTTGATTTATCCACTTTTGCCATTGGTTCACTCAGGAAACACCACCCCTTTTATGTGAACACCGTCTTTTCTAGATTGAAAAATGCTGAATTAATGTACCAAGTTGATAACCACATTTGTGTGACAGTTTAGCCAGATTTTGGTTTTTAGGTTTACTGAAGCAAGATAACCATGAGACATCCAACTTGCCTTGTAATGCAGGCCTCTTCTTGGTGTCCTACCACCACCTGTAGACCAGTGGCCTCAGTACATAAAATAAATAAATAAATAAATAAAAATAAATCACACTTTATTTAACAATGATTTTAACATTACAAAAATTATCCATCCATCCATCCATTCATTCTTTCTTCTATCACTTGAGTGTTTTTTGGTTTCAGTTGTGTCCAGCTTGTACGAATGACAACTGATGAATGCTACATGATGTGTGTTGCAATGCTGGAGCAGTGATTGAGTTTGGTGTGTGGGTTTTGGACTGAGTGCGAGTAAATGGATGCATTTCACAAAAGCAACGGCAGGAGTTCATGAACTGTAAAAGTGCTGTGAAGGAGTATTCACCTAATTAATCTGCACTAATGGGCAAAATTACCATACTGAACACTGCGATACAAGAGTGATCTCATTCTTTTTTTCTTTTTGGTCTACTTTATTTATGACCTCATTCCTGTTTTTTTTTTCCACTCACAGTTCTTTTTGTTACACGAAGGCAGCTGCTATCTTGAAAATGAAAAATGAATAATGATACTGTAATATTAATTTGTGAAGCTGAAAATTCCTTTGCAGGAGTTAGAAAGTGAAACCTCTTCGAATGTCGTATTTTCTTTATAAGTGTACTGTATGGTTCTGGACAGCAACAGAATAAACTGCATGTTGTGGCCAGAGGAACATTTGAATTTACAGTATCAGATGACTGGACTAAGGATACAGTTTTGCAAAAAAAATCACAGCTTTCGTCCAAAAGAGAGTGTAGTCAGTTTTTCCGTAATGTTCTAAATGTGCCATCATGACAGAAATGCCAGCCATACTTTCTCAGCAGCTCCTCACACTGTTTTAGCGCCTTGCTTATTCTTGGTCTCTGTGGGTAAGAATTTACTATTATATGATAAACTCTGACAAAATCAAAAACAGGTTTTAAAATATGTCATACAAAGGTTTTTGAAATGCATATAGCTTTTTATCCGACAGTTTCAATATGATCACATGAGGCCTTATCAGCTGAGAAGACACTTAACTCTGAACCGATTTATTTTGGTCTCTATCACCATTATGGCGGCAAGCTTCATCAAACCATAATTGACTTCTGAAATAACCTTGTTCCTTATTACTTAGGCACTTGGGAGTCTTTTATTCATTTGTTACATTACTTTTCTGTGTCTACTGCTTATGCCCTTGACACCAGACTTCTTTGGGTACATCATTGCTGAAATAATAGTGTGTCTTAGTACTTAAGTACTTGGCACACTTCTTAGCGCGTCGTCTCCCTAATTTAATGTTTCTGTAGCTGAAATAGATAAAAGAAATTGGGTTAAGAAGCTGGCCATATTGTAATCTTTAAAGGAGCTGTTCACCCAAACTGCAAACTAAGTATTTTATCTGAGATGCCTATTTATCAGGTATGCCTAGCTATCACTCTAAAATTTACAGGCATTAGTATATTTTTTTTGAGGAAAGACATTGTTGGATGATCAAATGTGAAACCACGTGCAGGCATACCTTTCTGATCTCAGGTGGGGGAGTGCATCCATCAGTTTCATTAAGTTGGCTAATTGTTATACCAGAAGTGAGCAACAAGTGACAAAAAACAATGTTACCTTGAATAGAATTATGGATCCTAGTGTTCAAACATTGTAAGTGTGGACCCAAATATAAAACATGTGTATGACAAACAAATGTTTCTGAATATAGTGTGTTAATAAATAGTAGTTTTTCAGTAACAGCTAAAGCTCATATAACAGTTCCACAATCATACCTCAATAAAGGTTTTAATGTTTTTGTTTTTCTTTTTTTAGATTTTTTTTTAAAGCTATGATTTTAATGTTATTGTTATATATCTATTGTGTATTGTCCGCTTCTCTGGCTGGTTGATGTTGTTTTGACGTGTTTGACAGTTGATGTGCATGCAGAACTTACAGAGCTTCAAAACACAATTGGAACTCCCCGAATGGACTAAAATGGTTGCAGATGTATGTACACAACAGATTTCTAATATTTTGCTCACTGAATTTAAATAAATGAGAGAGGATTAAACATAATAATATCGTGCTCGGAAAAAGAATAGATTGAAAGATGAAGTTGTACAGCACTATGTAAAATATTAGTCTTTTTCATTCTCCGAGTGAACTTTTCATACTATGCAGTTCTCAAATTATCATTCATCATTTATCAGAAGAAGTTCTACCTCAAACGACATTAGGTTGGATCAGTTTCAAGTAAAGTCTAGCAATCCGCATAATTAATTTTTTCATCATCATTTTGCATAGTGGGAATGAACACTTATTAGCAAATATATTCCATTTTGAGTTTCAGCAAGAACTGTCTGATACTGTTTCCAGAAACAGTCATTTCTGTGCTCCTTGATGTGCCTTGGGCTGCTGCAGATTTTTAACTATTATTAAATCCAGGATCCCCATAGAAACTCATGACATTATCATCAGAACGCCACAGAACCAAAAAAACAGGATGATTCAGCTGCAAGCAGGTGAATGGTGAATGTGCATATGTTTTATTTATAAAGAACATGTAAAAGTCTCAGGGTCGATCAGAACATGATGTGAAATTTTTTGTCAGTGAAAATAGGAAACAATTTTAGTTTTCAGTTCAAAAAAGCTGCATATTTATTTTATTTTAATAGTGTTTACTGCTACATTTAAGTTTATAATGAGTTTTTTTGTTTTGCAGTATTGTGCAGGACTTCATGTACTTGATGTCATTAAATCAGTTTCGACCTGGGAGCAGTTCATAAAGTCAAATTAAAAAAAAAAAAAGTAGCAAAACTAACTGTTCCTGAATCGTTTTAGTTTCATTCAACATTTCAATGAATTTAAAGGTGTTTTGTTGCCTTGCATGTCTGCTTTGATGGCTTCTTGTTGTGGCTGCAGGTACAAAACTAATACTCTTGTCTTGACATCAATAATTTCATCTCTTTAAGATGTCAATCTCTTGTGAACTTGTGACCGGTTGGGGTGTCAGTCGATGTCTTGAAATCAAAAGATCGCTGCAAATCGTTCAATGTCAAACAGGATTTTTATGTTCTTTAATGGCTTTTGCTGTGGGTATTTCTTTATCTCTTTCTTTCTGTTTTGATCTAGACAGTAGTCGCAAAACTCTAAAAATGTCCTCTGAGAGTCTGTCTCTGGTGGCCTAAACATCATGTTTAATGCATAAGTTAAATACAACATTTCCTGGGTGACTTGGAAACAGAGAGGTAGAGTTTGTGTGTTCTGTCCGTGTGTGTATGAGCTTATGCACTTGTTCTCGTGCTTACAATATGCTAATTGTGCAAACAGTTGTACAATGTAATGCCGTGTGACCACTGAAGGCCTGCTCCAGGTGAGTAGAAAAATCATGTTTTAAAGATGAGCTACATCAAACTGTGTCTGTGAATGTGTGTGTACTTGTGTGTGCAGTAAAATATTAATGCACAGAAAAACACAGGGGACGTCTATGGTAATCTCCCCCTTGTGCGTTAACATGCCCCCTTAGGTGGATGACTATGAAGAGAAAGTTTGTATTTGTACAGAAAGATACAAAAACTAAAAGATACAGTGAATCTACAAGCTGAAATATTCATGGAAACATGCATTCAGAGAATTGTTTTTTTTCTTTTCCCTCTTTGTATGACGCTTCAATTTAATGTCACAGCATATTTGATCATCTTAAAGTAGTCTTTGCATTAAAACATGTTGTGCACACATAACTGAAAGAATAAATATATTGATTTATGACTGAAGAAAATGTTGTATATTTGCACAAGCAAAATAATAGCAAATTTTGCAAATTTTAAGAACAAAACCACAACCATTAAATATATAATAATTGATAAATAATGTTTGTGTTTTGTTAGTTGTGTAAGTGCGTGCATGCCTATGTGTTCCTACGGTACTATGCTATTTGCAATTACAGAAAGCTTGTTTGTGTGTGTGTGTGTGTGTGTGTTCTTGTATGTGAAACTTCTTTAACTCTTTCTAACCTTCCTTTCCTTTGATTCATCATCATTCCAAAACTTTTTTAAGACCTTATCACAATGCTGCAGCTTCCAAAGACAAAAACATACACAGCCTTAAAAGATAAAATGGACTGGTTAAAAAAAATGTTGTCATGCTTATTAGTAAGTTGCAACATTTGGTAATATCAGAGACTATAGAGTAAGAAGAGACAAACAATGCTTAATGCATTTTGAATGGGACTCTATGGGGGAAATTCATAACATCAAAGACGCCCATTTTATGTACATGTCCCACCCCTCCCGACTTGAAATCAGTCATTTGCTTTATAATAGTTGAACTGACAACCTAATAAGCCTATCGTGTAACTGCAGCGCGGAGCTCTGCGCAGAGCAGAGCTTTGTGACAGTTCAGTTCAACTAATGACCTATAAATGAAGTGTTTATCATCCTTTTGTAGCCACAGTAAACACTATTGACTAAGCAACGTAGCATTTAGATTAGCAAAAACATTCTCACACATATATTGATGATAGCACACAGTCTCCCTCAATGGCTCATAAAGGTCGATAAATAGATACTGTTTATTTGAAAACAAATCTTTATTTAATGCAGGAAAAACAGACCACTAGTCACAATAAAGACGAAGACATTCCTTAGCCTGAATGCCAGTGATCATTCCTGGCCTGTTCTAGTTTCTTTCTACATCCAAAGACATTTTATCTGGCAAACTGAAAGTTCTAACAGATGTGAATCTAAATTAGCTCTGTGGCTGACTGGCAACCTGTCCATGGTGTACTCTCCCTCACAGCCACCACATGTGCCAGGAAAGGTTCCAGTGTCAAGTTGAGAGATTTTAAGTGTTGTAGCAGCACCTGGAATATAAAATAACATGAAAAATTACATCTTTTACATGGTTCCTTTTTTAGATAATCTCCCACAAATCTTAGAGCCAAAACATATAAAACCAGTTTGTATGCTCTTATTAAACAAAAGAAAAAATACACTACAGCATCTCTTATACACATAAGCTGTTTTTTTTCCCCAAAAATTTATGACAACATGAGTTTTTGTATTAAACCTTTTGTCAAGATTTTTGTTTTTATCAGCATTGACAATCTACAGTGAATTATCCTACAAATGATGTGCATTTAAACATGTGGACCACCCGTGCTTTCATGGACTCAAGAGAAAAACATTGTGTATTCTTGTTTGTATTTTAGAAAAGTGCTGTTAACTTGACAAGTGCTTCCACCATTATGACAGTCTCATAGAATACGGCAGCAAGGCTCTCTTGGCCTGAAACTCCTTGCTGAATTTGTAGGTTAGTCAGCAATGCCTCAGCTCTCCTCTCCTTCTCATTTTCCCATGTATTTTTCTGTTTTTCTGTGTTTTGTCTTGGCTCAGGTTGTAGTCTTAGAATACAGCCACACGTTCATTGTAAACTAAGCAGACAGCTTTCCTGACGACCACAGTAAAAAAAAAAAAAATCACTAGCAGTCTTTAACTTATTAAACACTCTAAGCTTAACATCGACCTTACATTGTTTAACACTCGTTTGTAATAGCTAATTTACATATCAAACTACCATTAAGTATGAACACAGCAAAAATCCCTGGTTGTCTCTTGCCTCAGAAGATGCTATAAGTTCACACAACACCTATTTAAATATTAACTGTGACAAGAAGAGGTTAGGCACACTTATGACACACGAGCATTTCAAAGAAAAAATCAATCTAAGTCATTAATTTCAATGCATTTGTAATCTTTATAATTAGAATGGTCTGGTTTATCTTAGACCTCCTAGGCAGGTAGAATCATAATACAGGCCACACAATGCCAAGGTCTGCACTATGCATGTGCAAACACTAAGTGCTCGTAGAAACCCAATACAAATCTATACAACAGCTGAATCGTGCCATTTACTCTGGGTTACCAAGGTGATGAAAACAATTTCTTGAGCTACCAGATGCTCCTGAATTTACCACCCACTACATAATTCTTTAGATCTCAGATAAATAACACTACTTAAGTAAGGCCCAAGCAGCCCTTATTTAAAAAAAGAAGCACCAGCTATTGTGTCATCATAGGACTTAACTTTGGCCAGCATTTTAAAGTAAAAGCATAACACCCAAGGCGATGTTGTGGAGCAGAGAATAGCTGCATTTATCATTTGCTTATGTAAAACAGGGAGCATATTGCCAGCATTAAACCTGTGTGAGCAGACAGGCAGCAGTATGTCAGCATCATCACACATATGTCAGTATACACCGCAGCACTAAATGTTGAGGCTCAGTGAACCACTCATGATGCATGATTTATATGCAATAACTGTAAATTGTTAAGCTCCCCTCAAGTAACAGCTAATCCATCAGAAAAATGCTCGGCCTGGATGAAGGGCCTTTGCCTTATAGTGTGTAGTGAAAACCCCCAAGGGAAGGTGTGGGTCTATCGATCTGTCAGTGATGCATAGCAGCTGAAGGAAGCCTGTAAACAGAGCCACTGTCACGTGGAGTACTGTAATGAAGGCTCAAGTTTGGCGCTACTAGTTGGTGCCATCTCGCTTGTTTGTTTTTTGTTGTTGTTTTTTCCTGAAGTGACCAAACTTGAATAATAGGTTGGAGCTGAGGAGGATACATATAGATACTACTGACTGTGTGATGCCTAATGGAGAGCTAGCAGCAGTTCGTTGCTAATTATCACTCAAGGGACTGTGTCCTTAAGTATTCTTAGCTTTTGGCCCAAAAATAATATAAAATACATGCCTATACCCCCTGTACTCAAGAAATAAAGTGGGACTCTATGGATTATGACTAGCATATAGCAAATTAGTCAACGTAACTTGAACCCAAACCCAAGGTGCTTTTTTTTTTAACATCTTAAACTTGCACTTGGGTTGTTGGCTTCCTATTACTTCTTGCCTTATACTTGAATATGCAACCAAATAAATTTAATGTCCATCATAAACAGTATTATCACCGAAGATGTATTTTATGTCCACCTGAAACCAACTGATCAATTGTCAGCCATGTATTCCAATATGCTCTTTTTAAATCTAGCTCTGATTTTGGTCTCCACCAGTTGCTGAGTAAAATATTTTGCTATTTGCTGCTTTAATGTCCAAATCTTTACACCAGCTAGTCTCCAACTGGATCAGTCTAACATTGGTGCTAACAGTTTATCCTCTGCTAATATGGGAATTTTGTTTAAATCTATGTATGAATCTATTTCTTTCGGTTTAGCTAATATAGCTATATAGCTCCTTTCTTCTCTCTCATTCCCTACCTTCTCTATCTCTCATTTTTTGTTGGCCTCTTTGCTGTCTTCCTCCATTTTTGTCATCCTTTTTCTATACTCTTACTTTCTAACTCATTGCAGTTATCTTTACACCATCTCACCATTCTTTTTCAGACAGGAAAGTCTTTTTTCTTCCCTTCTGTCACTTTATATTTCTATCTACCGTCTTCCATTTCCTTGTCTGTCCACATCACACTGTCTTTCTCTTGGCCTTTCTACCTCTTCCACTTTAACACGGCGAAAAAACAACAAAATCAATCTCAAGGACTCTGTTTCTGTCACAATATCTGAGCCAGGTTCATTCTCTGATTTTGTCATTCTCTTCAGTTTCAATGCGGGTGAAAGAGGATCACTGAGGAAAAACAAAAGTCATTATATGTGATATTGATTTTCAAAATCCAACAAATACAAGTTTGTATTCATGCCATCCTTAAATAGCTCTGCAAATGGAAAACTGAGGGTATTTGTGTGAGTATCTTAGTCACACATTGTCCCTCAGGCTGTGGCATTTATCAGCATATTGGCCAGTCAGATATGTTATTTGCTTCAGTGACATATTCATAGTTTACAGTTGCCATCCTGCTTTGTGTTTCTCTCTCAGCTGAGGCTAAAATAATTAAGTTCAGCTCAGTTCAGTTGGTGCATCATTGTTATTATGACACTGCAGTCACATTTACCGCCATAGCAGTGGGTGACAGAATGAATTACACTCACAAGAGAACAATAGCAATCAATTACTGCAGATTATCTACATACAGCGTCATTTTTCTTGCTGTATTGCTGCCCTTTTCTCTTTATTTGTAGCAGTAATTAACTTTCCAAGCTAGGCTTAGTCTCTTTTCTGCCACATAAAACTTGGATGCTGACAACATGCATCAGACACTCGAGTGAGCACTCTCGTATTTGGTTTCAAATGGTCGCTTTGACTCCATTTACAGAACATTTTGCAGGTGTGCTGATGCTGGCTGAAAATTACATTTGAACTGCAATTTTGTTCATGCTGAGGATAAAGATACCTGGACCATCTGATCATTTTAAGGCAAAAAAGAAGAAATTAGTGAAATCATTGTTTTATATTCATTATTTAATTATTTTACTGAGACGTGAAATTACAGAAACCAAAATGCAAAGCAGCTACAGTTAAATGCTGTCAGGCTTTTATTTGATCCTCAGTCAGAGACAAGAGCTGTGTGTTTGCTTTGCTAGTTTCGTTTTTATTGCGCTGAAGGTTGGCATCTGTCCATTACTTTCGCCCAAAGCAATATATATCATATAATAACCATGTTCCGAGGGGATAACTGAAATGACTCAAGTTACCATCTGAACTTCATCTTTAGGTCAAAAAGTTCAGTTTGTGCAAAACTACTGTGTTAGGTATTTGGGTTGACCTTTTGAACTTTCATTCTAAAAGCATAGGCCAAAATTTAATTAGACATGTTTGCTGTTCTGATTTTAAATTTGCGTATGTTATATAAAAATCATATCCAACAGGTCTATTTATTCCTATATACCGGAAGAAATATCTAGAGGGGACCTTTAACTATAATGATTTAATATGTTCTATAAGCATAGACCCTTGAATGCCTTCATAAATCAAAATCATAACTGTTTTGTTTATTCTGCCATATATATTGTTTGGTTTTTTTTAGAGGTATAATTTATACCACAGATTTTAGAGCAAAATTATTGACTACTTATTTTACTTTAGATATGTTCTTTGTGTTAAAATCTCTCTTGTAACTATGACAGAGAAAGTGCATCTGAAAAGTGGCCTCTTTCTAGATCTTTTGTCCCTCCCTTCTGAGATTTAAACCTCACATGCAATTGGAAGTTCATGATGACAAAGCAATGACATTGCTTAATAAAAGTTCAAGATAAACACACAGAACAATATGCGGTTCTTTCCTGACCTAAATAAATATGACATAGAGAGGCGTCTAGGATGAAGGGATAAGAGTTGTACCCCACAGGCAAGTTTTCCTCACTTAGACCTGCATGTTTATCTGTGGACCTACATAGCTCAGATGTTTGAAACAGGCAGAAAGCTGTGTTTCTTGGAAATGCTATCTGATGTGCTAATGAGGGAAAGAAAAGAGAGGGAACAGAAGAAGAGAGATATTTAAAAACACACAAGGGGAACAAGGCTGATTGGCTCAAGTTGTAAGTTACAGAGAAATGGATACAGGGGGATATATGGGAGAAGAAGAAAGAGATGCAAAAACGCTCAATGACCGAAGCTTCACATCGGTTAATCTTACCTGTTTTGTGTGTGTGTGTGGCTTAGCAAGATGGACACATTCAACGGCACACAAAAACTCACACAAAAACGCACACAAAGCATCTAAGACGAGACATTCATCTAACTGTCCCATTCTGAATCTAGCTGAGTGAGATATCGGCATCTTTCCATTTAGCCTCAGCCATGGTCGAGACTAAGATAGCATCTGCCCTTTCTAGAGGCCGGCACAAATCTATAGAGCACTGTGACAATTATCGACAATCAATGTCTATTTACCTGCCATTCACAGTGACTGAATACTGCTGCCTAAATAAAGCCAATGTCTATCTCGGGTTTTTGAATAAAAGGGCAAGAGTGTCTACGTAGACACATTTTGATTTATTTATTTATTTAGTGGTCAAAAGGGGGCAAATAAAAAAATATAATGCAACGATTTGACTGATGGTCAGCTTTGCCAATGGATGACACCTGTGAAATCGAGTCATTCAGTGTGAGTGATCACAAGGTAGATATGATCTGTAAATGACCTTTGCTGGATTCTTGTTTTCATTTTTTGGCTTTTTTTTCCAACCTGCCATGGAATTTTCTACCTTCATTTCATTATTTTTTTTTTCCTCAGAATGAATTTCAACAAAAGCACGGACAGGAAGAGCAAACTTGTTCCAACTAGACTCTAAAGGGTCTCAGGGTAGGGTCATAAAGTCAGCACATCATTGTAGTTAGAGGCAAAAGAAACTGAATAAAAGTTTGAGGTATTTGCATTTTTTTTTTTACTATTCTCAGCATTTCACCTCAGTCCAATAGGCACAGCCAAGGGAAAAAAAGAAAAAAGAAAGAAAACTCAAGGAAAAACAGTTTCATCTTTAACCTGCAGTAGTGAACTGAAAAGAACGTCTAGACAGTTAAGAGCCATCAGCAGGAGGTGAACACATTTATATCTCAGCAGCCGAGTGAAAGGCCTTGAGAGATAGTTGCATTACAGAATACTGAGATATTTATTTATTGTTATTAAAACGTGATCTGATGTGTGTATTTGCCCCAGGACTCTTGTGTATTACATTCTTTTCTTTTTGTTTTTTTGTTGCATCAACCGAAGTTATGTAGGAATTACAACTAGACTTTGACTCAAGGACCTCTCATGTAAGTTTATATCACAACTACAGCAGACGTCTCATACTTTTTATACTGTTTAATTTCAAAGTACTTAGAAAGAAAAAAAATACCAGCTGCTGTGAATTGTCACATGCATACTGCCCCTTGGAGTCTTGTCTGTGATTCACTTGGTAGTTTATTTGTGAGCAAATCCTGTGTTTGTTTTTCATGAACTCTGATCTTTGTCTTTACAAACTGAAACTGAGCTTCTGTATCTTGTAATTTGGCGTGTGTTCTATGGTTGCTATGGTCATATAATTTACAGGCAGCGGCTGGTTTAAACAAACAGTTCAGCCAACATCAGAACATGAGGCAGTGGCAAATAGCCATGTATATTCACAAGCAACACCCACCATCCCTTAGATATGAGGGTAGCAACGCCAACTGCTCGTTGTCTGGGAGAGAAAGGAAAAGTCGACCGCTTGTGCAACTTTCCCAATCACATTTTGTTCAAGCTGCCATGTTCGTAGATGTCAGCAATGACCTTGGTGACGACAAAAAATGATTATAATTAAGAGAGGTAACAGCCAAAAATGAGGAAATATGGGGAGAAAAGCAGCAGCATGAAGTGCATGGAGTAAAAAAAAAAAGTTAAATAAATAGGCAGCGTTGAAAATGTGTGATGGATGAAATCATTAGACAAACTCCCCTGAAATATTTCTGGCTAATAAGTGGTAAATGCTCCACTATGTTAACCAGATAAATACCAACTGTGTCTTCCTTCTGTTTGGTTCTGGTTTGCACCGTGAACGGTGGGGTTTTAGAGGGTTTTTTAATGCTGAAAACAGCTGCCCTCTGTGGCTGGAGGGGAGCTTAATGAGAACAGTGACAGGGAATCTAAACATTAAAGCTGTGTGCCATAAAACCAAAACAATAAACTGAAATAAAGGCTGTAACGTTGTGTAGATCCAAGAGAAACTGCAGAGTTTGGTAATACTCTGTGAGGATTTATTACTGTGAGCCAACCTTTTGAAATACAAGTAGACTTGTATACTGATCCATTGCAACTATATATGTATATCTAAAAAAAGAGAGAGAGACAGAGAGAGAGTATAGTATGTATTGTATAGACAGTATGACATGAGTTTAGAAATTCGGAGTTGGTATTAAGTAAGGGTGTAGTTTGGCAAGTGCAATGTTGGGCCATCAAGACCAGAGATGGTCAGAAGCAGAAAATTCTATATTTATAATTCAACATATAATTACATGTATAATTCCATCAATGCCATACATATTCCATAGAGTTAGTTCTTATCAGTCTATCAGCTTATTTCACAGACACTCTCTTGTTCAGTTTCGCTGCTTGCAGTGCAGCAAGTATAAGTTAGAGCTTTTATCCAACTAGAATTCCTTCCTGTTCTGTCTCCAGGTATAAAATCTACCCTGAGGCTTTTAGAATTTCAAGTGAAACCCTCTGCTGTTGAAGAAAATGGGGACAGTGTTGTTGATTGTCATATTCTTAAACCAATCAGACTTCGAGTTTGCCACGTCAGGCATATTCCTTTGGATGCCTGAGCCCTTTAGCTTGCCTAGCCACCTGGAGAAGCACTTTCCCTGCTGCATGAATGAATAGAGAGAACCAGTTAGTTAAGTAGAGAATTTTGTATCCTGGTGCTTTCGATGTTTTGCTTAGATTATTGGACCATGGCTGAAGGATGAAAAAAAAAAAAAATTGTGTCATTGTGCTGTGCCTTTGAGTGTGTATGATGCCATGTGGCCCCCCATGATCGTGTTATTTGTGTTTAACTGCATTTTTGCTTGCTTTGTGGTTGTATAAGGAAATATAACTGATTCTTGTGAGTTTGTTCTTGTTACACTGAAGGACAATGGAAAGCTTAAGTCCTAGTGTCATGGTGAGGTTATCAGGGAGATGTTTAATTGCAAAAGGAATTAACTGAGGGCCAAAGTGTAAAATACACAGCCTACCACCGGTCAAGTGGTTTTTAAATTTTGTTAATAACTTTTCTAAATGCTAAAAAAATTAAAAAGTATTTTATTATGTTTATGCAGAAGGTAGACAAATACTGTCCACAGACATGCAAAGGCAACACAAAAGCTAAGACACACAGAGCAGCGGATGCAGGTACGCTGACTCTCACATGCACAGAGGCTTCACAAAGACATACAAACATGAAAGAACTTCTTTTTTACCCACAAACACAGCGAGACACACATGAATACTTAAGAACACATGAGCACATGCAGGAACAAACACACAGACACACACATACACACACGTAGGTCTATTCCTCAGTAAAAAGTGCTGCTGGCATAAACAAAGCCAGCGCACAAAGTACAGGGAGAAGTAATGCACAGGCATGAAAACGGGACACTGACTATGTTTGACAGAGCAGAGAATGTGTGTGTGCATGCGTGTGTGGATGTGTGTGTGCGTGTGTGTGTTTGTGTGTAAACCTGCTGTGAGTGCAATTGAGATTCTAAGGTCACAAGCCTTGTAGAAATATTTCACTTCAAACTAAAGACACCCCTCTGAGAACACACACACATGCGCACGCACACACACTCACATACACACACAGAACCGTGGAAGCCTTAGAAGTAGTTTAAGAAAGCAGACCTCCACAAATAGGACAGAAAAGAGGGGAGGAGAGGAAGATGAATTGAGAGGAAATGGTTGCAGAAGAGCAGAAAAGTGGAGTGGAATGGGCAGAAAAAAAGATGGACGAAAGTGAGAAGAGTGGAACAGGAAAGGAGGATGTGGAAGTAGAGGAAGTGAGAGAAGAGGACGACCAGGAGAAGAAGAAAGGGAGAGACTCCATGAATAAAAAGTTTCATCTACCTCCCATGAGCTGCAGTTAGCACATCACAAATGGCGATGTGCACAAGGTGACCAAGTTAAATGCTGACACACAAGAATATTAACGTGTGCTAAACGCACAAATCAAAGAAAGCTGCTTTGGAGGCAGTTGAAACTGATGTTAGAGTAACAAAGTTACACTGTATAGCTTAATGTAAAAAA
>JAPZDV010000026.1:3483835-3494327 GCA_029814665.1 Acanthurus lineatus
GGTGCTCAGTGGTTTGACCCCTCAGGTCACTGTGATGGAGACAAGCAATTTATCTAGTCCCTGCCTTCATTTGCTCTGTACTCTGTCCTTCAGGCAATGTACAGATCAATCTAGCGCACAGTGGAGGGGAGGAGCAGGGCACAAATGACTGCTACAGTGGGATAGTACAATCGAGGGCAATATCTTAATTTCAGACTCGGTGCTTTATCGCCAAAACAAATAGTTAAAGATTCACATTTACATCTCATGGCACTACCGGGCCAAAATTTAACTGTGTCCAGTATTTTGGATTTGTCAAAATATCTGCGATACTACTGGTTAAGCACATCCCCATCAGCTTAAGTTGTTTGTATATGAAGTGCTTGAAGCCATGTGGCTCCAAGTGACAGAAGTGAAAAAAACATTTCACCATTGAACCACACTTAATGCAAATTATCCTCTACCAAAAGTCATTCACACACTAGATTGTTTGTGCAGCGTATCTTGATAAGATATTAGCTACATGGACACATGTGAGTGTCTGTGTGCTGAAAACAGTCACACTAGTACTGAGATTGTAGTTATTCAATGGGTTGTTTTTGTTTGTTTGTTTAACTTTCTTACTGAAACAGAAAAAAAAAATTGAAATAATGTCTAAACTTTCTGAACTCAGAAAAAGTGTAAATTTGTCTCCATCAAAATCATATGAAAACATAAGCACAAGTTATTGATAAGCATGAGCAGCAGCATCCGAGAAACTATGATAAATGTTTAGCTACTGTAACCTTTAAGACTGGTCAGAGAAGGCAACTTGTCCATCTGTAGCTTAATTCATTTTAGTATAGTTCCAAAGTCCTTTTAGTCACAGTAAAGAAAAGTAACTCCATGCTCTGGGTCTGTTGGGAATTACTGCCCTTTCCTTCCCTCAGGCGTCCTACAAATCAGCTGTTTAGCAGCTCAGCAGATGATGGACTAGTCCTCTCAACCCCAATCAGTTTCACAAAAATGACCTACGGAAAAAAAAAAATAAAATAGAAACAAGCTGAATTGAATAGAGATTTCTGGCAAATGAACAACAGAAATGCCCACTCAATTTATTCAAATTATTTTGTGTGACCCTAATTTCCATTTGCTTTTGACACGGCATTCATTCAGAGTTATGCCTTAATTGGCTTAGATGTGACAACCTGCTTGAGCAAAAAGATGTCTTAATTTTTAAAAGAACCGATCAACTTGGAAGTGAAGAAGCTGATTGAATTGAAGCAAATTAAACTGGGCCTCTGTTATTATGGAGATTGAATCATCAGTCTTCTTGTGTCTGTTCTGCCTCTCTCCCCCACGGTGTCTTAGAAATCAATCTGCAGCTGAAGTGGTCAGTGGTCAGTACTGCTTTCAGCGGGAATGGGTATTGGTAAATGAGACCAAACATAATCTGTATGGATTGAATCTAACAAGCTGGAGGTCATGAGGAGGATGATGGGATATTCATTCATTCAGTGGCTGTCTAGTGAATGAATGTCCCTGTGTTCCATTGGGCCTTTATCTGACTCATGCTGTGAAGGCAAAAGGGCCACTGAATGAGGATGCACATGGAGCTGGAATTTCAAATATGATGCTCTCAGTTTGAAATACAGGATGTCAAATAAGGCGCATCAATTAGTGCTTTTAGTGCTTTTGGGCCTTTGCTGTGCAGTGTATTGATGTTTCCAAGGCGCTGTCTGTGGTGTCCATGTAGCAGATGGATTAGTGCTCATTTATCTTTCAGTTCTGCCCTTCTCTCACTTTTGTCAGTGTTCTGTAAGACTCTTTTATTCAGTAGTATCTGTGCTGCTGACAATACATCCCTAAAGAGCCCATGGAACTTGATGTTAGCTAAGAAGAACCCTAACCTTCCTATTTAGCCATCCTTCCTGTTACAAATGATCAAATCAGCGACTGTGTACTGACCTAATGAATGACCATGATGGTGATTGCTTGCTGTTGCTAACTCAAGAAACTGAATTTTACCGTCTGTTTCGAATCAGGAGACACTATATTCTGTACTAACAAAAGATCAAATCAAGTCAAGGTGCTTTGTTCTTTTAAACTGGACTTGTGATTACTTATTTTCCGATGCACTGACAATATTTTCACTTGAATTGAAGGGTAGATTTTAAAATAACATATGAAAAGTATGACTAATGGATACTTAAAATAGATTTGAAACAAAGGGCGAATGAAACTGTGCAGACAGAGGTAGTATAACAAAGAGGGGCTTATCAAAAGATAAGGAGAGAAAACGTGATCTTCCAGGAACACATGAATAGGTGAAAATGTCTAAATCAGGTAGGAGCTCAAAAAAAACAAACTTTGTAACTATGATGGTGTACTGCACATACAAATACAAAATGCCTGTCCAAGCACAAAAACAAATAAACCACACACTTACAGAATATATTAATGATACATATAAACACACACACATACCTACACACACACACACACACACACACTAATGCAGGCAAAGAGAGAAGTAAATTGTGCATTGCTCAGCGGTTGCTGCTGCCTTTGGCCTGCAGACATGGAGAGGGTTGAAATTCAATCAGTCACACTCTGGCAGGAACCTCAAGTGTGTGTGTGGGTGTGTGTGAGTGTGATTGTGTTGCTTGTGTGTGTGCATTTTAAAACATGTTATTCTATGCATAGCTTTGCATAAGTGTGTATAATATCTGAGTGGCTGCTTACTTGCCAGTATTAGTGCCTGAGTGTGCATGTCTGGATTAGACAGCAAGTGTGATTGTGTGTGTGTCTGTGTGTTGGTCTGTGTGTGTCTGTGTCTCTCTGCAGTCATGCACCAGGTGAGCCAGACAGCTTGTGTATTTTTGAGAACGCCTTTTTCATGCTCGTGATGAGATGCATGTGATGTCATATGTTTTTTTGGGGTTTTTTTGTCAAGGCAATTATTGTAGATTAATTGTTTTTACACAGCCATAATAGAAAAAAAAATATTATTTACTATTCTTGGTTGCCGTTCTTAAATTCTGATTATTTCATCTTAAAGAAAAATGCTGTTACAACATAAAAATGCACAATTCTTAAAAAAAACATGGACTAAATAGGATTCCAGGAAATGTCTACTTAGCTACTGTTAATTTCCAAACATTCCTGACATGAATTTAAACTAGATGCTGCCAAGAGTGAAGAAAAATAATCTCAAAACTGGTGATAAATTTTTTAAAATGACTGGCAGCTAAGTAAGGCATGATGGCTAATCAATAGACTAAATGCTTTTGAATTAACATAAATTATCTGCATGTGACTTGAGGCATCTGTCATTTAAAATAAAACTGCAGGTTTTAAAGGATGTATGAATGCAACACATCTGGTGCTTATTTGTGATTAAGGCATAAGAACCAGGCTAGTTTTAGAGATTTTGTGCAGGGTATTGTGATTGGTGTATGTGTGACTGCGTGAGTGACAACAAGCTGCTGTGTTTCATCAGTCTGAATGAAGAGACAAACAGCTTTTTCCTCCCTTTGACAGTTCAAGGGAATTTTGTTTGTGTGTGTCTGTGTGTCTGTGAGTACAGTCAAAACTACCATATGTGTGTCTGTGTGTGCACACGTCTATACATTTCCAGGGAGTTCTACCTTGGGCTGTCTGAGTGAATTTCTGTCTGCTTTCTAGGGAAAGGTTACGTCTCCCTGGAACAACCCACTGCCAAACTGGCCTTTACACACACAAGCATAGAGGCAGGTATGTTTACACACACACACACACACACATACACATACAGCATATGCACCATGTCCACCAGTCCACACAAAGACACATTTGCAGGTGTGTCCAGACAGCTTTGTCTGACAGACCTGCAAATGTGGAAAAACACTTTGCCTGACATTTGAAAATGCTGTCGTTTGAATTACAGTAGATGGATGTATGACATAAGATTTTGAGCCCTAATATCATCCTGCTCATTCTGTTTAGAATTTTTAACTTCTTTTCTATCACTAATTTGCGTCATTATCAGCTTCCTTGTTTATTTCTCTTCACCATTTTCCAACACATTCTCACTTTTAGTTCATCACATACAGGACAAACATACAGGTCAGGACAAACTCAGTATTACTAATGAGAGCACTACAAAATATTCTCTGAGAATCTGTTCACAACATGAAAAGCCTTCCCGTCATTAAACCTCTCTAGCCCTGTAAAATGGTTTAAATGTTTTAGTGAAACTGCAACAGTTCGGTTAGGTTTAGGAAAAAAAAAACAACTTTTTGGTGAGGTGAAGGTTTAAATTTTTTCAATTCAGAGTAAAACCGTAGGTCCTGGGTGAAGGCACTATTTGTAAAACCCAACTCTAACCTGACTTTCATACCTATTGGGACATTTTTGCTTGTTTTAAGTTTCTGCTACAAGCCCTAAATATTACCATTGATGGGTTTACCTTAAGACTGGTTAAAAAAAATAAATAATACATGAATAAATAAATAACTTGTGTGTGCATTTGGCTAACAGATTTCAAAAGGGAATAACTTACTTTTAAAACTAAAGCCAAGGGGTTCCTAAAGGAGTTGTATGTGACAGATTGAGAGTGACAACGGGGTGCATTTTGCACCCTTAAAACAATAAACTGACCCATTGTTTGCCTCTTTTGTCTTTCTATTAATTATAGCATTGGCTTTTTTTGAAACTCAATTCCACTGAATTGGTGTGTTGTGGCTTTTTTTAAATCACCATGATAACTTAATGAGAAAGGCAAAGTACAGTGCTCCCAATGAATGGGATACAGCTTTAGCTTAAAATATGGCTATCAGGTTTATGTAAGCTTGTATGCTGTATCCCTGTAAATACATTAGGTGTCAGGTAATGTATTTAATGGTGTCATTACTATGTCCATCCTCTACCTTCTGTCTTATTCTATTCTTACTCATGTGTGGAGTGTGTGTTCTCTCTGGATTACACACCTGCTTAGCTAGCCTGGCCTTGGGAAGACAAATAGCTTCCCTGCCCTTTGCTGCAATGCTCAGTGCTCTTCAGGGTCATTGGCTAATTGGCTAACACTATTAACGCTGCTAATTACCATTAGCCTTTTCAGGTATACTCACACAAACACTCAGTGTTTCACTCTATCCCTCACAAACACACCAACGCACACGCACTCACATAAAAATATGTAGACATGTGTGCATGCCAGCCTGCATAGAAGCTGAATTTAGTACACATTAGTAGGTACATTTACCACCCACACACCCCCAACACACAAACATACTGTACATGCAATCCCTACCTGCCAATAATGAGCCAGAGGATAATTGCTTGAAACAAGTCAACCATGTCACTTCAGTTATTACGCCTTGGTCATCAATATGGACTAAAGCAATGGACTGAATGTGTGTTTGTGTGTGTGTGTGTGTGTGTGTGTAAGAGGGAGAGTGAAACACAGTAGAAGAGGTGGGGGGTAAAGGGGGGTGATGTAATTGATTGGCAACATAATTGAATGGCTCTCACAAATGTAACAGTAGAGTGTCCAAAGGACGGCCAGCGGCCCTTACAGGCTGCAATGTTCATTACAGCTGACAATAAGTGTTGGACACAAAAGGAGAAGAAGAAGAAGAATGAGGACAAAGGCCTGGTTCACACATACATGGGTTTTTTTTTTTTAATTGGTTGTTCCTTCTTTGACTTAAAAAAAGTCCACACAAGCATTGTTTTAAATAAATTTCCCTCCACCTTTAAATGCAAATACATGTGTTTTAGTGCTGGCAGTAGTAATTCAAGTCAAAAGGTAGCAACATGACTTTGACCCTAAAACCATGTTGGTCAATCACGAGCATGAAAGTCCTGTTAGCAAGGTTAAGTCTTCTGCATTTAAACAAAGGGGAGAAATAGCGGATCCTCTGAATCCTCCAAACTCTGATTGCCAACATACAGGAAATAACAGCGACTTAAAACTCTGTTTAAGCTGTCAACACAGCAGCATTGCAAACAGAGGTTCTATATATTTTCACTTTGACAGGACTTTTACTAAAGCTCTGTTTACGGTGACCTAAAAAGCCATTTGTGTGTAGATGCAAGGCCAAAATACATGGAAAAAGCTACACTTATGCAGACAAATAGGAAAAAAATTCCACTCTCAAGGACTTAATACACAGACTAAAGGTTAAAGTGTATTTTGTCTGAATGGAGACATTCAATGCTGGGGTGACAAGTTTATCATGATAGCTTTTTTCATGCTCTACATTTTTGCCTTCCAGATCTTTTTAAGTAAGAGATGGATGGCAGCTGTATAAAGAATGAAAAACAGAGACTTCCAGAGAGAGATGTTTAAATCTTGCCTTTGTTCTAACGTAAACACACAGGAGCAAATCATGTGTAAAGTGGTGTTATTTTCAGATGGTGTTGGTTAGAGCTCCAAAAAACTGAGACACAGCCCCTTTTTTAAATACTGTCCTAAAATTAGGGTTCCAAACACTATAGAGTATCAGAAAAGCACTTAGAAGCTTACTAAGGCCTTCAGAGTCCGTATGTGTAAAATAGATGTTGTACTAAGGGTCCAAATTATTTCCCTCTCTATCATTTTGGTTTTAATCTGTTAGTTAAATTTCTGCTTGCATCACTTCTTTTCCTTTTGTTCACTCCTACTGCAGTTACTGGTATAGTACAAGAGCGGTTTTATAGATGTTTTATCTATTTTGTTTGCACTTAATTTGCTTTAGCAAATAATCAGCTTTCTTTTTACATGGAAAAGTGATTTGAATTGAATTACCATAAAGAACAGCGAGGACTAAAGATAATATCTGTGTGACAAAGAACAACACAAGATAAGAAATTAAAAATGTTTCCTTAAGGGTTGTGATCTAATTGTAGACAAAGAAGGGCTTTTTCTCATCTCTCTCCACAATTATCTTTCCCCCTAAGTCCAATCCTTTTCTACTTAGCAATTAAACTATTGTGTCCATCAATATGGGGCCACAGAGGGAAGAAAGAAAAACTCCCTTGTCCTCAGTGACTTTTTTTGTTCAACTCAGGATCATAGGGAAAGCCAGCAAAGTCACAATCCTGGCGCATTTTATCACCCTTGTTACGACCCTGAATAACTCATACAGATGTGGGCAGTACCCTTGAGTATCTGTATGAGATGCATCAGGCTTTCAACAAAGACCAGCGTACACATCAGTAATAGTTAGTGTTTGTGTCAAACCAACAATCAGTTCCTAAATCCAACCCTGTATATTTTCTCCACAACCTAACTAAATACTTTTGATGCTCCAACCTGACCCAAACTGTCACCCTTTTAAAATGTAAACCTAGAAAGGCTTGGCGGCAGGAGGGCCATGTGTGTCTGTCACAAATCTCTGGGGCAATAAAAGTAGCAATTTTTGGCAAGGTGCAAAGCAAACACTTAAGTAAAGTGTATGTGAAGGTTGTATCATACTTGCATCACATTTCTGGTGCAACCTATGACAGCAATTAATAACATGGTGTGGGAATTGAAGGACAAATTCATAGCACACTTGCTTTGATCTTATGAACCTGTTGAAGAGGGTCATGAGTCATTCTAGAATTCTTCTAGAAATACATGTTTAACCTCGGATCAACTTGGCCATGGATAAAGGGAGGAGGGGTTTCATTAACAGAACCTAACCTAACTCTCATTTCAAAAGATGTGCATGCAAAAGGTTTGAAAAGTCATGTATCTGTGACTTTAAAACCTTCACTTCCATTCTGCTGATTTTCTTTGCATTTCATTATGCAGACAGAATATTGACTCCATCACATTATTCATGAGCCTCCTAGCAAGGCACATAAAACCTTGATAGAAAAGCCAATACAGTATGCAGAAATTTAAAGTGGCGATTCATTGTGTTTAGAGGGCAAATTCTCACCTTTTTCCTCTCCTCTTTGCCTATGCCACTTTATCTTTCTTTCATTACCCCCATGCTTTCTATCTGCATGAGAATTGCATATCAGTGGCTCACAGAGGCAGAGTAGTAGCCTCCTGTGAGGCCCAGAGCATATCCAGATAGCCTGCAGAAAGTCATTTTCATGTGAGACTGGCACTAATGTTAAGAGAGAAAAAGTGAGAGGATAGAGTGAGAGGTGGAAAAGGTAGAGAAAGGGAATGATGAAGAGATTAAAGAGAAAAAAACAAACAAAATATAAGCTTAGATAAAGACAACAAGACTTGAAACATGGCAGCGGTGACCATCCTTCCCCTTGAGGTTAAAAAGATTCAAATCTGGTACATGTTTTGAGTAGCTCAGACTAGCATGTTAATGACACTGCTGCACCCCAAACAAAACAAAAAAAACGAAAAAAGACAAACGACAACAAAGAAACAACAAAAACATTATTATCAACTGGGGAAAGGCAGCTCTTCATTTTACCAAGCAAAGTGGCACACACAGTTAGCTTAGCTCAAATCCCTCTCTGTTTGAAAGTTTTGCAGAGTTGTATTTGTCTTTTTACAAACAGCATAGACCCATTTTAAACAAACACACATTAAACAACACTGGTAAGAAAAAAAATAACAATGCAAAAAAGTAGCAATGATCTAAAATTAAAAGTCCTAACCAGCACCAGCTCATTAAACCGAATTCAGAAGTAAGTTAATTTATTTGTACAAGTGCAGATTAATTTGCAGAGTTTACATAGTATATCTTTTTTGGAACCAAGCCAACACATATTTTGATAGCAAGGTGCCAACTCGGAAAAATGCAACGGTTATTGTGACTCTATATCAAGATCTGGAATCAGATCTATCTTTGTCATTCAGTATTATAAACAACTCTCTGGGGGAGGCATGGTCTTGAATGCTGAAAAATTTTAAGTTATTTTATTCTTTACAATTTAAAGTTTGAATCTCTGAGATTTCATTTATGATTGATATGATAACATGTGACAGGAGAGCAGTTTAATAATACAGCGAAGATTCTTTATACAACTTCTTTAGCAGACAATAAAAAAATATCTGATGTCTTGATTTGTAAATGCATTTCTAATAAATGGTTGCTGTCGGTGCTAACCTGAACAAAAACAAACATGACATTTCCTGAGGCTGCTGCACAATAAAAGTGAGTAGAATGCTTTTAATATACAGCAGCATCAGTAGGAAGTGTTTGGTTTGCATTAGTAGCAAATGAATCTGGCTCTAACGCAGTGTGAAAAGATTAAACAGTAAACAGTCAGTCTGATATCACTGAGGGAAAGCACTGCACTTCTGCACCATTTCATATGAATCCCTTGTGCATAGGTAATTTAAATCCAGTGTAGGGATAGAGAGATAATTACCCTGAATGTTAATACAATGAGTGGATAAAAGGAAAACTCCTGCAAAAAGGGATCCATTTCACACAAATGTTAAGAATTTAAACTTTTGGCAGTACACAAACCTTTGTCCTGTTTATTTTTTCTTTAGCTTTTTTTCCTATTTAGTTTTTGTGTCTCTCATGTAAACTGTGGCCACATGTGGCCAAATTGACAGGTAAGTCACAGGTGTTTAAAGATCTGGTGTGACCAGATGTGCCAGGGAGACAGGGAGTCTGATTCATGAACAAAACAAGGTCTAGAAGGAGGCATTTAATATGCACCAGTACTCTAACAGTACTGCAATAATTACTAGGGTTCAGGATTAATAACTTTATGTCTTTGAAAGTGATCCAGTTTCAATAAATAGAATAAATTCCAGCTGTTACAGTGAAACACACAAATGCTTTTTTTCTATAATGACATCTTATTATTCAATATGAAAAGGTAGAATATCTTCTTTATCAGTGTTACGATGTGATTTCTCTCACCCCATATACTCCTTGCAATCTTTTCATCTTCTAGAGAAAGACCAATAGGGAGAGAATGGAATGAAGTAGAAAAAAATCAGTGGAAGAGTAGTGCTCATCTGTAACAGAGACAAAACACTGTGAGGATTGTTAGAGTCTCTTTAAAGACAAGCTCACTTCCTTCTGTTCAGCTTGCTATAAACTAGATCCGCAGGGAACGAGAGAAGGAGGAGGTATAGAAAAGAATATGAAGAAGATAGCAGGACTGAGGAGGACTTACAGAAAAAGAAGATGAAGATAAAAGTGTAAGACCAATTGAGGTAGTGACTGTGAGAAAAGTAATAAAAGAAAAGGGAATTACGGGATGAAGACACAAAGAATCGAAGAATGAGCGATAAAGAGAGATGAGAAGAAGATAGAAAATGAAGGTAAGTGAATCCACTTCATCTTGGATCTTACAATTCTATTCCAGTGTAATCACAGTGGAGGAGGAGAAAATGGGTGGAAGCTGAGGTAGAAGTAAGAGTCAGAGTTTTCAGGTCTTAATTATTATTATTATTATTATTATTATCATCATTATTATCATTTTTATTATTATTATTATCATTATTTTTATTATTATTATTATTATTATTATTATTATTATTATTATTATTATTATTATTATTATTATATATGACATAAGTATAAGAACTTAATCTACTTGATTTGTCCAATCGAGGAGGGAGATGGTTTGAGATGGGCGGTTAAAG
>JAPZDV010000026.1:3496982-3510820 GCA_029814665.1 Acanthurus lineatus
TAAAATAAACAAATAAATAAATAAAAAGAAAATTTTTAAAAAAGGCTCTCATCTGCACAATAGCCATTTTAACTAACAGAGAACAAGATCCAAGAATATGCACTGACTGTAAGATTCACAGTCAGAGGTGGCACAAAAGTTCAGAGCAATGAAATTGATGACCGGGAACAACACAAGCCCATTTCCCCTGTCAAATCGGACATGATTTGATTTCATGCTTCCCACAAAGAGTAAGAGCTCAAAAGGTCAAACATGTAACCAAGAGCATTCATTTCCATAGAAATTTTGAAATGTTCTATAAAACCCTCTCCGCTGCATAGGTTCAACAGAAAATATTTGCAGTTTTACCTAGGGCTATGCATAATATAAAACTCTCTTGTTGTGCAATGTAATCATTTTTCACCAGCAAGTCTGCGACACAGTCTCGTTATACGGACACCATATTGTGTAGGAATAACCTGTTTCTCATTAGTGGAGTGGAAAATGCCACGGTTGGGCTTTGATGATACATTTGCTCTCTCTTTAGTTGAAAGCCGCAGGCTACAAGCCTGATGGCCGCATAAGACTCGCCAACTAAATTTGAAAAGATGATGTGAATAAAGCAACAGTGATGAACAGAATTGTTTTTTAGTGACTCTTGCCCATATATGCACTTTAAAAAGAGCAAAGAGTCTATAAAACATGATATTTTGTGAGGGTATACTTGTACAGGCAACAATAATGCTTTGATTTGATCCTAGTCAATTTGAAGTTTATTGTCAAGGCTAATCTACACAAAGAAAGAGTCTACATGTGATTCTGCCCTCCGAGGTTTAATAAAACTCTTGGTTGTCTGTCCTGTTGATGAGATCAGCTCAATTCTCACCACCCAGCTGTTGTGACACTCCCAAGATAAACCATAGAAAGAATTATCTAGCTCCATCCAAAGCACCTACCCAATGCTGCTTCATTTGTTTCCATTCGAGCAATATTTCTCTGCAGCTTAATGCTGAAACAGTATGCTAGTATTGATGTCTTACATCCTTAAAGTCAAATTATAAGTCACTACTGATGAGATTAGCCAAGTTTTCATTATTGTGAATTTAATTTCTTTGTTTGCTTGTTTTTTTTTCATTAAGGAGAATAAATTTTTTATACGAGGAGAATTGCTGAGCATGCTTTTTTTTCCCCCCAGCAGTGCCTCAAACATTCATACAGTTGTAAACAGCCACAACCATTGTCCTCAACTGTTGACAACTAAGCAGCATTTCAGACACATTGCAGGGCTATTTTTTGATATTTTAAAAGACATGCAGAAGGTGGGATTAATTTGAAAATTGCATTAGAGTGATGCATCCATAGTTGTAAACAAGACAGAATTTCAGTAAGATTAAATAAGCAACTTCATAAAAAAAACAGAACGCAAGAAGACACAAAAAGTCACTAGCTGAACTAGTTCTTCAGCTCCTTCTGCAAGTAATTTGTGAGGTCAAAGTTGAAACTGATTTCAAACTTGAAATGATTATAGATGTTCACAATGTACAATTTTAATTAATACATTTAATATTTACCTTCATTTTCTTTTCAGATTGTTTTTTTTGTAGTGTACGTTTTATTTTATTTTATTTTATTACTTTTTCTTTTTTTTACCTCAGAAGGACCTCTGTTTGCATTGACACCATGTTCCCAGTTCTCAACAATTAACACGGTCAGTGTAATACTCGTTTTACCAATGTGGATTGTGGCCAAGACTACAAAAATTTATTTATTTATTAAATTTTTTTAGAGATGCATCATTCTGTGGAGACAAACTTTGCAATCCAAATTCCAAATATTACAAAAACTGGAGAGAAGCTTTCATAAAGGCCTATGTTATCTTTGCCTGAGGCCAATGTTGCCCCTGTTGACATTTCACATGGCCTTTTGAATGAGTGTCAGTGGGAACATTGCCCGTGGTGATTTATAGTGTTGAATTTTATGACTTTGCATGATTACTGATTCTTCTTGTACTCTGGCCTGAACTTGGGGAGGAAAGTGACAGAACTCTCTAAAAGTGTCAGCGTCAAAAGTGATAGAGTCGAAATCACTGCTGCTTCCCATAGGGCTGACAGTAACGTTTATGTATTACAACTCGGCATCAAATTGTCACCAAGAGTTTCCATTCTTGTTGAATTAGTCCACTTGACATCAGACTGCAGCGAACTCATTGGAACTTGACAGCATGAACACCCAACAGAGTCTCTCCACTGGAGTGTGAACTGTTTTACATTAATGCCAGTGTGTTTTGATATTTCCAACTGTACTACGAATGTTCCTCAAGACCTTTTATTACTTTTTTTTTATCATGTAGACAATTGACATCAGGGAAACAGCCACCCTCTAAAAGCCATCTTTATGTCAGAGACTCTTGCCCTCGTAACATGAGCAATATGAACCAAACACTTGAGCAAAACAGCTGCAGTTAGATCTACTGGACAGGCCCATAGCCTCAAGTGTTATCACAGCACTGTGAGGAGTCAAAGTGCCATTTGACTCCTCACAGTACTGGGATTAACCCACTTTCCATCATGCAGTGAAGTCACACAGATTTGATAGCTACACCCAGCTCTCTACTGGGTTGTGAACTGGACTGACCTCTTTACTTATAAAAAAGTCTGCTTCTTAGGAGCCAAGGAGAAACTGGCAATGCACTACATGCATTTTAATGTTTCCCAAAGCTTTCTGAATAATAATCAGCCCTTGTGGTTTGTTTCAAGTTTTATATAAGCTAAAAAAAAAGTTGACTTATTTCACCAGAGAGGTCACATGGCCGCTGATGTCAAACCCTCATTTCCCTTGCTAGGTTTCTTGAGTCATTCTACAGAACAACTCCGTGATGAAGGGTTGGCTCTTTTAGCAAAAAAAACCTTTGAAACAAATCAGGTCTGTCTACTTTCTCAACAAACAAATCAGCTATCATCGCATTAGTCTCTTTCAGACTGGATAACTGCAACTCACTGTGCCTTTGTGTCAGTCAATAGTCTTTCTTTCGCCTGTAGCTGTGTTAGAATGATGCAGTGAGATGTTTTAAATGGTACCAGAAAAACAAACAGCATTATTTTAGTACAGGCATCTCTGCACTGGCTGCCTTTCAAATACAGGATTGACCTCAAGGTTTGTTTTGTGATTTTGTTTTGGGTTTTGTTTTTTTTCTTTTCTTTTTTGATAAATTATTTATGTTTGTTTAGTTTTCTTAGCCTTATCTGAGTTTAGACCCCTTTACATATCTGAAATTCCTGTCATTATCCAGCTCAAGGTCACTAGGAGCGACAAGCATTGGTCCTGTTTAACAACAATGATTGTGGATTA
This sequence comes from Acanthurus lineatus, assembly GCA_029814665.1. NCBI lineage: Eukaryota > Metazoa > Chordata > Actinopteri > Acanthuriformes > Acanthuridae > Acanthurus > Acanthurus lineatus. The sequence goes on from JAPZDV010000026.1 coordinate 3,500,310, forward strand.
GTGAGCTTGTGCCTTTGCAATAGCAAAGGGTCTAAAATAGCCACCCTCTTAAAATCAAATGTTAATTGATTCAAACTCTTTTGTTTCTGATTTGAGTTTCATTACCCTGTGATTCTCTTAAGTACGGTTTGACTATGAAGGGTTTTTTCGACTGCTAGGTTACACATTTACTAAAAAATGTTAATTTAAAAGCCATTTCCTACTTCAACTATTCACCAGCAGGGCACCCTGAGACACATTTTTTTAAATTTTGTTTTTGGTTCATTAACAAATTGTATTCAGCTTTTTATTTGCATAGAAGCTTTCATCACAGGATTTCCAGACCTTTTGGAGCTGTGGTTGTTCAAATATCTGTTGCACTTTTAATATCCACAGTATTTATGTTTTAATACTCCTAACATCATAAAGCTCCGTCTGATGTGCGCCACTTGACACTTCTCACAGTGTTGGGATTAGCCCAGTTTTCTTCAAGACCACAGGGAAGTGACATGAGCTATGTTCCCCTGCCGTTTTCTACATGGGAACACAAAAATGAGCAAGAATTGCCCCTAAAGACACCTTCCACACAGCCCAGCATCCCAGCACTGATTCCTCTCTGGTTAATTTACTCCTGGGCCCTCTGCAAAAGGGTATTTTATGTGAGAAAACACCCTTTGTGAGGAGGAGACACCTTTTGGATCCAAGATACAAAACGCTTCATTTTTCTTCCTGTCTATCTGTCTTCCCTCTCGGCACACCAGTTTCTCTAATCATTCTCTGCCATTCTCTGCCTTTCTCCTTCCTCTTCCTTCAGACCCTTCGTTCAGAGCGATGGAGCAGCAATGCTTGGCTTGTGCAGGTTTTTCTGATTTCCTGGAGTTCCTTTTATATGGAAATTAAGTGACTCCACTCAATGTCAGAGTAGCCGAGGAACAATTCTAGTGTTAGTGGTTCCAGCTTTTTCCGCCTTTCAAAAAAAAAAAAAACAAAAAAAACCCACTAAAGCTTCTTAGCTTTGGAAAACCACAGTCAGGAAGGAAGGAGAGATAGAAGAGACACTAGCAGTCAGAAGATGATACTGAGACATTTTGCTGAGCATTATTGAATTTGATGTATCCACCTGCATAAGGGGAACTTTTTTATACAAATGCCTCAGGGTGCCATTCTGATTGATGCCAGTTGGGTCTCTAAGTCACTAGTCCATGGTTTCCCAAGGGTAAATTCAGCTCACTCACCTGACATGCTACAAAGAATAACTTAAATGCTGTAATCATAATGAACTGAACTGTTTGAAAGCTGTCAGCAGATGTACTGAAACCTTATTTGTTTGTTAGCATTACTCCCTCAAAGACAATGGCAGCATATAAAAGAACATAGAAAAAACACTGATCCTTGGATGTCTGCATATTGAGAACATCACATCTTGATTTAATTCGACAGGCATTGTGGTAAATTTTAGCTGATGAATGGTATTTGACCTCTGGGCGTGCCTTGTTGAGGTAATGAAATCCTGAAATAAAGTCAAGCCATCGGGGAACCGCCTTAATTTCCCTGTTCAGTTTGAGGTCTAGACTTTAACCTTCCCCGCTGTTCCTTTTTATTACTGGACGCATTATAACTTTGCAATATGATGACACAGATCAGTGGAGTCCAAGAACTGCATTGCACTCGAGTAAATGGTAAGCTTATATTCATTTAAATAAATTAATTGTTTTTTTTGTTTTTGTTTTTTTTTGTAGTACATCATGGCGATAGCGTTTCATAAAATAGAAATTTGTTGTTTGGTTTTCTGTCACCAGGGTTATGTACTGCATCACTTGGCTTGAGTAGCGCCTGCGCAGTAAATTGACAGCACTCAGAAACCAGGATAAGTTGTATACATTCCACAATATCCTGATTTCTTTCAGAGTACTCCAGGTAGCAAAACCAGGTATCTCATAATCAGGATAAGGGCTTATCCCACTTTAGCCCACCAAAATCAGGATATGATGTTTACATGCACAAACACAAAATTGGTATACTCCAAAAACCAAATCATAACTGGAACACTGACGTCCATGTAAACGAACTCATTGATAGACATGAACCCTTTCAAATTAACCTGAATGTTTGACATATTGGCCCCATGTCTGAATCGACCATAATAAATTTGCATGGTAATGCTTTACCTCAAGCACCATCTTTGAAGCAAAAAATCATTTAAATAAACTAGAACAGGAAGTAGAAGTCCTGTTTTGATGTGTCTTTTCATATCAGACAGGAGATATTTTTGAGGGCAAAAAACATTAAAAAATTCTCACACAAGTACACATTTTTTAAGAAAAAATCCTGGTGCTCTCATTTTTAGTGTAGTAAACAGATAAATGCAAGGTGCTCTTTCAGTCAGACTGCTCTATGGTAGAATAAGAAGAGCCCCTGGGCTTACTTAAGGCGCCCCTGCACCGAGCCAAGGCAGTAGCTAAAAAGCTTTTATTGGTACGGGCACATCTCACAGTAAAAAAAAAATCTACTAAAGAAAACAATCCAGTTTCCATCCACACTGGGTCTTCCTCAGGGTGTGGCAGTAAAACAGAGTCAACCAAAATGAAATGCTATGTAGAAAATTAGTGGCCAGGAGGTAAAGGACCCAATAGTCAATGTAATAGTTGTAACCATAACAAAGAAAAATAAAACAACCCCATTACATTATCAACAATGAAAGAGTAAGTCAGTTTATGAAAATGGTTTCAAGTCTCACTAAAAAAACAAACCATCGCAATTGAAAATCAAATAAATCCCCCTCAGAAGTAATTTATTTTATTGATGTGATTGCCACATCTGACAAACTGCACCAAAAACTCAATAACCTCCACTTTGCCATCATGACAATTATAGAAATGGCATCCCACAGACTAATCTGCATTACTGGTTTTAATGGCATATTTGTGATCTGCCACTAACAACAACACTACAACAACAAACCTCTGGGCTTGTGTGCTAAAAGTGAGCCCACAACATCAGATCAGCACTCCAAAAAAATACCAACATCCATCCCAGCTGCATGGCTGAAACAAAGAAATAAACAAAGACAACATGTAAGTCAATGGATATTTATTGAGTAGTAACTTAAGAACCTGTCAGTCGATATTGTGCGCTATATATTTTAATAAAGGCACCAGAATGCAGTGTTTAACAACAGTTAATACTACAACTGTTGTGAGAATTTATTAGTGAGTTTACTGTACGAATTGGAGTCAAGTGGCTTTTGTGCTCTCGACAGTTATGAAGGCTTTCATGGTGACACATTTTTTATCTGTTTTTGTTTTTTTTTTGCTTTGTTTTTCAATTCATTCCCTGATGCAACCTGAGAGAGAATTAAAAAAAACACTTTTTCCACAATGTCATAAAATGTTATCTGACCATTGCTTGCTCTCTTCTCACTCTCTCTACCACCACCATAATGCACGACATCATGTGAGCCTGAAGCTCTTCCATAAATATGCCGTCATGTCTGATTCTCAGCTGTTAGGGAACATTAGTGTAAAAGTCACCTACATCTAAATGACAAAATGCCATCACTTAAACAGATAAATATAATGGTGTGTAGGGCATATCTGAGGGGAAGTATGAACAGCAAATCGAATTTTCACTTCAGCTTTGCTACCTCTACCTTGGTTGAAAGTAAATTAAAGCATTATTTTTAGAATGTCTGAATTGAAAATGAAATTAGAACTTTGTATCCCACCTAGAATGCAAATGTTTAGAACTATTTATAGGCCCTGATGCCCTACTCCAATAAAATAGGACAGTCTGTAAGTAAAAGCTCGCAAATTACCCACTGCTGCATATCAGCTGATTGCTTTCCCATACAATAATACCTGAAGGTCATCTGGATGATCAACATTTTCATCAGGTCAGTGCTTCACAGATTTGGATAACACCAGCTAAACACGAATACAGTCTGAAGAATAATCTTTAAGATTTATGGTCAACTCTTGGAAATGTGAACTCTTGCTTTGCAAGATGAAGAAAAATACCAACCATCCTTAAAAGAAGATCTGAGGTTATTTTCTTAAGAGTATGTTGTTGCCTGTATGTGCATGTTAAGGTGGACGTGGGTGTTTGTTGAGGTGGAAGGTGTTCGTGTGGGTGTGGAGCTGCACTACACTGTGAATTGGCTGGGCAGATGTTTGGATAAACAAAAGGACCAGTTTGTGGAGGAAACACGGCTTCGCTGTAGCTTCAGCCTCCGCAGGCTCCTGCTGCTGCTGCTACAGGCTGCTAGATGAACTCCTCACGCACCGTTTTCATTTGGTGTGAAATGTCACACGACAGGCTCTGTGGCCTCATGAAAAGGAGGATTATTTCTATTTTTCTGGCTAATCACTGATGTACACTTTTGCTGTACAACATCTCAATTTTAACATAATTGTCAACCCCTGTGATAATTCATTCTGAAAGAATAATGTGAGTGTATTGTAACAGGATTTTCTTTTTTATCTGCTATTGTGTGTGCGTGTATTGTGTGTTAGTGTAATTTTAGAGGATGGAATAGCTAATTTTCTATTTAGTTGTACTTTACTTTTTTCTTTCTCAGACTTTAATTTACGTACAAAACAAAAACAGAATTCCTCTGCATTGGCCTGAAGAGACACACATAATTATGTGAGGATTTAATTAATTAATGTTTACCAAGCTATTATTTTAATACACTAACACACACAGATTGTCAAGATAAATGCATACTTATGAATTAGTCATGCTGTATTTTAGAATCCTTTTAAGCAAGCTTCCAGCTCTCCATCTGTCAATCTTCAAAACAAAACATAACAAAAAAAACTAATTTCAGACCCTAGTATAGGTTCATTTTGAATAATTATATTAATATGCAAGTTCTGTGAGTCAAAAACAGTATATTTGAAAGTGAAGTAACACCACAGAGCTCACACTGCACACTAGGTTTTTTGGGCTTAACAAATGAAAAACATGTAAAAACTCAGAACATGTTTTAAAATTTCTATTATGTGAGGTCCTCTTAGTAACAAAAAGAAACACATTTACACTTTGAAAATTGTTCTTTTCTTTACTTTTTACTTTTACTTTTTTTAAAGAAAACTAACTTTTATGTGTTTGGAATTAAAAAAAAAACACCAGAGAAATACAATTGTTCTGATAATGCCTTGAGAAGATTCCAGTGAATTATTCTAAATATTTAGGTCTGGACATTTAAAAAATCTGACTGTCCCTTAGACCTATAAATGTGACTATACAAAATATTCATAAAATAGACTTTAACAAATTCCACTGTCTCTCTTAACCACAATATGTCAAGTTACAGTCATAATATGATGACAGAAAGAGGTTGTTTGTCTACAACACATTACAGTACCACACAGCCACTTCAATGTAAAACTCATTAGTCATGTGCTAAAGTTTGACTTAAGCGTAATCTGCGGCACAGTTTTGATTATACCCCCACACAGCCATAAGTGTGATGTCTCTAGATGGCAGCTTGTTTTTTTATTATTTTTTTTCATCTGCATTCATTCAGTCTTATGTTGTTAAAGGTTTTTAATAAAATAATGAAGAAAAAAAATGTCAGAAAGTGACCCTTTATGTCAAAAATGAGAAGGTGGCAGAATTAAGAAGCAGTTTTGTCTCAGTGTGTGTGTGTGTGTGTGTGTGAGAGAGAGAGAGAGAGAGAGAGAGAGAGAGGGAGTGTAAGAGAGACTGTGTATGTTTCATGTATTTCACTACTGGGGTGACAGAATGGGGGCAGAATGGGGGCAGATGGCAGATTGGTGTTCTTGGCTCACAGACAGACAAACATAGAGAGCCTGTACACACAGACCAGCACATCTGACAATCAATTCTTTCCCATGCAAATACAAATATGCACATAAAAACTTCAGAAAATACACCTGAATATATTCATCACACACATAAAACACAAGTACAACACAGGCCATTACACAGCCTGTGTGGACAGATGATTAAAACAGAAGAGAGTCAAAGACAGACAAATAAAAAAAACAGATTTGAAACACTTCCTCTGCAGACAATCTGTTACACGTTTGTTCTTCTGTTTTTGATTCAACCAGTGTTCAAAGTCTTTAGATATCTTTCCTGTGCACAACCACTTTGACAAGCAGTGAAATCCAAAGCTTGACAGGCCCGCCATACATAGTTAGCATGTCAATCCTGAGCTAGGATTAGGCAATCACTGTTTGGGGTGAGGCTATAACAGAGGCCCAGTTATAACCACTGACATAAAAAAAAGACAGGATGGATGACATGACAGCTCTTATAAACTGAAGCCAAAACATCTCTGGCTCTCTGTCTGGCTGTAGTACAAGTCATGAATCTCTCCCTCTTCATGCTCGTAAATAAAACACAGGTCAAACTAAATAATCAAACACATGTCAAATAAATTTTCCCCAAAATAATATCAGTTTTGGTTATTCTTAATACACTGGTTTATGTTAAAGTGTTCATTAATGTTAAAAAAGGGGCAGTATGTCATGATTGACTGTTAATCCTTCACATAATTAAGCAATGGCTTTTTTGGCAGGATCTTGATACCACAGCTTGGTCCATTGGTCATTACTGTGCAGACTCTGATAACAAAAGACTTTACCAGCACAGGATGGCAGTGCCTCAATCAGGGACATTCTGGCTTCATTTTTGAGACTGTAGACAAGTTGTCCATCTTTATTTAGGTTAATGATTAAAAGGCGATTTAGCAGTGTGCTCAGTCACAAAAGATGTCCATTGCTAAACAACCTCCATTCTGTCTCTTTTTCTTTTCCCTTCCCTTTTCTTATTTCTATTGTGCCCCTCCTCTGCCCCCCCTTCCCTAAGTTCCCCTTTCTTTCTCATTACCATGCTTTCATTTTCCGCTACACTACCATCACTGTTATTCTCCGCTCATGTCCCTCTTCAACAAGTAATCAGTCTCATTCACGTTATCATCGCCCTCCTTATCTGTGCCACTGACATTACCGTCCGTCAAGTCAAATGGAGCCATGCTGAGAATATGTGCTGTTAAATGATTCAGGGATAATATGCTCACCGTTACAGTCCTTCAGTCTGTTTCCACCCTCCCTCTGTCATCCCCATTCTTACACAAGGATCAGCATCTTGCCTTTTTAAATCTTGCTCTCATTGTAGGGTGCTATCCCACTTATGTCTACTATTACAAAGGAAATTTTTTTGGTTTATGTAATGACAGACATCATTCCAATGTGCAACACATTCACATCGTCAACATATAGTTCCTTAGTTTTGCAGTAATATTATTTTTCTTGATGAAGCATGTTTTTCTTTTTTTTTAAGCTATCATCTTTGACACAAGGGTTGTTGTTTGTTTTGCACATCAGTCATCAAACATACCTCATCTTGTATTTATCAGTAAGAGGACTGCCTCCTTCTGCTTGTTGCTTTGCTCTCAAATGACTACATAATTGTTGTTGATATGTAATATGCTAGCCTCACCTGGCAGAGTTTGCAGTGCACCACATCTTCTTCAGTCTTCTGAAGCTGTTTCAAGCCAGCTGCATAGACAGCTGTAGTATTACGTGCATGCACAGAGATTCAGGTGATCTTTGCCAGCATCTGATAATAACACATTATTACTAGGTAACATTATATACAAGATAAAGTTTTTGTTGTTGGGTTTTTTTGTTTTGTTTTTATGACTAGAAGTTTAAAAAAAATTTAAAAAAGAAGTTTATTTTATGCAATTCTTTTAATTTGACTTGAACAAATGTTTCATAATCATGACCCATCCTTGGTGGATAAGTGGCAAAAAGTAACACACCTAAATTCACACTGGTATTTCAGTTTAATGGGGTATCTAGGGTACTTTTTCTGAAACCCTATAAAAAATTGCTTTTTACTTTTTTTAAAAAAAACTTTTGGGCAAGAAAAATATCTGCTAACTGTAGAAAATATTTCAGGGGTAAATTTAGTGTGGAAGAGGCAAAAATCTGTATTCATTCATCAACTGTAGCCTCAGGAGCTCAGAATGAAACATAGCCATTCATGAATCCTACACTGAAATTAAATAACTAGATGCAACAAGAAGGGTTGCCAGGTCTGTGTGACAAAACCAGACGAAGGCCAATCAAAACCACCCAAAAATCTGCCAACAAACTATAAAATCAGCACATCAACAAAACATAAAAAATGTCACTGCCAAACCATATGCATTGCTTTTAGATTCCAAAAACATTGCCATTAATGCCAACTAAGCTGTTAAATCTACAAACTACTGTCATAAATGTTTTTTTACAAGTATTAACAGCATATTTTAGCAAAACAGGTTTTTTTTTCATTTTGTCTGGCAAAAGGAATTCATTTTACAACCAGCATAAAAAAAATTTGACTCCTGCAATAAATAAACATTACTTTAGTAGACAATTTGTACCTTTACCATTAGATGAATAGATGTTACTGAAAAACCTTCTGATGCATTACTAACAAACAATGTGTGCTTTTTTTTTTTGTGCAGACAAAAATCAATGCAAGCCAAATGTTTAATTTATTCTTTAATTCTTTTTTTGCCTTCCCATTCTTTGATATATTTAGTAACATATTTTGACTGCAGGCGTCATGTTTCTTTCTTGGTTGCTGGCTGGCTAGTAAGCAGAGCTTAAATGAAAGTGGGTTGCCAATCCATGGTGAACTGTAGGTGTGTTTGCCCTGTGTGAGTGTAAAGGTATACATTGCTGGTGGTGTAAAGTGACCCATGTCCATGTGTGTGTGTGTGCTGATCTGGAGTCAGTTTGCTAGCATTTGGGTAAAAATTAATTATCTAATTTGTGGATTTTTATTTATTTATAAATGTATAAAACACTTTAAAAGTTGCCAAATTTAGGCATGGCAACACTCAGAGCAAGTCTGGCATTTTCAAAAGTATTAACTTTTATAGATGGTTGATGCAGGTTGACACTGACTGTACCCAAATACTAAATTTCATGCAATCCCATCAACAAAACCACAACTCTTTGAATGCAAATAATATTGACTCTGTTATTTGGGGTTTTTTATTAAAAAAAGTTTATATGGCAGTATTTGAAAACTGTAAACAATCATTAAATTTGATGAATTGTAAAGGGGGAACTGCAGTGTATTAACCTCTATCATTTTTCATCGCATCAGTGGTGGATAAAAGCGACTAGAACAGATCTGATTTTTAATTACAGACTTATATCTTCCTCATATATCAGTCAAGTGTACCCCCTGCCTGCTGTTACAACCCCCACCTCTGCTTTTTCATCTCTTCTTCAATAGTCAAATTTTTCATCTCCTCTTATTTTACTCTCAGTTTTCTTGTATCTAATTTCCTTTTCATCATTTTTCATCTCTTCTTCTCTTATCATAGCATCCTAACTCTGTCTTCTTCATCTCTCCACCATCGCTACCCTCCCTCTCTCCGTCAGTCTCTCTCATCTTTCTCTCATCAATCCCCCCATGTCTTTGAGCCACTTACCAGTCCTCTCCTACCATCAAGCCTTTGAAATATAGATCAGGCTTCATTACCTACCTGCCTCTCAGTTACCTCTTTAAAAAACAACCCCTTCCTTTCTTCCTCTTATTCTCCCTCCATCATTTCCTTTTGACATCTCTTGCTCTTTTTCTGCTCATCAGTCTACTGAATTTGTTTGTGAGCCATTCCGCAATTTTTCCATAATGTTCTACCAAACCAAAGGAAGCCATATAAAGCAGGAGTTCCCCCTCTGTCATCACCACCACTTCATCCGTCTGTCTTTCTATTGCTCTCACTCATTATCTCCTCGGTAACAGTCCCCATGGTGATAGCATTGCAGCAAATCCAGGACATCCTTGAGAAGAGGTGATACCTTTTCAGAGGAGGAGAGAGGGAGACCGAGATAGAGAGACGCAAGGAAATGGGATGAGAGAGGAGAGAGAAGAGGAGACAGAAATTGAGGTAAAAGAAGCTGAGAATAGTTTTCAGAGCAGGTGAGATGAGAAGAAGGGCAGAAGAGGAATAGATGATGGTAGGAGAGGGAGAAAGAGAGGTAAGAAAAGATAAAAAGTAAGAAGGGAATATAATTTCTTTAAAAAAAGCTAAAATGATGGATATGCAAAACAATATATGAGAACAGAGACAGACATGGCAAATGGTCTTGTTATAATATTTATGATACTTTAGTGACATTAGTCTTGAACGTCCTCCTAATCCTAATGTGTGTATGTGTGTGTGTGTGTGTGCGCGTATATAAATATATATATCTCTTAAATAAAAAGTTAGTTCTTCTGTAACTAACAAGTATATGTATATATGTTTAGCCTACATTAGTGTAAGGCTGGAAACAGTGAGCTAGCAAGGTAATTACAGAGAAATTTAAGGTTCATCTAAAGTTTTTTATTATCGTGATACGGAGTGTATTTAACAGACCACTCCTATGAAAACAAGTGAAAACAAGCTCAGTGTTGGAGTCTGCAAGGATCTAGATAGATAGATAGACTTTATTTCGGTGTCACTCCACACCACACAATAAAAAGTACAGTACAGAGGTATATAAATA
>JAPZDV010000026.1:3510920-3545321 GCA_029814665.1 Acanthurus lineatus
CCACTGGGGTGTTGGTATATCTACCAGTTTCTATTGCTAAAGGAGCAACTCCACATCTGAATTTAGCAAAGGCACTTCGACGCTGTCTTGATAATATATTTTGTATGGATCTATGTCAAGAGGCCCAAGCTGACCCAAGTGACAAGAGCTGTATTTATTGCCCCCACCCAGAGAGCCAGTAGCAGCCTACATGATGGAACTGCCCAAGGTTTGCCCAAAGAAGGAAGGTTAGATCAAGAGAATGAATCAAGTAAACATTAAATGTAATTCAAATTACTCTCCACATACTCTGTTTTTAGTCTCTGGCTGTGTGGCGCCACCAACTCTTCTCTTCTCTTTGAAGCACTGAATGTCAACACTTGGATGTTTTATGGGGTTGTACAAATTGCAATGTGCAGTTTTTTTCACTCAAATTGTAAGTATGCAGCTAACAATGATACCCAAAGGATGGCAGAGTGTGGGAAGGATTGGGCAAAGCTTTAGTTTGCAAACAGATGGAGTCCCTGCTGAGTGCAGAGTTCAGTCTGAGGCTGAACTGAACATAAAAAACACTCAAAAACTCTTATACCCAGTCTGCCTGCTGTTTTTACTCACATAAAGCTAATGTGAATGAAGCCTATGATGGTTGTCTTTGGATGAACAAGCATCTGAGTCGATCATTTTGGTTTATTCCGATTACTCCCTCAAGTAACAGGACCAAACACACATAATTCCATAATCAAAGTAACATGAAGGGAAAAATCCATTTTGTTTTCTGTGTGATTTCACCATTATGCTTTTAAAGATCATCTCCATCAACATACTTGCAGAAGCACTGAATCTTGAATCAGAACAAACTTAACAGAGATGTAAGAATGTAATAAAACAATGACAGTGAACTAAAAGATGTTAAAGAAGTTCGGTAATGCTGCAAAAGCTAGTGTTATTTTTGCTTTTTTAAAATATAGGCATTACCAGCATCTTCTCAGTTAACCAAGATTAGGTTTCATAAAAAAACATCAACATAATGAAGCTTTAACTTGAGTAAAGGAGCACTTAAGAAGATGCAGCATTTTATTCCACAAAAGGCTCACATTACATCATGTTTTCAACCCAGATAGCTTTTATTGCTCTATCAGCGACAGTAAGTACAGCTATTACTGTAGCATGTATAACTTTTTCATTTTCTTCTTTCAGGGGAAGAAGATAACTTTTGTTGGCAGACTAAGAGCAGAAATAGATAAGGGGAAGAGTCAGGGGAAGAAGGTAAGGAACAGTTTTTTAGGAAGAAGAGAAGAAAACGATGGGAAGGAAGAGACAAGGGGAGGAAGGAACTAAGAAAAAGAGCTATTCAAGAAATGTGGAGGTGGAAAGACACACACAAACACACACGCACGCACACACAAAAACTATCTGAGCACTCCTGTACTAAGCTCCTGTTCTCTCAAGAATTAGTGAGACAGAGGGTGTGTGAGTGTGTGTGCGTGTGTGTGTGTGTGTGTGTGTGTGTTGGCCCAAATCCCAGGTATGGTGGGAGGGATTTGTGTATTTCTCTTCCACTTAATGTCAAAATGCCATTTCTCTCTTTGTTTTGAAGCATGATCTGTATGTGTATGTGTGTGAGAGAGACTGCTTCTGGGTGTGTTTTATTTTAATTAATTAATTTTATTTTATTCATTTATATATTCTCTGAGAATTTATCCTCATGGATTGCTGTTTGTGATCTTTGTGTGGACACACATTGTGTGGACTATCAACACACACACACACACACACACACACACACACATACATGTATATATATATATATATTATATATATACACACACACACATATAACCCTAACCCATATACAATACATGGACTATTTCACTATTTACACATTTATATATATTAAGTATTATAAAGAAACTTAATATAGAAAGATCTATTTTCAATAAGATAAGGATAGAATTCTATAAGGATAGAATTTTGTCAGTTAAATCATTAAATTAATAAGCCAAATGCAGTTTGACTCTGAATCAAAATAAATAAATATTAAATAGATGTACACAAAGTGGGTGGCTTGTAAATTACTTTAATGTATTCATGCCTATACACAGATTGTATCATTTATATTTGATGGCAATGTATTATACATATGATGTCTGTAAATATCTAATTTAAAATTTGAAGTTAAGTAGATTTTTTTGCATATAGAAGAATAAATTGAAGGCTGAGGGAAAAAGCAACTAGAACAAGGTGCAAGATGAATACATATGGTGGACATCACACAAAATCCAAATCACAGGATAACTGGAATCAATAAACTTGTACTTGTATTATGTTTAATTGACCTACCCATTTTGTCACGATTATTTGGAATAGCCATTGAGCTTGAACAGTTCAAGAGTGTGTAGAGCACTGAGGAAGATTTGTGCATCTCATTCATGCAAAGTCTCTCTGTTCCTAAATTAGCTTGACACTTCTTTTCTGCTCTTCTCCTTAATCTCCTATTTTTTGCCATACACCCTCTCTCCCTCTCTTATGGACCTTGGGGAAACAGTGAAATGAATTTTGGGGGGGACCGAAGACAAAAACGAATGAAGATAAGACATCTGGTAAATCATTTAGCAGACAAGAACAGGTGGCTCTCTCATTCCCCCACGTCATCCATACTTTTACAGGGTAAAATATTTATTGGGCTGCCACAAAAGGAGGCACTCATAATTTGGTTTCCGCGCATGGTGGCACTCAGGCTCATTACAAGTAAATATTATGCGCCATATGCTTTCGTTTTTACTGACTAATGTCCTACAAAGTAATGTGCTATTACCAAGAGAGGACAGGAGATGAGAGGGGAGGGTTGGCGTTGTCACGTCAAAGACAGAGAGAACAGAAGGAACAAGAAAGTGGAGAAGAAAACGCCAGTGTTGGTGACCTGAAATCTTGCCAGGTTGTAGATTTTGTTGGTGAAAGAAAGCCAAACCAATCTGATGTCAGACTTAGACTTAGCATCTACCAGCCTGACACTTAAATATGTACTTTTCAAAAAAAAGAATTAACTTCCTTGCTTGTTATGGGCCTTGCCATTATTCTGAGAATTTCTAAGACTTTTTTAAACATATAAAACAAGACAGCAAGTTGATTTGGGATTGTTGTGTCGGCATGTTAAATGTTGGCTTTACACCTACAACGGGGACTGTAATCAGTCATCAATCACTCTCCTGGTCTCGTTAAACCCAAATAAAGAAGCAGCCTCACATACTACAACACATAAAAACCAACATAAGGCACACTAAGCATTTGTAATTTCTTTATTTGATCCCTGATCAGTTGAATTACTGAAACAGTTAGGTAAGAGAGCGCTGATATATGTAGGTGAGGGAATGTCTTCAGTAAGAGCCAAACATTAATAAATCTTTGTCTTGCTCCAGAACAAACAAGACAATAAATGATGGCATTATTGTGTCTGCAAACCCAGGACGCGTATAATGCCAACATTTTATTCCAACAACCAGGCTGCATTTTTACGTAGTGACAACAATGCAGTTAAGGTCTAGTAAGATTTAGGGCACAAAAAACACTTAGAAAAGGGTGGGGAAAAAATCATGTTTTGGTCTAAAGTTCTCAGTTTTGTCACTCAAAATTATGACATCAGAATTAAAAGAAATTGGTTTGTAGTCACAAATTCAGAAATAAATTCCTGGTCTTGATGTTTTGTTGCAACAAAGACAAACCCCCCTCTTTATTCAAATGATAAAAATATAGCTAGTTGTCCAATTTCATCCATCGTGCACTGTGTGGTTGAGTCTCTTGCTTTCTATAGAAAATGAAAGCAATCTGTCGATTTTATATTTTTCCTACTTTGCTGTCTTCCTTCTTCCTAAGACAGAGAATGAAAGAGAAATGACAGAGGAGAAGTAAAAGCTACCTAAAAGCAGCAGAGCAGGAATCAAATTTGTCCACTCTTTGGATTCTAAAGGGCATTTGGACTTAAGGCGCTTGGCTGAAGTGAATATGCGAACTAACTGACTCACTTTACATTCGAGGCAGGCACTGTACAACCTAATTAATTTAGTGATACTGCTCTGCGGAGCCTCTTAGCCTGTGGACAATGGGCGATTAATGGCTCCCACTGTAAAGGTGCCAAAAGGAAGTACAACTGTGTCTCAATGTGCAGAAATTACCTCTCTTCCTGGGTATGTCATGTGGGGAAAATGGACACTCAAACTGTCATACTTCACAAATACATATCCACAAGGTTGGATAAACTTCAGAACACAAAACGACAATTACATTTATTGCTTTGAGATTTTTTACTCTTATAACCTCAGTTGAATTGTTTCCAGATGATCTAGAGTGGAGCATTGAGGATCAATCTAAATTTCTTTTTAAAAGGCAGTGTTTAAATGGAAAATGCTTTAAAAAAAGCGATGAGCAAAAGTGGTTTTTCAAGAAAAAATAGATCGTCAAGTGGACAGATTGGTGTATGACTCATAGTCAAGTCAGTTGTTTGTTCAGTCCAATTATTTAAAGTTGTGACTCCAAATAATTCAGATAATTCAGTTGTGATTCCAACTAGCGCTGAAATGTGCTGTTTTGGCAGACCCTGCTGCAATAACCAACTGTCAGCTTCTACTAGCCAATGTATTTACTGTTTTATAGCATGACAACTTTTATTGTGCTTTGTTAATTCTTATTGTATTTTCTGAAATGGGTGTTGTGTATCACTGTAAATTTTCTAGCAGATAATAAATATGGCTGTGACAAGCCCCAGTTAGCATCATTTAAACCTTTGAGGTGAAATCTTATCCAGCCATCACTCAGTAATATATTGAGTGATAGTAGCAGAGTAAATCAGAGTTTCCCCTGATCCAATCAACATACTTACTGTAAAAGGATTACTGACTTGGTTTCCATGGAGACTCAAAGACCTGTCTCATGTAAATAACAACTACAGCAAAATGTTGACTTAATTTTTTCAAGACATCATAGGTTACGATTGATGCCATCAGAAAACAAAAACAAACAAAAACAAATTCACATTAATGTATATTTGTAAAGGTACTTGTTTAATTTGCATATTATGGAAAAAAAGCATTTCTTCAATAGCCTACAAACTGCAGATTTTACCTGAATTACAACCCAAATTGGTACTTTAAAGTTATTTATTATCCTTCAGCTGTGGTATCTTTTTGATTTCAGTGGCTGTTGTTTTCATGTAAATGTAACCCTTGTAATTTTTATGTGATGAACCATTCAGGGTCATTTTAATTCCAGTATAAAACAAAAAACTCCCCAACAACCCTCAATCAAACTAAAGGTTGAATGGATAGCATTTGAACTGGATGTTTTAAATGCATACATATATATTTTTAAAAAATAAATAAATAAACAAATAGATACATTTACAGAGATTGCATGGGTGGAATTTGATGCTTTTGTTTGGGATCCCAATAGGACAGTAGTTTACTTTTTTTAAATGTGTGTGTGGGCACCTCAGTCTCAAGCTCTGTCCTTTTACTTCATCTTAGCTATGTGGTTCGAAAGCCAAATAAAGTACCTTCCTAAGTAGCAAAAGTCACATTTGCAGAAAAATGTGCAAGCCCTGCAGAAACTTAATTTCAGTCTGACACTTGTGTCTAAGGAAGGACCATTTACAGTAAATGGTGATATATATTTAGAGGAAAAGGCTCTGCTTTCCGTGTATGCTCTCAAAAATTCAAAGCGGTAACAGGGATTCTGCTGGGAGACCTAATTTTAAAGGGATCACATTTGCAATCGTTAGATCTTCATGAACAGTAAAAAAAATGCAGATACTATTGGGGTTTCAAGAATCTGAATACTACCAGTATTGATCAGTAGCATTATAAAGAATTCATTCATTGCCAGTTTTCATGAATGCTAATGTATCCTGTCTAAATCAAGCAAGCAATGCATACATTTAAGTTCTGCTTTTTCTGTTATAGATCTGCCAAGGGCACTTTTCTGTATAGGTACTTTTGAAATGATAACACTCAGCAGCACTGGCCAATGAATTAGAAAGCCTTATTCTCCTGCATAGTTTGCCACATTTACCACTGAACCATATCTAGCATATTTCTGTGACTGTGCTAATACTCTCATTGATTGCTTTTTATCATGTGTGGCTACTAAAGGAGAAGTAGACTCGTTTGTGTCATATTAATTCTCAGTTTTCTCACAACTATATGGCATTGTGTGGCTGAACTGTAAAGAGAATTCTGTATTTGAAGCTGGCTTATCATCAGTAGAGGACATCAATAAGTCATCATTCATTGGCTAGGACTCTCATCTGGCTCATAGCTGTAAATTAATTATGCTAATTTGTATCTGTATGTAATATTTCTGCTGTAAGAGGCGCACCAATGCTTTGTGATCTAAAAGAGAAAAATCCACCTAAAAATAGAATGTGCACGTCATTTTTCTGATCTACGTCAAATGATACTGTATTAATGAGCATATGCAGCTCTTACTCTAAGCTAGAAAATTCACAGAAACATGTCTTTAATCTATGATTAAATGAAGAGCCATATTTTCTACTACTTTATGGACATGCTCTGCCATTAAGAGAATAAAAATGCTTAGATTATGTCCCATCTGGCTTCTTTACACTGGAAAACATTACATTCCACTAAGTCCATCAAGTGTCTCAGTCATTGAATAAAACTCATGATTTGTACAGCATACAATGAACATGGAATTAAGAGAAACAGAAAAAAAAGCTAGCACTTCCATTTTGTATTGAACAAACCATTTCTAATGCAATTTGTACTTAATACAAGATAAGAGATTCAAGATTCAAGAGCAGTCATAGAGGCTGCAACATGAAAATAAATACAGCAGTAACAGACATTAAGTGCATAAGACAAGTGGAAACAAAACTGTGTTCAAGAATGCAACACAGTTTCTCATTTCACAGACAATACAATTCATATACATATAATTCAAAACTAAACTCTGCTTTAGTATGAAAGACAGGTCAGAAAGTGTGTCAAAAGGAGTTCTGTGGGCCTATGAAAAAAGTATAGGATTATCTACTGTTTTGCTGGAGGAGCTATTGTCAGGTCTGAGAAGCTAACCCTGTGTATGTCATCAGAGAGAGTTTAAGTTTTGATTCAAAACATTAATTTTAAAACTTTACAGAAGTTTTCTGGGATTTTATGTTAACAGTTAATAGGTGAATTTCATTAACAAGTAAACAACTCGTGGGGATTAGAGGAAGCTTACTGAGAAGATGGGCACAAAAGTCAGCATCCAGAGCTAAAACTGGATCTGGTGCTTGCAGTTGCATGGTGCCTCTAGCATTGTTGAGATGACATCCAGGACCACAGCCTTGGTAATGAATAAGAAATGGTTGTTATACATCTCTAAGGCTTTCAAAAAGAGAATTCATTGCTACATCTGAAGGTGACTGAGCACCAACCTGCCACAGCCCCACACCTTGCACCCAAAAAGGGGATTATACTGCAAAGGTTCCTGATACCAAGTCAACAGTTCAGCGCTCATGCTAAGGTTGTACAGTATGCCAGGAGCCAAAATCCCTTTAATGTAATTGTTTTTCTTGGAAGCTTAGCTATAATTGATTTTGTTGATGTTCTTTGTCTGACTGGACTCATGAAAAAATGTTTCCAAAGTCTAGACAGTATTGTGAAAGATAGAATCTAAAAGGATGCTGTAGTTAGATAATCATGATTCACAGGTTTTTAAATAATAATAATAAGATAAATAAATATAGAGCTCCTTTGTTTATTTCAAACCACCAGGCTGCCAAACCTAGCCTGTCCTCAGCTGGTCAACATTATTGTGCTGCTGCCCCTTAATCAGGCAAGGGTTAAGTGCTGGAGCAGGAGAAATACAGCCCTGCACTGCACTGTCTTTGATTTACCGGAGGTGCACTTGATTTATACTGCCCTCAAGTTTTATATTTCCCTCAAGTGGGAGTAGTACTTGCAAGAAAAGATAAATCAGATTTTAAACAGAACGCGGTATGGTAGCAAAGTATCCCAAGAGCAGAATCAAAGTGTAATGTCTACTGACAAAGGATCATCTTTGAAAATGTTCATACAAATATTTTATAAAGACATTTTTTAAGAGGTAAAAACAATTACCTTTGTGAGACAGAGTCTAATTGCTATGCAGTCTGGTATTTGAAGAATTTTTTAATAAGATAGTATTCTTGCTCCTCATCACCTAAAAAATAAATAAATAAACAAATAAAAATCAAGAGTCTATTCAGAGTGAAAAATTTGACTTTCAGCACTGAACAAAGGAGTAAATATATCTCTGTCTGTATACTGAATGCTGTTTCATGACTGCTGTTTGATTTTGGAGAGCTGCAGTCTACATTCATCATGTCCGACCCCTTAAACATTGCCTACAAGTAAAACCAGTGTTTGAACACAGAAAAAAGTGCCCTGAGACAGGCCAAGAAGTCTTGCTGGCGGCAGACGGATCCTCAAACAGAGCAAATGCTGCAATGCAAATGGCTGCTCTGTGTTTTGATGTGTTCCTTGGACACTTGATATTTTCACATTTTCTAACATTCTGTCACGACTCTTCACGTGCAGTGAAAAACATTCATTGCGTGCATAGATAGAATGTGATTTCATTCAGGTAAAACTTATTAAAGCAGGGCAAATACTTGAAATATATTGAAATAGTCATAAGCTTAGAGCCATTATCACTCAATAGTTTGCTTGGTATGAATTAATTTCCTGCATCCACCAAGGCTTATGCTGAAGTGCTGTTATAATGTTCTGCTATTTGGTACCCAGGAACAAAAAAGATCTCAAACACTGAAAAATCCAAGGACAGGGATGGTTAAGGGGGATTGTAAAAATTATCTAAAGTACAAGTGAAAGGTGACATCACAAGAATTTTAAAGAATGTCACATCGGGTTTTATTGTTTTTGGCACACCTCAAAGTATGAGTCAAAACAGATAGAATCACTACACTTTTATAAAGCCCCAGCAGGGATACGCGCCAATGTCTGCATATTAAAGATTCGTGAAGCCTGTCCAAAGATGACAATGCAGATTTTTAGGCTATGGCCAGCGTACCATTCAAATAACCTTATCAGTCTAGTTAACCAAAGGCTGCAGAAGTTTCTAGTTTGCAATGACACCCTTGTTTCCTAAAAATGTGCTCTTGCATGGCTAATTTGCTTTGCAAACTTTGTTTTGAAGGACGTATAATTGCAAGGGAACATACACTGGCAATGTTATGTTATTTTAGTCTCACATTGTCCCAATATCTCAATCCCAAATATTAGCATTTTTATTCTACACAGATGTAGGGAGGTGGTATAGGTGAATGTTTGGGTGCACAAAGCAATAGACTCAGGGTTAACATCTTTGTCCTACACACACACACACACAAACATATATATATATGTTTTGGCTATTAAAGCTCTTGCAGAACATTTGGGAAAGACTGTGGTTTTGGTTAAATATTAAAAAAAGTAAATGCATTTTTAAGACTTTGTTGACTTTCTTACAATAATAACGTATAAATATGATCTTTCCATAAACCTTAACCAAGTGTTTGAGTTGTCGGAGCACAGCAATCAAATATTTCATCATAGCTAGTGAAACTACATAAATTATTCACAGGGTGTATTGACATTTGTGCTGGCAGGAGGTGGTGCACAGGTATATTCAATATAAAGTATAGACTGGGGTCATGGTTAAAAAGAAACCGATGTTGCCTGCTGGTAGGAAGTTAGGTGCAAACCGCAGTCTTCCAAGTCAAAATCTCGCAGAGCTATTGCAATGTTGCACCATGTTCACCTTTGCTTCACAGAGACAACAGTCAAAATTCACATGTCAGAAAGACATCATTAGGTAGTTTAAGGTATTAAAGTTACTGTTTAATGCTGCTTCAATCTGATAGCAATGTGTCTTGTCCAAGCTCATCTTACTCTAAAAGGGGTTGAGAGACAACATACTGATTGGTTTAATCTGTGCCATACCCAAAACACACCCATGATTAATTAAGACATGAAATCCATCCCCTTTGCACCTTGCATTTAGTGCCTAAATTGTGCGCTGTCTACATAGCAGAACAGACCAGGATACACCCAAAGTGAACTAGTGCCATGTGCTTTGGACTGTGCAGAATAAGGCCCAAGGGCTTTATAAAAAAATATCATGAAGTACCATACCGTCCGATTGGTTATGATGTACCTACCTTTTCTACTTTTTTATTGTAGGAACAAGGGAGAGGTAGAGGATGTAGTGATGAATCCTATGCAGTGTTCTCTGAGACAACTTTATGATGGGATTTTAATCCTCTGACCACACCATCTTTGGGTCTCAAGTCTTTCCAGTGCCAGCGCCCCAGGCTAACCTGCCTGCAGATAATAGAGTCAGCAGGCTGTTCCTATTGCTCTGGACTGACTTGTTGGTGATTCAGGGGTCATTATGGGGTAGTGAGAGCTTGACATTTACACAGAGACCAGAAGCTACTCTGTCTCCCCCCCGAAACACTCTGTGGTTTGAACTTAATGCTCCCTTGTCTGTCATGGTCTTTCTGCTTCTCTTTCTGTTTCCTTTTCTATATTCACTTACGGCCTCCTGACACGCTCATTTTTAACATCTTTCTCTTCCTCTGGAAAGTGCTGTGCTTTGGACCATGGGTAAGGAAACCACACAGGGAGTTATGTTTCAGGCTGCGTTTTTATAATTTAGGTAATTTTATATTCAGGGTCTTTTTGTGCCTCTAATGTCTCATCTTTCTGTCTGTCTTTGCTAAGTTTCCCACAGCCTAGCTGGCCCTTCTACCTCATATCCTGTTATCTTCATGGATCTGCCTTCTTTCTACCTCTCCATCTCTTCTGTGTATCCTCATTGAGCCTTCACCCTGCCCCACCTTTCTGTCTTTCCCCTCCGTCTGTACTCAAAACATTCCTTCACATCTGAGATGGTCTGTCTACACTTTTCTCTCCTCTGTTCATTCACCGACCCACTTCTCACCCTTCACTTCCAACCCTTCCGCCTCTTTCTCTCTGTGTGCACAATCCAACACAGCTCCTTAGCCCGGCCCTCTCCTGGGGCCTAATTAATTTACTGAAATCTCAATCAGCCCTCCACGTCATTACCATAACCTCGTATCCTGTTTGAAGCTCTCTGCTGGGGGGCATTAGGATGATTACGTTCAGGATCTGATCAGTCTCTGCTTCCATGATGGTGTCATCCCATTCCTCTAATATAACCATATAATGATGGCATACACGCCCCTTGCTCAGGTCAGAGCAAATTGAATCTTAACACCAAAGTTCTAAGGCTTCAGAGTTCAATCACAGAGAACTGTGGGTGGGAGGGTGTTGAGTCTCTTGGGGAGGCAATGAACTGATCTGAAGTCAGAAGGGAGAGATATGAAGACAAAGGAACGGGCAAAAGAGAATTAGACAGAGCAATAATAAAGTGGTCAGAGGCAGAAGAATGATCATGAGAAAAATAGAGAGACAGATATGAAGACAAACAAAGACAGAGAAAAAGAGCATGACGGGCTTCTGAGACACATGCCTCATGGATTATTCATACACAGAGGCATGTTCTCCTACATGCTTTCAGCATGGTATAAAAAGCCAGGGTGAGCTGAGGAGAGAGTCGGCCCACATGTAAGAAAAAAAGCTGAAATTAGAAAAGAAGACAGGAGAAATAAGAGGAACTGAAAGGACAGGATTCAAAGGACAAGCAGGGGAAGGTTGAAAGGAAAACATGACATAACAAGTAAAGTTCAGAGGAGGAGACAGTTCTGTTGTTCACAGCCATGTTTGCAAGTCTTTGAGACCTAACCATTAACCCTAACCCCTAAGTGCAGTGAGTGAAATGCTAACATCAAACATGCTAACATGGTCACAGTGTCAGTATACGCAAATATGCTTTAAGCAGCTATAACTTTAGAAATGCCCTCCATCTTAGTCCATTGTATTAGTCTAGTGTTAGTCAACCACACAACTGCTCCATGCATGTTTAAGGAGCTTTGGAGGAAGGTTACAGATGTCTAAAAGTCTGCTGTGATTGAAGAAAGCACAGATTTTACACTTTGATCAACAGCTGGTTTTGTTTAAATTTTAACAGTTAAAACACAAATCTTTTTTTTTCTCCCTTAATATGTTGTGACACTGACACCAACTGACACAGTCACCTTGGTTTGCTAATGTGCCTTATTTTGACTGTTGAAAAAGTTAAAGGGGCTTGGAATATGGTCATCATAGGATACGCTTTACATGTTGTTGAGATGCTACGGACTAAATGATCATGTCACATAGGTTCAGTGAGCATAGTGTTAAGGCTGTGATTTGTTTTGGACCCCAGTGAAGGCACTGAGGTGGATAACAGCAGCGATTTATTCAGGAGATAAACAGTGGTAATGATAGAGAAGATGAATGCTGGTGAGGGGCAGTGGGCTGGCTGGGAGGCAAGTGGGGTGAGTAGATGAATCTGAGACTTTCAGCTGTAGAAGGGCTGGCTTGGAAGCAGAGGTGCCACTGGCAGATAGAGTAGTCCACAGAGAAGCAGACTGGAGAGGATGGAAGGCATGCAGCATTAGCATAATTCACAGTGCTCCACGCTCTGACAGTAAACAAAGGTGCACAGTTGGCTTGTGTCCCTAATGAAACTCTGCTCTCTCATCAGGTTCTTGGTCTGAGTCATTATGATGGAAAAACAAATAATAATAATTATATCTCAATATATTCAGACAGTACATTATGATGAACTTAATGTATCATTAGTCAAAATTTAAACTTACTTAATGTTAAGCTTATGTCTTTTTATTACACATTATGCAATGTGAATGTGTTGTATAAGGAGAGCAGCTTTCAGTGGTTTGAAGGACCCAATCCCAGGATGCCTTGTGCCCGCTGGCAGTGGTGAAACTTTGGGCCAAAGGTGAAATTGCTGCAGGGTTTGAAATAACTGTGCTAGACTAACAAGGTGTGAAGACACTATCAGCCAGCTGCACCTCCATCACTCCAGGCCATAGACCATGGCTGCTGCTGCTCCCAGCAACCTGTACATTGATCCAATTGGTCTTGCTTTTTGAGTTCGGGTACAGGCAGGAGGGGCATGTTCCTACCAATGTCAAGGTGCTCCTGAATTGCCACTATAAATATATTTTTTTATCAATCTTTTATGGATCTTTTAACTACACATGATGTTACCAACAATATCTCTGCCATTAAACATACCACTGTTACCTTTGTTTACTTTCTATTTCTATTCATATTTAAGTTTATGTATCTTGTATCTCATATGGAATCATATATTTTAAGTTTCATATTTTCTTATATCTATCCCTTTGCTGTTTCAGCTAACTTTTCGAAACTGAAAATTCTCAGAAAATAAATAATAAAATGGAATTTTTTAAATCCTAAAATGCAAGCATTAGCTCACATGAATAAAAATTATTTGTCTATGCACACTGAGTTGTTATATGTAGTATCCTACACTATAGCCTTATTTGGTTAAGTGTGTTTGAACACCTGTTCTTGCCAAATGGGTAAATAAGTTGGGAACACTGGGGTCACTTCTTAACTTAAGACCTTTTGAGGCATAGTTCAAGCAGCGGTCAGTAAGCCATTTGTCTCTTTGTAAGATGAGAACTATGTAAGTCCTATAAAAGTGGGACATGTGAGATGTACGGGAGAGACTCAATTTGGCATGGAGTCTTCTCTCTGACTGATAGATGCTGGACTTCTTTGTAATAAACTTGTTTTTATGCAATCAAGCCAGTGTCACCGGAGTTTCCTTCAACATCCATCCAGCATCGCAACTTAAGATACTACACTAGTTTGCATGCCTGAGACGTTGATCAACAAGGGGTCTTGAGTGTGGCCTTGGCACACTCAAGACCCCTTCCTTGAAGGAACACTTCATAATCAATGGATCAATGGAGATGCAACCATTTAAGCATAATTCTAAGCATGTATAAGTATTATTATTGGATTTATGTGTTTGCATACTGTTTTTTGCCTTTTTCTAATGGCCATTAATCTGACTGTCACTGATGAGTTGACATTAGCATTGAGGTTAGGCAAATTAAAACACACACACAGTATAGAAGAGTAGTAGACTAATGCCTCTATATGGAAAATGCAGAATTTTTTTCATGATTTATAATCTTTAATACAAACAGCTGTGTAGTACAAAATTATTTACTGTTAAATCATTGGCTGGAAAACACAATGCTGTTGAGTTACCTCTACTGTCTCCTGTGGTTGATAAATTATTGTTCTGGGTAAATCCTATGTTGATACAGGTGCGACATTATGCTTATATACCCCCATCCATATAATATAATGTGTGTGCTCGATCTGGCTCTCATGTTTTCCTGTGGGCAAACAGGATAAATAAATTGCCTGGAAGTATAAATGAGTGAATGCCTCCAATATTTAAAAGCCCATGAGCCTCTACTGTTTAGGTATTTATTCAGGAGCTTCTTTATCAACATATATTCAAAAGCTTTAGAATAAAGCAATGGGTGGGTTATCTAGTGGACCTTCTTACTAATCATTTCATTACAGTCAATAATTCCAGGAACCCTGAAGGAACAGGTTGATTTTAAGGGAATCACATGTTTTTCTGTGCCCACTTCTCATTTAGCAGGGCCGTACACATGACACTGGAAAAAGGGCTGCCAATCTCAAGTAAGCTAACGTGGATTATATACCATATCATTTTGTTGTTTTGAAGGTGGAAGTCCAAGCTCATCAGTTTGCCTCTCATCCATGTTCTGTTGAAGCAATTTAAACACTGCAATCTCTGATTGATGCACTCTTCATACCCCTCACAGAGTGGTGTTCTGATTGATAATGCGTGCTTCCTTGATGCTTTTCACAAAGATGGTGAGGATTCTTGTGTGGATAAAGGATGTGGTGCTGCGGCCCACTCAGATTTGACAGCTGTGATGCCTGCTGTGCAGGAGAGAGAGATATGTTTTGTTAAATTTCTTTAGAAAAATCCCTTTATGTCACTTCTAGTATGTGAGATTGAACTTGGCCCCAGCTATTGAGCTATTTAGGTATTTTTTAACTTTAGTATCCGAGTGTCTGTTAATACTTAAACCTTTCCTGTGTGATACTGTATTGCCTTGGTAGCTTAACCTAAAATTAGTTAAAACCACTGATAACTTATTTTTGTTTGCTTTTTTATGGGTTACTTTATTAGTACGGGAGAATGTAAATGACAGCAGTAAGATAGTGATGATAAAGTGGTCAACATCTTCACATTAACAGGTTGACACCCTGGGAAACACTGACATTAAAGAACCAGCACAGAGTTCACCTCCCCTCCTCCTGCTGGAGTCCTGCACTCTGTCGGCTTTGAGCACAGTCGGCCTGTTGTTGCATCAGCTTATGCTGGGATGTTGTGGAGGAATCAGGTCTTGGATTTTCTGTTGCCTGGCCAACCCAAGTCCCATTTTCTCCATTTCTTATTTCTGTCACTGAATATCCAACCTTATCCCAGTTCTCTTGCCTCTCTTAGCCGGTTGGATGAGCTGGTCTTGCTGGGTTGTCAGAAGGTACTGTGGCCAGTCTTCTCAAAAATCTTAAAACTTCACGTTTCTTTTTCAATATTGATAAGTGAAAATTTCAACTTCATCTCGGTCTTTCTATTTTTAGACACCTTACTAACTGGGGCAAAATTATTCAAATAGAAATGTTGATTGTACTGTTTCACAAAATAACTTAAAATTGTGTGTTCAGACTGTGTAGCAGTAGAAACACATTCACATTTTTTTTAGCCTTGCTAGCTGTGAGGCTGGTCAATAACAAGGTCAGTTAACTTGTTGGTCCGCATACTGGTGCCAAATGAAAAGGTCTTAAAAACTATAATGGGGATTGCCATAACATTTTGTACAAACGTGTATTGCCTCCAGAGGATTCATTCTAATGATTTTGGATAAGGTTGGCATTTGAAGTTCATTTGAATAAATGTCTCAGGTTTTTTGGGAAATGTATACTGCTGACAACCAGATGACCATTTTTATTTCGCCAGAAGTTTGTTTTTATCAACCTATCAGCTTGACTTTCTTTACAATAAACAAAAGGCTACTAGTTAACTACTTAACTATTGCTAGCTCTAGTCAAAAGCATTTTTTGC
Source organism: Acanthurus lineatus (assembly GCA_029814665.1). NCBI lineage: Eukaryota > Metazoa > Chordata > Actinopteri > Acanthuriformes > Acanthuridae > Acanthurus > Acanthurus lineatus. The sequence goes on from JAPZDV010000026.1 coordinate 3,527,013, forward strand.
ATGTTTTTGTTTGTAATGTACATGGCCATGTTCAAAGTGAAGGGCTTTTGAACTGTGGCCTTGCTGTAACTCAGGAAACAGATTGGTTCATCCAGTGATCCCAGAGTCGATTGCCGAATCCTCATCTCATTTTGTCTTCATGTCAAAGTGTGCTTGGGTAAGACAGTGAAGCCCAAACTGCTCCCAATGATCAAACCAGCACTCTGTAGAGTTGATACAAAGCACTGATAGAAAATGTCTAAATTCACTTTAAGTGTCTCACAGGGTGTCTGCTTTTATCCACTATTACTGTTATTTTTGTATCCATCTTTCTTGCTCCTTGTACAAAATGGACCTCTTGCCTTTGAACTGAAGTAGCATTAGCTGCACTGTAAAGCTGCTCCACTTCGGCCTTTCTTACAAGCAGCTCTGTCTTCATATGCTCTTAGCCTTTGCTTTGATGCCTCATTCCTGATTATTCTCCTTTCACCTAAACACATTTCCCTTTAATGCATTTTTCCTTACCTTAATACATTTATTTTCCCTGGGCAGGCTGAGGCATGGACTGTTTGAGCTCTACGTATTGATTGTTGTGGGGAATTTGATGCCTAGAGACTTGCTGTTCTCCTCTCCTCTTTCCTCCACTCTCCTCCACCCCGAGGGAGTTTTAAATGGAAACACATTACTATGAATCACACAGCAGGGAGCTCCATGATTGATAGCATTGCTTACCATTTACTAGTCACTGTCTGGAGATAAGCCCTGAATTTATGGAGTATTGGAAATCCTTGCCGCAGCTACATGCGGATTAGAGTGAGGGATGGCTCCCCCCATACTGCCACTGGAGTCACCCGGTTAACAGCTTAAGTGGAAAGCAAGGAGCCCATTTTATTGTTTATTAAAATAATATCTAATGTTTTTTTTTTTCTCCTAAAGTGTTACTGTAAATGGAATGGGGAAACGTCTAGAGAATGGTGTCTGTGTGTGTTTTTTATGGTGTGTGGTCATTTGCTTTTACGTAGCTCTACCTCTATCTCATTCTAAGTGCATCTCAGTAAAGCATTTGCTGACAAGCCAGCGTGACTTTGCTCACCTTAAAAATCATAGCTGCAAATCAGTTAAGGTAAATGGACTGAAGCCACACACCTGATACTTTGTGTGTGTGTGCGGGGGTGGGGGGTGGTATTTGGTTGAAATTCAAAATAAATAAATCATCAAAGAATGCGGTACCTCAGTGCTCATAACTCAAAAGCAACTTACAGAGCTGTGGTTTTAAAACAGCTTCTACTTTTTATAACCAATATACTGCTGACGGACCACATTTTGCATCTCAAAACTAGGCTTGTGTTAGTTGCCAGTTTGGTATTAAATCGATGGAATAAATGACAGCTGTTGTTTCCTGTGCCAATATTGGCGTGATTTTAACTAACTTACCATCAGAACCAAAATGTCATTAAAATAATATCTTCAATCTGCCTCCTTCTGTGCATTTAGAGTTGTTTCTGATGGAACGGCATGCCCACCTGCTGAGCCTGTTAATCAGCACGAGTGATGAGTGGATTTGAAATTCTTGATTACAAACCAGTTTGCTGTCTCTTTGCAGTGGATATGACACTCAGCACTCTCTGTTCTCAACAAGCCTGCTCACTAAAATTTTGCTCTGCCCCCCCTAAGGACATTTATCAGTACTGGATATGATTTAAATTGTGATTTTGAGATATAGTTAAATAAAACATGAAGCTTTGATTTGTTACAAAAGGATTTTTGTCATTTTGATTTTTGATTGTTGTCATGTTTTTTGTTTTGTTTTGTTTGTTTGTTTTTTTCACATATCATTTTTAGACTGCATCCCTCACCAGCTTCATGCAGACTTCTGACTTAGCTAGGTTTCACTTGAGTAAATGCTATGCAATGCCTTTTTCAATATTCCAAGCTTATTTTTCTGCAATATACTACATGTTCTTTGTTTTGCATCCAGATGGTGCAGAATGCTGCTATCTGGACAGAGCCAGGTATAACAACAGCAATCCACATGTTCATGCCCATTACGCCTATGGCTTGATTGAATAGTTAAACTTGGCTGTTTTTTCACTGTGGGGTTTCCGGTGGTTATTGCCATTTTTGTGCTGGTCAATAGTATTGACAGTTAAAGAAGGGACTGATACATTTCTTGACACCAAGACGTCATTGCTGACATTTTTACTGGTGTAAACTCCTCCATAACTCCTCCCACCCAATCCTATATCCGCCATCTTGTGGCTATTGTGTTTCCTGCAGCATTTCTTAAAAATACACATCTAGACAACACAAAGTTTAAACAATGTCCATACCCCAATTATAGCTGCTTGCAGTTGTCAGTGTTCCTACTTCAGCACCAGATTACAAACCTCTATTATTTGAATGCAGAAACTGCTTCCAGACCTTAGTGTTTTCAGTTTTTCTGGTTAATATCCATCTGACGAGGAAAGTGTAAATTTATTTTAATCAGTCCAGGTGTTAACACAAGCTGTGTAAAAGCATTTAACTTGTGTTCTACCATCATTATAATGACCCAAAGCATATTCCAATGCATCAAATCTGTTTTCATTGTACGTACCTTACTTCAGTACAAAATGGCATTTATAATAGTTCCAGTTGTGCATGAAGAAAGTGCTGCACAGTTATGTGCATATAGCTTTTGCAAGCAGTAACTTTTTTATTTCAGGTTGCATTGCTTGATCATCAGCAACACCTGAATTACATGCGTTCTGGTAACCACTAGTACATGAACATTGCAATTTCACCAGGAACCTGAAACTTGGGTCGCCAGCTTCCTCCAGGAGACCAAAATTCATTTTAAGTAACATAAAGAAGCAGTAAGCCATATTTGAAAATAATGTACATGCTTCCCTTTCTCTCTTATCAGGCACTTTATTATGCTTGGGTACCAAGTTGCTTGCACACCACAATCCATGTCATCTGCGCCGGATATTTTCCCCAGACATGTCAGAAAATTGTATTAACTCGATGTATACACACTGATCCTGAAGAATAAATCGATTCAACCTTACTAATGTCAAAGAAAACCGCCCACATGCCCTTGGTTGTGCTCTTGACCTGATACGCCTTTCCAGTCTTGGAGACTGCAGGCTTTTCATTGAGAGGACTGCTGTTGGGTCTCTGGGTTGTAGCCATAGACACAGCTTTTGTCATTTATGATGATCCGCAACATGAAGTTTGAATCATCCCCAGTCTGTTGACAGAGTTCCTCTCAGACTTTGATACAGTGCTGCTTTTGCTTGAGTCAGAAAGTCACTAATGTGTTCACAAAAACCATGTAACTCAGGTGCTGATGATGCTCAAGAGATGTAACTTGAAATACCTGCTCACAAAATCATTTGTTCAAACCTGCCACATGCACATTGAAGCATTCTCTTCATGTGCAACAGGAATAGACACCGAATTTTTATTTTATTTTCTTTAATCTCACCTTGTGATTGTGCATTTGGCTTTGACTGCTGCCAAAATGCTGGTAATCCATATTCAGTACAGACAGAAAACTGAAGATGCAGCCATTGCTTTGCTAACAGGCTTATTTTACCTCATAGTTATCATTTACACAGTGGTAAAAGCAGGTGCATTTTTAGTTCTCTAGAACCAGCTTACCGACCCTGTTTTTGTTTTACAAGAAGTTTACTGACTCCAGCTTTTATGCTTCTTATAGTAGCATATAAAGCTGGTTTTTATACTTGTGAAACGGTTGACAGACCTCAGCTTTTCAGCTTTCATATTTATTTAAAGCAAAGTATAGATCATGTTTTATACTTCTTAAACACAGTATAAATCTTTTTTTTCATGTCATAAAAGTAATGTAAGGACCTTATATTTTATACCTCAAATAGTTGTGTTTTTGACAGCAACTTCTTGCAGCCTTTAGATCATCAGCCACAGCTCTGAATTACAGAGGTATTTTTGTCCTGAAAATAAAGTATACAGGTCAATTTTTGTGTTTTTAAAGCTTTTTTTGTGCTTTTTTAAAGCAGCTTACTGACCTCAGTTCCTAGATCACTTCAGAGATCATATAGCAGTGACGTGCAATCAGAGTAGGCAGTTAAACCAAAGCGAAAAACAATGTAGAGATTACATTGTTTCATCTATTTGTTATTTCTCAAAATCATAATTAATACCCCTTTTTCTTTTTTTTTTTAAATTTTCATTTTTGTTGTGTAGGTCTACAATGTGTGAACCCATTGTAAGCTGGATGTGTTGATTAGGTTTGATTGCATATTAGCTCTACTTCCAACTTATATTGCAGTGGGCTCATATCTGTTTGCATATAGTAGTTCAAATGTAGATAATATTTTCACTATGTACTGTGAACGTTCACTGGTGGGTTTCAAACATTTTGTTACCAGTGCACCAAAAGCTAAGCCAAAATTTCAAGGCCCATCTTTATTTGTACTTGTGCAAAATAGCCTAATAAGTTTTATTGCTTTTTTCACTCTGCAGGCATTTGTTTTATTTACTAATAACCACTAAAATTTGATGGAAAAAAATATTTTTCATTAAGTAAGTCAACAGAATGACTCAAAACATTATTTAACAAAATTTCTTTCATCAAAGCAGCAATACACCTATTAAAATCAGACAGGTCAGAGGGAGAGACAGAAGAGTGTTTATGTCTATGTGTGTGTGTGTGTGTGTGAGTGGAAGAATGACAGTGACAGAAAGAAAGTTGTCCCACAACACAGTCTCAGAGTTTAGTCTAAGAGTCTGTTTAGTTTTCCCTACAACACTAAAGTTCAGTGCACATGTTTCCACAGATCCCTAAAAACCCCTTGCAAGATGTGGCAGCTCCTGGAGAAATGCCGACAAGGAAATGCACACACCTCCTATAATACTGAGCTTTAGTTGTAGCCTGGTCCGTGGCCACAACAGGTTACAATGATTATTTTTCCTTCATTAAGATCCATAGAAAAGTCTCATGTTTCACCCAGTGTTAATTATAGCAATAATAATAATAGACAGTTGTCACAAAATCTCATGACACATATGACGTGCCTTAGGGCCTCAGCTCGTTTGGGAAACCATTGATGTTCCCGATAAAGTACTGTGTACCCATGCAGAAATTTCACTGCACTTTCCAGACAAATTTTACAATTCAGTTTTTGTAATAATAACCAGCATTAACCAGCCTCAGGTTGTATACACCAGGAAGCACAGAAGACCGCAGCCTCAATGTCTTAGACAGAGCTTGCAGCATTTTTAACTAAAATGCAGCTGAACAATCTTCTTTTATTCTTCACAAGCAGTTCTAAAATGTTGGCTTCAAACATCAGACTTACAACAAGCATGCAGACCTGATGGGGTTTTTATGTCTGAGTGCCAAAGAGAACTTTAGGTCTTGCACTGTAGAAACAGAAAGTCTTCTGTTTATTGACCTCATTGTAGCTCAGAAGCAACTTGCACCTTTTAGTTTTTGTAGCTTGAATACCTGTTTTCACACTCTTAGAATTTTTTTTTTTATCACAAAGTTTTTACTCTCTACAAGGATTTTAGAAATCTCAGCTTTTATCATTTCACAACAGCTATAATATTTGTTTATTTTTCATTAGTGGTAGTTCACAGCACTTATACCCTCCAACCGGCACCCAGATTTTAGTTCTCAAACTGAGCTCAAGCTAATAGGCTTTAAATTCCTCATACTCATTCATTCATCATAACTTGTTAACAGATTTTGGTTGTAGAAAAGAAAAAAGCCTAATCTCAAAAAGTTAAATCTATCTTAGACAAATCATCTGCAACAAATAATACTCAAAACCAAAAGTTAGTGGCAATACAGGAAATAATGTATTCATAGGCAGCAGGGTGAAAAGTATGGTCAGGTTGCCAGATGAGCATATAGCAGGACTGTCCTCCCCAAAGAGTAAAGACACCATCAGTTTGTTTCAGCAAATCCCAAACATGTCAGAGCAAACAAAGCCTTCCAGTTACTGCAAAAATTATAAATCTTGTTCATCTTTAATGTCCACTTCAAAGTCAAACTTAAATGTCGGACAACTCTTTGTTTCTTGTTGTTACCAATCAGTGTGGTCATTCCGTAACCATTATCAAAGAGTAATTAATGAGATCATGAATATCAAAGTTCCCTAACCATAAGGAACAAAAGCTATGTTCTTTATGATTGCCTGCCACTTTTTTTTGGTGCCATTTAATAGCTGTAACCATTATTTTTACCAAACACCCAACTGTACCATGAATGTCATGAGCAGATATTGAAAAAACACTGACAATTATGAACATGAAAGAAAGATGAAGATACCCAAACAAGTTATGCAAAGTCATCATGCATAAATTAGCAATAGACCACTTGTCAATCTCAAAAGTAGACCTTTAACACCAAAAGTTACTAAAAGATGTGGTTTTAAAACCTCAATCTCAGCTAAACAGCCCGTTTTACATCAAAGCAAATTGGCTCTTTTTACTTCAGATGTTTGTGTTTTTGTTTTTACCTCAAAAGAAGCCTAGGTGTCAGTACTTATGAAGTTGATTATATATCTCTATTTTTATATCTCAGACCCACCACTAACACCCAAGCTGCAGCTTCCCCACCTCACAACCCTCTTGGCAACCTCAGTTTTTTATTTTTTTTATTTATTTATTTATTTTACCTCTGAAGCAGCTTACAGACCACAGATTTCATACTTCAGCAGCTTGAAGAGAGACGCTCACTGTGCCTCAGTTTTGGTAAATTGCAAGCAGATTTATGCATCCCTCTGGAGAGAGTCCAACCTTACTACATTTCAGAACCATTTTCTACCAAGCTCGGTTTACCTAGCTGCACTGCAATTTATGTAATGGTGTGTTGTTCAAATCGATATTCATGTCGGGCAGGTAGCCAGAAAGATGAATGATCAAAGTCTCGCCATGACTGCTCCCTGTGCCATCTGAGCCATTTCATCATATTAATATCCTACCTCACTGTGACCGAACATTTGATTCACACGCGCTGATATTCAACAAGTCGTTTTACATCTACATTGTGCCAGCGCATCACACGTGGGGGGGCCATCTCTGTGGCGTGCGCCCCATTATAAAACATGACTTAATTCTCCTTGACACAAAGCCAATTCAGGGAGTGATTGTTTCACAGGTTCATCCTCTCTCCCCACACAGCGTTGAGGACAACAGGGTGGGGGTGGGGTTGGGGGTGGTGGTGGGAGTGGGTATTAGCAGTTGAAAGACCACGGCTGTGGAGGAAATAGCTGTCAGCCCTTGTGGATGGAGGAATTTAGGACACAATGTTGTCTATAGCTCCTGCTCCCTAAGAGACTTATTACAGAGGCAGGCAAGGGCGAGAGCTGGTAATTAATTTGGAGAGAGCTGATATTGGTTTTGATGCACTAGAGACTGACAACACTGGCTGTCTGGTGCATTTTACCGTGCACATGGTTCTATGTGTGCATGTGTATAAAGACAGGAAAAGATTCAAGAAGAGGAGCAGGGAGAGAAAGATGAGGGAGCAGAAGGAAAAGGAAGAGGAATGACAGCAGCGCCTTAGCTCTAGCTTGCAGCAAACGTCAAAGCTCCTCTACAAAGCTAACCCATGGTGATGCATATTTATGCCCCCTCTTATGTCCCAGGCCTCCCTGCGCCTCTGCAACTCATGCACTCATCTCTCGTCTCTCTCGCTATCCTCTCTTTCTCTTGCACACCTATGCATCTCTGCAGTTATCTCTCCTCTGTCTCTTGCTCCTCTCTTCTTCTGTCATGAGTGTGTCCCATTCAAGATGACACTCTTGTCTCTGTGGCAAATTTTTAATGATGCGGGATGGAAATAGGCCTGTTCAGTTATCCATTTAGAAAGCTCCCAGACATCTAGGTGGCATAATTTAACAACATTATTGAGCTAATGATGATATCTTTGAACTGAAATTGCTCTTCTTTTTACTAGTGTTCAGTTGAAAGTAGATTTTATTCACATCATCGATGTCATTCTATTACTATTGTCTTATTACAATTGCAATATAACCAGGTCGCAACTAGTAGCAATTACAACACTGCTCAAGTCTTAATTGAACATGATCACATTAACAGCCAACCACAAGATACAGCCTGCTTAGGTTCCACAGTTGACTCAGTGCTCTTCAAGCCTATGTGCTGATGTCCACAAGGCACAAACAGCTTGGTTATTTATTTTTTTTTACTAGAGTAGCTGATGTCTTTTGAACAGGAAATTTTATTGAAAATAGATGTATAAATGAATGCTTGTAAAATACTCAAAGTTTATTATTAGTTAAGGATTTTTTACGTTATTTTTTATTTATATTTATTACATAGTATTATAAGTATTATATATAAATATTTATAGTTTTTTTTTTTTTTATTAAGTTTTTTAGTTGAAATATATCTGAGCAGCTTCACACTAGCAGGGTTCTGGTTGAGTATTAATACAATTCCATCTGATTTTTCCATTCAAGCCTCATTTCAGCTTATCAACGCATGTTTTTCTTTGGTTTTTGTTTTTCTCATTAATCCATATTCTCATTTAAGATGCTGGCTGTAATGGCTAAACTTCTACATAGTGATGAGTGGATCAGCTGATGTCATCCAAATCCGCATGTTCATGTAAATTATCCACTCCCCACTCACCTTAGAGAGTTATTTTAATTTAGAGAACTGCACTGACATGGACATTTCACTACACTTCTCCTGGTCAGCATGTACCATATTGCTTTTTAAATTATGTTGTGCAGTGCGAGTTTTCCAGGTCATTTCTTTATTTGTCAATTATGCCCTAACCCTATGCAAATATAATAGAACATATAAGAAGTGACAAAAAAAAAACAAAAAAAAAAACAAAAAACTGTAGTACTAAACATGACTGGAGAGAGGAAAAAAAACCATAGAGAAGCAACTTACATTTTAAGTTTCTGATTTAATTTTTTTTTCTTGGACAGTTCTGATGGAGCTCAGGATTTATCATGAAGATGGCTGCTTTTTACTTCTTCCCTTTTCTTTTGTTTTGCCCCCCCACCCAATAGAATAATGTTTAGGCCTTCAGACAGCGTTCCCCGTCACCAGAACAAGGTGGTCATGCATGTAGAGCTGTTTGGTAGTTGCCAATTCACCAAAAGAAGAAGAACTGAGCAAGAACTGCACTATAGTAGCTTACAATTGTTGCAACATTAACAGTTTATCTAGAGCTATCTAACTGCTATGCAAGCTCACATAAATAATGAATGAACTGTATTTGTGTATGGATTGGAAAAGTTTTATCATTTCCAGAGATTACCATGCATCACTCCCTCACACATGTAGATCAGTGCTCTTGGGTACACAGATCATTTAGTGTTTAAACTGATCAGGGATCATAGAAACACTACTGCAGCTCCCTGCACCTTGTATTTGATTATACATGAAGAAATCTCTGGAGCCATTCATTTCAGCATAATGAAACAGAGAATGACAGCTAATGGGAGTGTAACTTCAACTGCTATTATCACAGTGTACAAACAGACAATGCCATCTGCAAAGTTATTGTCATTCAGTGCTTACTAATGTACAGCGATACTTTTAGGAAGTATATGTACATATGATGTATGATATAAGTATGTGTATGATATAGAGTATAAATGAAGTAAAGATGGAGGCATGTAAATCTGGCTTAAATTATGAAACTTTTATGTAAATGAGACTTGTGTTTGGAAGCACAATACCTTGAGATGAAGCAAGTCAGTAAAGCTTCACACATGTCCATTAAAAGATTGGAGTTTAGTTCAAGGATCTTCTGGTAAGCATTTGGAAACCAGGCAGGCACCGGACAGGTCTTCAACTCATCACGTGATTAACCGTTAGTACGTTTATGTTTTTAAATAAAACAACGGTCCTCCAGCCTAAACTCATTGACCTGATTAAGATCATTTGACATGTACCAATCAAGGGGGATATTTTCATCAACCTTACTTTTTATGGTCAACACTAAGTCACAAAACACTCTCCATCTCTGTCACATTCTTCTGCCATCTCATTCTTTTCTATTATAAATTGTGCATCTAAGACAGGGCCCATGGCAGCGGTAAAAGTAGGTCCTAGGCTTCAAATAGCAGCCCATTGTATCCCAGGGGCCCGGAGCTAAGGAAAGGCCAAGAGAAACAGAGGCACACACACAGAGCTGGAGACACTGAGAGATAAAGGACGAATTGTTTGATGAAAATTAATATTTGTCATTTGGTGCAGCAGACAAGGCCCCGTGGACATATATTACAATAGGCGTTGTTTGAATCCATTTTCTTTTGAGGATATCACAGTTTACCTGTGTTTCCTGCACAGTGGAGAGCATTTGGGTACTGTGCGCTGTGTGTGTGTGTGTGTGTGTGTGTGTGTGTGTGTGCACAGTCTCTGTGCATTTTCTTTGATGTTCTCTAGGACTGTTGGCTATTTCCCGCTTTGTTTTAATGCTTTTTTAGGACCTTATTTTTCCCCACGCTTTGTGATGGCATGAGCGGGAGCTTGTGTGAGTGTGTTTTCGTGTAAGAGAGAGAATGATTTAATAACCTTGAACAGGAAGACAAAGAATGAAACTGCCTCATTTCCCTCTTATCATTTCTTTCTCTCAGCACTCAACATCCATCGTCTTTTCTCTTTTGTATCTTTGATCTCTGCTGGCCTTCTATTTGTAGAGTTTAAAGGTGCACAACAAAGCTGTGAAGTTCATAAGCACTGTTGAAATCAGGGTGTAATATATAAGTCACTCTAACAGACACTATACCAAGGAAAAAATATTGTAACTGCAGTACAGTAAAAAAAACAAAAAACAGGACGTTTCACTGGGACTAATGAGCTTTTATAGAAAGGAAAATGCTCACTGTACAACGTGTTACATCTTTGTTAAAAATAAACGGACGATACAGTGTAAATGATTGAGATAATGAGAACAGGGTGCACTATAACAGTTTCCAATTTGGCCTAGTTGATAGTCAGTCTTCACCAGCAGTAACTTATGCTGGAATGATAAATATTCAGTTTAGATTGCTGACAGTATCTAGGGGTTTATGTTTATTTGTTTGTTGTGCTGTGTTATATCACTACACTCTGAATGATTTTCTCTGTGTGTGGGTTTTAACCTGTTTGTTGAACAAAGCAAGTTTTTTAAAGAATTTATGGAGTTTTTATTTTTTACTTTATTGGACATTTTAAAGATATATATATATATGATATGATACAGCCTGGTAATATGTGAATTAATAGATTAGGAAAATTATGGTCAGCTAATCAAAACAAATATTTTCAACCACTATTAGTTCCTTTTCTATTAATTAGCACTGATTTGTCCCCCCCCCCCCATGTCTAAGTGCAAGTGATGTGTACAGTCTTCTTTTTACTGTATTTTACTTACTGTATATTAAAAAAAATCATAAATGCTTCTTATTTCTAAGAAAATAAATAAACATTCCTTAAAAATGGGCACAAGTAAGAAAAAGTCTCGTTGGATTTATTAACTTTGATAAATATTAGGACTGTACTGAATTCTCATTGTCAGTGCTTTAATATGACATCCTTCAAAAGACAGGTACAACTAATAACATTATAATGGCATCATTCTTGTTTAAATGGCCTACAAAAACCATTCAGAGGGTCACAGTGTTCAATACCAGAGCTCTGCCCGATAGCTTAAACATAATGCAGCCATCCTTAATTTTATTCATCACACCTGTGTAAAAGACCTTTTTACAGCTGCTGACTTTATTTGAATTAGACACATCACATTAGATAACTGTGTAAGTAATAACAGATAACAAAAAATTGCTGCTTATACTGAAGAGAGAAAAGAGAGATGGAAAATGTGGGTGTGTGGGTGTATGGGTGTATGTATGGGTCTTTGCTTGTGTGAAAGTTATTCATTAGTCATGGATCTTTAGTTTTTTGCTTGATGCTCTTATTATTCATGTACACACTGAATGTGAGAAATAGTTGTATTGCTCTAATCAAATCTAACTTTGGTTGGTGCTGAATTCTGTGAAGGGCACTGACTAAATATAATGGGATTAGGTTGTGTTGATTTAAGATCAATCTATCAGGACCAAATTTTCTAATCTAAGAGCCAATTTTTAGAGTGTAGAGCAAAATTTTACACCAAAATGCTATGAGTTAAATATGAATTGGATTGAGTCCATATTGAGTAAAGTTTGACTTTTGATCTTCTATAATGTGTGAATGACCTAGGTTTCTGTGATTGTCTGTTTAGTGTCTATTAAGTGATGTGATTTGATCAGAAGTCTGCACAAGGTGTTTTATTTTGAAAATTTACCAGATTCTCCATACTGTTTGTGTATACAACTTCCTGCCTAGCTATATCTGCTCTGAGCAACCTGGTGCACTTCAAGTAAAAAAAAGACCACCTGCGTAATCACCACAAAGCAGCAGAAGGAGACACTTTTAGGACACTTCCTCACCGTGCTGTGGCTAATCCAGTGGAAGGACAAGCATTGTCCTGACTGGTCATGATCAGCTCCGACAGCCACGTAGCAGCCAGAATGTGCAAAGCCGTGCCCGGTGCAATTTGCAGTTTAGACTAGCATTGCAACCTTAACAGGGGTTACTGTGGAAACCCTACGCCACAAGCAGTAGCAGCAGCAGCCACTTATTTGTTCCAGCTGACATTCAGACAAGCCCCTGTAGCAAGCACACACACACTAGCCCCCAGTTGTGCTGTACACACATGCTTCCCTGAATATATACAAACTCAGACACATGCGCATACAGCTGAATCAATGACACTGTCTGACCAGGTCTTGCATAATTAATGACTTTTTAACACAGAAAACTCAGCAGGGGAAAAGTGGTGCCCAACAGAGCAATTACAGCATATTCATGCATTTGTTCCTTCAAAAATACCTTGTTTTACATAACAAAAATCACATTTCCGCAGCAGTAATCCTTGTGTCACATGCCATCTAGTTGTCACTGCAATGTTAGATCCATTTTGTCATTCAGGAAGATTAGTCAGGGATGTTCATGATGAAGAATTGGAGGATCAGTGTGACAGCACTGTCAACAGTACAGTTGTGTGGACAGCCATCTAATTTGATGCAATTTTTTATGCTGCTTGATGTCATGTTCAATGTGCCTTATTGTCGGTCAGAAAATTGGATCATAAAATAATAACAATCTTAACAGCCTCATTTAGAAATACGACAAGATGCCTCACAAGTAAGCATGATTTTATAAAAAAATGGAGACTAAAGGAAAAGAGACACAGATTAGCATTAGCTTTGATATAATAAAAAAAGTCTTAAATTAGGGCTAGATATGCTGTCACACATGTTAACCTTAATTTATAATGATACAGCTCCCATCTAGAGTTGTTAGGCACTGACAGATTACTGCATTTTTTTATGAATTCAGTGGCAAATTATCATATATATTATAGATATATTTTTCATTCCTTTTCATGTCTTAGAGTAAGCTGACAACACTGGCATCAACACATGGCTTATTAATCCAGCACAAATTGTGTGAGTGACCCTTTTTACCCAAATAAATTTTTAAAGGCTTGTCATCAATGATAAACCTTTTACTAAAGCTTATGTGTAAAAGTTATAACTTAAAATTTGTGTGCAGAATTTTGTGTTGTAACAATGTGCTCTTAGTGTGCATTTTACCAGCATTTAACTGGGATTTGATGCAATTAAGTCATTCAAAATGTAACTTTCTTACACTTCTTTACAGTCAAGAAAAAATAGCCATCTCATGGTCCGTGTTATAAAGTTGCACTGTTAAAGCTTCCAACCCACCTCACATTTTGTCTTACACTTAAAGGAATAATGCACCCCAAATCAAGTTCCATCTATTTTGTACTCATCACTATGTGGACAGAGGCTCTGGTGAAATTTTCTAATCCACATAGCCCTTCTGGAGTTTCACCGAGGGATGTAATACGGATACAATGGAAGCTCATGGCAGCAATGCGCTGAAATGGGAAAAAAAAAACAGCAGAAGAAAAACATAACATGCCTCCATACTGCCATACTGTAGTTTCATCATAGTGTCTGGAAGAATCATCTGGCCCATATGACATGAAATAGCATTAACACTGTGTTTTTAGCCAAAATATCCACTGCAGCCTCCTAGGAGCCAGAGCCTACAGGGACATAGTAGTGAGCGGAAATTGTGTGTAATTTTAATTTGGGTGAACAATCACTTTAACATCTATTAGCTGTAGTACATGATCCAGGAGCTATTTAACCCCCGAATATACGTCATGTAAGCGATGAAGTTGTAGTTAGGTCATGAGGCACCTATTTATGAATTTACTGAAAAACTAAAAAAAAAAAAATTGTGACTCTTGTTTTATTTTTATTTTGTTATGTTTTTGTGTCTTTTAATTGTGTTGTTGTGAATTTTTGTTGTTTTAAACACAGACACACACGCTATTAATGTAAATGTTATTGCACTGTCATTGATGTAGTTTATTAATCTTTAGCTTATCCTTTAGATAAGTATTAGCATGTAACAAGGCGATGTGTTTTGCCCTTTAACATATATACCAGAGTTACACTGGGAGGATATCAAATATCCTTTCTTAATGGATAATAGTTTCTTAATAATTTCCTCAATGATTAGGCCTGCCGAATTTGTGAAGTCAAAGTTGAACTAACAAAAATGTAAAAATATGAAAAAAATAAAAACAACAAAAAAAAACATTGATTTTGGGTACAGATATATTAAGCTATGTTAAAGATCAAAATGCTGGTTAGAAATGTTTAATATTTTTCTGTAAATAATATCTTTCGGAAATGTAAGTCTGGTTTAAAAATAAATAAATTAAAGCACTGAAACTACACATCTCATGTAGATAGCACGTCTAAAAGCCCAACTTAATAACGTATCTCTCATTGCAATATTGACCCTCCTCCTGAGATTCTCAGATCTATCATTTTTGGTTGTTCCAAAGTTTAAATTAAAACAAAAAGATGCTGGATCTTTTGCAGTCAAGATTCTTAGACTTCATATTGACCTGCCTGAGGATATTTGTTTTTAAACTTTGCTGTTCGCTTTTTGAATTTTACTAGCAAGTCTTTTTTCTCAACTATGTCAGTCCTAAGATATCATTGTGTTAATTGGACATGCAACAGCTCAGTCCTATGTCGCCATAGCACTGACGGGCCGCACTCTGTTCCATGTTACACAGTGCTCAGATCATTATGACAGGCCAGTGAGGCCTCTGACCAAGACCTGTCTGAAAGCCAGCGCAAATCACCATCACTCTGATGGTTTAATCACAAGGCTATTGCATTCAAGTTTGTAAGCATGTGTTTGTGTGTGAAAACATGATTGGGGGAATTGATTGGGTGGTTAAGGAGGCTGACTTTGTCATTTCAGTTGATCAAGGCCTGAATGTATGAAATAATCAGTAATGTTGTTTTCCTCGTTGAAATTAAGGTGACCATGCAGCTACATGTGTGGAATGACTGATAATGACACCTGTTTCAATATCGCCTTAAAAGCACTGTCATCAACTTTTGTTTTATCCTGAGTTTTTAAGACAACAATTTTATGCTATACTTTTAGATTATGGTTGTTGTTTCATTTTAAAATCTAGAATCTATTGAACCTTATCTCCTTTGAATTTATTTGTTTGACTAAATGACATATATTACTAGCCCTTATGCCAAAATTACTATTTGCTTGAACAAAAATCCTGTTAGATCAAAACAATTAAAGTTTTGGTAGCTTATCTGGTACATCCTTTTGTTTCCCCCAACATCAAATAAGAGACAGACAGTGGTGGTTATACTCTCAGAAGCTGGATATCCAGATATGGGTCGTTTTTGGAGTTGCTTAATGCTAAAACTCTGTATTTGCTGAATGTGTGCATTGGCAGTTGTATGTTATCTCTATGTGATCTTCTATCCTCTAAATGACCGATAACATCCATTAATGAAGCATTAAGTAATTGCCTCTAATGTTGTATCTTTATATGTTTGTATTTACATCATAGAGATGTAAAGAAAAGAGATGTCAGTCATGTGTGATGTAAACCAACACATACCTGAAATGATCTTTTTGAGAGTTTTTGTGCAAGACTTAGTGTTTGGCCTGGCCATTCAACAAAATCAGAGGTACCTTCTATCCTTTAAACACTGACAGTGAAAGGGGAGTCATACTTAGATTGATGAGTCTTAATTGCACCTATAATTTCTTTATCTTTTAGATGAGAGACACTGAGGCAGTCTGAGTCGTATGTACAGTTTAGCTTCTATGATAGAGAATATATTGATACACAAGATCAGTGTTTTGACCTCACTGTGTCATCATTAGGATTCCTAAGGGTCTTGTTCTGACTCAGTGGGCCCCATTGTACACCCAGTGCAAACGCAGTGCGCCAGTGGCGCAGGTATCATTGCTATCATACACCTGTAGCAAGTGTAATTTTTGCCACAAGTGTACATAGCACATCCACTTGCGCCGGGTCTGTGTGCCAAGGGGCAGGAGGTCCGAGAATGAAGGCGGAATGGAGGCGTGTACTGGCACGTTTGCTATCGTATACCCGGCGCACTAGAGTCAAATGCACTCTGCTCTTAAACCAGCCAAAACCTGGTCTAAGCACAAGGCGAAAACATAAAACAGTCTTTACTGTAAGATACGACACAGTTGGCTAATGTGCTCATACACTTCTCCACACACACCGTTCTTTTCTGTTTTTGCCTCTCAGCAGTGTAAAATATATGTGTGCTTCAGACATTGTTAGTAAAGTTAGTAAAGTGTCCTTTGAAAACATTTTCAATCACAAAGAATATATTTTGAAATAAACAGCGTACGTATGGGAGTGTGTGTATCTCATGTTTGGCCAAGACGCACACACCCCTTTCATTTATGTGAGCCCCCCTTCACGTTAATAACAAATTAGGAATAATTTAATCATAATGCCAAACTAATCTCAATAGACAGGACAGAATCACAACCGTTGGATCGTCTTTAAAAAAATCTGTAGCTGACAGCTGGAGCAACTTCTGTGTTCGTGTCAGTGTGTTTATTTGATCAGAAAAACAAGGATTAAATAATAATTATCTATAACAGGAACCCTGAGCCAAGATTTCTGTCTCCTCACTGATGAATCGCCTTTCTTTGTTTGAATTTAATATCAACAAGTGAAAGAAAAACAGTCCTTGAACCATTAATTACCACATGTATTCCATTCACAAAATGAATTTAATTTTTAGGTGTGTGCGTTGGCCTGTGCAGGCAAAAATATATTGTGGAAATAGATGTGACAAAATATGGAAATGTTTGCTTTCTAAACGATTTGACTTAAGTCGGGAATTAGCTGAGAGCTGTCTGACACAATACATTTAAAGAGCCTCGTCCCTGTCCAGCTGAATGAATTAATGAATGAATGAATATATAAATCCTTATAGTTCAGCCGTCTGTTTATGTTTGCGCTGGGTGTAAGATAGCAATATGCCTGCGCCACTGGTGCACGGCGCAACCAGTCTTTAAAGGGAATGAGAGCAGATTCTCTGATTGGTTCATGAATTTTCGGCCAAAGAAAGACCGATGAAACACCCATGAATCGATGAGATGATTCTACACAGCTGATAGGACTATCCACTGTGCACCAGTGGTGCATTGGGGAAGAGCAGTATACCTCTGCTGCTTCTGGAACAAGGCGGCAAACTCCTCAAAATAAATTAAAACTCCTGTGCCATGTACAATAGGGCCCAATGGGTTTAAACTGATGTCAGACCTGAAAAAGTTAATTATTTTATGTTCAGTGTCCAGGTGTATTTTTCCCCTATTCATACTACCAAATTTTGCTTCCATTATTACACTTGGTTCTGAGTATTTTTTCCAGATGATTTTGTATAGACAGAAATCTTAATTTCTGTTTACTTCACCTACCAACATGTGTTTATTGGTAGTGAAGGGTCTAGGGCTTTTATCTTGCTTTGCTTCTAATGATACAGTCCAGTATGCCAAGGAATTTTGCTCATAATGGGTATTTCAGCATCCCACATTTACATCTCAGCCAACATTCTGTGTTAATGCTGAAGGTAGGCCCTTAATGAACAAAGGCTAAGGGTGACTAACGGTGTAAAAGACTGGTGTGGTTGGTGTGTAGCCTGCCTTAATGCCTTAATGCTAAAGTTCAGAGTCCATGTTTCAGACATCTCGGTGGTCAAATTTATGCTATTTTCCTGATTTAAGACATTGGTGAACTCTATCAGACAGACTTTCTGTCTCTTTTTTACACTTTTATAATAATAATAATAATAATAATAATAATAATAATAATAATAATAATAATAATAATAATAATAAAGGTTTTACAGAATACTTTAAAAACAA
>JAPZDV010000026.1:3556718-3571242 GCA_029814665.1 Acanthurus lineatus
CCCCCCCCCCCCCCCCCCCCCCCCCCCCCCCCCCCCACCCCCCCCCCCCCCCCCCCCCCCCCCCCCCGGGCCCGTTCTCGTCATGGTTGGCAGGTATGAGCCTATGTAATGTATATTCCTATTTGACTCCTATTCTTGGCACTTATGTTATGAAATAGTGCCAGTGGCTTTCAAAGTCACGTTGCCTTGGTATACCCATGTCTTTACCTCTATAGAGGCGGTGGCTCATTGCATAATAGAAGGACAAGCAGTGGGTCCTTTTCAGACAACAGGTTGTATAGTGTGGTCTTGGAAAACTTAAGAAAAGGACAGAGCGGAGCTATTTCAGCACCATGGTCAGAGCTAAGGACTTTTCCATTTATGCTCAAACTTCAGTCAGATAAAGAATAAAAGTAAGGCCGACCAAACAAGCAGGGGAGGCAGCCAGTCTGACATCAAGCAATGTTGGAGGCCCCATATAGCCAAAACAGTCATATGGCCAAAACAATAAAGCCACATAATCAACCCACACATGAAAACAAGCTACAAATGTGCAAATAATGTGCGTCCTGCTGTTACTACATTAACCGAGCCGACACTGCAGTTTGCAACACAAGCAGCAACAAACAGAGCTATTGCTGATGCAGACCAGACAAATATACAACAAGCCCATACCATCATCAGAATAAATGAATGATATAATGACTTACAAATGAGGTTTTCATCCAGCAGCTGTCGGTTTGAATCAAATTCAGCAAATATGACATGGGATCATTTTATCGTCCATTAATCAAAATGTTTACAATCCAAAACTTCTGAACTCAAGTGTACTCCCAAACTAAAAAGTTATTTAGTTACTTATTCCAATAGCATCATCCCCCCTTCATCCTCAAAAGCATTTCAGCCACCTTGTTCTAATAAATTACAATGTCCCTCTATTTGGATAATAAGATGAGGTTTCACAGTCTGACCTCCTTCATAATTATCCTTAATTTGTTTAAATTAATTAAAACTGATGGCTGAAAATATGTTCAATGTTTGCAGTGACAAAGGTAATGGTCATGTTTTTAAGCCAGTTGCAGAAATGCTTTGTCTGGACATTTTTACACCTTTATTGTTACAAAAAACACAGTGAGGGAAACACAAAAACAGCAGACAAGGTGCAAACTTTCAAAACTCCCAGCAGTCAAATGGACTCAGAGTTGTGGGGTTCTATCAAGGAGGTGCTACTGGGGCAAGATAAATGATAATTTAAACTGACCGCAGTGTCTCTGCTGGTGCTGTTTAGTGGGGCTAGTATTTGCTCTGCAAAATAAGAACTGACCCCCAACCCCTAAAAGGCTAAAATATATAAATATATATAAAATCTGTATTTTATTTTATTTTTTTTTTCAAATGCAATTAAAACAATCAAACTTTTAAAATTAAACCACTGTTCTGAGGCAGCTGCACCCTCTGCTCTCCCACAACCACAGCATCTAAAAATATGTGTGGCATAAAGCATGGGGCATTTAGTAATGTTTGGTGAATTCCAAGGTTCTTGATTCATGATTATATTGTTGGTAATTTTATGAGACAGTGTTTTATGTCCAAATAAAGTTGTAGATCCTTTATGCTGCTTTTAGATAAAAAATGATTAATAGATCCATGAAAATGATCTGTGAGTGTTATCATTCATCCAGGTCATGGTTATTCTGGGCAAATGAATCGAAGGCAACATCTGGCTGGTGGAGATCCAAGGTTTTAACCTCTGTGGATTTGTTGTAAAACCAGTCAGACACGCCTAGCCTTGTCTGATGGGCATGAACTGATGAAGCCCCTTGGATAATATACTGATATTTCTGTATCTCTGCATGACAGCAGCAGGGTGAGCAGGCTGGCTGGGGCAGGTTTCGTGTTAATAGACCTTGGGCTCTATGCAGGCACCTCATTTCACTAATATCACTGAAGGCTGGTGAATGGGTAATTAGTATGTTCCAGGCTCCATTGTATTTATGGGCTTTATTTGATGGAATGAATAACATCAAATGTAAAGAGGTAGTTCAGATTACATGAAGTGGGATTGTATGAGGTACAGATCCACAATCAGTGTGTTACCTACAGCAGATGGAGGTCCGCATGCCTCAGTTTGGAGAATCAGCAGGAGTTCCTGTAGGATGCAAGATATTGAAGAGTTGTAATGAGGACAGCAGCAACACATTTTCCAAAAACGTCCACACAATTTCCAAAAACGTCCAAAAAAATCCATACCTTTTCCACCAGAGAGCCTTTTCTCGTGAAAACTGAAGCTGTTAATATCACTTTCTCCAAAGACAGTCCAAATCAGACCACTAAGAAAAAAAACAGTCATTGCACATTGCAGGACAGGTGTTGCTGTTCAACTTCTACCTCAGCCCACTATTTTTTTTTTTTTTTTCATTTTGAACCCCGAGGTGACCCATCAAAAACCTCTGTTTGTCATTAGCAGTTTGTTCTAAAAGTCAATAACACACTCTCTGTCACACACACACAGAATTCTCTTTTAGATACCTCAAACTGGGAAAAAGAGACTGGTTCCAGCAGTAATGCACATCAGAGAGACACTGACCTTTGTGTGTGCTACTGTGTGTGTGTGCGCGAGTGCATTCACCCATGTTTGGGTGTAAGTGAAAGCCTGTGTTGCATTGTGACTGTCTACATGTGTCTGTGTGTGTGTGTGTGTGTGTGTGTGACCTTTACACCAACTGCTCTTTCTCTGTGTTTCAGTTGTCAGGATGGTATATTCCCCCTCCATCACCACACACATGCAACCACCACCTCATGAAGCAGGAGAAATCAACTTTTCTTGCTTTAAAATCTGTCTTGATGTGTTAATGTTCAACTAGATTTAATTGTTATAAATATCTGTAAATGTCACAAAAGAACGAAATGTCAAGTGGTGGTGTGCTTTCATGAGTTTACTTGCATCAACAGATTTAATGAATCATGACAGGTTCATTAAAAAAATCATAAAGTGGTGATAAAAGTAATCAGAATTAATTGATTTAACTTATTTAGATGCAGCAGCTGATGATGGAAAAAGCTGACATTTAGATACACATGCTAATCATTAAATAACTATGAATCAAGCTTTTGCATTAAAGACCCATCGCCCCAGTCTTTTATTTTACATACTAACATTTTACTCAAAATTACCATTATGTCATTATTTATTCAATAAATGTGTTTTTGGAACAATACACTTTCACCACAGGCATCCTAGCACAATTACTTTGCTAAAGAATTTTTATTGAATTTGTCATTTCCATTTGCCCTCTTCAGCATAATTTGCATAAAAGCTTATTTGAGCTAAGTTTTTTTGTTGGATTTCTTTTCTTTCTCTTGCCTTTTCAAACTCCACTGTAAGCTAGCAGAGAAACAGTAAGCCTTTGACCCCCCTCCACATGTGGCCTCTGTTGTCCATTGTAAACTACATTAGGAATAATTTCATCAATGCATAATCATAAACAACAGAAAGATGGGGAATTATCTTGTATTCCAAGTAAACACACGGATCCTAAACAGATTCACTTGGGTCTATTTTCTTTCTGAAGAGAGAAACTCTGGTGATCTGTGGATGCTGAACCTTGTCAATAAACATTTTAATAATATTTTGACAGACACGAGATATTAATGGGTCTTTCTGATTTGTGTCCTTGTTGTTTTTCTTTTATTTGATATTCAGTGTTCCATCAGTTTGAGGAAATAAGGCAAGAAATTGAAAATCACACAGCATAAATATAATAAAATCATATCCTGTCCTCTGTCATACTAATACTAATGTGGTTCTGTAATGATTCAGTTTATACTTACTAAATGTCATTTTTACATTATTCTTAATGCCTGTAAATGTTTGCAGTTACATTTTTTTCCACTTTGACTGAAGTACAAGTTCAAACTTTGTTTTTTAAACATGCATTTTTCTCTAAAAGCATACATGACTGTCTCTCAATTATTAAATTTAACTTTTTAAATGACTTAAGTTTTAAGTCAAACAAATTTCCAAATATGAGAGTCTTAAAAAAAAAAAAAAAAAAAAAAAGTTGGTTTCATTTTAGTTCATAACTGAGGTCCCTTCTAGCAAGTGGAGCATGGAGAAATGACAATCACATCAACTGGATGGATATATCAGTAACTTATGTTTGTTTAGGGCGAGATAGCTTCCCATCATGTACAGAAAATCACTCATATGAACTCTATTCAAACCTAATTAATGGTGTAAAACTGAAAAGGTGATTCTATCTTTATTGTCAGACTGACAAGATGTGCAAGTTCACCTCTATTAAAGAGATTTTCAAAGGATGTAATAGCAGTAAATGCAGTTTAGTTGAAAACCAGTGTACAAGATATATTTTGGCACGGTTGCAGGTAGTAACAGAAATGACTCTAGATTTTATCGTAAGTTTCCTTCTGGTGCCATTTTTTAGGTAAACATTTCATGAAATCTAAACCTAGATATTTTTTCAGACATCAGTTCTAGCTTTAAAATTATACTTTTTTACTAGCATGCAATCACATCATGTTGTGAAAATATAACCCTGCAGGTTGATGTTGAACCTGTACATCATGTTAATCTAAACTGACTAGCTTTCCTCTTGCTGCACATCAAGTGACATTAAACACTGCGTTGTGACAACCAGGTCCGACAGTCAGCGTTGTATTTTGACAGCCAATTAAACCCAGCCACTAGCTTAAGACTTTGTAAAGACTGCTGTATGTCTAATGATTGAGTGGACAGCTCCTGTTTTATTTATTCCCAAGGTCACCTGGGGTTCAGGAGGTATCCCTCCCTCTCGAAACATCGCTGGCGGTAACGCACCCTCCAAGGTTCCAGGGCTTGATTCATTTATGCCATTAATACAATCTGGCTGCTGGCAAGCTATGGCGGTAAAGCCCCCCCTCCCTTCACTCTAACCTCCCATACGCACAACACGCACACATACACACACACATTTTTCCCAGTCAATTGGCAGTTGCATCTCCAGAAAGGCTCCCTATTAAATAAAGTGGCATCCAAGTGCTTTAATGCAGCACCTATTTAGAGCGAGGGAGGTAGAGTGAGCACCAGAGAGAGAGCTGACGTAGTGGTAGAGAGAGCTACTGGAGAGAGAGAGAAGGGGGGAAGATGTAGAGAAGATAGAGGATGAATTACCCCTCTGTTCAGCTGTAGGTATAGATGTATGTCCGTGTGCGTACGTGCGTGTGCGTGAATGTGTGTGTGTGTGTTATCAACTCCCACTCTCTGACTCCTTTCATACCTCATTATTCATGTGCTGAGTCCTTTAGCACTGTGATACTGATTGCTTCTCAAACACACACACACGCACACACACTCACACACACACGGCATATATTACACATTCAAACCCGGGCACGTACAGTATATAATCCAAACACACACAAACACATTAATGCAGGTGCTAACTCACACCATGCCATTAGTGCTGTGATTCATTCACACACAACCAGGGTGTGGATGTGGGTAAAAACAGAAACACACACACGTACACACCCACACTCCCACAAAAAACAGGGAATAAGAGACCAAACAATACCATTATTGTTTCTTTGATAGTACTCTACAGTTAGAGTAAATTTACTGTTACTGAGTGGTGAATTTGTACTTCATAGTGTTTGTATATGCTGGGATAAACATAACTTCTGTTTGTACCTCCTTGCATACAATTCATACAGCTTAAGTCCACTGTATTACTGTATGTACATGCTAAGTGTGTGCTTTATGTGTGTATGTTGAGATTTACATAAATAATTAAATATGTTTTGGTCCATGCTCTCATCAATACTTATTGTATGAATATGCATGAAATACATACTATCTTTAAAATAATGACCATATATATGTGAACAGAAAAAAAACATACTGAATCTCCATATATACAAACAAGGGATATAGTGTTTTTTTTTTTTTTTTATTTTAATATATGTCCTATTAATAATAATAATAATATAGTAATATTTTATGAAGCTTTACCAACTCCCTCTTTCTCTTCATGTTCTTTTTCTTCTTTTATTGTTCAGCTGATTCTCTTTTATCATTGTCTGGATTCTCTATAGAGTCTTGATGATGGCCAGTGAAGTAATTCACATGGGTTAAAGTTACAGAGACACAGGAATAGATGATTAATTGTGGAAATTATAAAAATATTAAAAAATATATATATTAATGGATCAGTGTAAACAAAACAATAAATGGTGAATCGGGTTTGCTGCTTCATTGATTTTCACAATGAACCTAGTTTTCCATTTTTGTCTTGAGTGTTTCTAGTGGGAGTATAATCTATAATCTATGAATCTATAAATCAAATGACCATTTATATTGTAAATAAAGTGATCAACCAGTCAAGAATTGTTAACTGACTTTGCAGTTTGTGATGTTTCCAGCTCACAAATGTACCACGCGTTCACTTTGTTCCCATAAGTGTTGTGTTTTGGTCCACCAGTTTGGTGCAAGGCAGGTTTTATATATTGGATTTTATCAAAGTACTGTATTGCAAACATCAAAACACCAGACAGACAAATTTAGCCACTCTGTTAAACATAACAGAGCTTTAAGAGTCAGGTATTTCCCCAACGCTTTGGAAAGGAGTTGGTCAAGAATTAGTGCTGAATGTTGGTACCAAATTTCATAGCAATTCATTCATTCAATAGTTATTGAGACAATAAAGTAAAAACTGAAAAAAGGGAGAGTATGCGGAAAGAAATGTCTGCAGGATACACTCTTAGGGACGCTGAATGTATGTACTAAATTAGTTGCTCCTCCTGGACCACAGTGGTTGCCTAGCTATGATTAGCCTTAAGAGAGGCCATTCTGCTTGCATAATAAGTACTCCTACGTTTTGCTGACAGTATTTCTGTTTCTTCTTTCCCCTAATGTAGAATAATTTTTTTTGGACATGTATTTTTGATGTAGTATTTTTAAATGGAGCTATTCTTTCTCAAGTGAGAAATATGAATATGTCTTCCACCACTTCTCTTTCATGAAATCTTTTTTGTTGTTGTTTTTGGTGGGACTATTTTAAACTGAAGGAACCCTTAACCCAGAAATGAAATAAAAGAATTTTGGAGAATTCTGCTTTGAACTTCAGAGCACAGATATACCCTCATTGTTCTTTCAGAGACGCCACAGCTCTTGAGGTGGGAAAAGCAGATTTGAGCTGGCATTGCTAACCTGACCCCTGCACTTGTGGAGGTGGACTGTATTCTCAGTGTGATAAAGCTTGGCCTGTAGGCCTGCAGCCACTGCTTGGTGCTAGAGTGGAGATGACACATCGCAGGAAATAACACTCCCCTGCTGCAACACCTCTTTTCTTTTTTTAGTTTTCCCCTTCCTTCTGTTCCTGATTTTTCCCTGACATATTTTGTAATGCTATTATTGTATTTCATTGCTCATTCTTGAATAAGGCGGTGCACAAACCTAATAACTCTAATGTTTCTCTTAAAAATACCTTTGCTGGGCTTTTTTATGATTCTGCATTATATGGTGTAATTTCAAATCATAGAGCAGGGTGCTAAACTTAGACTCAAGGCTTATTTTGTAGTTTTTGTACAGTGTAGCACACACAGTAACTGTCTGCAGAGTGCAAAGGGAAACATAAGTGGTCTTGTTCTGAAAGTATTTCATATAAGTCTTAAATGAAGAACAGGAAATATTCACATTTTTTAAATGAAAGCTTCAGCTGTGTTCTGCTGTATTGCTTTATTTCTCTTTAAAAAACTGAGTTTCTGTATGTAATAGGAGGAGGACCGTGTGAATATAAAGTTGGTCCCAAGTCCATGATAAACAGGCTACGATTTCTCATAAAGGGAACATGCATGATTTCAATTAAATAAAGTTAAAGTTGCAATGAGAGAAGTTCTGATTGAGGTTGGTTTTTAAGTAGTTAAAGAAAAAAAGGGGTATTTATAGGAGCCCAGAGCTCATTTTTGCTTCAAGGACCCCTGGCAGGTAAAGTTGGCCTTGGTTCCTTAGCATATTTGAAAACAACCTCTGCTGCATTAAAATACCAAGGAAACAGGATGTATTTTGGAATACCTATACAAAAATAAAGAAAGGTAAATTTGGAAACCCACAAGAAAAGAATAAAAGGGAACAAGGGTAGAAGAACTTTGAAATTAAAGCCTTTTAAAGCATGTACAGTGGTTCATAGTCTGCAAAAGGGTCAATCAGCAGTCACTGAAATTTCATCTGAATCATTAAACCAACCCAAGTATCCCTTCTCTCAGAAGCATAATGAGTCTCTATTGGTTGCAATCATCCCTTTCTCCCCATCTTTTAATTAAAAACTCCTCTCTTACCTTAACATGGAACATCAAAGGACAGACTCAAACTCCTGCTAATTGGAGGTAGAATTGGCGCTTTAATATTATTTTGTTTAGACTAATTTCCTCCTGCAAACAGCTGTATAGAGAGGAGGATTTGTAAAGCTAAACAACATCATAATAGAGAGGGAAACAGGAGAAATGAAGAGATTAGTACAGGTAAAAATAGTGCAGAACAGCTATTTTGCTTTGCTAATTTCTTCTCTTTTGCACAGGTGAGGTGGAGGCGAACATAAGAGTCCGTATTTGCAAAAAGGGAATTAGCTGCAGTAAAAATAGTGAAGTGATTGAGAATTAAAGAGGACATAATCGCCAAAAATAGCAAGAAAAGGCAGAAAGCTATAAAGAGACTAATCAACGTGGGAACCAGTAACAAGGCACTAGAGGGAGAAAAACACAGGAAGCTAAAACTTAATTACAACTACAGTTTAAAACGCAGCAAAGACTGTTTTGTTTCACCTATTTCCTCTTGTTAGTCCATGTTGGAGGTTAAAATGTAAAATGGCAAGGTGATGATGAACCAAAACAAGCTGTCAGGTGGAAAAACAAGCAAAATTAGCTAATTATCACTTTCCTGCTGTGTTTATTAGGTGTTTATTGCATAAATATACATTTCTTGAAACAAAGGTTAAACAGCCATATAGGATGTTTGGGGTGCTTTAATTTATCAAGTCAAAACTGTCACCCTCTCAACACTCAAGGGTCATCTGGCATTTATGGGCAGGAATCATGGGGCTACAAAGAATGATGACACTTCCAGAGGCCAGTTTTCATGCTGCTGTGGAGTGCTCATATGTAAAATGTGACAGATATTTAAGGCACAGAAGAGCTGTTGCTGAGAAATTACAGATAACACAGTTAGATGCAGAAATGAACCATTCCTCTTAATGCTTGGAAAGATGAGCTCAGCAGCAATAAAAGAACAGATTACTGTTATTTATTTGAGTTAAATGTATTCTACAGTTTAACTGAGTTGCTTAGGGACTTAAGAAGAGGAAGGACACTTCATGCTTAGCTAATATGTCACTTAGGGTGAGGTGTTAGCTCAGTACACAGACTAATGAATGACACACTGACTCCCATCAAACTTTACATTTACAATTTTGCCAGAGGAAGTACATTTTCTTTCTTCCTGTTCTTGTTTCTCTCTTTCTGTCTTTTATTCTTTCTCTCTATATCTGTGTTCTATTTTCCACAGAGCCTTTCGTAAGCAAAGACCACAGGCCACCTCTTACCATAACAGGTAGTTGGATTTCGAGTTTCACCCACTGCCTAGGGCCAAAAATGAATGAATTAAAGGAAACAGTGTAATAAACTGTACATTTTTACAACCATTTCAAAAACTGGTGGTCAAGAGTCAAAGTTTCTCTAGTTTACTTGATAGCATCTTCGCTTGAATGCTCTTTTGCTCCAAAAATGTCAGCATTAACAGAACTTGAAACTGTTGGGCCAATTATGACAAAGCCTCTAGAGCATCATCCTAGGACATGTTGGTCTAGAAATTTTTGAAAATATGTGGTTTTTTATTTTTGTTTTTAATTAATCTTTTTCAGAAATACAATAATGGGTACAGAAAAGGGAGGTTATATGTATTATACATTTCCCACTTTTTTTCCCAACTCCCAAAACAACACCAGACCCTCACAGGGGGTCAACAGCATAAACAGCGATACAGAGTCTCTGTACAGTTAAATAAGATTAAATAAACTCAACATTTAGCAAATATGTAACGTGCAAAATAGTGGTAGATGAAACAAAGTAGCATAAAGAAAAGAAAAAAAAGTCTGGCATTATTATCTCAATATAATGGGAAGACCAAAAATTAAATAAATTTATAGTTAAAAAGTAAAAAGAGTAACATATATAAAATAAAAAGAAGAAGAAAAAATGGGGGTGGGTGGACAGGGTGTCAGCCTAGAGGTAGGGTTTGCATCGAATTGAAGTAATCTATGAAGGATTGCTATTTATGTACAAATTTAGAGGAATTTCCTTTTACAGAGTGTCTTATCTTTTCCAATTTGAGAAAGAACATAACATCCCTAAGCCAGAGGGAAATGGATGGAGGTTCAGGGGATTTCCATGAAAGTAGGATACGACATCTTGCTAGAAGAGATGCAAAGACTAATACATCTGACTGTATAGGGTTGATATGCGAGGAAATGACAGAGAGCCCAAATATCACCTTGAAGGGGCCCATAATAATTTTCCCTAGAACCCTGGACGTGATCGTAGAATAATCACTCCAAAATTTCTGTAACCTAGGACAAGAGAAAAACATATGGCTTAGATTACAGGAAGAGACATGGCATCTGTTGCATAGGTCTGCAACATTCAAATAGATTTCAGATCATCGGGATTTTGATAAGTGGGCTCTGTGCAGCACTTTGAATTTAATAAGTTCTAGTCTAGCGCAAGATGTGCTATACTGTATGCTAAAAACAGTTTTATCCCACAATTCATCAGTGAGATCTAGACCCAACTTTTGCGACCAACCAACCCGAGCTCTAGCAGCCACGCCACTATCAAATGTCATTAATTGTGCATAAATCTTATATATAAGAGATTTTTGACTAAGTTTCAAAGTTAACAGATCGTCCCATGGTTGGCTGGCAGGAAGGGAAGGGAAGCTTGGAAACAAAGAAGAAACACAATGTCGGAGTTGCAAATAACGAAACAAGTGGGAAGCAGGTAAAGTGAAGTCTGACCTCAGATCTGAAAATGTGCAAAAGATACCATCCTCATAAAGATTCCTGAAGTGCTTAATGCCTCGATGATGCTAAATCATAAAAGTTGAGTCAATTAGTGATGGGGGAAACAGATGATTTTTAGTTATGGGTGTGTAGGTGGATGGTAACACAAATTTAAAATGGCATCTGAATTGTAACCAAATCTTAAGGTAGGAAAGCACCACAGGATTACTTGTAAAATTAGAGGGATTCAATGTAAGGGAGGAGGAGAGTAGGGCCGTTACTCTCTCCGTTAAGAGGAAGAGAGTGACTGAGCTTCTAATTTACACCATATTAACCCTGGAGCCTGAAGCCAATATATGATTTTGTGAATGTGCGCTGACCAGTAGTAAAACAGAAAATTGGGTAGTGCAAGCCCCCATTAAATTTAAGCTTTTAAAAAAGTGAATACTGCACCTTGGGAGTCTTACCCCCCCCACAAAAAGGTGGTGATAATTTGGTGAAGCGATTTTAAAAAAAAGTTTGGGTAGAAACAAAGGAATACATTGGAACAGGAAAAGAAATTTACGCAATACAGACATTTTCACTGCGTTGATTCTACCTATCAGCGAAAGTGGTAAGGAGTTCCACCTCTGGAAGTCTACCTTCACCTGATTGACCAGTGGGGAAAAATTAGTAGCATAAAGAGAGGGTAGAGTGCAGGTCACATTTACTTCTAAATATCTAAACCCTGACAGGCTAAGTTTAAAGGGAATATCAGATTGTTTGAGAAGTAAAGCAGCAGAGTTTATGGGGTAACATTCACTCTTAAGAAGATTGACTTTATAGCCAGAGAAAGAACCAAAATTCTTTAACAGGGATAGTATTGACGTAACGCTGGTTTGTGGATCCAACACACATAAAAGCAGGTCATCTGCGTAAAGTGACAATTTGAGTTCAATATCAAACCGAGAGACTCCATGAAAAAGAGGAAAAGACTTTAAAGCAATCGACAGTGGCTCAATGGCTAGGGCAAAAAGTAAGGGGGAAAGAGGGCACCCCTGTCTAGTTCCACGAGATAAAGTAAAATAGCTTGAGTGAGTGTCATTCGTGCAGACGCTAGCTTGGGGGGAGGTGTAAAGATGTCTAATCGAAGATATAAATCTGTTACCAAATCCAAATTTATGAAGTGTAGCAAAAAGATAATTCCACTCGACACGATCGAATTCCTTTTCGGCATCTATTGAAATGACAACTTCAGGGAGCAGAGAAGAATTTTTTGAAAAAAATTACATTCAGAAGTGTATGAACATTGTAAAAGAGCTGGCATCCTTTGATAAAACCATTCTGTTCTTCTGATATGATGGTAGGAAGAATCATTTCTAGACGAGTTGCTAGCACTTTGGCTAGAATTTTGACATCCACATTCAATAAGGATAAAGATCTATAAGAAGTGCAAGATTCAGGGTCCTTGCCCTTCTTTAAAAGAAGGGTTATGGACGCCTGGGTTAAGGTTGGGGGCAATGAACCATGATCAAGGGACTCATTATACATTGAGAGGAGAAGAGATGCTAGTTTGTCTACAAATTTTTTAAAGAATTCGACACCAAACCCATCGGGGCCAGGGGCCTTGTTGCTTTGCATAGATTTAATGGCTGTGGCAATTTCTTGCAAACTAAAAGGAGCATCGAGCCCATTAGCCACGTCTGGATCAACAATAGGAGCATTGAGATTCTCAAAGAAGGAGGTCATCTCTGCTGGATCAGGTGGAGATTCTGATTCATAGAGAGAGGAATAATAGGATTTAAAAATTGTATTGATGGCAGTTGGATCGGTGATGATCAAGCCACTAGAATCTTCAATGCTAGTAATCAATCTGGATGATGCTTGTCTTTTTAACTGATGAGCCAATAATCTGCTTGATTTATCGCCATAATCATAATAGCTGGCACGGGAACGTAGTAGAAGACGTTCTGCGTCTGTTGTTGCTATAAGGTCGAATTCTGACTGCAGATCAAGCCGTTGCTTCAGCAGATTTGGAGTGGGGTTAGCTGAATTTAATCGGTCTGTGTCTAAAATTTTAGACGCAAGCTCTTGTAATTTAGCCCTGTGGATTTTATTGGAGTATGCCGAGTAAGAAATTATTTGACCGTGCAAATATGCTTTGAGTGATTCTCATAATAAAGAAAAACTGATAGAATCCCTTTTATTTAGAGCAATGAAATCGTCTATTGAAGAAGATATTAGGACATTAAATGCGTCGTCAGATAGCAACAATGGATTGAACCTCCAGGGCGAAGAAAAACAGGGCCGTTCAAAAAATTTTATGTTTAAAGTTAGAGGAGCATGATCTGAAATAACAATTGGGTGGTATTCAGAAGAAGTCACTTTGGGGAGAAGAGAGCTATCCACAAAAAAATAATCAATACGCGAATATGATTGGTGTACTTGTGAAAAAAATGAAAATTCCTTAGCTCGAGGATTAGAGAACCTCCAAGGATCGACAAGCCCATTCTTGACCATAAAATCAGAAATTGATTTTAACATAGAGGATTGCGTCAAAGAACGGGGATTTGAGCGGTCTAAAGAGGGATCAATGACACAATTCAAATCACCACCAAGTATCAGAAGATGAGTATTTAAGAAAGGAAGGTTGCCAAATAGCCTAACTGTAAAGTTAGGGTCATCAAAATTCAGTGCATATATGTTTACTAACAGTATAGGATTGCAGTATAAGCAGCAAGAATCAGAAACCTACCATTTTTATCAGTTATTGTCTTAGAGACAGAAAAGTTTACTCTTTTGTTGACTAAAATTGCCACACCTCTGGACTTGGAATCAAAATTCGAATGAAAAATCTCCCCCAACCATGGGCGTCTGAGTCTGAATTGATCTCTATTTCGCAAGCGAGTTTCCTGAAGGAAAACTATGTCAGCGGCTAGACGTTTTAAATGCGAGAATACCTTTGATCGCTTAATTGGATTGTTCATGCCTTTAACATTCCAACTTACAAATCTAATGTTCGATCCAGTATCAGGGTTGTGCAAATTACTATTGTTCATATACAGTGTTGTTTGAGAGAAAATATAACTGTTTCACCCACCACAAAAGGGGATATGGGGAAGGGGAATAAAAGGGAAAATAAAACAACCCGAAACAAAATACAAATACATATCTACATACAGAGACATAACCCAAGAACCAAAAACCTACAACCACCCACCCGCACATTAGAGGTTCCAATCCCCAAACGATAAGAACAACCCTGCAGATTCCAAAAGGAGCTATTCTCAAGAAGAGATGCTTTCGACTATTTAGCAAAGATTAACAAATGAGCATCTGCAGAGACTTTACACCAGTATATAATATATAAGGCACATTAAACTGACAATCTGAGCTTTTACGATAACAGCAAAAAGTAGGAAATAAAGTAAAGGATAACATGTGTGACGACCCCTCCACGCCACTAGGCGTGTGCTTGCTTTATTGTTCTCTTTTTCAGGCTCCAGTTGAAGCGGGTC
>JAPZDV010000026.1:3571342-3584465 GCA_029814665.1 Acanthurus lineatus
GACAGCAAAAAGTAGGAAATAGAGTAAAGGATAATATGGTATGTAGAACAACAATAGCGTAAACTTTAAACAGTTCAGCAATAAACAGGGACACGGAACAATATGGAAAGATATAAATAAACAAGAGCACCATGTCTATGAGAAACATAAATAGACCTACAACTAAACAGTTCTGTGCCCATAGACGGTCATTGTCCAGGAAGAAATTACATCATAAAGTCATTTTTGCTGAATTTACCCATTCACCTTGAGGCTTGGGTCATGTTTGTATGGCATGTTGGAGGAGTCAACCTAGGAGTCTAGGGTGCAGTATCTTTGTTTATTGTCTTGATGAATGTCGGGGCTTCATCTGGTGATGTAAAGTCCCGTTCCTGGCCTCCGTGAGTTATGCACAACTGGGCAGGATGCAGCAGACCAAACCAGACTCCCTTAATTTCCCATAGCTGACGGCAGACATCGCTGAAGGCGGTACCAGCCCGTGCCGTCCTAGCGGTGTTGTCTGGGAAGACGCAGATGGTCATATTACGTACTTGAATCCGCTGCAACTCTCTTGCTTTCCTGAGGATGTTGGAGCAGTCTGAGTAGTAGTGAAGCTTCCCTACTATAGCGCATGGACGATAACGAGGTTTGGGCTTTGGTATAAGAGCTTGGTGGGCTGTGTCAACAAGCGGCTCCTTGTCAAGTCTGAAAGCTCACGGACAGAGGAGCGGGGTCGTCCTCCAGGTCACCCATGATGCATATGTTTTGATGGCGCACCCTCGACTTGAGATCCTCGCATCTGTTTTCCAGCCTCACACACTCTTTTGACAAATTATCAACTTTGTTCTGAAGAGCAGCAATGTCATCCGAACAGGTGGAAAGAGACTGCTCCATCTCAGTAACTGTAGCTTTGAGTCCCATGACGTCCGTTTTCATGGATGAAATGCTGCCAGATAGATCCATTTTAAGAGTGAGCATTTCTGACTTAATAGATGTTAAATTGTTACTCAATGTTGCTTGAAGCTCTGTCTTGAATATAGCTGCAACATCATTCCAAAGAGCGGAAAGTAGCTCCGATTTGAGTTTTGTGAAATCTGCAGTAGGAGGCAGCGTGCAGCAGGTGACCTCTGGGGGAAGAGAATCAACGTGAAGCGAAGGGGGAGGTTAGACTGAGAATTGTTTCCTGCTTTAGTATTCTTTGGAGGCATAGTTGCGGTAGAAAGCTGAAGTTGAAGAGTCAAAGAAAGGTTAGCTCAGGCCCAAGCCGTAGGAGTGATGAAAACTGTGCCATTAAATGACTTAAATTAATTATCTCTACAGGAGCTCCCCTACACGTGTCTCACTCCATGCTTCGCTAAGCTGGAAGTCTAAAATGTACGTGTTTAACTTTCTTTCTTAAACTACAATTTAACTTATTGGCCTTCTTAATAAACACGAAAAAAAAGGCTCACACAAATGGAACCAAAGTAGGTGCATGTGTTCAGAAGCAAGGCTAGATCATAAAAACAGTCTTGTGATATTCAGCCTCTAGGGGGCTGCAGAAAACTGAAAGCACCTGTTTAATTAAGACCTCAGTCTATATGAGCGCTGTCTTTGTTTAAATTGTTCTCTTTCCTTCCTTCCAGACCTCCAGTAGCTCAAGGACTTGGGTTTGTGTTTTGTTTGCACCAATGACAGTGAAAAAGATGGACTATATGTCTCCACTTCCTCCTACAGAAATAAGTTCATGTTAAGCATCAACTGCTGTCAGAGACAGCTGTGTTGTTGTTATATTCTAGTTGTTTGAACATATACCGTAAAAGCAAGGCAGCCTGTCAACTCCAGCTGGCAACAAGGTGTCTACATCTTCCTCTACCCATCTGTTGTAAAATCTTGTGGTTTAAAAAAATGTTATGTTATGTCATGTCTTGTGACACTTTCCAAACTCAGAATTAATTACTATAATTTTAAAGCAAAGAGAGAAAAAAAATGTAAGACAAAAAATATTAGTTCTGGAATCACAAAATACTGGCACATTATAACCTTCATTTTGCCAATGAAGGTTATAATCTAAAGTTTTATTTAGAAGGGCCAACTTATTATTGTAATGGTTGAGTCAATTGACATGTTCTTTCCCTCACCTCTGCTTATGTTCACCATCATTATGACACCAACTGTTTCTCATAAACCACACACTCCCACACAAACATTATTTATATTTTTTCCAAAAAAGAAAGAGGAAATGCAGTTTTAATAAGAAACTCCTATCACTCTGTTAATTCGTATTGTAAGACACCACAAGTTATGTTCAGTCACGTCCAAGAAAGTCTGAAAAGCTTGCAGTTAGAATGGACCTATTGACACTTGCTGTGTGGAGATAATATGTTTTGTGTTTTTGCATTGGCATTAACTTACAGGTTTTTGAAACATTACAGAACGTCGTCTGCAAGCAGTAGCGAGTTTTGAATCCATGTAAATCCATGCTCTAAACTGGGCTTTAGGACTGAATTAAATAAAAAAAACACTAAATTGAATTCAAATGACTCCAGAGATTTAAAACTGCAGTAAGGTTAAGTTAAGCTAAGCAATCCACTGATGAATATATTCTGCAAGGCTGCAACAGAATGCTAATGATAAGTTTTAAACTGAGCTTTAGGGGCATGGCAGTGATGCATGTATTTTAAGTTTACCTTTCCAAAATACATTTCAAAGAGCTTCAGTTCTCTGCGGCCAGCCTAAGATATGCTTTTCCATCAGTTGCATACATACCCAAGCAGCCTTTTACAGTTGACCAGTGAGCAGCCTCAGCAGAGCAGCTGGGGGTTCAGTGGCTTGCTCAAAGTCACCTTGACAGTATTAAGGCAAGCAGGGAAGCATTACTCACAGACTCTGTACCCAAACTTTCCTAGTGGGCCAGAGAATTTAAGTTGGGTTTTAAACATTATTTAAGCAAATTTACATAGCCTCCACTGGCTGAGTCACCCAAGTTGACTTAGAGAGATCAGTGACTCATATCCTGACTCATGAATGAACTTCACAAGCTAGAAATAAGTAGATGGCATTAATAAACACAAAGCAGAGAGGAAGAACAATGGGTATTAAGTGGCTGTGTAATCCCCGGAATAAATAAGTGCTTTGTGTTTATTTCTGTCATTTTTTAGAATGGGACCCAAACCATTAATAAAATTACTCACATGTTGCACAATTACACTTTAAAAAACTACATTACAAACATGCTGAATCTATACTACCTTAAGAAGGGTGAGAGATATTTTACTGTTTTTATCCAATGGCTTTAACTTTGTAAATTTTCCAGGCACAAAATACAGTATGACCAATTTATGTGCTGCCATGGAACAGGTCAAGCTTCTCAACATCTTGAAGAAAGTTATTGTTTTCACTTCAGACATTATTATGCCTCACAGGTTAAACACATAAGCAAAGAAATTTTAAAATTGTAGGATCACGTACATTTGCTGATAATACATTTGCTTTAATAGGGGCAAAAGTCCTATTTGTTTTGTTTATTTATTTATTTATTTTTATTTTTATTTTCATCTCTAAATTTGGAACTCTATACTACATAACCCTTAGGATGGAAGTACAGTGTTACCATTGTTTCACTTAGTTTCACTGTGGATTTCAACATGAGCCAGATTTTTTTTGTTTGCTTTTTATTTGTATTTGTATGCATTTTGGCAAATTGCACTTGTAAAAGTACATCTCATCAGCCATGCAGCTCTAATTTTCAGCATACACGTCAACACTTTATTGACAGTTTCCTCAGTTCTGCAGGCAGAGGGAATAGCATTCAGATGCTATGCTAATAAGCACTAAGTCTGCTGTCTGACTCTGGTACATGAACAATTCTTGCAAGCACTGAAGCCCCCAAGTACTCTCATCAGTAGTCTTCGGTGTACAGGCTGACATGTGCAAGTCAGCCTCTTAGCTGGTATCATCAGCGACTGAGATGAGTAACACTGAGTCAAGTCAGGTCAAGTTGAGTAGCCTATTCAAATTTGTTGAATTGAATGGTCTCAACAGTGAGCACATGCAGCCACAGTGAGCCACCAGTGGAAGACATGTTATCAGTCCATTACCACCTGCACTACTTAAAGCTAAACTTTGTCACACATTACTGAATGAGTTTAAACACTCTTTAGGTTGTAATGCTTTCATTTATATGGCTAGCAGTTAGTAGTAATATACAAATTCCAGTGCAGACATGGTATAAATGAAACCTCAGGAAAGTGGAATAGATTTGTTCCTTGAAAGATGCCCTTCAACCGCATGGACCCCAGCTGCACCATCAGCTTTTAAGCAAAGAGCAAAAAGGACTTTGAGTCTCTATGTTCTGCTGTTAGTGAGGCTCTGTCGTCATCGAAGGAGAAGTACCCCATCTTCACCTTCGTGGAGGGTCAAAGTCAGGATTATGGACTTGAATGTCACAGCAGCAATAACAGTGGACCTGCAGCCCACATTCTGCCCCCGGGCAAACTGAGCAGGAGTGAGAGCTAGGATGTCTAAAATGGTGAACTTTAGTAAATGTTTGATATGATTGTAATAAATGTTTTTTGTCGCAATCCGTCATTAAAGTAGTTTTAGTTCACTTGGTTCTTTAAGTTGAGTGTAAAGTTTCCGTGGTTTTTGTATATATATATATATATACAAAAACCAATGAAATAAGGATATATCCTTATTTCATTGTGCTCCTTTTTTATTTTTGTAAACCCTGCTCTGTGTCATCTACCAATTTCCTGTCAAGTTTCCCTCCTACTGTAATTACCTGCCCTACCCTTATGTGTTTTACCTGTGTTGATTGCCCCACCAGTGTCACATTATCCTAGTGTGTAAATAGTCTCTGTGTTTCCACTTTGTCTTTGCAAGATTGTCTCTTGTCGCTCCCCTGTGCTTTCGTCAACCCCCGGGTCCAATAATTGTTCCTGTACTCCAAGCGTCTTCTTGGTTTGTAGCATTTTTTTTTTTAATTTCTTTGCATTTTTTGTGTTTTGGAAGTTAAGACTGTTTTTTTTTTTCAATAAAATTTGCTTTTTGTTAAGCCACTGAATTTTGTCTGCATTTGGGTCCCTAGTTTTGTAATTCCTGACAGTTTTGGAAAAAAATCACTTTGTTTAAACAGTAATTTTTGAACATTAAACTATGTATTAATGATAGACAAACCTAATAACAATTTTTAAAGACAAGATAATTAGATATGACACAATGTTTTCAGTATCAGACAATTCCTTGAATTTTAATCAATGATTATGACAGCAGCAGCATTTGAGCTTCTCTGCTCTTAACTGCTATTGAATACCAAATAAGTATTTGCTGAATGAATAAAAGTAGTTCCTTACTTTGAGGACTTTTGAGGTTATTTTTATTAGCCATTCAAAAACTATTATTTTACTGATGAGTCATGGTAGGGATTTCACTGAGACATCAGACAGCAGGAAATAAATGATAAATGCCCTTTGTTGTTTATTTGCTAAAGCAGCTTGTATTAAGAGAATGGAAGTGTTCATGCAGACTCTTGAAGTCTCCCTCTGTGATGCTGTTCAAGCAGACGTTACTTCTGGTGTTTCAGGGATGCATTATTTACAATGCTGTTAAAACACATCACAAATGTGTATACATGGTACTGATGCTTAAAGAGAACTGAGTGAAACAGTCTGCATTCTGAAGCTTTGGGTAACAATCTGTAATGATTCTATTTTTAAAAAATTAAAGACAACAATTTTTTTATACTTTGTCAATAAATGCCTCAGTAATAGGCTGCAAAACACTAAATGCAGGCAGCTCAAACATTACATGAATAAAAATACACTAACATCCTAAAGATAATTTTTTAAAAAGTTTGAAGTACACGTGTGTTGATGTATGACCAGAGCTGAATTTGCTGAATTCACAGTTAGAACCTGACTGCTACCTACCAATCTACTGCAAAATGTCTTAGATTACATTTGAATAATCAGAATCAATTGGAACTTAAGCAAAGCAAAACAAAAAAAAAAATTAGCTGAGAGAAAAAGAAACTTCTGAAAAAACTGAATACCACCAAAGGGTCAAACAGAAGCAATTTGAAAAAAAACATTGCAATATTTCCTCAATATTTCACCTTTTTTAATTTTTTTTTTGCTTTCAATTGCTATTCTGTATTTTAAAATATTTTTCAAACATCATCATAATGTTACTTGCAGGCAAGTCCCTGGATGGAGTAGTAGCAGGAAACATTTTGATTTCCATCACAAAGGAGTGTAATTATCTCACTCCAGGGTGCCACTGTTAAATCTTTTATGCCTGCAACACCATGACATGTGCTTACACTATTATAATGAGGTGCATGTATTACATAATGAGCACAACTGGCTGCTCTTATATTCTTACTGTTACCTAAATTGTACTAGCTGGATATATAAAATAGCCTTACGTCCACATACAAACATTTTGGTTCATATA
Source organism: Acanthurus lineatus (assembly GCA_029814665.1). NCBI lineage: Eukaryota > Metazoa > Chordata > Actinopteri > Acanthuriformes > Acanthuridae > Acanthurus > Acanthurus lineatus. Next base: position 3,577,760 of record JAPZDV010000026.1, read on the forward strand.
AGATGCGCTGTTTTTGTAAATTGCTAACCGAATGAAGATATTTTGAATCTCTGTTTTACATATTGTCGTATAGACAGGTGAAATGAAGTTTTTGACTTTTAACAATAGATTCTTTACCATTATCTCTCTTGTTAATATTACATTAATGATATAGTACTGGTGCTGACTTTGCTAACAGGACCTCTCGTTATATTGAGGAACAGAGGGGTCAGGATTATGTAATTGAGGTCTCAACACCATTCAGCACTCACAAATACAGTCCCTGTTCCTGAGTTGCAGGTCTGGGATGAGCCCTGGCTAGTTCTCTTGCATGTGATGTAATGGTGATGGCTTTTTTGTGGCATTTAATTGGCCAATAGCTTGAGGATTTGCATATCATCATAGTCTGTTGTTTTAGGGTGCTGCTTATTGTTTTTTGCATTTTTTGTTTGGAACAAAGATTTTTTGAAAACATGGCTTATTTTGATGGAATACTTTTTGAGAATGTAAAAGTAGAAGAGGTGGAAGAAAAAATAAAAAAGTAGAAACAGAAAAAGAAATATCTGTGTACATGTGGACTAGGCCTAAAATTGCATCCTCCCTCTGGGAATAAGTAGTGGGAAACTATCCACCTCTCAGCCTTATGCTCAGCCTTTACTGGATTGGGACTCCTTACGTTTGAACATTCCAGTACTTTGTAGGAATTTCTACATCTCTGCTGCACGAGGAGTTTTTGACCTTTAAGTCGAAGCTGCTTCCTATTTCAAGGGCACACACACATACACAGATAGACAGTGACAGGCATGCATTAAACAAGGACATTGCAGAGAGGATACACGCAGGCTCTTGCACTAAACAAATAATGCCACACACGCAAACACACACACACAGATATTTGGACCAATCAAATGCACTCAAATAAACAGCCTGCATCCACCCACACACCTACCTATCACCCTTTACATAAAATCCCCAAAACAGAGCCGCCAATCCATCTCATCAACAAGCTTCCACTCTTGTCTGCCTCTCTCTCTCTCTTCACATACACACACACACACCCACATTACCCACACACGTACGCACAGACACTCTCCAGCTTCAAGATCTTCTGCTAACGAATGTCGGCAGCCATTATGAAATTCCCCTGCTCGTTTTCTCTCCTTAACGAGCTTCAATCAGCTAACGGGCCACTTTGAAGTGGCGACAGAGTCGAATAATTAGAGAACACTGAGGAAATGATGATGGGGAAAAAGAGAGGAGGTAAAAGAGAAATCTGAGGTAGAGAAATCTGTGGAAAAGATGGGAATAAACAAATAGAATAATAGAGGAAAAAAGACCAGGAAAGCAGGGTAACTGTGTTGGAAGAGAAGAGGCCCTCAAGGTCAGAGGGAAATGTGTTCTTGTAAACATTTTCCTGCCTGTTTTGCTCAAATTTGCTGAAGGAGAAGGGTTATGAAGAAGGGGCAAAATAGTGTAGACCACAAGGATTATTTTATTATTTCTTTTCTTCCTATATTTTCACTATTATTGCCTCAAGGTAAAGAAAAGAGTAAGACTAAGAGACAGAGAGGGTAGAGGAAAGAAAGAGCTCCAGACACACAGACAAAGAAGGGAAGAAGGGTGGATGCGCACAGGAGAGGTGGAAGGAGAGAGGAAGGATGCTGCCAAAACAGTTTTTGTTAAACACACAGAAAAAATGCTTGCGGCAGACAGAGAAACAAATACAGCAAAATGCAGAAACAAATACAGAAACTTCCTCAACAAACACACATACACACACAGGCACAAAGTTGCAGGAAAGTGCAGATGTGTATATCAGGGGGCCACACACACACATAAAGGGTTTGCATGTAAATGTGAATAGATGTGAGCTCAGGTGGATGAGAGATGGCAGAAGGCTGGTGGGAAGAAAAAAGAGGAAGAGGATGAGAAACAGTCAGAAGTAGATCTAAAATAGCAGATCTGTTCCCTGCACGTCACTTCCATTCTTATCAGCCAAAAGAAATTGAGAAAAGAGTTTTATCATCACAGATCACTGGAAACAAACCATTGTTTTCATTATTTTCCAACAATAAGACTGTTTAAAATCAATCACCAGCCAGCTAACAGCATTAATGATACAGCTTTATGAATCAAATATGACTAAGGGCTTTTGTTTTGTGTATTTGCTCATTTCTAAAGAGTCAGAGGTTATGAAGCTGATAAATTCATTGACTTGCACCAGGACACTCCAGCCTCCAGGAGGACAAATGCTGACTCAAAGGTGCGATTTGGAATTTTGGCTTTAAAGATCATTTAAAACCATATTAAATGATAATCAGAATGTGAGAAAAAAAGCAGTTGATTTTCTTTAAAAGTCATCTGTGCATTTTGTTACAGATATTGATTGAAGTTAGCATGCTTATCAGGTATCCCCGGCCCATCCCGTCTTGTTATACAACTTTGTACCTCAAGAGACAACAGTCTGATAGTGCAGCTCATGCCTACGGATGTGGGGAGCTAAGCCTGACTAATGCCTCACTTACCACTCCTGCCTCACCTCTTTCCTGTCCCCATCTGAACCTGCTCTGTCTTTGCAGCAAGAACGTTGTTTTTGCTTTCTGGGGATGTGAGAGGGAGAATGTGTAAAGTGATGCTGGCCGTTAGGGTTAGGGTTAGGATCACAGGCCTGCACAGCCATAAGCCTGCATGGCGGCATGACTTTAAGCACAAAGGAAGACACACACTTCTTTAGGTTGTACTGCAATGGTCGAGCAGTCAACAGATTTACAAAGAAAATGGGGTTCAGCAAATGTGTGTGCTTGTTTTCATTGAGTTTGTGGCTGCAATCGGTGTACTCAGTTCCTATTTACTAAGACAGCAGCTCATTACACAGTCAGCTGGACTGATCGTGGTACTGTCCTCAGTAAGCACTCTGCCAGGGAAAAGCAAATGTTTTGCAGTTCATTGATGACCAACTTCAGACGTGTGCAGCTGAACACAAGCCGCGTCTTTCAGCTGCTCATTTGTTACACTACATTCTCCTTTAGCCTCCTTTAAATCTTTTCTACATTGTATTTAGGCTGCCTTTTCAGGAGAGAAATTTTCCTTGTCAAATAGCAAGACCCTTAGTAAGTCCAGCAGAATACAAAATCAACCTCTGTCTCCAAGTCTCCACCTATTGTTTGTATCTGTGTGTTTCTTCTCACATTCAGTTGCAGCAAAAACGGAGACACACAATCTGCAAACACTTGTGCGAGCTCTGACTTCAGCCTGCTGCTTGTGTTTGATAAATACAGCATGTCTTTGGTGCACAGTGCTTCATATCTGCACCTGGAAAACAAGCACAAAGCCTTGTGTTTCTAACTCAAAGTTTTTCCTTATGCATATATGTTTGGCTATATACTGTAGGTTAATGCAGTGTACCAGAGAGAATGTGGGTTTCAGTACATCTCAGTGGATAAACATCAGAAATATGCTACATGGAAATGAACACTATCCACAAAAGATAAAGAGCAAGTCATTTTTGATGAAGTTTGGCCTCTATGAGTTTAATTTCAGATGCAAATCAGCTTTGAATATATAAAAATATATATCCTTTTTCATGAAGAACATCTCGACACATCACAGCAGGAAAGCAGTCACAAAAAATGAATGATGGCTGACTTCCATTAAACTGTGTTACCTTCATGGTCCTGGTGTCGTGCATGGCTGCTAAATTTCATACAATTGAGACTTACTTCTTTACTCAAGTAGAAGAACAGTGCTCATGGTGTTATTTTTACCTGCGCTTTTTCCTTGAATGAAGAGTCAAATGTCTGCGGCTAAAAACAAAATAGTCGTGACAACTGAAATTAACAGATGGTAGCTCTGCATTACATCTTTATCCATCTGTCTGTCTAGTTAAACCTTGAACAAGGTTAAAGAAAACATGTGGCTTTGTGGCTTTAAGAACTGTTTCTGCATGTGATTATGTACAGATAAAGTAAATGCCCTTATAGGAATGGTGGATACGGCTGTGTGGGATGTGTGGATTTAGTTTGTTTTTTTTCAGGCAATGTCTAGGTGTAAAAAAAAAAATCTCATTACAATTCCTGTCGTTCCTGTTGTTTTCACAGCATTTGCATATATTACTATACACTAATTAAATTCCTGTGAGTAATGTATGGGGTCATGGTTTTTGTAGTTAGTAGGTTATGTTTTGCTCTATGTGTAAACAAGCCTCATACTCTATCGTGACTGTTCATCTTTTAACATCTTGTAGTTTGGCAACACTGCTGCATACCGGTGTGTTGAGTCTGTGCTAATTACAAGAGCTGGCAACTCATCACGCTTTGTTTGTTCCGCTGCTTCTTTTCTGCAGCAACATAGGAAGGAAAAAAAAAAACTTATCAGATTGGTGCTGGATGCTGCTGTGTGTTTTTATTATTTTTTTTGTGTGTTTCTTTTCCACATAGCTGTGTATAATGTACCAATATCAGCAAAAACAGCCCAAGGTCAGCAGAAAAAAACAAAGGAAATGATAAGGCATGCATGATTCTGTTTTTACTGGTGCATACAGTTGCTGTGTTCAGGCTGTAACTGCTAATAATCATGAAGGATAAAAGGAAACACGAGAGCTTTTTACACTTTTCAGCCTTTCACCTGAAAGGCAGAGGTATCCTCTCAGCCTGAAACGAGGGCTAATTTATACACATTACCTCTTTTGTTGTGTGTGCAGGACAGGCGAGGCTCATTCTGGACTCAGTCCTCATTTTTACTATTCATTGCTTTGTAACATCAATGATTATTACCTGACTCAATTTTGAGACATTTGAAACATTTTTGCACAAATTAGTGGCCAGGAAGAAATTAGCTGCCAGGAAGATTGACAGTTTCTGCTTCTGCATTGTTTTTAACAGCGTCCCACCTGGTTGGATTTGGCAGGAAATCATTTGTAGTGCTTTTTGGCACAAAACACACTACATTTCTTTCTAAACAAGCAAAGCTAAAGCTTTCAGAGTTATTCCAAATTACAATTAGTATATAGAGTGGCAGTAGGGAAGGAAACAGATTGGAAGGCAAAGACTGTAGGGGAACCTTAAGGAACATACACTTTGTTTTGCATGTTTTGTCCCTTCAAACTCACTCAAGCATTTTGCAAACCATTCTATTCTGTTTAAGGTTTTTGAAATATACTTTAAGCAGACACTCGCTTGCATTTACTTCCATTCAAAGCAAAGGTGAAAGTGACTGTATCATGTGATCAATCTTTTTTAAAGAATTACCGATATTTATTTTGTTAATCAAACAGCCACATAAAATGGAAATTGAAGAACCGCTTCTGGTGACCTCGCGGAATAGAGCCCTCAGAAATCTGGTGTCAATTTTAAGCCTCCCCAACATGTTTTCTGTCTTTTTTCTGAATTCAGTGCTCTGCAATTTTAGAAAATTTTGCTTTCAGAAAGAGTATCTAGGCATGTATCAGATAAATTAAATAAAATTTGATTAATTAAAAAAAAAACATGAATATGGCAAGTTTGATTTAATTTTGCATTGCACTATTTTTTAATCAAACAGATCTTGCATTGATTGAAGTGTCTTGTGTCTGTGCGTGTGCAGTGACTTGCAACTCTGTAATAGACACAGTAGGAAATTGGGTTCTGCAACAAATCTGTGACATTAAATGGACTTTAATGCTGAAATGATGAGTGGATTCTGTCTGTATTGTGTATTTTTTATTTCTTAGAAATAAGACTGGATTGTACACATCACAGCAAACCATAGAAAATGAAAAAAAAAAATCACATCAGGCAAGACCATGTTTTGTTTGACAAATTGTAAATACTATTGCCTTTTCAATACTAGCATGATGAAAAAAATTACTAAATTACTTGCCCCCCACCATCCACAAACACATAGACTCACCCATACACACACACACACAAGGTCCCTTTAAGAGTTCTATAATGTTGATGGATCAAAGGCATTAACAGACCTGAATATTTAGAGGATTGTCCTTTTCTCTTCAATAAAAACAGTGAGCCCCTCCCTCACACATGCAGCAGGCACACACATTTTTTCTGCAAAGAATTATTATTCAGAAAACTATCTGTTGTTTGGCAGCATCATCTGATTGAATGTTCCGTCAGGACTCAATGGGGGCTTTGCAGATTTCTCTGACAGATCTCGGTCTAAATTGACACTTTCTTGCCTGAAGTATAAAATAGTTTTGAGAGAGGAAATGCAAAGAATACAGGGAGCAATAAATAAGTAACTGAGTAGATTTTGTCTCGCTCTGAGACCCAGGTTCAGTAAACATGCTGTGTCAGGATTTTAAATTGGGTAAATTTATTTTTTTCCCCAGGCAGAAGAAACATAAAGAATAATTTAGGGAAATCTAACCCGCAGGTGTCAAGCCCCATCTGTATTATCTGAGGGTGGTGAGGAGAAAAATAGGATGAGAGGAGACGCTACTTGGATGGAAACACGATTTTGTTATTTTACAGTCAGCTGAGTCTGAGACTGATGCACTGTTGTACTGTAATAGTCAATCAATGAAGCAGTAGGGTTCAAAATGCTTATTTCCTCTGTGAGCTTTTCTTTGTATTCTGTGAAATTCTCTTTCTCTTTTCCTTTCTGTGTGTGTGTGTGTGTGTGTGCATGTGTGTGCTGACTGTGAGCTGTGTTATTTAAACAGTCCTGTGGGGAAACCAATTCAGGTATGGAGACCAGTGACTACTTAAGAAAGACAACCTCTTTCTTCTTT
>JAPZDV010000026.1:3591982-3613807 GCA_029814665.1 Acanthurus lineatus
AAAAGCTCATGGCCTCCACCCAAAAACGGTGGTTCATCATTAACAGTGATAGAGGAGGCGGCTAATAGAAAGGGATCTGAAAAAGGTCAGCTTGATAGCATCAGCAAACTAATTTATCTTCCCTACGTACTCATTTTCACTCAACTCTCACTCCAAGTTTCACTGCATTGTTTTAATATGTGTGTGTTTGTGGAGCATGTATTCATTTTTTAACTTATTTTTGAAACTTAATTTGGCTGGGCCACAAGGGCATAGAGAAGATTTGAAAGCCACCACATCCCAAATGCATAATCTATAGAAATAGTAAATATATTTCTTTAGAGTTATCTTAATGGAAATGAAAAACTGTCTATGTTTCAAATAAGTAAAATGGAATTAAAACAAAGCAGTCGGTGAATACTTTGGTTTTGTAGTCTTGCAGTCTACATTAGTCTTCCTGATTCTGGGAAACAACATATTTAGACCAGTATGCACCAGTGATGTGTGCATGTTTGCATCGTCCTATCTGCCAACACACTGCAGTCATTTCAGTTTCTCTCTCTCTCTCTCTCTCTCTCTCTTTCTGTCACACTTTCACCTTCGTGTTGTTTCTAAAAATAGTGACCACCAAATCTTATTAGCTAACGAAACATCCCTCCATTCTCCCTCTCCTTCATTGATTTAACACCTAGGAATGTTTGACAGCTGGGCTGGAGGTCATTTTTCATTCTGCATTTGGTACGCTGTGTGTGTACATATGTGTGTGTGCGTGTGCCTGCGTGTGTGCGTGCGTCTGCGTGTGTGTGTGTGTGTTTGGCACTGGCAGGTGCCAAATTGTAGGCCCATATAAGGGTGAAATATCACTGTGCAACACACATGCTCATTTGTGTATGCCAGACTGAACTGACACACACATACGCACGCACACACGTAGAAACACACCCCGACCCATTCTCACTATGACTCGTCACGTTCAGCCAGTGGTATGCAAGTTCACATTTTCCAAAAGTAAGCTTAGGTGCAGCCCACACAGATTAAAATGAGCACTTTCACACCTGTAATTTTCCTCTTTTTGATCAATGTTGAGGTACTTTGCAGCCTTTCGCTTATGGTTTTACCCTTTTGTTGATATTTCCTTTTGCTCATAACTTACCTGCATATGTATCCTTGGACTGATTGGATGCTTCAACTTGATGAACCGTTTCAAATTTGGTGTTCATGTAGACGACATTTAGAGACTGATCATCAGCGCTGCTCCTGCTTAACACAATCATGCATAGCTTGAAACTGTTTTACAGTAACTGTTAGTTGCAATGGGTATGTTCAGTAAACCCAATCCTTGGTAAGTGGTTGCATTGCTAATCAAACTGACTGTTTCAGAACATTTAACACATTTACAAACAGTGACCTTTTCTTAGGGTAACCACATGTAGGACTGCATTTAAGATGAAAGGTTTCCCGCATCCCAAACAAATACTAAAAGGGTAACCAGGGTCTTAGAAAGGGGACCAAGGGATTCCTCACAAAGCTTCTGTTTGTATTGCGTTATATGACTCAGAGCTAAAATGTGTTGCACATGCACATAGGTGTGATTATGCACAGAAAAGCTTATTTGATATCAAATTTTTGAAAGAAAAATGCAGCATTATGCAAGAATCATTGTCAGTGACAGTAAATATCTCACTCACGATGACACACAAATGTAAAAAAAACACCCATTAAAGAACTTGTCTCTGCGGTGGTCTTTATCTAAAACTACAAGTTGTTTTCTCTGATATTAGGAATAAACAAGCACTTGGAGCACTCTCTCAAATTGCTCCTGTTTGTATTGCTGTACCTGTTTTAGAGATATTCCCAAGCTTCCACCCACTGCTAGATCCAACATTGAACGAAATCACAGCATAGGCCTAATGAGGGCAGAAAAACATCCCAAATAGCTGATAAAAGGTAATCTGCCACAGCCACAGGCTTAACATCCTGAATCTCTGAGAAGTAAAGAGTGAGTAGGAGGCAGAAAGTCAGACGGTTTTATTTCTGTACCGGCAATCTTTCAGTCTTTAGACCTTTTGAGACATTAAAGATGTTGTTCCTTCATAGTTGAAAAAAAAATGTTACCTTCCCTAATGGGAGATGTGGTCTGAGGCGAAGAAGAAACACAATAGACTCAATAAAGTCACAGAAACATGAAAGATGAATAGAAACAATCCTGTAATTTACCTTTAGAACTTTTCTTCTTTTTTATAGATTCTTTTTTTAACTGAGCTTTTAACTGGCAGCAAGAAAAAAATAGATCATAAATGTTTCACATTTTTGCCTTTTTCTTTTATTTTGTCACTCAGAATTAGTTTCATTGTCTACTTATTTTCTAGTTGTACTAGTTAAGAGCTCATTCAGACAGAGTCAAGCATTGATGGCCATCGCTGCAGAGGTGTGCAACAGGGTGGGACTGTTGGCCTGTTTGTAAATCCAATGTAATCCCTTGCAGTCGTTTGTTCATTTTTGCCCATTCTGATTGGCTGATCAGCTGACTGGCCACTATAGTTTGATGTTTGGCTGCGTTTCTCCAAGAGTTGACTCTGCTTCAAATTTTCTGGCACTTTTTTGCAACCCCTTACTGCTCTCAGCACTGTACTGTTTACATTAAAACTATAAGAGAACTTGCACCCCCATATCTGATTTGAATGGGCCTTTATATTATTGACTTAATGGATGTAATCATGGAACAACAAATCTCATGAAATGTGTTGTTCTGGTTTGGCACATGACTTTTTTGTTTGCCTCACCACCAGGTGGAATTCCACTTTAACATGGATGGCAACACTGGTCGGCCACTGCCACTGGCATATTTGAGGTCTCAAGACAAAGACAGATGTCATTTTTAATATGAAAATACAGATGATCGGTCAGTGGCACTGCACCTCAAACTATGATATTTTTGGGAGGAAGCCAGGATGGTTTGAAAGGTCAAACCTAGGACTTTTACTCAGAACACACCCTTTGTTTTCTGTGTGAAATCAATAGTCAACGTTGATTTCATTTAAATTAAAAATTTAAAAACTATTAATTGTAATTCAAACTACGATCTTTACCTTAGCCTAACCAAGTAAATGTGGTACTAAAATGTAGCCAAACTGTGAGTTTGTGTTTTTTTCCTCTCCTATTTGCCCCCTCTCTCTCTTTGTCTTTGTTATGACGTGATCATCTGAAGGGAGACAGGTGTACCTGACCAGGGCGGAGCTACTACAGCTCTGGAGGAATGTTGATTAGCTAGCTCTTGTCTCTGGCCACTTTTGGTCATATGGATTATCTTTGCCTTTTTGTTAACCCCTTTTTTTATTATTGTCACCATTACGACAAATGTCAACTGATTATGACAGAACTTCATCTGACTGTTGTAACCATGATAATAAACATCACCAAATTTTTTCCTTTCCTGCATGTTAAGAACTCATAAAATGTGTCACTGGCCCAGCTGACATCTTTGATGAGTTGGGAGTCAGAATGTGTTGCCAGATGAAAAATCCTAAAAAAGATGACTTTAAATAGAGAGCAACAGTCGGGTCTAAACTTCAATCTGTCCCAAAATTTGGTTCATTACTTAACACCTGTTTCTGTAGTTTGTATTCAGTGCTCATTGGCAAATGTCAGCAAGCTAACATACTCAGGTAATAAAGACAGTGTTAGAGTGCTGAGAAATAGCATGTTTACATGTCCAGTGAGTGTGTGTTACCATGCTGACATCAGCAAGTTTCTGATGACATGCTGTGCATAATAACAGATAAAGCTGAGCAGGTTTTCTTTCCGCATTTAACAGTAAGGGAAATTGCAAAGACTTTGTGTAAATTAAGACCAAGCTGCTAGTGAGGCCTTAACCAAACTTGTCACACCAGAAACATATGAATATAGACCACTTTATGACCTGAGGAGATGTGTAAAATATTCACCTTCTGTGGGTTTTTGTTTGTTTGTTTTCTGTTTTTTTTAGTTTTTCATGAATGGTCTAGAAATGGCTTCATGCTGTGATACAATTTTTGAATTGTTATGTCAAAAACTCTTTAAAGCAGTAATCTGCAGGCATCTGCCTGCTAAAAAAGAGGAATTAATGAATTAAAAAAAAATAAAGATTTTTAAGAGACAAAACCAATGCATGTTGGTTCAGCAAAACCTTTTAGTGAACCCTGATGTGGTGAATTGATATTTTAGTAGTATTTAGTCTGACTTATGATCATTAATAAGTTGCATCACTACTTCTCAAGGTTTTTAGAAAAGGTATCCCATAATTTGCCTGAATAAATTTCCTTTGTTATTCATTTAATTATTCATGGCATTTTAAATCTTGTATACGCTCACATATGTATGTGAACAAACAATAAAACTTTGGATGAAGATGGAGCATGGAAAAATTCAAAAGAACAGAAGGGCAATATATTTTAAAGCAGAATACAGAGTTCAGTTTGACCTATAAAAGTAATACAGTGAATTTTACCAAACAGACAGGCACAGAGATGGACACCCCCCCGACACACACAAACATACACTATCCACCTCTGTGTATTCATACTGCAAAGTCGAGAGATTTCATTCATTTATATATTTTGCTAGAGTCTTTCAGCAACTACTTCATTCCAATTATCCTTATTTCTCCATAGATGTAAAAATGTTTCTAGTAATAATATTTCAAATTTTAAAAATACTCTGCTGAATGTTTAAACAAACAGTGCAACAATATTAACAGTTCCTAAATAGTTGGTTTAGGATTTATTTATTCTACAATGCACTAGGTAAAGCCTGTATTTTATGATTAATTGTGTGTGTGTGTGTGTGTGTGTCCAGCTGTAGGTGGAGTCCATCTGCAAGTGGAGATTCTGCCCTGAGCGACAAGCAGTCGCCAGCTGGCAGGGAGTCACGTACAACCCCTGGACAACACCCAGCACTGTGAAGGGAGGGCTGGGTGGGTGGGTGGGCGGACAGATGCAAGGCAGGGCAGAGACTTCTGTGTTCATACCAGCATGAATCAAGGTGCAGCCACTGGATATCACTGACACATTCATCTGCTGCTGTTCACTAAGAGTCTTTTTTTTCCACATGCTGCTGTAGGTCTGTTCCTGGCTACACACAGCCACAGGACCCCTTACATGCATTATATATGTCATTTTTGTAAGCATGTTCTCATGTGATCTGGTTAATGTTATTAAAGATAGAACTGCATGTCTGCATTATCATAAAATACTTGATTCCTCCTTTCTCTTTAGACGCCTACAATACACCTATGAGACCCACACTCTGTCATATATGGATCAAAGATATATTTTTATTAATAATAATCAGACTCTTAAAAGTTTTTCAGATTTGTTTTACAGATTTTAAAAAGAGATCAGTAAGAAATTATTTATGTTTCAGTCAAACTACCTTTTTTTGCCTGTAATGATTAGAATTTCATTTCACAATTAGATAACTAATGGTAACCTTTACATTTGTAGACCTGACATTCTTCTCATCTGTTTGCTTGTGCTCTGTGTCACCCCCACACCCCTTCATTGCGTCAGTGATGTGGGATGATAGATGTGTGCAGCCATCAGGTCAATCCCTCATGTGTGGTCTGACATGCCCCTTAGTGAGCTCAGAAGACACTGCAAGAATTCCAGGTCATCTTCATCTGAGATCTCAGATTCTAAATCTATTGTTAATTCTTCATTTAGTGTCTTTGAGATAATTTCAGCTTCAGAGCTAACAGCTCAGACTTAATATGATCAAGCAGGTGGTGCATGCCATGACGTAGTAGCAGTTAACCACAAATTAACTTCAATTATATTACACACGAAAGGGCTCACGATCAAAAAACCTTTCACGTATCCATCTGGTTCAGTGATCTACTGGGCTGTGCAAGGCCGTAAAGCTTAACACTGACTCATTTATGCACAAGAGGCTTGGGCGAATGATGTACCACAGATTAGGCCATTTAATTAATGACTGAAAAGTGAATTATGCACACTCAAAGCTCAAGATTCATTTATTAACACCACCACATCGGTGATGTTTCAAGCACATTGTTATTCAGCGTCATGTTGTTAATAAATGTATATCATCAGGCGCTTTGAGTGTGTATAATTTACTAACGCATTCTCCATAACATAGTTCCAGCGCCTGATTTCAACATGTTTGATGAAGTTCTTTGATCACTTTAATTACAGATGAAAAATTAAATTATCTTTTGATTTAAATCATTCAAATTTCCAAATTTTTTGTTTGGCTGTTTATCATTGAACTGTTTCCTGTACTTGGCAGTGTTCTCATAATGCCCGGGGGTGGAGACATTTATAATATTAGTAACCTCTTCCCAAGCCAATTAAACATCATCAGCCTGTGGAGGCCGACTCACAGTACCATAAATTTGGTGATTATGAGCCTGAACCTCCCAGAAAAATTTGGCCGGTGGTGCCGGTCTGTTCCTTCTTCAGCCATTACAAAATTGACAAATCGCTGCACCTCAGAGGTTTTAAATGGGATGAGAGGAGCTGATTTGATTGTCCATTATGAAGTTGGCTGTGACACACCTTCTAATTATCTACTCTACCTACTTTACCACTGCCCCACTGTGCGCCACAGATGTGCATTTGTGTTCACTAAATTATCAAAAAACTGGCCACACTGACATGCACTCCAAACCCACCTACTCTGATGGAAATGGTCAAATGAGACACGCACTGTTTCCACGGCATCAAACAGAATTGCTGTTTCACTTTATCAAGCCCGACATTGTGTTGATGTTAGCATCTTGTGCTATAAAGGATTCCTTTTATTTTTATGTCAATTTGTAACCATATATCCATCCCACTGCTGTCATTTTCAGTTGGTATCAAAGCTTTGGTAAAGGGTACAAGAAGCAGTTAACATCATCCACACCGACCAAAGAAATATGTTGAGTCTCCGTTTGCCGTTTCTGAAAGTTTAGCTCAGCTGCATTGATCTCATCCTTACTTTTAGTAAGTTTTGTGCCACTAATTCTAAAGGACGCAGGCTCTGTAGGTAGATAATGTCATTAGTTATTTTAATGAATGCTGAAATGCTTTTAAATTGTAACAGTCATATGTTATTGGCTTTTTTTGCATTAACTGTGCCCTTTACTAACTACTAATTTCATCATAATTCCATCCAATACTTTAGGTCACAGTTCAGGTTTGGGGACCTGATTACAAGAAATTAGATTTAATTCTTTAATGGGAGAAATATTGTCTACATTGTTGCCTGGTGTTGGATTGTAAAGTTGTGTGTTGTCTGCATAAAAGAGAACAGAGCTAGATATTGAATTGTGATTGCAAGGGAGACTGAAGGCTATTTCAAAGTGAAACTGATTTTTTTTCCAGACACTATTGGTACCAGCGACAGCACTTATGTGTAAGCTGAGCGAATGAGGTCAGTAAACACTAGTACCCAGTCTGATAATATCTTTCTTTTTCTTTATTTTTTTGTATTGTTTTTTTAAACACTTCTGAGATCATATGCGTGCTTCCAAGAAAGCACAGCCTTTTAGTACAGAGCATGAAGTGTCACAGCTAAAATATTGAACATTTTCATACTGCAGCATACAGATGGAATAAAACTGCTGCATTCCAAAAAAAAAATTGAAATGGTTGCATCATTAGTTTTGAACTAAAAGGCACATGGACGTTTTGTGAATAAAGAAGCATAAACGTTGCAGCTGATTAGCTGAAAAATGAAAAGGTGCAGCCATACTCTGTCTGGTTGAGTGTGGATTTATCCAGCAGTGTGTAGTAAGAAAATCGGCAGCTGCAATGGGATGAGTGTCAGAGCCGTCAATCAACTCAACCTTATTGAATTCATTAAAGGGTAATGAAATAATTTAGATCAAGAGCCCTTCAGCGACACATTTTGACATCGGGTCTGATTCCCGCTGGGATACCAGCTTTATGTGGACTCCTTCACAGCTATTAACATGCTGCAGTCATCAAGGTTGAAGCCAGTGGGAACAAGCCATCACTCGAAAATTCTCATTTGAAAATCTTTAGATTTTTATGTATTGGACTGAAATATTCTTGCTCATTGGGCGTTTCACTGAATTAAATTAATTTGAACTAGTTTCTAATAAGGAACAGGCACCCAGCAAAATTTAAGTGAATTAAATAAATGTCAAAGTCAGTATACAAGAAGCCCAGGAGGGTTACAAAATCTAAATTACAGAATCAATAACTACTTGGAAAAAGATGATAAGACCTGATGTGTGCTTACACGGCATGATATCTCACAAAGTTCACTGCCTTCAAATGACTTATTAATGCAAACATGCATACTGATATTACTGGATTTTGGACTGGCAGCACTGTGGTTCACTCACTGTTTGATTCCTGGAAGGGCCCATGGTGAACAGGCTAATTTGCCCGACATTTCAGCTGGAGCCTCCTGACTGTTAGAAGTGTCTGTTATCAGTATTTTTAGTCAGACTATCCCCTCAAGAGAAGTAATAGTATTCTTTTTTTTTCCAAATGAGTTAATGACCAAAAAAAATTGAGGGACAAGGCTTTTTAGTGTAAGTAAGAGCTTAGACAACATACATTGATATGCTTCTTGGTTAGCCACCCTGTGCCATGCATATTTGGTGATATAAAGCAGTGCAACAAAGTGGTGTGTCACAGTGTTGCCAAGTTGGGCGGTTTTCTGCCAAACTCTTTAGGCCTATTGTGTGTGTGTTGGGAATAGAGTTATGTATTAGAAGGCTGTTTATGGCCTTGAAAAATGAAGATTATCTGGCAACACTCGTGAATGAAGTTTACCATAGGAAAAACACCGTTAGGTACTGCAAGAGTGAACGTTGCTCATGTTTATGTTCATGCAGATGGAGATGAGTCAGAGAGAGAAGGAGAGAGGGATAAGGAGAGCAAGAACCAGATGAGAACGTGACATGTAGTCAAGACCACACAGCTGCAGTGCCAAGTCAGCTACTGTCCGGCCCACATCCATTGCAGTGAGCTCAGCAATGATTTCACATAAGCGCTGTATTGATATCCTCTAATCTAATGTGGACTCTCCCCAACCTTCTCTTTCATTTATTTATACAATAAATACTCCATTTATTTATTATCAGATTACATTTTATTTTTTAAGCTGCACACAGTATGTTTGTGTGTGATTGTGAGTGTGAAGAAGGAGAGACTGAGAGGATGGAGAAGAACAGGACAGAGAGAGAGAAAGTGGGATCAGGATAGCAAGTTGACAGATAGTGAGGAACTATTTAGTCAAGAGGAACAAAAAAACATTCAACTCATAACAAAATGGTGTCATGAATGGAGGCAGATCATAAAGACAGGATCCTAGAGTTGCTCCTGTCAGTGGGAAATTTCCATACAAAACAATGGGCAATGGAATATCACAACTATCACACCATGTTTTATACAAGATTTCTATTTTTACATAACTTTACAAGACATTTCAGCCCTCTTTGTCATGCCAAAAGGATTTTAATGCTCATATTCTCCTGCTGATCTTTACCCTTATTGTCTCATACAGTTCACTAAGTTGTTAACAATAGAATGTACCAGTGTTTTTGCCCTGTCAAAGATTCATGCTGGCATTGTTGTTTATAACAAGGAAAGCAAAGGGATTAAATTAGCAGATGACTGTAAGAACTGCATCATCTCCTTTACTCTGTCTTTCTCAACACACACACACACATATAAAAGAACACTGACCTTGTTTAAAGATGTAATTTGTTTTAGCTCAACCTTCTTGACAGGACTCTCTGAGTTGAGCTTCACATACAGAAACACACACACACACACTATCTCACAATAACTCACCCACACACAAACACACTAACACACACACACACACCAAATCTGTTTCTCTGCAGCAGCTGCTGGGTTTGCATCTTATTTCCTGAGGTATTGATTTCTTGCCTGGCATCAGGCCCTGCTCTTCCCTCGTCATTATGCCCACTCTGCCCAGAACAGAGCGGAGGACAGCCAACACTGCCGCTGGACTGGAGATTGTTTCTGTTGCACATAAACAAGAGCAGATCGATATATTGTGCACTGATGAAAATATTGTTTGTACTATACAACAGCATTTCTTTTCTGCCCTCTCTCTTTTTCTCCCTCTGTGGCTCTTTATGTTGGAAAGAATCAACTTACAGCACACAAAGGAAGGGGTGTGCTGGGAGATTAAATCCATCTCCTCTGTCTTTAGAGAACGCAGCTTGTATTTAACACTGTACAGGTGACATTTCCTGACTAAAATGTATGGGTGAATCATGATGACATACTTGAACATCAACCTAAAAATGGTGATCGATTAATTGACAACCAACTCAGCGATCACAGCCACAGAAGGTCAAAATTCTGACAGTTTCAGAAACAAAGGACCAATTCTCACTTTGCAGCTAGTTGTGACTCATATCACTGCAAAAGCAACCAGTTAGAGCATGACATAAAACGATGCAGATGACCATCTCTGAAGCTAAAAACTACTGAGGTAAAAAAGAAAGGATTTCCTACCAGAGCTAAACAAAATTATAAACCAAATGTTCTTACCAATTTGCAAGACCAAAACATTTGCTGTTTTGTGCAACATTTATCCACAAAACAATGACTGAAATGTGTTTTTTTTTTCAATTTAAGCATGATTAAAGCTTTTACAGCTGCATTTAGCCCACTCAAATTCATTTTCCAACTTCTCTAATAAATAAACCATCAATAAGCTCAATGAATCATCTGTTAAAATGCAGTGTCACCAATCTGAGTCTCTGAGCACAAGATAAGCTGACATTTTTGGAGGTACATGATTTTCACAAGATATCAGTGATGACTCTTTGCTTGGAAATGATCGCTGTCTAATAAAATCTAAACAAAGGTGTTCACAGATGTTCTTGTTTGCAATACAAATGTATAAATAATAAGAATTTTCCAGTCTGGCTTAAGACCGATAGTCAGGAGGACAGTAGGGGTACCACTGCATCTCATTCACACTATTTGAAAGTCCTATGACCGCAGTAGCAGTGGAGGAATTATTTTCTGTAAACACTCATCAAAGCAGCACTAAGCAGAGTATAAGAGAAAAAGCATGTCATTTGCATCTTTCTATTCACTTGAATTAATAAGCCGAGGATTTGTTGTTGCAGACTCTGCTATCAGCCTGATATTCTCTGCTTGTCTCTTGTTAGTGAAATGACCCATTCGCTATCTGCACATCCTCTTTGAAGTTTTTCCTTTCCCTTTGAAGAAAACTACATCCTGCAAATGATAGCTCATCTGCATAAACATGGGTTCATGCACCTCACTCACATAATTTTCTCCGACTTCCACCTTGTTTGCGGGCAGGTAGTAAAAGTTACATGAACAACTGTTTTTCCTCCGTGTGCTTTTGTTGTTTTGTTTGCTCAAGGTCGGACCCAAACTCATCTTCATTTGTAAGGATGATTAAACCTCGATTTAATTATTTTTGTTTTATTTGATTTACTTGTTTATTTTTTTTTAAGTGGAGTTCTGTTATGTAGCGTGTGGGCTCACAGAAAAGCTAATTAGTCGACTGGAACAAGCAGTGATTTGGTCTTGTTTTCATCTAAACCCTAATAAAGATGAAGTATGCACTGATACAGGCTCCGAGTCAAAGGAACAGTTAGATGTGCTGTAATTGAAGTCAATGGCAGCTCTGTGGCAATGTAATGATCGAAAAAGGAACAGGGCAAACATACCAAAAGCATATTCAGCTGAACTTAAGCACAATGGTGCTTTAAACTCCATCAAGGTCCTGACATGTTCTTGAAAACTTTTTGACTTTTTGTAGCTAATGGTAACTAGCCTCAACATTTTAATTCAATTTAAGTTTTCAGTTTTTATTCTCTGTTACACACACACTTTTTTTTTCTAACCTACCAAGCCATGGTGCTTTTGCATTTAATGACAAACTATTAAAGACTTTTCACTCAATGTTTCTAACCTTGGTAATTCAAAGCAGTAAAAACTTACAAGGATGTATTACTTATGGAGGATAATACTTGTACCAGCTTTCTTTAGTGTTTCTCAAGTATTCGCTGAAACACACAAAGGCTTTGCTGTAGTGAAGGGATGTAAGGTGATTAACAAAGTAACTGTTTTCATTCTTTAGAGACCTTGAATGTGTGAACCAGATATTATTGCAACCCACTTGTTCTTGAGGCTTTTTAATAATAATAATAAAAAAAAAAATCCCCTCCGATTGTGATGTTATAATAAAAGTCAAAGTATCATAAAGTCTCAAGCTTCCTGGGATAGTTAATAAACTTACAACATGTAATGGTAATCTGTTTGAATTTTGGGGGTTGTGTTTAATCTGTAAGTCATGCTGAAAATCTGAAGGAACACACACACACACCCGCATACACTGACACACAAGCACATATATGCGCACACTCACACACATGTGAATACACAGTTATTAACAGCAGGCCCAGGTAGGAGAAAAGCAGAGTGAAGGCACAGAGCAAACTTTATGATTTTTATTTTTTATTTATTTATTTATTTTCATTTTATCATATTTACTTGTTTTCACCATCTCTTTCCACATTTTTGTTTCAATTGGGTTCACTTGATCAAAATGCCACAAGCATAAAATAAATGAGTACAAGTCCACGCAATTAAAATGTGTTTTTTTTTTACAACATGTTCTGACTTTCATGTTAAAAAAAACACCTTCATGACAGCATATTTTCTTTTAGTAAATATTGGGGAAAAAAAGGGTCCCACAGATCAAAGCAGCCTACAAGGGTTAAATGCATTCTCCAGCCGGTGTAAAAGCTCAAGCCTTGGGCAGAATATGATTGAACGCAACAATAGCTCAAACCCCTGCATGCTGGATCAGAATGTGCAGGGGAAGGAAGGCTTTGTAAGACAGCCATATTATACCACTGTTCAGTGACTCATTAGACTGATACACTGGGCAACTTTTGAAGCCGTTTGAAAGGCAATGTAGGCAAAGGATTTCTCCCAGCAGCCTCACACTGCTTGCATGTAGATAAATTGTACTTTGCAGTTTGCAATGCAGAACTGATTTTTAAAGCCATTAATGTGACCATAGTTAACAGTTAAGGGATTTCCTGAGGCTTAACACAGACACAAACACATTATCCTTCATGCCCTATATGACACACAGTCATATAGGGCCCCTGGTCTTATGGTATGTATCCGCTGTTATGGAGCTTTGAATGCTTGAAGAAGACAGCACATTTAGCATGGATATAACAGACGGAGGAGCATTTGTGTCAGAATGAGATAGAGCAGAGATCAAACATCCAGCTGCTGATGTTTTGAGACAATGTCAGAAAGAAATGAGGGTAAAAAAAAATAGTCCCAGAATGAGAGGCAGATGGGAAGGGAGAGAAAGAAAAAAAACAAGGCCCTGCTTAAAAGGGGGAGATGATAATGAGGAGGCTGAGCCCTGCAGGTCTGAAGCTTGGACCTGTGCTCAGCTTCAATCACACACTGAGCCATACAAGTCGCTTCTCGCAGTTGCAGCATTGTGATCACTGTGCATGTCTCTGAGCGTGACCACAGAGCAGCAAACATCAGAGCAGCACTTCAGAAGTACAAGTCAGAGTTCAAAGGGGGTTCGAACCCCAACCCTTTTGACCCCCCCAATCCCTCCACGTGTTACAAACCAGATATCAAGAAAAATGGTAAAACAGAGGACTGGTTACATGCACTGCAAAAACATCACTGTATTCCCAACTAAGCTGAACCTTCTGATAGTTTTTCTTTTAGATTTAAGAGTTTTTACCAAACACACTTGGTGTCTGGAAGGCCCTGCCTTTGAGTTGTGAGGTATTTTCAAAACTGAGGGATTTGTATTGCACTAGTGTTTTGGGTTAATAGAGGGTCATAAAATATCAGTGACATCCGACATCAGAATTTTCCAGATGTAAAATATTCTGTTGACATATTTTTCATTATTATGTCAAAACAGTCGCACTTTGAGGTTGATCAAGTAGCTTTACTGGAACTTTTAGTTTTAGCCCACAGTCAGCAGAAGACTTTGCACATTTGTCATAAAACTGTTCAAATTTAGCTTTAAAAAGCTTAGAAAAGAACCAAAAATGCTGTCTTACTTTCTTGGAAATAGATATGTAAGATTGAGTGTTAGTTTTTTTTCTAAATATAATACACATGTCTCAATCCATCCTTCGCAATCAAATGTAAAGAGTAGGCTTTATATCCAATAAATTATTATTATTTATATATTCACATTAATTTCTCTGTTATTCGTAGCATCAGGGGACTATGATTACATTTGAGTCAACAATCTTGTTTTGTAAACTGAGTTGCCTACATCTGTGTTTTTGGCGTCATTAACTAAAAGAAAAAAAACTGCAGTCTATTTGTGCTTTTTAGAGATATTTAGATATTGAGATAATAGCACTTTCTTTACTCTTTAGGTCAAATAATCGTGTAGTAGTAGAATCCAATATTGTGACAACATTTTTGATAATAATGTGTGCAATAATATACAGTATTCATCATCTTTACAGCAAAACAGGTTCTCTTTACAAAGGGGTCTTTTTTAAACTTGAACTTTAATAAGTTTGATATATTTATGTGTTTTATGTCACAGGTTGCCTGACATTCTGCATTGTTTTGAAAGTGTTGAAAAGTTCTTAGTATTTTAAGACGTTTCTTGGATTCAGTGCTTCCCTGATTGTATGACAAGTGGGTTTTTGAAACTTCAAAGGGAGTCCTCAAATATGTACCTGCAATTGTGATTAGCATACATAGTTAATTTTGAGCTTCCTGAATTAAAAACTGACTCTGGGCTATGCTAATCAAAGTGTCCTGAAACAAGCCACAAAGCAAGGGGAATGTCTGAGTAGAAGTCAGGAAAAAAATATGAAATGTAAGAGTTTGGGAAAGTCTCCTTAAACTTCCTCTGCTGGTAGAGGTATTATTATCTGGTTAATTAATTATGGGTGCACATAGAAATAAATCAATTAGTTACACTGTCTATTACTATGCTGGCAGGCATGGGTTCAAAAGTTTTTGGGTAGGCTAAAGAAAGTTACAATCCTCAGAATGTTAACATAAGATGAGCAAAAATGTCTTGAAACAGGATCAAAAAGCTGAAAGGAAAAAGGGTTACAGTTACTTTAAAACTCGAGGTAATAGAGTCAACCATATTTCATATATTTGCATTTCATTTCATATTTTATACTTTGTTAAAGTTTGGTCTCTACGTGCTTACCATGTCTAAATACAGGTTTTAGATTAAGCTGAGTTGAATAGATTTCAATTGACGATAAACCCACTTATTCATAGAAGTTCCAGAAATACCTTGTGGGAGTTCTCAACTATAAAGAGCAGATAGCTTTTAACTTTTTTCTCCATTTCATTTGCTGCTTTGGAAACCTGAGTGTCAGACACAAAAATGGCCTCAGTGCTGCAGAAAAGCGGCTGAAAGCTCATATCCTCAGTAGCGAGGCTTTTATTCTGAACTGGTTTGTATAACATTGACAGATCCAGGGTGTCTGTCGCCTCACTGTCAAAGCTCTCAGGCTCATTATAGACTGCCAATGGCTTAAGAAAGAAAAACTGAACATACTGCTAGAATATACATCAACCAAAGCTGAGACTAAAGTTGTACTGTAGATATTCAATTTCTGCTGAAATAGAGTTTCATTTTCCATTAAAATTAATGTATTAGTTGTAAATTGATAACACAGACTTTTTTTATTTGATCATTTCTTGATGCATGAGAAGTTTATCTTTCTGAATTAAAGAAAATGAATTTCATCTCTAGCTTGTGCACTTGCTTGTATTTTGTATTTTTTATTCAGGTGTCTGTTAGTAAATTCATGCCTCTATTTAAAGTGTATTTCTATCCACTTCATTGATGAGAAAAAAGTATCTGTTCTTCATTTTTATGACTGAACTGCAAAACAGATGAACATAAGATAGAAATCTAAACATGACTGACAGAGTCTGCGTCAGCAGGCTGTAGATGTTTTGCAACATTATAACAACATTGGTTTATTCCCCTCTTTCCACCTCAAAAAGCCGTCACTATACATAACATTACTACAAGGAACCTCTTATCAAAAAGCATACAAACAGTTCATTATGAGTTTTTGAATGCATCAACAATCCTGTCTTTTGCAGAGAGGATAGCATCTGTGATCTCTGTTCTCAGTCTTGGTGAGTATTTCAGCCACAAGGTTGAGCTGAACAAGAACCAACACGAGCAAACAAAACTTTCTCTCCAGTTTTATTTGTAAAGGATACGAGTACAAAAATATACATATAAAAATTCTCATTGTCAACAAGATGAGAAAATACAGGGGCCCTGGATGTGTTATTAAGTTGGCAAACATGGATCACACTGACAAATAATTACAGAGGAGGATGCCTGATTCAAACAGTTTATATATCTAAAAAATTTTTTTTTTAATCTTTATCAAGGCATTGCCAAATCTGTTTCACAATCTCTCTGAATTTAAGAAACAGATTTATATCTTTGTGTAAGTAATTTCTCAGATTGAACATACAATTTGATCCTTATCTTCTTCCTCATCCTTATAAAATTATCTTTTTTGTCTGTTTATTCCATGTATAATATTTCATATATGAGTGATCAACTTGCACGTTAAGAGCCTGTTAGCAGTGTTTTTTTGCAGCTTTGGAGGTATCTGTACTGCTTTGTAGGTGATAATGATGGAGACAAGATGGTCTAACCCCATCCTTACCAAAAAGGTAGCGTTTGACATTTACAGTAGATTTACATATTCATAGGTATGTCAGAAGATGTAATCTTACATCTGGTGTAAACATTGAGATAGAAGTGTGAACCAGGTTTGATATTTCCTTTGGCCTTTCACACCCCACCACTTGCTGTCTGTGGCCAATCTTTTAAGTGGAGATTAATGGGACTTCATTGTACTGGACCTTCTTCTTCTTGACCCTCAAAAGGCTTTAACAAAATCATACATTCAATAGTTATGTGAAGAAACAATTAACATTTGTGTCTTTGAAACTGATGGATGTTACAGCTGAAAAATACCCACAAAGATATTTTAAAGGGGAAGTGCCCTCCTTCATAAAGGGTCTGTCAGGTCAGGAATTAAAGTCCCTTTACAGAAAACCTGTGTAATCAATCAGAATTAATAGAAGTAAACAACCATCTTATTACTGTCCAAGTTATTTATATGATTGGTGACTGCTGCAAAGCTGCTCTGCTTCTGATTCGTAGCTTTCTAGCTAGCTTGAAAGCATCTACCAAGCTAGAGTTTACTCATGAAAATGTGCAAGGTATAACTGTTTAATTCAGTTAACTGAAGCTGTTCTTTGGCCTGACAGCAAACAGTAATGTCATTATACTTAAGGTGAGAAGTGTGTTTTTAGACCCATACCTTTACTAAAATTTCCAACTCTGAAGAACTCGTTATTTAAGCAAACTCTGCTGTTTTAATACTCTATACACATTTCATTTCACAGTAATGAACCCATAAATCACTGATATTCATGCAGCTGCTGGTTTATTAGCAGTAACAGTAATGCTGCTTTAACTGTTTTGTGTTCAGTTATTTTTTCATTTATTTTTCTATATTTTATTTTATGTGAAGTATTCAGAGATGATAAACAGTTTATATAATAGCCTGCATAGACAACAGCTGATTTATAGTCATTCAGCTGCTGACTTGTTTAGGCACTGTGTTTGTGTTTGTGCCGACTGTGGATAATTTGTTGGAAACCTGTGGCTTTAACATACATTAAAAAAAATCATTACTCAGGTGGGGATCAGCATTGTACAGCAAGTAAAACTCAATTGGCTGACGCACACAAACAACAGCATTATAAAACACACACACACACACACACACACACACATACATACAATATCTTAATGCGCAGATGCCAAATAGCTCTCACACTTGCACACAAGCCCTCTCCCTGAATCAGCAGCATATATTTCTGCTTAACTGCTCAGAAAAGTTAAATATTACATATTGAAAAGCCAGAGAAACTATTTTAAATGACGACTGTACGCTCTCCACAGCTAAAAACACCAACCGCTAACATAATATCTACCTTATTACTGTTTCTCAGAAGAAGATAATGCTTTATGACCCTGTGAGCGAGCAAATACTCATATCAGATTCAGGGAGGGATGTGTATTAAATTACACGCTAGATAGGAAGGAATTAGATATTTAATCTGCATGCAGAAAAAGACAGAATTTTCTGAAAATACGAGGTTTTCTTGCTAACAATTTGATGGCACTTTCCACTGCATTTGGAAACCCTGTGAGCGAAGCCTGAGGGTGACGCACATTAAGATGACACTCTTCCATATTAAACACTGTTGTCTTGTCATTCTTCAATTGTTTGACAGAGAACAGGCACAGCTCTGCTTCAGTGTGTAATCTGTTACAAGTAATTGGAATACTCAGATTACAAGAAAAAACAGCTAAAAGCATTTTGTGAGATACAACCTCTGTAGCTTCATTATATGAAGAGAAAAGCAAAGGTTACCTGATTTATCCAGGTGTGTTTTGCTGAGTTTGCACGCTTGTGTTGCAACAAAGAAGTGCACATACAGTGTTTCAAGAGGTTTTTAGCCAGAACAAAGTTCCTCATTGTTGGCTGCTGAGCAGCTCTGCTACAGAGCAGATGGGGGCTGAGTGTGCCTCTTGTTTATGGGTGTCTCTACAGAATCGAGGAATTACAGTTGAACATAAAGGCAAACAACTAAAAGAAATGCTCACAGCGGAATAGTCTTTAAAGAGACTATGCAGTGAGAAGCAACAATCACAGATGTCTTAAATGGTTTGCACACACAAAACAAATTTGTACCAATTGCTCAAGCTTATTAGACCCCTGGTATATTGAAAGTTTGTTGAGCTTTGGTAGGAATTATAGTTTCATGTTTTCATGAAATTGTGGTTTTCACAAAAAATAAAGTAAGCAAAGTTCTAAATGAAAGATTTTTTATATGTATGCTTGACTGTTTCTCTAACAGTCATCCACTCCTCTTACTCATAATATTCAGTGTCTGGGGCTGTCAGTTGAGATATCAGCTGTTCTAATCAGCTGGTCACATCTGTCCAGCAGCACTGCAACACACCTTCATTGAAGATGATCATCTTTCTGCAGTCTTTTATAAAAATACATTTATTTCTACCATTGGTTCATGCTGCCATTGTGCGCACCTCCTCACTACAGCCAGTGTGTGCAGCATTTCACTGTCAGCAGAGTCATCAGTCACCACAAACACCACTGTCTGGACTTCATGGGGGGACTTAAGGCTGACCCCCCTCACTCTTAAAATCCCTCTGTTTGTCAGGGTCTGGTTTTGGTTAAGTGTCTGATGTCAGGTTCATTGAACATCCACTACAGTAGGTGATAATAAGTAAAGATAATGGTAATAATTCACTTTTCTCTTCTGATTAAACTGGTTACATGTGTTGTTCCTCACCTTGTTTTATGGGACATGCATTAAGGCCTAGTTTTTAAAATGAATCCCCTTTTTTTAAAACTTTTTTTTTTTTTTTGGGGGATCAAAATGACCAATAAGTATGAGAAGTTTAAATTCAGGAGATCCTCTTATAGCCAACAGCTGCTAGATACACTGGAATGGCTGCAATGTGCAAATAAAGACACGCATCTAAGTGCGTCAGATCTTCTTGTAACTATTACTCATTCAGAGCCTAAAATATATAGAAATAGGGCCCAGGTATTTTTTTCTTGTCCCTTATGATTGTTAAAATACATTTTTGTCACATCTCCGCTCCTTTTCATGGATCATCAATGGCTGTGGCACCATTTTTTCTTTACATATAGGAGGTGCATAAAATAGCCGTTATTGCCAGTTTTGTCAATGTGAGAGCATTAATAAAGCTGTGAATTGTCCCACTGCAACAGGTGCAAGAAAACTAACAGGAGATTAAAAAGGATGTCAACCTGTCAATCGGTGCATGCTCACACAGTCTTTAGATGGGATCGTGTAAGGTAAAACAAGAGAAAACACCTGGCTGACTGGACTACAAGTGTGTAGCATCTCTAAGGTGTCATTCAATCTATAGCTGTAACTATTTCTATTTAACTATCATTTTTTTTCTTTAAACTGTTTTCATTTACAGTTTTATTTATGAATTTTTGTTTCAAACACTCTTGTCTATTAAATGTAACATATAAAAATAAACTCACATTGTGTAAAACATAAAAACAGTGGGCCAATTGGATACAAAGTATCCACTTGTTACTGAATTCTTTCCAAGAGTCTTAGGGTCTTTCAACAGGACCAAAGGACTGCTGATCACATTAGTAGTGAGTAAATCACATAACATCTTATGCAAGCTAATCATCACAAGTTGACTTGTATTGGAAACAAGTCAGATTTTCTCTCCTCCCTGGCAGATTGTTCTCCCCTTGGTTTAATTAAGTAAATTACAACGTTAGAACAGAATAGGAGACTTATTACTACACTTGATTGGAAGTCTTAAGTGAAAGTGTCCTTAGAATGTGGGGCATTGACACACTGTTATTAAACCTATATAATCTATTGCAATCCAATTCAGGAAGTGTGCAAACCATGACCTTGAACATCATCAACGAGAAAAGCACAGAAGGGAATGAAACTTTCCTGACATCAGCCCAATAAAACTTAAACATTATGAGCTCTATTAAAGAGCTTCCGAATTTGACCACATTTGACTTTGCTTGAGTTTATGATGTTGTGGTCACTTTAAAGCTGCCGTCTCTTGCCCAGACAAGCCATGAGGGGAAGCAGGACGTCTGCCTATACACCTGTCTGCTCTCCAGCCCTCTGACATTGTTATTTTGGATAATCCTTTCTAGCCCGATTTGCTCTGCTCTGCTCCATTTTCTCTCCATCGTCTGCGCCTCCATGGCAGATTTTTAATTTGACTGCAGCCTCAGCCAAAACCCTCTCCTTTTTCTGCCTGTAATCTGAAGGAAAAGCTAATAAGGCTTTAGCTCCCCCTCTCCTCTCTCTCTCTCTCTCTCTCTCTCTCACATATGCTTTTTTTCAACATCTGTAAAGTTCATATTACAGCAAAATAAGACAACCACATCAGAGAGGGAAAGCACACACCACACCAGCTCCCACTTCACTAACTGTTATCAATTTCAGAGCAATTAAGGTCTGTGAAAGGTTTTAATTTCAGATTGGAAATTGAATTCTGTCAAGATATGATCTACATAAGGATGAGTTTCAGAGCTTAACACAATATACTGCGCTTACATGTGTGTATGATGAGGATGCAATCCAAAGACGCCTTTATCACAGGTTGACAACAGTTAATCAATATTAATGTGCTAAAATACATTAATTCCTCATGGAATCTTAATAGTAAAGAGACTTGGAGAAATGAGATTATTATTAAAAAGCTGTTGTTTGAACTAACAGACCATATGAAAACAGCAAATGTTTGTCGTGATAAGACCTCTATTTATTGATCCATTGTGAATAATTAACTTAAGAGTTGAAGTAATGGACTTTATTTTGACACCAAACAGATGAAATGTGAATGCAACGTTATATCTCAGTTTCTGCTTGGGATGTGTAACTTTTTTCCTCTACTTTTCACAACACACTCTGTTGTGCAGCTCACAGTATGTAGATGCAGAGATCTAATAGTGTGCGTGACCTGTTTTCTTAATTTTCAGAGGGAACATGGGCTTTTAAGGCCATTTTAAGGGTCAGAATCATAAGGATTTTGTCTTGACTAATGTATTTGACTCATGCTAAGAGTAAGATGCATATTTTTAAGATAATTGTACACTGCAAAATTTTTCGCCGTGAATTCACAATAAATAATTGGATAAGTTTTGCATGACTTTCACAGTAAGGATTA
>JAPZDV010000026.1:3619034-3634034 GCA_029814665.1 Acanthurus lineatus
CTTTCTTTGTGTTGATTCTACATTAATTTCATGATTTTTCATAAATAAATATCCACTATAGTCTTAAGTAGAAAAAAATGCAATTAATCGCGATTAATTACAGAATATTGTGCGATTGCATTTTTAAAACAAAAACAATTTATGACCATGTCTGTATTTACAATTATAAATATCTGTTTGTTTAGATTTACAACTATAAATATCTGTTTGTTTAGATTGTATGAAAATTGCTCACTTAAATGTGTAACATTTACATTTAAAATGTCTAAAACGATGTTACTGTTACATAATTTGACATCACCAAACACTGAGTTTCCACTCTTAAGATGCTTTGCTAGGCCTTTACTGCAACCCCCTACAGTAGCTGCTTGTGTTGTTCTTTCTGCCTTCAGTTTTGTCCTAAATAAATGAAAGGCATGCTCAATTGCCTTGCAGTCAGGTGACAGACATGAAAATTGAAGAATATATAATTTATTTGCTCCTGGGTTGCTTTCACAGTATGTTTTGGATCATTAGCCATCTGCACTGTGAAGTGCTGTTCTGTCAGTTGCGCAGCATTTGGCTGAATCTCAGCAGACAGTATAGCTCTATACATGTCAGAATTCATCCCGCTACATCTATCAGCAGTCATGTCATTAATAAACACCAGTGACCTGGTTCTACTGGCAGTCTGCATGGCATAACACTGCCTCTACCATGTTAGACTGATGATGCTGCATGATTAAGATCATGAGACATTCCCTTTCTTTTCCTAACTTTTTCTTTCCATCTTTCTGTTACAAGTTAATGTAGGTTTGTCAAACTTTTTATTTCCCTAACTGAGCAGGCTTTGTACACATGTTCTGGCGGAGTCTAATCCTTCCTTTTCTTCAGTGTTACCAGTGTTTTTGCTTCTTGTAATAAATCATGTTTATGTAGATTCATGAAAGCTTCTCGATTGAGCATCTCTATTTTGAGACAGCACTGAAAGTCATCCCTACAGTACAGTTGCAATATCACAATCCAGAAAATTTAATAAAAGTCATTTTAGACTTTGTCCATATTGCAGGGATAAAACCTTGTTTTCTATATTATTTTGAACAAAATCTCCATTACAAGTGTATGTACCTCAAAATGTGGCTTTTTTTTACAACTGAAGATTTAGCAAAATTTTAAGAAAATGACAAGGTATATATTGTGTAAGGTCATTTAGCCAAAAAATTCAGAGAAATTGTTTTTATCCTTATCACCCAGTTTTGCCGAAAGGTGTGTTTTTTGATGCAAATTGTGGCCATCAGGCCTGAGGGTTTCAACACACTTTGATTCCTTTAACGAGCCGTGTGTCACAGCTAATGTTGCCACTCCAATTGCTGAACATGTTGCCAAGTTAGCTAACTTCCTGCTGTTTCTTAGAACCCAGCATGCACCTCACCGGTTTACCTCAGGCGGTGTCTATGCCCACTGTCTCTTCCTAAATTCGCTTCCTTTGCAAGTCTTCAACTCCTCGCTGAGGTGCTTGCTCGATTCTCAAAAGCCTTAAAGTCCAAGAGTTTTTAGGTCATGTGGTAAATGATTTTGGCATTGCAGCATCTCCAAAGAAAAGTTTTAAAGGCATTTCTTTGAAGCCCCTTGTAGCTGACGGTGGTGGGCTGCATTAATGAACTTTCTCAATGTATTTTTTATGGTTCTTGATCCGCTGCTCTTTGATGCCTATGGACAGCCCATTAGACAGAACGATGACAGGCTGGTTTGACTGTAGAAGGTCATTTCCCATTTCCTTCAGTCTGCCTTGAACAGAACAGGTGGAAGCGAGACAGACTTTCAAACACCCTCACACTCTTTCAAGGGTTCTCTCTTTTTCTTTGACCACATGATATGTAATCGAGGATCATTTCTTGATACTTTTTTATATTAACCAAAGATCCCAAGCAGTGAAGAATGCATGAAGTTATGCAGGACCTCCTACTGGTTGTGAAAATATCTGCCTTTTTTTGTTAATTTGTTTAATGAATCCAAATGTATTTCATGGCAAAAACAAATTTTGAAAGTTTATATTTTAGTCTTTTTTCTATTTTAGTCTTTTTGAGTTGATTCAGTGTCCTTTTTTAATCTAAATTTGGCAGAAAGAAAAATAAATAAACACATTATAATTTTCTTAGAAAATAAATAAATAGTTGATTAAGTTTAAGCTGAGTGATTCAACAATAACTTTAAGATTCAATCAGAACATGAATGTTGATCTCCTGCATTGGTCAAACTGAGTGTTGTAAGAACAGACACAATGATTGTGACAAAAGGGAAAAACTTATTTTTTAGCTTGTTACAGACAAATTAAATAACTAAGAAAGGTTATTTTGAGCAAGAGAAAACCTTTTTTTAGTGTACCTTAATGTATCCGTTAAACCTATTTATGTTTTTTTTGTGTTTTTTGTTTTGTTTTGTTTCTATGTTCAGCGCATCTTTTTGACTCATCTGACTCATTTTCATAGACTCAGACTGAAACTGTGGTAGAATCACTGGATCAAACTTTCACTGCTCTTCTTCAAAGTTAAAAGTTACTTTGCGACATATTGTTATTCTTTAAGTTTAAGGTTAAGATGGTCACATTCAAAACATCAAGATTTTTAGAAAGAAACAGCCACACCAGAAAACATAATATACTTTTTGGATGTTAAGGTTAATAAACAAATTGTTTTCTGTGTAGAGCAACATTTAAACATTAATTGTTTTTGTTTTCTTATCCCTGTATAATGTATATTATAAGCATCCAGTGAGAAAACTTAAAAAAAAAAAACTTTGATTTGTTACAATGCTAAGTTGGTTGCAGGTCACCAGCAATGTTTAACAGTCATCTTTTGAGAGCTGATCACTCTGATAACTTAGTTGATCTGCTGATCAAAAAAAAGAAAATTAACTAAATAAAATCACATTTCTGACGACATGGTCCACAGAAGATACATCCTACAGACTTAGGCAATCCTCTGAGATTTGTCCCAGTGCCATAATGAGGCTGACAATTATGCTTTTTGAGGAGATGGATTGAGTGAAATGATATTTCATTTACACATTTAGAGGGGCATGATGATATGTCATATTTCAGATCCCAATTTTTAGTCTAAGATCTTCGTAAGGTAGAATATTGCCTGGAAAATCTGCAAGCTAATGACATCCTCACCAGTCTCAACATCATACCTGCAACAGCATTAGTATTATTATAAGTGCTTAGGCACAGTGAACATGTTAGCATACTTACATTAGCCTTTAGCTCAAATCAATGTCTATGTGTAGCCTTCCAGAGTTGCTAGCCTTTGTCTCATTTTTGTTATGCAAATGGTGTTGCTTGACTTTCCATCAGCCTAAGCTTTTTCTTTAGTGCTAATCTGGAAATCCTAGCAGGTTGAACTAAAGGGGTCATTGTGAGTATATTAGCATGCTGTATTAGTTTTGAGCTTAAAGCACCATGCAGCCTCCATGTTAACAGAGATTCTAAAAGTATAAAGAGAGTACTACTACTATAGTAATATTTCAGTCTTGTTATGAAAGTATACTTCATTCACAAAGAGTCAAAGACATCTGCAACTAATGTACAAGCCATAGTGTGAGAACACTGAGCAGCACTATATACGTCATATCTCTGGTATTAAGAACTGCCACTACAAACTAACATGGTGACTCACAGAAAACCTTGAAGGAAACAAAAAAGGCTGGTGGTCTTTTCACCTGTTTCTACTCACTCACCTTTGGTTTCTCTAGCCGGCCTCAAAAAACTGAAGAACACCCCCTCGTGTGTATTTTTATTTTCTATTCTCTCCATCCCCAAAACACCAATCATCAGTCTGATCTCTCGCTCTTTTATTTCTCACTTCTCCTTATCTGCTCACCCCTGAGTCTTTTGCTCTCAACTCAAAGGCCAAAATATTTGCTGAGGAGAGACAGGGGCACAGCAATGTGCAACACACTCCCCACAGCATACACAACGGCATCAGCAAGTCAATAACAGGACAAAGAAAAGTGAAGAAAGAGTGAACAAGGAGGAGGAAAAGAAGAAAGGGGGAAAAGGAGAGGTAACAACATTGCAGAGCCCTCGGAGGATGCAAAAACTATAATCCCTACCTCAAAACTAGTGAAAGAGGGATATACCTTCTTACAAACCCCTGTAGGAGCAAGCAGCCTAAATTCTATCACTCTGATATAAAGCAGGGTGAAACAGGGAGAGAGAACAAAAAAAAGAAAAAAAATACAGTACACCTTGCTGTTAGTTTGAAGCTAGCAACAGAAGTAGACACATGTATTCCAGCCATTCTTCCAAAGCCAGCAACAACAATAACACAAAGTTTTTGATTCATCTGAGAGTCAGGAGGACACAAAGGAAACAATGGCTTTAAGTCCCTTAAACCTTTTCAGCAAAAAACACATCAGTCTCACAGAGCCTCTTATTTAAGTCGGGAACGTTTAGACCTACTCTCTGGAAGCATAAACTACATAATTAGACGTTTTCCCAATGCACATCAACTTGTTTGGGAAATTAATTGAGTAATCTGCCATGTTTAAAGAGATTGGTTGTGGTGTCTTAAGCACTCCGAACTAATTAAAACATTCTGACTGGGTGAGTGTGGCCTGACATATGAGGCAGGGTCAGTTGCTGAGGTGGACAGTCGTTGTTTTCCTTGGCTTATTTGTGAACATATGTCCACACTCGCCTGACAGGCCGAGTTGTGGATTAGAATTGGTTAGGCATGCTTACAAGTGCCTTATTGTTATTTTAGACGTGTTTTGCTGACTCTCATTAATTCAAACTCCAAACAACAGAAAGTGCTGTTTGAGGGTATATAGAGGATTGAGTGGAATCAAAGTTGAAGGGGATTTGGTGAGAGAAAAAAAAGGAGGAAAGAAGAATAAAAGCATCTGCACACTGAAATCAGGAAGATGGAAAACAATCAGTAAAATAGTGGGGGTGAGACCATGGGAATAATACCTTTCTCACATATTCGATCATTTCTTGAGCTGCTTTTGTTTGCATATGACTGCTGTTGTTTTGAAACTCTGCTTTTAGTGAACGCAGTTCTTAGCTTGACCATTAACTGAAATGTTACATTACTATAATGTCTGTAATGCTGATACTGAAATACACAAGATAATATGTATAAGATTCTTATGTAAAAAAACAAAGAAGTTCCACAGAAATTCTTCCTGTTGAGCCAGATTCATTATCATTGTTAAAGAAATGTACATAAATGAATGTAAGTCTTCTCACAAGTTTAACATAGGTCCTAAGATTTGTTTTAGTCAAAATAGCTCTAGCAACTAATGAAATCAAGGAAACGTGTTCTTCTATTTTCACATTCTTATTTAGCTTTTTCGTAAATTAACAAATGTAATTGCTAGAGAAGTCAAGTGCTGGTTTCCAAAGAGTTGAAAATCTATTGATATGTTGTTTAGTGCATATGGAACAATTCTTCCTACTCCCCACACACCAGATTACTGAGTACTTCTTCTCTTCCGCTTGTCTTATTTTGGCCACTACATACGTCTGGCCGAATGAATCAGGCCACCTGACAATGAGCCGTCAACAGCAGATAAACACCGTCTAACCAGTTTGAGATCAATAATGCTGCCTGTGTGACATCCTGCGTTCATAATATACCCACAAAAAAGCTGAGCAACATTCAGCAGAAGCCTTTATCTACCTGAAAAATGAAAAATCTGTTGTTTGTTGGATGAACCTGAAAGCTTTATGCCGCCAGCTGATCTGCATGATGGACCCCTGCTTGAGCTGTAAAAGACCACCCAGAGATCGCAGTCATCGTGCCCTTATCCTGCACTGCGTGCTGCAATAGTTACAGTCCTTTCAGCATAATAGATCCATGGGGCATTCCAGAGTCTATTCTTATTAGGAAATATCTAACTTTCAACAACAGGTGTAAGCATTCATGAACTATCATTATCATTGAACTGTTTATTGTCATTGAAATCTTTGGCAATAATGTGGATCTATTGTCGGTTTGTATTCTAACTTGCCTCAATCATTGGTTTCTCTCTATCCCTTTCACCTTTGATTTTAATAATCAGTCTCAAAGTGTCTTGACTAATTGAACCAATCAATTATGATAATCAGTTCATCATTCAGGAACTATATACCAAAAAATTAAATGTTTCAACACAGGTTTAAGTATTATCTTTTTTCTGTCATCACTGCGGACTCCACCATAATGTTTAATCATTTGTTTGCAGACTGTTTCCTCATCCAGTGAACCATCTTAAATGAGAAGTATATCAACCCCCTTACCTGTATTATTTCTCTTCTATTGTTGCAGTATTGAGCTTAAATCACCTTCCTGCCAAATCAAAGTCTTGTCTGTGGGTATTTGTTAATCTGTTTTCCCAATGTGATCAATACTTGTATCTAATAAAGCTTCTGCATTGTTGCTTGCAGGTTGTCTTCTGCAATCTAAATTTAGACTTTGGTTCCTTTGGTCTAGAAAGTTCTTCGTTTCTAAGTTCCTCTTAAAGTTTCCCTGAAGAATATATTTAAAAAATGCCCAGGATTCACAGCTAATAAAGAACTCAAGATTAAAGCTTTATGCCGGCATACAACATTTCCTTAAGGCACTCTATGGTTGTTTATGCCCTCAGTTAACTTAAAAGTGTGACTATGGATTGGTTACCGTGACATCCTCTACACCAAAAAACTTTGATGGAATTTGACAAAACTTGCAGGAAAAAAAAAGTGCCTCACCTTTGTGTCGGTTCCGTCTTAACCCTGGGGCGAGTGCTGCAGATGGATAATGCTTCTGTAGGGGGATTTTGGTCCGGAAGGGTTCTGCATTCACAGGGTTGATAGGTTTACTTTTCCTTGTTTTCTTCATGTAATAGAGTTCAGTTTGAAACCCAATAACCTGCAGGAGAGCTTAACACAGGTCTCGCATATAATTTAAGAGTCTTCATGTGATGATTTGCTCTGACCACAGGGAGGTCAGAGAGTTTCAATAGCTTTCTGTGATAGATGTGTGGGGAGGAGGATAAGACTTCACATGAATTTGGACTGCAAATAGATTTGACTTACTTACATAGATATCTCTGGACTCCAGGGACAGAGAAAATCTGTTATGTGCAATGGAGAGTGAGAAAGTTTTGAAAACCCTTGAAAATACATAAATATCTATCCAACTTGCTTGGCCAAATATATTTTGGGGGAATAATAAAACCTCTGGGCTTGCTGATGTTTCACTAACTTCTGTGACTCAGTATGGTGTCTTTCATTGGTCTTTCTACAAAAAATAAATGTTTTTTAAGGTTTTCATATTCCATGTCTTATGGATAGATAAAGGTAAATGGGCATCTACTGCAGCTGATAATGCAAATTGAACCTGTCATAATATTTGCTTAGTTAAACAGTTAAGTAGTAAGTAATAGCACAAAAATGACATATTTATATGGTTGTCATCATCCTGCTTACATTGAATAATAGCCTGAAAATGTGCAGATGAAGGAAGGAAACACCAACACAAGAAAAGCTAATATTAAATGAATAACAATCAATAATTATCATCATTCCTGGACTATGTAGTAAAGTTACAGCTACCTGTTTATATGAATTGAATTGAAACAAACATTAAGCTTTGATCTGCAGTCTGCTGTTGGCAATGCATCAGAGGATGCCAGACCCCCCCCCCAGGCTCCCACCACAGGAGAGGAGCTGAGCTCAGGGTTCGGGTAAGGCCTCATCTCTGTCTCCTGCTCTGGCATGTGAAGGCATTCATTTAAGGCAACTAAACACATAATTTGAAGATTAAAATTGCCTTTACATCACAAAAAAGATACTAAAGTAATTTTGTTTCTCACTTTAGAAGTTTGAAATTCTTATTTCAGTTTAGCTTTCTACTGCTACAGCAGTAGCAACCTTTGCTCTAATCCAGGGCATGTAAGTTTACTACATTCCACAAACTGCACAGCACGAAGCAACATGTAATTTTAACTTATTATAGTTATTATGGTCTTGCTTCACCATTGTAAATATTGCCCTTTTCTGTGCTAAAGTAATAATTACCTTTTTCTTTATCAAACCAAGATCATGACATTCTGTAGCCTTGAACCTGCAGTGACTGATTTTTTGGGCCACTTGAAGGCAACAGAAATAATTTGAGAACACAGCACTGAGCCATCATCCATCCCCTTTAAAGCTGTTACAGAGAACTTGTTTGCAAGCAGGTGCTCATTTACTTATCCAGCAGTTATGGACCAACTTTATCATTTATTTAGAGTTGTATCTGTGATGACTTGGGAAATATTAAGACCATATTCACTCTGTTCTTGGTCTCTAATGCATTCTCACCAGATTATTCCTTGACAGAAATGATCAGACAAACCTTACATTTGAAGCACAAACTGACATTTTAGACAAAAACCATTAAAAAGTGAATCATGATTTAGCTTATAAGTGGAAATAACATGACGAAAGATGTTTTGCAGATACATCCATTTTGTTCTCACTTTGTACCTGCTGCTAAAAGTATGCAGATGCTTTTGATTTGAGTGAATTTCTCAAAATGTTTATTTTTAAGAAAAGTAATGGGAAGCATTACACTTCTTACAAAACCCATTTGCTAATGCAAATCAGTTGCATAAAAACATGATTTTTTTGGAAACAGGATTGAGGAAAAGTCAGGTAAAAAAACAAGTTTGCATCCTTTCTCTCATCTTTTTCTTCTCCTATCTTCTTCAGCTCTTATTCGGACCATGTTTCTCTCTTCCACCTCTGACCCTTTTATCTCTTTCAATCCTTTCACCATCCCGCTGGTTTTTCTCTGTCAGGCTGTGATGAGTGAAAAACAAGTGAGGCCATTTGGTTGATGTCATACTGTGTGTGTGTGTGTTTGTGTTTGTGTGATGGTCTCCTTTCTACAACAGTTTTATTCTGACATCAATGGGTTTATTGATTTGATGAAACAGTGAAGGTATGTGGAAAGGTTGTGTCTATGATATTTGTATTTTTTTTAGTTAACACACACAGACACACACTCATACACAGAGACAGAGACAGTATGTTTTATACACCACACCTATACAAAATGTTAAAGTGAGTACATAATGGAAAATAAAATCTGATTCTCAGCCAACCTAAATGCAATTTTTCCAGACATCCATTTTGGAGCCTGTAGATATGACTTATTCATCTTCTTGGGGAAATTTCATGTAGATGTGATTTTTTAAAATTCATTATGATGAATAGTTTGAAATAAAAAAAGCAGGATTTTCCAATTAGATTGTCCCAAGCTGGCCTTTTTCATCATCCCTCATCTCTCATAATTACCATCTCTCTGCCTTCCTTCTCCCTCTCTTGTTTTTTCATTTCTTCTCCATTCGCTCTCCTTGGCTCTGTGGTTTGGTCTGTTTGTCTTTCTTTACATCCTGCTATTGCCATACTTTGTTCTTTCTCTCTCTGCCCAACCCTTATGCACTCAAACCCTCTCTCTTCTTGTCTGATTCATTTTTTTCCTCACTCTTTTTCTATCTTTCTTTCTCCTCACTTCACCTTCCATCAATATTTCTTGTTCTTGTCTTGTTCACCGGCATGTCCTTGTTTAACTCACCCAGTGTCCACTTGCCTTTCTCTTTTTTATGTCTTTTCAAAAGTCCCCCTTTATTCTTCCATTTTCTCTCTCACCATACACACACACACACACGCAAGCACACTGTCTGCCCTTTCACGTTTTGGCCTATACGACACTCGCCACATAAAGCCTGCAAACAAATGTGTGTGTTTGTGTGTGTGTGTGTGTGTGTGTGTGTAGGGCCTAACATCAGTAAAGGCTACAGCCCCCTTTTTCTCCCCAGCTACTCACTTATATAAATTAAAAACATTAATCAGATTAAGGCTGGAGTGTCAGGTGTGGCATGGGGCCAGCATCTCCATTTCCCTTCCGCAGCGAAGGAGAGGGAGCGAGGGCGAGATGGAGAACGGGAGAGAAAACAGGAGGGAACACATCTCAAAGGGCAGGAGGAGGGTAGGAAGAGAGAAGAGTGAGACCCCCTTCCTACATCTGATTTAGGAATTTGTTCACTGATCCATAGCTGCTAAAAAATCCACCTTAAACAACAAAAATGGTTAACCATGAAAGATAAAGTTCCAAAGTCAGCTATGTCTTTTTGATGCATAATATACATTTGCACAATATGGCAACATATTCTGAATAGGAGAAAAATGTATAGTTAAATATCTTTGACATGAAAACAAAAGACAACAAATGCTCTAAAGCTCAACTTGAACTATACTGTAAGGACAGCTTTTTGGCTTCCTCTTCAAATTAAAGTTGAAATTATTCCAAATAAAATTTTAATGTTTGGCAGGTGCCTATTCCTTAAAACTTTTTAGTCATTTTTGCTTAATTACCCGGAGAAGTGAAAACCTGAAAACTGTGCAGGTAATAAAACAGCAGTGCAGCCCAAGAATCCCCACTCAATGAGACAGTGGTGCAGTGCATTATTAGTCACTTTTGTTTCCTGGAATATTCTACCTCCCTTCCAGGTCACTCCATCTGATTTTGTTGCTCTCTCTCTCTGACAATTCATTTTTGTATTTCCTGTCTTTTTTTTCACAGTCAGAACTCATAATTCTTCAATCGACAGATGGAACAAAAAGGCTTAATGGTGTTCCCCCGTGCCTCTGTCTGCTCTCCAGAGAAGGTCTGGATGTCAATCTTTCATTTCATTCTCTCGGTTTAATGTTTTTCTACCTTTTTATTCTACCAATTTACCCATTTCTGTTTTTGGAAATCACAAAATGTCTTCTCTATATGAGTTGTGTGTGTGAGGGAGGCTGTGGAACACAATATGAATTCACAGACACACACATAGAGGCTACTGCAGATGGTAACACACCTAACAGTACACACACACACACACACACACACACACACACAGAGGGGGTTTTATCAGCAGTTCCACAGAGACAATAAAAAACAAGATAAAAGCAGTCATGGATGGTAATGGAGTAACCTGAATCTCTCTCTCTCTCTCACTAACACACACACACACGCATGCACGTGCACACACGCACACACACAAACATTGCATACAGAGAGTGGGAAAGTCCCTAAAATCCCTTCAGAACAGAATAGCCTTAGTAAATCACCATCAATCCTGCTTGTTTTCACGCAACAACTCAAGTGCCACTTCTTCAGGAAGAGAAAGTATTCCGCTTCCAGTTTAGTCCATTATTCATGTGTTTTACTGATGAAGAGCTCGAGAGGCAGCGAGAAATAAGGAATGCGAGGCGGAGGGAGACAAAAAGAAGAAGGATGAAGGTAACGAAAAAGAGGAAGCGAGAGACGTACCTGGTGTTGCTGTGGTCAGCATACTATTGTCTTAATTGGAGTGACATACTGCAAACGACAGACGTGGTAGTTCAACTAGGAATTATGTCAGGAGTAGGAAAAGGTTTTACAAGAGACAAAGACAGAGAGAGGAAACGAGTATTGTGTCTCTCAACAGCTTTGTATTATTTTAATATATCAAATCAGGCGTGTTAACCCTTAACTTGTTCTAACATGGTTTGAATCCATGTTCGCCTGCTGTCAGTCCTCTTCCTCTCTGCATTTGTTTGTGTAATGCTGCATTTTAATGGGGAAATCACTGTGACCTTTAGGTCAGTGGAATAGACAGCGTGCCTTCTAAAGAGCAACTCCATCCTTTTATTTATCTATTTACTTTTAGCTTGAACACAATGCTCCACAAATTCAAAATGAGGGTTTAAAAGACATAATTGCAGTAAATTAAATAGGACATTTGTTGCAAAAGCTACATACAGAGGCTGCAATCAGTAAATAGTGTAATAAAGTGACTATGCATGTAGTTTACTTTTAGTGCATGTCTAGTTTGAGACAAGGCAGTTTTGATATTAATTATTAATTATTACATTAATATAGAATCCAAAAAAACAAAACTTTTTTTCATTCAGTACTTTTTAATACTGTTTACCAAAGTGAGAGTCCTTATTTGTTTAGAAGAAGAGGAAACAATGTAAAGTGTTGACACAACTTCAACCTTACCCTTTTTTATTCAGCTAGAAAGGAAATGAATAAAACCTGCTTTAGAGAGACGGTTTGCTATTCTTCAATTAGAATAATTTAATCTAAAAGGTTAAATTTCAACTTAATATTACAGAATTTAATCAATATGATGGTTTGAATTGACTTAAACGCTGCAAAATCTTCATTTTTGTATAAAATGAATGCTGGTTTTGAGAGGCTTAAACTTCAGTGTGATGAGTAAAATGCCATGCAGAACTTTATAATTCTGTGCTTAAAGTTTCATCACAGCCTCCCACAGTTCACTCCAGTTGGAACACTGTCTTCCCCTCACTCTCTCCATTTACAGTAAGAGTTTAGCTGTCCTCCCTCCCTCTCTCCTCTTTGTCTGCTCTGTAGATAGTAGATATGCCAGTTTAAAAAGAAGGGTTGCCCTCCCACCGCAGTCCATCCATCACAGCCTGGCAAGCTGGCACTAAGCTGCTCCTCGTTTGACATTTACCTCCCCTCGACTTCTCATTTTTGGCCTTCCCATTGTTTGATCTGTTCCCCTTTTTTTAGATGAGTCATGCATTGCATTGCTAATGTATTAGCAGCCTCCTCTTGCAGTGCATGGACACAGAACTCTGTTTTATGCAGAAGTACATTATACACAACATCTACACATGCATATTTTTGTATCCTTATTTCCACTTAGTCCAACAAGATACAAGTGTGAAGTCTGGAAGAGGCAGACAGATGGAGGGATGGATGCAAAGAGAACATATTTATTCATTCCTGTGGGTAAACTGAGGGCACATAGCTACATATTTATAGAGATGTATTTTGATATACAACATCCTCGCCTCCTGTAAAAGATGCAAATCCTTCTATTGACAAGACTGCATTTCTTAAAGCATAAACCACAAATCAAAGCAACCCATTTTCTACCATTAAAGTCAGATGTCCATTAAGAACAAATAGGAACATCCACAACTTTTGATCCAAAGAGCAGTCAGGCTGATGCAAAGTCCTCATTACTGACAGCTTCATTCAAAAAGTTGTCTGAACTCTGTGGTCGAGGCTTCTGGTTAGACTCTTTGCAGGGAAAAAAGCCCATAGAGAAGTTTCTCATTCCACATTTGCTTTGGAAGAGATTCTTTCACAATCTAGGCTGATGTGATGTGATAAAAAGAAAAGTCTAGCATTTTGGGAAAATGCACTTCTTGCCATGAGTTAGCTGCAAAGATCAATACTTCTGTCCATCCAATATGAAGCTTGAACCAAGCATGTTTGCTTAGCACAGTGTAAGGGCTGGGAACAGGGAAAAGTAAAAGTAGATATAAGAAATTCTGTCTCACAGCATCTCTAGAACTTACTAAATAACACATTATTATATATTTCTTATTCCATTAAAACCTAAAACACAATGTTTGTTATTGTTTTTTTTTGGTGTTT
Organism: Acanthurus lineatus; assembly: GCA_029814665.1. NCBI lineage: Eukaryota > Metazoa > Chordata > Actinopteri > Acanthuriformes > Acanthuridae > Acanthurus > Acanthurus lineatus. The sequence goes on from JAPZDV010000026.1 coordinate 3,632,477, forward strand.
ACATGGTAAGGGGATCTGTTTCTTGATCGGGACTCCTGACTTTTCTGAATCTTTACGTCACTGATGTGACAAAAGTCTGATATTGACTGGTCACAGACAATAAAATTGCAGTTTTTTTGAAAAAGAAGGTTTATTTTGCCATAAAGAAAAAGCCACCTTGACTATGTGTAATAAAACATTTAATTAAATGCATCATATTCAACGTTTCCAGTGTGTAAAATGCCATCATTAAGCCATTAGACGTGGAGTGACATTAAAGAGCGTTTGACAACAATTTTAATTTGAGAGTTTACAAAGATAGCATAATAATTTCAGCCAACATCTAATTGCGTAATATAGTACACAGCTACAGGTTATTATACTGGTTATTGTCATTTGCAAGAACACTTACGCTCCAGGTGAAGTCAATCAATCTCCAAACCCATATGAGTTTAATTTTATGTATCTGCTGTTTAACCAGATGGCAGAGAATATATGAAGATGCTGTTGGTTTCAATATAGTTTGCTTGGAAGTCTGCACAAACTTAATTGACTTAAAATCTATCATACATGAAACCTAGGATGTTGTCAAACTTTACTTTTAAACTAGTGTCTTTATTTTTCAAAAAATACTAAACATTATCCAATCACACCAAATTAGAGATCTGTCCAGTCATATAGTTATCACATCATTACAACCTACATTAACAGGAAGATGTATTAAAATATTTTGACATTTAACACTGTCTTCAAGTCTAAATGTCCGTTGTAGAGGACAAGTGAAGAACATAAAAGGTGTTGCAAAAGTAATAAAGGCACAAGTTTCCATGAGAAAAGGGCAGAAAGGGAACAGAAAGAAATCTGAGTGTTAACATCTTGTTCTGAAGCAGGAAATGGAAAGCGAAAAGCCCATTAACACAGACATTAGACACAAGTAATTACGACATTTCATTAAATATGAATGCATGTCTCTTTTCCATTTAACATCTATCCATCTTTTTAGTGCAAAGGTGCTTGACAGACAAAGCCGAAGGTGTAAGTCACGCCATCAAACGAAGAACGTTCTGACTTCTAATGTGCTGTCTTTGTTTCTTGTCTCTAGAAATGGCACACACACACTTAAATGCCTTCCTCATTCATCCATCCTTCCAGTTACATCCATCACATGCATACAGAACATCCTGCCCTGTGTCTCAGGCCAGCTGGGTCTCTGCATACAGTCATAATCGAAGAATATGGGTGTATAAATTTAGTTTTCAGGTCAAATAAAAAAGTTTGAGGTCTAATTTTTTCTTTGAACTCTTTTGCATGCTTTTGTACTCAATGAACTGTTGACTGTGAGTTCACATGGGCCCCATAGATTAAGGAGTTAAGTCAACTGACATAGAGGACAAATCCTGAGAAATACACATGGGGACCGGTGCCACGTGGCAGACTAGCTTTTTATAACTTAGCCTTATAGAGAAACTGGATTACAGTGTCTTGATTAATGCTCATATTTTCCATTCTTGGATAATCTCTCTGATGTTCCTCATCACAGGACTTGCTGTGGGTTGGCTCCACTATCTTCAACACTCGG
>JAPZDV010000026.1:3636702-3652243 GCA_029814665.1 Acanthurus lineatus
TGGGGGTGGGGGGGGGGGGGGCGGTGGGGGGGGGGGGCGCCCGCCCCGCGCCCCGGGTGTCTGTGTGAAGGTGAAAGCTACTCAGACTGGAGTAACTCTGAAAGAATAATAATAATAATAATAGTAATAATAATAATAATAATAATAATAATAATAATAATAAACATGAACATATGTTCACTGTCCAGTCTCTTTGGTTTGGATTTGAAATTTCTGTGTGGAGTAGCTCATTTTTTCATTTCGCCATTCTTGCCATTTTTGCCCACCTTTTTCTATTGAGCTATGTTTCAAAACTCACAGGACACAAAACTGTAATAGTCTTTAACTGCTCCTGTTGAGTCTTTTGTCTACATGACACTCAAAATGTTATCAATTATACTGTAATTGAGATTTAGAAAAAAAATGATTTCATGGAGTAAGGGTGAGTGGTATTACTTTTCTTTGCAAAGTCTGAATTGGCCCTTCAGGTTGGTTTTCTTGATTTTTACCCTCATATTATTTAATGACTACAGTTTAGAGCATGTAACAGGTTCTAACTGTTGGACAGATTTCTGACAGAAGTGTTAAAAAAACTAAAATCCTTTATATCTTGTAGATTTTAACGACTCACAGGCTTATGTACAAGCAAAGTGTAACTCCAGTAACCTTGGTCTAAATAGTCGGAGACTCGGAAATTTATCTATTTACAAGAGTAACACTTCAGCTAGCATTAACTTCCTAAGAACCATATGTCATGTTAATCAACAAAAAATAATAATATTTTATTTTTAGATATGTTTCATTGTCTTTTACTTCCTTTTTTATTGTTTACACTTTTTTCTTTCATTTCCCTAGTTTCCTTCCTCTTGTGATTACTTGTCCTGCTCTAATGTGTTCCACCTGTGTTAATTACCCCACCTGTGCCTCATTACTTCCTGTGTGTATATGGTCTGTGTTTCCCTCTTGTTTATGTCAGTTTGTTTGTTTGCTTTCCCTGATTCTGTTCTGTGTCCTTGTCTTTGTCCTGTCTGATTTTCAACAATTTCCCTGTTTGATGTTTTATTCAGTTTTTGTATTTTCTTGGTTTAGTATTTCATTCATTGCTCTGAAAGTTTTTTTGCTTACTCATCAATTATTTATTTATTTATTGCCTTTAGTTTGCTATTTTCTGACTTGGTGTCTTTGCTTTTGGGGTCTTTTTAGTTAACTGTGACAGATTTGTTGTATTTGTTTGTTTTTAAGCAGCTGGTTTTTGATCAGTTCTCTCTTTTAATTTTGAAGAGGTTTTTTTGTTGGTTTAGGTTTTTCCATGGATGTGTTTCAGGTTTAAAGTAAGAATTAAAATTACCATATAACCCAATACTTAAAGGATTTCTTTTGAGACTCTTATTGGGAGCGAGTGTGTCCGAAACAATAGTAACTGATATAACTGTATAATTTGTTAACCATGAAACAACCTTCTTATCACTAGATGTGTGGTATCCCCTGTTTTCGGTTGTAACAAAAACATTAACAATGCTTTGTTGCACAGAGAGTACCCTCCCTAAAGTCTTAAACTTGTGCTGACAAAAATGGACAGCACTTCTACATCTTCGTTCTGAATAGTACTTGAAAAGGGAAAAAATGTTGATTTTCTTTATGTATTATTAAATGTTAAAATCCTTTGTCCTAAAAACAGCAATTAGCATATGACACATTATGACTTGTATTTAAATTCTATTGCATATATTTTTGTAATCTGGATCTCAATTTGGACAATTTTAAAACAATAACCTTGTCTTAAAAAGACACATTGTTGCTATGCCCATGGTATTGCTCTATGAAGTAGAAAGACTTTCCCTGAGATGTGAAGAATTAGTCATAAAAAAACCTTTATGACAGATCAGTGAAGCTGTGTGGGCAACTGATGTTCAGTTGTGTGAAAACTCTCCCTAAACTACAAGGGAACAAGTCTCTGATTTAATCAAAATTCTTTTAGAAACATCAGTGGGAACAACATTATTTGACATCGTGCATCATATGTGACTGCTGAATCACAGGAAGATCTGACTCACCTTCACAGCTTTGGCATTACTTTACTTTTTAACTTTTCCTTCTTTTTCTCCTACATCTTGTTAGAGAAACTTTAAACACATACTTTGAAAACTTATATAACAAATAATCTAGCTGGCAGATACAGTGCAGTTTATCTACTTGTTCAAGGTAAAAATTTATGGTATCATGTGTTTTTTGTTTTCAGAATTAATTAATTCATAAGCAAAACAAAAAGGACTGATGAAAAGTAAACAGAATGAAAATGACAGACTGACATCTAATAGAAATGTGTCTATTTTGCACATAACCTTCATCCTAATAAATACAGAGATTAATGCTGCAAATCTTGGGCTAATCTGCAAATCATCTGTTCCTGTGGATTCATTGAATAAAAATGGATCTAAAATTAAGACAGCTGCACTGAACATGACACAACACCAAATGGCTTTTCAGTGGTGAAAAAGAAAGTCATGAAAAACTGATTAGGTGCTGATGAGCACTGCAAAACTCTCAGCTGTGCCCACTTGAGTACCAGCACAAGAGGAAATTTAAAGAATGTTTATGAAATCAAAATAATGCTTTTAGCAGAACTTGCATTTTTTTTCCTGACTCCAGGAAAAGTGCTCCTTAAACAAAGAAAGTTTTTTATTTCTATTACTGTAAAGCAAAGTAAAATCAATGTAATTGAGTTCAGGAGAGTCATGTTGTGGGTTTAAGTGTCATTAAAGGGGACGTCAGTCATCACAGTAACATCAGTAGACATCAGGTTAAGATCAGAGAACAGAAAAGGAAATAAACAGCTGTGGCCCAGACAGTCTGATTTTTTTGTCAACATTGTCACCTGACTTCCTTTTTGTTCCCACCATAATTACTGTAGAAAAGTGTCTCCATGGTCAGATCACTCTGTCTAATTATCTACAGCCAATCACAGCATAATTAAGGCTGAGATAAAGCCTTTCTGCAGTAAGTTCACTTTCAGTTCACATTCTTCATGGAAGCTGCGGTAAGACTACACTAGTCTAAAACAACGTCTGCCTGTTTGAATGTGCAGTGGAGTGTGGTGAATATTTTATCCTATGAGGACCTTGTGGGTGCACAAAACTCCTTTTCTTGACTTGTTACATAAGTTGAAAAGATGTGTAACCCGCTAAGGCAAGGGTTTTATTCTTCTTTAACAAGGCTTCCTCTCAGTATACCTAATCCGACTCCATAAGGCCTTACTTTTCTCTCTATCTTTCTGTCTCTTCTCCTTTCTCTCTCACGGGGCTTGTAATGCTTTGAGTCCAATTTCATACACTCTGTTTCCTCCTTTTTATTACCCTCGCTCTCCCTCTTTCACTCTTGCTCTCCCTTCTCTCAACTCTCCCTTCCTCCTCCCCTTCATCACACAATTTGGTCCAGTGGTAATAACCCGGAATGTCGACAACAAATCATCTCCTGTGTTCCAAAGGTTCCCTGCATGATGCACGCTGACCTTACACACTCAGGAGCAAATAGTAAGAAATGAGAAACTTAGCGGCTGGAAATTGCTCTGTCTTGTAACCTAGGTAGCATGATAGAGCATCAGTGCAGCGAGAGGACAAGTGTTGGAATCTCATGCCTTTTAAAATAGAAATAGTTTGACTTCAAATTGTGTCTAGACATTCACGATTGGTGGGTGGGGGAGGGGGCTGTCTTGGTGACCTAGACGGCCCATTTATGTGCAGTTGTCAGTGTTATTGAAGGTTTTATATGACAAGATGCAGTAGTTAATTTAACAAACAATTTATTAGTCTGCAGACATTTTCTGGACACATAATCTGATGCATAACACATCTCATACACTAATCAGTCATATTTACTGATTTGAGACCAGTTAGTTTGGGGCTACATTAAGGATTGCAATCAGGTGTTCAAAGGCATTTTGTAGAATGACTTGATGACTTTCACTGTGTCTACTTGACTATATAAACATACTTAACATCTTTTTCTTAATTTATTTATTTAAATGTGGTACATTTTTGGTGAGCATTTTTTTTCTTATTCTTTTTTCTATAGTAGTCACACATTCATTTACATTCTATAATTAGTTTTCACTGTTTGCAGAAACTGCCATTTTATGCTGGATTTAGATTGGATTACATGCTGCATCGTTTCCTGTAAATCCTTCATGCATGTGAAGGCAGAGCTACGTTTTTGCAATTTTCTGTTACTGTTAACAGTGTTTACTGTTCCCTGTCTTTACCCCATGTCAGAGCTGCATTATAATACTGTCTCCTAATGCAAACTAAAGTCTTCTTTTGTTTTTTTTTAATACTGACATTTTTGTGATTTCATCAGCCTCTCAAATTTCTAGGTTTATGAAAGGCAAAGCCAGCATTTGTCATTTCTTATCCCGTGTAGTTATATTTTTGGTTTCCCTTTATGTTTCATTGTCCTGTACTGCCTGTTTTATTTTGATATTCACATCTTGTCTTGTTTCTGGCCCTGCACTTCCTGTCTTTGTTTGTTTCCCTCCTTTGTGATTACCTGTCCCACCCTAATGTGTTTCACCTGTGTCTGGTGTCTCCCCTCCCCCACAGTGTATAGTCTCTGTGTTCCTTTCGTTCTGTGCCAGTTTGTCTGACGCTTTATCAATGTCTTAGTGCTCCCTTGGAATTGCTGTGAGCCATTTAAGATTTTGACTAGTTTTTGGATTTTTGACTTTGCCTCTTTGCCTGCTGTTTTTTGTACTTCGGCCTGTGTACCAACCTGGTTTTACAATTAAAGACTAATTTTTAATTTCCCCTGCTGTGTCTCAGTCTGCATTTGGGTCCGAGCCTGTGGCTCAGCCTTTGTAAAAGCAATATTATATATATATATATTTTTTGTTAGGTTAACATTGTTAAACAGCAGCAGCTTGATTATATTAGGAAGAGATTGCTGACTTTGGCTTTCACTTTTGTTTTAGATTGGACAAAAACCACAGTCTGCTGGGTGAAGGCCCTATGTGACCTGCACCAAACTAAAGACAGCTCAAGTCAGCTGGAGCATTTGCTGTGGCCTAATAACATGGACTCACATTAGAGTTTCTTTAGCCAGGTGCATGTCATACAGTTGCAATAGAACACCTTTTATAGCAAGAGGCATAACAAAATGCTGGTAAGCTATTTGATGCCCTGCTGTAGTACTGAACTGCACTTGCAGTTGCCATCATTGACCACAAGTGTCATCAAATAAAAAAGGTGGATATCTTAAGATTTAAAACTGTGAATTAACGAGGTGAAATCAATAATTATTAACAAGTTGGTGTCAGTGGATCTAGTTATCCTACCATAAAATTTCAATGTAATGAACATGGGATATCATTCTACAATTTTCACAAAACTATGCTTTACTTTGAGTAATGCAGCAGTTATTTATCAAATTGCGCAATCATATCAATTGATAGTGAGATTGGTGATATAAAATGGGTAGACAGTCATCTCTAATGCAATGTGTGTGAACTGTTTATTGAAATGGTTTTACTGTGATGTTTAGTTGTGTCATTTTGAACAAGTAATTTTAGTTTAATGAAAAAAAAGATCTTTGCTTGCAAATAGTACACATAGACCAAATGAATTAATGGGTAAGAGTTTTGAAAAATGTGCATTTTTGATCCTTCATTGTGAGTTTTGTGTCTAGAGTTTTGAAAAAAAAAATGACATCAAGGTTCTGAAACCAGTGCCAAAGTGACTGTTAAAAACTGTAGTAGTACACAGGAGAATATGTGCCACTGATTTTTAATATGAGGTACACTTCAAGCTTGCCAAATGTAGAGTTCCTCTGCTTTAATCTGCAGCTGTGGAGGCTACAACTGCAGAACATCAGCATTCATGGTTTACAAATGAGCTCCAGTCAGCTCAGTCTGTTGAAATAAGCTGGTTACAAAGTTTTTGGCAGGCTTTTGCTTCATGAGATGTACAGTAAAGGACTGACTAGTTGAACACTGACCCAGACTTGATTTTCAGATTGTTTCTCGTTGCATTTGCCAGTTTATTTGATGGTTCTTTTGGACTGTCACTGTGCTTTGATCTTTGCTTCACTTCTTGGCTCACTAATTAACTGGGTGCTCCCAGGAGTAGAGGGAGGTGGAGAGAGATGACAACAGTCCTGGCTTATGGGCCCGTAGACTTGCCAACTGCCCAAGGATTTCTCTGTCTTTGACATTTGTCCCATGGTTTTCTCCAAAGCTTTTTTCCCCCCTGATTACCACAAAACAAGCAAAATCTTGAGTTTCCAGTTCCAATGATGGGTTAAAATTTTAGTCCTTTAATTTCTTCACAGTAAAAGTCCCCTGCCCCCTAATTTTCTTAATTATAAGCTTTTATTATGAAGTAGCACAATCAGAACATGTCGCATTTTCACAAGCAATTACCTAACACAACTCCCCTGCAGCTGAAAATGGACACACTTAAATGAGTACAAACAGCGACACAGGACAGAAACTAAACGTCAAACCACAGAGATTAATTCAAGATCAAAAGTACTGCTTAAACTTAATGTTACACAAGACCACCTTTCACCACAGGAAATCAAGCCCTCTCTGACTAAGGACCAGAGTGTCAAAAAGTCCGTTATTAAACCATTCTGTACTCTCAGAGTTCCATTACACACACAATTTTGACTGATATGAAAAAATAGTGAGTGGGGTTTGACCTTGAGCACACATAGAGAAAAGGGCTTTAAATCCATCCAAGGCATCTCAAAGATCATTTCTAAATACCATTTTGGAGTTTTTTTGACTGATTCTGTTCAAATCAACACTAATCAACAAGGTTTTAAGTTATACATACCTGATTAGAGACAAAAGAACTTTTTTTTTTCTCAAACGGATATATTTGAGCCCATATTGTACATTAAGATAAATTGTCAAGCAGTGAACACCCCTCATACAGAGTCAACTTGCCTGACCTGCTAATGTAGATAAAGAACACAACACAGAAAGAGAAGGGGAAGCTGAGACAGAGGAAAAAAAGGTTGGAAGCCAAGGCCAGAGACAGGCAAAATTTACACAAATCAATTCTCAAGAGTATTTTCTTGCATAAATAAGAACCCCTTTGCAGCATAATTAGACAAGGGGCAAAAAGGAGGGATAAAAGATAAAAGTGCTAGAAATAATCGATTAAACCGTTACATCTACAAACAAATTTCCAAAAATTGGTCCAAACTTAATTATTTTTCAAGCTAATACAAATAGTACTAAATAAAATGCACAGAACAATCAAGAAGTGGATGCATTTGTGCACTGTGAGAAATTCTTTTGTTCTCATATCTACCAGGAGAAATGTATCACAAGCAATGCTGAACTTGTCTAAAAAGGTTTGGACTGTCCTCTAGAGAAAAGTCTCATGGGATCTGAGTAACCTGCATGAGAGTTTGGTGAGTTATGCAGAGGCACAAAAAAGTCTGGAGGATGCTGCTTTCAATGCTCAACAAGTGAGTGATTGCTGGAGCTTCAACAATTCAGATGCACACCTTTTTTTTTAGGTTGATTCACCACCCACAAAGATGCTTCTGATTGCTACATGTGTGTTTTCCCATTTTGTGTAAGTTTTTTCAGACTATGCAGGTCTACAGGTATTCAAAAAAAGGAAGGAAAAATAATGACTTTTCATCAAAGCATGTTTTTTTTATGTGATGGAAATGCATCTTAATCAACCAACATATTTTTAACATTACTTAAGCATAAATTGTAAACCATTATTTTTTTATTGTCTTTTTCATTTTATCACATTCATTTTTTATATTGTTATCCTGTAGTTATATAATTTTATTTTTAATATAAAGTATTATTAAAAAATTATTATTAGAGACTTGTGAAAAGGAACTCTAGTGATTTGAACTTACTTGAGCAGAAACTTGTTCCAAGCTCCCCAGTTTGTGAGCTGAGCAACTGTAATATTCTCAGAACAACAATAGACAGTTTTTGAATAAAATAATCAAAAAAAAGATGCAGCAGAATCTAAAAGTCTTATTTTCCTAGCAAGCTTTTTTGTGGCCAAGTTGCATTGTGGGTGATATACAACCAAATTTTGACTAGACATAGATTTGGGTGTGATGTGCTAGTAGCAGCTAACGTGGCCTCAAACCACACTAGTCTCACAATAGTTTCCATATCACCAGATTTTTTTCATGAACAAATGTGTAGTCTTCAGTCCTTATGGTGACATCACACATTTTTAGATGTTCCACAGCTCCCATGGGAGCCAATAAAAGGCTTTATGCAGCAGACCAAGTACATTTGGTAGAAACCTTCTTTTTAATAGATGGTTTTCGTTGGGTGTCTGAAGAGCAACACTGTTCAGTATCACATTAGACAGCTCAAAATAAGCTAACTGCAGTGTGTTAGTTATGACCTTTTTAAATGCACTAACAAGGCGAGCAGGCTGCAATGAGTTGTCAGCAATGCAGTGCTTAAGCCAACAGCAGTAACCTCGGTGAGGGAGAAAAAAACAAAACAAAACAGGGAATCTGCAAAAATAATGAATCTGCCTGATCACACCGGGACTGCAGTGGTTTAGAGAGACTCTTCAAATGGATGAGTGGGGTTCAAATCTCTGTGTCAGCACACTGCTGCTCTGCTGAAGTGTCCTTGAGCAAGATAGGGAGTCAAAACATACTCCAATGGGGATTTCTGACCTTGGTTTCCCCCTGTAATGGAAAGCAAGGCAAATATATTATTGGAAATCTCTTCTCACACGAGAGCATTGCATGTGAGTCAGAAACGAGGGACTAGGAACTTCACATGGGAAGAGAAAAAGCCAATATAACAGAGATAGGGGGAGGCATATGAGCTAACCAGCCAGCATTAGCATTGACCTTTCCCAGTGGCTGGGCAGAGGCAGCCAGGACTAATGCAGGGACTGGTGGTACTCCGCTAAATGCTAGCATGTCACAACCTATCTCATCAAATCCTTAATTCAACCTTTCTTCTGCCCCAATGGGCTCTGGGTGTAATAAGCAATATCTTTATAGCACAAAAAGGCCAACATACCAACAAGGTTTCCTGTGAGAAAATGCAGTGCGTGAGGGTGTGTGTGTTTCTGTGTGTGTGTGTTTCTGTGTCACTGCAGAAACTGTAATATTCTCACATACAGCAAGTGAAAGGATATGAAATAATTTGACAAAAGGAGTGTGGCATTTGGAAAAAAACAAGCACCTTGCCTGCCCGCAATTTACCTTTCTTCAAGGCTGTTTTATTTCAGCACCAAAGAATATAACCTTAAGTGAAAAAACACCCTGAAGCGGTTTTCATGTGAGCTAAAAGAACACACTGCCAGCTTTAGATTATCAGCTTTTATACCAAAATCTTCCAGAACAGCAGAGACAGAAAGAAAAATAATTAGCCTTTTGCCCCTGTCACCCACATATCTGTGTTATTCAATGTACTTCAGTACAACACATATTTGTGAGCATGAAAATCTCCTCCAAAACAAGGAGCTTCACAGAAACAAGAGGCTTCATTCTGCATCACTTTGAAGCAGTCTCATTAAGTTTAAATGCTAGGCTGGCTTTGTACACACTTATCTGGAGCTTTTTTACGTATCAGTTTTACAGCAATAAGTTAAAGATATCACAACAGAAAATGCTTGGGTGCTATTGACATTATTGATGACACCTAACCTTTTGACATATGGTTAGAAAAGTGGCCTCATTGCCTTTCTTTTTTTATTTTTCTTACTTAAATTGTTATATTTGTCCTGTTGCATCTATTCTCAGTTAAAGAGCATGTTGCTTTGTATTTTTTGTAATTCTTTGAGACTACACAGGCCCCTGCACCTCCTTCTTTGACTTTCCTTGTCACAGCCACCACAGTAAGGGTATGTAAATTGAGCTCCATGCAGAGCAGCAACCACATCTCCCTGACCTACCCTTCTTTTGTGACAGTCAGGCAATAGCCCACTAGTTTAACAACCAGCAGGCTAGGCCGACGGGAAAAAACACCAACATATTTTTTCCAACTCTCCGGCAGATGCTGAATTGCCTTGCGTGACCACAGACACGCCTCAGATGTCTACTCCCACTTTGTCTTTATAAACCAAACCTTGACTTAACATAAAGTTATCAAGCCCAACACAGCAGCTCTGACAATTCACTTTAACATGTCTGGCATGCGGTTTGATGTGAGCAGCAACTGGTGCTGTGTCTGTTCTCTTGGATTTTTTAAGAATATTCCAGTGTTATTTAGAAGATGATTACAATAAAATTCCCAAGTCTATTAAAATAAATCAAACATGGATTGTCAACAATGCACAAATAGCATTGTTTAAATGCAAAGGAGAGTCTTAAAAAAATAAATAAATTTAGTTACGAATCACCTCGAAGAGAACTTAGTGATCACTTTTATAATCTGTTTTCTCCAGTAGTTTTTGGAGGAGAAGAAGCTGTAGATTTGTGTTATTTTCTCTCATTATGCAGATAAATAATGACACTCTTCAGATCACAAAATGAGTGTTTTCTTTTCAGACAAATAAAGGAGGAATCTTTGTGCAACAGGGGACAATGGAGACGTGATAGTGAATGATACAGACCAGCATCTCTATCTGTCCTTTTCATGTATTTAACATCTGCATGCGTGCAAGGCTATTGCAACTGGTAAACATGTGAGTCACAGATGCACTACTTTTTGTAACTTTATTTTGTAGATAAATGACATGAGAAGGGTGCCCTTTATTGTTATTGCTGAATCTACCCCGCTAAATGCATGTGTGTGGCCCTGGGGACCATGGGAGAATCTGTAAACACAGCATTTTCATATTATTACCATGAAAGGCATGTTTGCAGACATGCGGCTAAGTACTAATTCAACAAACACAGCATTAGCATTTATTTTAGTTAGAATTGTATTTCTGTCCAACAGGCAAAGGCAACTCAGCTAATCACTGTCTTTATCACTCTGTTCTGGCTTCATTTACAGAAAAACCTGTTTCTCTCTATCTTTCTATGTTCAATCAATAGTCACTAACTTAGTCTGCCTGCCATCAAGTATCAAGTGTTTGCCAAATAGCTTAGATTTGGTTTACAGCTGCCTGCTGCTGCTGTTAAAACAGTTGATAAGAGAGATGATACTGAGCCAGTAATGAAAAAGTTGGAAGATGCTAAAACATTCTGTTGAGCTAAAAAACACCTTCTATTACTTCTCTGTGACTCAGTCACTTTTCTTGCCCAGGTAAAAGTGAATAAACACAATAAAATGTACCTAAAACTGGAACATCTGTACTTCAAGCTGTGATTATTCCAGATGGAGAAAAAAACACTTAGAGCAGAATGGTGGTGCAGTCAGTACTGTTAACCCACAGAAAGATAGTTCTGCATTCAAACAGGCATTTCTGTTTAGAGTTTGTATGTTCTCCCTGTGTCTGGGTGGGTTCTCTCTGGATGCTCCTCATTGCTCTCACAGTCTCAAAGACATGCAGGTTAGGTTAAATGGTAATTCTAAATTGCCTGTAGGTGCAAGTAGTTTGTCTCTTTGTAACAATCTTGTGATGACCCGAGTGTATAACATGTTTTTTCCAGTGCCTGCTTGGATTGGCTCCAGCCCCCTGGGATCCTGCATGGGTAACAAGTTTCAGATCGTGGATGGATGGATGGATAGATGGATGGATGGATGATTTCATTTGAATGTTTCTTCAATGCAATTCAAACTAGTACTGATCATTAGCACTTATAAGAAGCTTCACGTCTTTCTTGTCCCATGTGCTTCTCTGTGTGACTGTTCAAGCAAGGTATTTCAAAACATACTTAAAGCTTGAGTTTGTAATTCTGGAAAGCTAGCAAAATTTGAAAGTAGCATCACCTCAGGGCTCCTTTTAAACCCTCCCCCTGCCCTCGAAGATCCTTCCCCCCTCACGCCCCCCTCCACATGCACGAGCTTTGCCAGATCGCAACTGCTTCATGACAGAGTCAGAGGCTGTTATAAGTGACTAAGGCAGTGGTAATGGCAGTGATTGGTTGGCTTCATTGCAGAATTACAGCAGCTACAGATGATGGCCCTTTTTCAGAGATCATAAGTTACTGATTGCTGTCAGGATGTAAAGACCATTTCCACCAATATAATATGATGTGACTAGTGTATACTGGATAAAATTACCAACCCTAGCTTCATGAGATGCTAATAAAAATTAATGGAGAGTTACACTAAGGTACACATAGCTTAGTATCCAGTGAAGATAACACCACAAAACGTCCATGAGGATATTCTTTTATTTATGCTGTCGCTATTGTATCATTTCACTAACAAGCTAAAAAAAAAGCTACAGTCTTCATAGTTGTTAAATTTTTGTTTCTTTTTTTCTCAATTTTGCAAAAGAAAATACCACAAATAGAAGTCTAACTTAATGAGCAACAAGAATTTAAATCACCTGTGTATCTTCACTAACACATTCTGACATTCATCTCATCTTATACTGACATGTGGTCAGGACCCTGTTGGTGTGCTTTTCTAAAGCACTCAGCACCCGTTTAGCATCTGTTTGTGATGCACAAAGCCTTCCTGCAGCAAAGCCTTTCTAATAAGTGGTTAACCCTTGCAAAACCTCTCATCCATCCTCAATGTGAAGGACTAAGACACAAAGAAAAGATACAAGTAAATGTGGATTAAAGTGAAGTAGCTCAATCCCAATGTCCCCTTTAAGGTCTTTAACTCAAGTCTATACAAACCCTACTGACTTCATCTGATAAGTGTTTTATACGAGGGCCTTCAAGGTCTTGCGATTTTATTTTACCAAAGGTTTTTCTTTGGCTTATGTCACAGCAATTTGATACAGACAGATACTTGTATAATAATAAATGTAATTAGCTGAGGTTGAGGTTTCAGAAAAAAAAAAAGTTTAAAAATTGTATTACATTTTGATATTTAATAAACTTAATGATTTTACAGGTGGAATCAGTAGAAAGGAAGGTTAAATGTAAGGTGGTGGTACAGTAAATTTCTGTTTGTGAATAAAACACACAGAATAATGAATTTGACGAGATATTTAAGAGCACCATCATCCGGATTATTATACGTTCATTCTTTAAATGATTATAAACTTCCCCTGGTTTCCTGTGTTTAATATCACAACACTATGTGTTAGACCTTCAAGCGAAGTCAGACTTATATAATGCAGACTTATATAAACTGTTCATGAAGGGCTCAGAGACTTGTTAGCGCTAAGTCTTTGGAGCTTGGGACTGTCCCACCATCAAATCATCAAGTGCCTGTGGGCTGTCTAAGTCCATGAGTGTGGACGGTGGGATAGGGTCTGTTGGTGTGCTAAACCCATATTGGAAGCTGCACTCCTACCTTTTGATGGACACAGAAATTATGGTGGTTCAGTTTTTTTTTTGTAAAAGAAAAAGTTGTAGCTCAGAAGGTAGAGCGGATTGTTACCTTATCAGACAGTTGGTGGATTGATCTCTTCTGGTCTTCATGTCCAGGTGTCCTTTGGCAAGATACTAAACCCAGAATTGTTACTGGTGTATGAATTAGTGTGTATGATTCCTTATGAGCAGGCTGTTACATGATGCTTACTGGCTGACACTTACTACTACTAGCCTTGTTTTCACTTGTTGGAATATCTGGAAAGACAGAAGCATTTTTCTGGAGGGGAAGCTGTTAATTAGTAATGTCAGTTTAAGACTCATTTACATAAAAGCTTATTAAACAGTGCTTCCATTACCATTACTCACATCAACTCTTTTTTAAAGGCTAAATCACCTCAAGCAACCAGTAAGTCTTTTTTTGCAATTTGTAATTCATTTTTTTAAATTACTTTCATCATTTCCCATAACCTTTTTTATTTCCATACTTTGAAATGCACATTAAAGTAGCCTGATGGAAACATAGATGATAACAGTATAAGAAGATGTGCAATTGTAAACTGGTGCATCTGTGCCATTGCACAGAAACCCCTGCAGGGTAGCAACATATTATATATTTCACTTTTTATGTGCACCTGACAAAATCCATAAAATTTATGATAAATCTGATTTGCATGTTCTGTCAGGTTGAGTGTGTGCATGTTTATTGCATATGATATTCAGTTTAATGGTTTGTTTACAAAATATACTTTTTCTATTTAAAACTCTTGCAAAGCCCCCACCCCCCAACATGCCCTTGCAGCATGTCTACCCACCTCCATCATTCTCTCTGTGGGCCCATTAAACCAGCATGGTGCTTTACTTAAGTATGATTAGTGGGACTCTATAGACCATCAACAAACAGTTTATCAACAAAGACCCATGAATGTTACATGAACAATATTGCTGACGAATGTTAATAAATGTTCCATACCCCCTTTGTTGTCTTTTCTATCTAGCCTGTGTGTTAATCCGTGTTTGTCAATGCAAAACCTCATTTACTCCTGTCAGGCCATTCCCATGATGCTCCACAGATGACTTCTTATCTTCACATCCAGTTTCCCTGTTCTCTGTCTTTCCCTTTCTCTCTGCTCTGTGCTTATCTTTTAGTTTGTGTTCATATACCTGTCTTGGTTTATCTTTGTTGTCTGTTGCTACATTCTTTTCCTTTCTGTGTTCATAATATATTTCCACATTCCTGCCTTTTGGTATTGACTTTTTCTTGTAGCTCACATCAGCAGCTCAGCAGTGCAATGATGGTCACTGTATGGCTGGCTTAACATTTAAATATGGAAGGAAGACTGTGAGGGACAGAAATTTACTTAACAGATGAGGAAGTGAATATCTGAAGGGAGGATTAGAGAAAACAAAGGTGCCTAAAACAAAACACTGATTGTTACTTTTGTGTAATCTAAACACTGAAATCCCTGTCCACCATCTCACCATCCCACCGCCATCTTAAGTCCCAGCTGGGGTGTGAATTGTAATAATGCACGTGCAGTTTAAACACATCAGAGGCAAACAGCTCAAAGGGACACTGTGTAAGTTTAGCGTCACAACAACCTCTGTGACAAAATGTAGCAAGATGATTTTCAAGAATAGGGGAGGATGTGTATTTCTTTTTTTATTTAATTATTTTATAGTTTTCTGAAGGGGGTTTGGCTGTATTGTAAAATAGGTAGGGGACCCCGGGGCAGACCCAGGACACGCTGGAGAGACTATGGGCTCTAATTTCGTGGCGCAGCACAGGGTGGCGCAGGCTGGCGGAGCGTGGCGAACCCCTCGCAGTGGTAATTTCGTCCAGCGCACCACCGTGAGCCGCCAATTTGGTAATTTGGTAGACCGGGCTGTGCCGAGATGGGCGTGGCGGCGCACCAGGGGGAGGTGTCCACAGATTCAGCTTGGCGCAGTGACAATTTCATGACAAAACAGTGCGCCGAAGGTGCGCTGAAAGCTCGCCAGCTCCGACCTGGTCTATTCTCGGTGCAGTCGAAGCGCGCCCAGCGTAGTGCTAATTTGGTTGACAGGCGCGCATTGTGCACACGTCACCAAAACCTCACAGGCAGGTTTCCAGAGTGTCAGGCACATTTCAATGCAATAAACAATCACATCAACCACTATTTAATGTAACCGTCTGAACCAGCATATACATTTGTATCTATATTAATTGTCCCGTCACATCTGATGT
>JAPZDV010000026.1:3676704-3695106 GCA_029814665.1 Acanthurus lineatus
TGTCACTAATTTGCATGCTAATAAGCAACTAGTTAATGGTTAATAGGTGTACCTTAAAATAAAGTGTTACCCAAATTACATGTTAATTGGTTGGAGTTCACTAGCCAAGATGCTGGGAGACATGATCAATATCAAGTTGGCATATTTTGAGGTTTCACTATAGGCAGACAGTGATGCATTCATAAAGAAGCTAGAAAATAATATGACAACAGAGACAGTATAGAAGGAAGCATTGTGTTAAAGAAAAAAAAAGAGATACACAATGACCTGAAAATGTAAGCCAGCGAAGAGAAGGATTGGTATAAAAAAAGACAACAAGTCATATGTGAATACATGAGAAGGCACCAATGTAAGATGCTAAGAAAAGAGATGTAAAATGCTAAACAACATAAATAAAGTCTTGTATAGGGGGCATTATAATCTCCAAACTACATTCAGGTTCTTGATTAGTGATGTCACAATCACATCCATACTCCTTGCTGTCTGTCATTTTCTGTTACTCCCTCTCCCAGTGTGCATTGCTGTCTGTTTTGCACGTTTGTCTATCTTGTTCATCACTATCACTTCTTTCTTTTCCATCTCTTTATGTACCTCACACTCACACAATCCTAATACCCTTTCCAGACAGACATTGTTATAAATCCAGCTAGGATGAATGAATACAGAGTCTCTTTTTGCTGTCTGAGACCTCAGATGCAGTATCAATTGTTATCTCTGCAAGGTGTAAACCAAGAGGGGAACATGAATTTAGCCATGTGTGTGCATGTGTGTCTTTTTGTTTGTGTGTATTTGTCCACAGCTAATTTCACATACTACTGGACCCATCTGCCTAATAATTTTGGTGTGCTTTTGTGACTGTATGCTCAAGGATCTCTCCTGCTTGCTGTGATACAAAATATTTGCAAAAAGGGAATCAAAAACTTTGTTGAAGTATTTCTATTTTAACCAGCACAGCTTTTATAGCCTCTGTGGCCCTGGTTTTCAAGGCCAAGAAACTTGTAGTAATATTAGGTAGTAACATAAGGTCAATTATTTGTGGAATAACTAAAAATAATTAGTAGTTATTAGAGCCTGTCAATGTTAAACATATTAGTATCCAGTGCAAACGAGCAAACACTGCAAAGTCAAAATTAATGATATGGTCCGTGAATGTGAGCTACACAATGACTCCACCTGTATATATCAACGTTATATATGTATATATGTGCTTTTATTAGGTATGTATTTATAGCGAAGTGCACTCTAGACAAAGCCTAAATTATTCATGAGATTCCCAATGTCAGTTACTTTTTTGACACTTAGTGCGTATTTTTGCCTTTGCATAGATAATCTGACAGGTTGCTTGTAGTCACCTCAGTAAAAAGCATGTGTCCTCAGACTCCTAGGCTAAGCTTCTTAAGCTGTCTTTGTGATTTGTCTTAATATGCATTGCATTTAATTTTGAAGGTCCTGGTCAAGTTTGGGCTGGTGATACAGCTTTTAGCCAGCGGCAAGGGACACAGGCAACTCTATAAGACACTCCTTGTGTTTACTGGCTGCTAGTAGCTTCTCATTTGTTGATCAGTTGGCCAACCATTCAGTGCAACCCATCGTTCTTGACTAAAATATCTATTCATTCAGTGGACAGCCATGAAATCCTGTAAGATAAATACAAACACCTGTGCCTGCAAAGCTAATCAAGGTCCAAAGTTAACAAATGTTAGCAATGTGACTTACTAAACTGTAGAATAATCCATAAAAGGTAAACATCACTTTCATAATATCATCATGTTGATATTTGTGTTGTTTCTATGTTAGCCTGCTAACATTAACATTTTGCATCAGTAGAACCTCTAGTTCTCAGAGTTGCTGTCTGACTACAGACTTTACTTCATCTAACTGCAAACCCAATTAGCTCCACATAACATGCAACCAAGTGAAAATCTGCTTATATCTTCTTTGCTACTTAAATTACAATGTCAAACTTGAGTACAAGTTAACCCCCAAAGGGCAACAATCACAAAGAAACCAAAAAATTACATGAAATAAAGATTCACATCTGTTAAAAAAGGCAGTTCTTAAAACTGTCAGCACCTTTTTCAGCTGTGTTTGCTGCACTGCTTGCTTGCTGTTCACTTCCCCTTCAGCTCCAGTCTGGTGTCTTGTCTGTCAGAGTCTATCATATGTTTCTGTAGGCTGTCTGTCTGGTTGGCTTGTCTCAAAATTATATTTTTCTTATTTTTTTATAGTTTTGGCATTTTATCTCAGTTTCTGCTACTCCTCCTTTGTGTATCCCTGGGGGTTTGATTGTTCTCCTTGCTGAATCTGCATGCTGCTTGAGCACTGCTTACACAGAAGCTGTGCCGCCAAAAACAACTGTTAAACTGTTAGAACAGCAATTATTTTACATTCACTGGATAGTATTTCAGAGAAAAATACTGGCATATATGCTGCACAGTGCATGTTACACACATACAAAAGCATAGATACAGAATACAACTAACCCATTTTGATCATACACCATGTTTATAATAATGGAGATAAAGGAAGAAAAAAAATGAAATTTGCAGGTCATGCAAAAGCTCAACTCATAGATTTAAAGCTCAGGTAGATTTTCAAAGCAATCACCATTATATGTTTTCTAATAGGATTTGAAGCGGGTGAGCTCAAGAGGAGACTTAATGCAAGAACAAGGCAAAAAGTCATCATATCATCTCTGGCTGTATGCTTATATTTTTGGCCTTAGTGTTTTTATGTGAATACCAAAGGAATACTTGAGTTAATTTCAGAGCAGAATGGAAAACAAAAAAACACTTGTGTTATCGGGTTCATCAGAAATGATAGTTTCTGTGGGTTTTTTCCCTTTGATTTTTCTTTCAGCACTAAAACGATTGGTAGGTCTGACTAAGCAACAGAGGACCTCATTCTGAAACATCCTTGGTCCAAACAAAACGCCACAAAATTGTAACACTGTGTGCAGCTACTTATCAACAGACCATGATTATTAAGAAATGAGACTCAAAGTGACGGTCACACTGTTGCTGTCATATTTTTTTTTTTTTTCAGAGTTTTCCCTTTTTCTATTGCGCCCACTTTTATGGTACTTACAGTGTAGTCCCAGGGTCCAAAATGGGTCTTATGAGCAATTGTGAAATACTGCTGCTTGCTAATAGATGTCCTTCATTGCCTTAATTACACATATGCACTCATGTTTTTAATGCCTCTTTCTCATATTACTACTTATATTACTACTGTAATATGTAATTAATTGTGACTGAAGATGCTAAGTGTGGCTACAGTTGATTTAAAAAAAACGTTAGTCTGCTTTAGTGCTAGCTGGGACTGCAATACTGATCCCGTTTCCCAAATTCAATTTTTGTGTGGGTGTGTGTGTGTAGAAGTGAGAATTTTTGCATTAAAGTGGTGCAGGAGAATTTGGCAGAAAAAAGGCCGGGACACACTGGCAACCTAGTGCTTCAACAACTGTGTGCCACCATCTGTTCCACACAATACTCACAGCCCAGCTGCTTCATTGCTATGCTAACCTTGGATCCTGATTAATTCCAGCTCTAAGGCTAGCAAGCTCATAACCAAGTGTCTCCTCCTATATCCATGTTGCATTTGGTTAGTTGAATGGGAATGTGTGTCCCAATCTTCTCTAGATGCATGCAGTATTCCTTACCTGGAGGGTTGTGTGTTTGTGTGGATAACTCACCAGTTTAGCCAGATATCTCTTCATTTTCCTCATTAAAAATTGTCTCTGCAGGTGAGCTCTGTCAGCTTTCCTCAGAAGCCGCGGGTGTCTGACCAGCTGGACAACTGTGCTTCAGTATTATAAATATTCAACCTTTTAAACTAATTGATAACTTGTGGGGAAACAAAACTCTGTTCACCAGTCTCTCTTGTCTAGACACTGTCTGTCTCCTCCATCTTTGTCTTTTTTTCAGATGAACTCACCTGGTACTTAATAAAGTTAGATCCATAACACAACAGCACCCCTTTGTATAATGTCAGTAGCACCCTAACTCTCTTAGCCTGACAACCACACCTATTTCTCCAAAAGACACTTATCATAACACTGGGGACGCTTGCAGTAGTCTACGCAATCAAATGTTGATATAGAATTGAAGAGTTTATTTATATCACCATATGCACCATATGTTGTTTTCTATTTACTTTTGCATTCTTGACTTAGTAAATATATTGGTTATCTCTTCATCTGTGTAATTTTAAAGATATTATTATTATTATTATTATTATTATTATTATTATTATTATTATTATTATTATTATTATTATGGACATTATGATAAAAAATTACTTTATATTTAACCTAATGTTTGACCTAATGGTGGTGCTAAATGGGGGGAAAAAAATCAGGAGATCAAAGTTTGGAAACCATAAATGTCTGAACCAGATTTTACCAAACCCATCAAAATGAGGTTCAGGCACTTCGATCTGCTGGTGGCGATTACCAAAGATACAACAATGTATCATCTGAGGAAGGTGAAGACTAAGAGTTTACAAGAACACAAGAAAGAAAATCACAGATGCTACAGAGTTGTTACGCAGGCAAAAGTCACTTATTTTTGGAGTTTCTGCAAGTTTAGGGGGTGTTTAGGGGGTTAAGGAGTTGCAAATAAGTGGTGTTTGCTGATTGTAGCAGGTACCGCTTAAGGACATAAAGTGCTTGGCTTACTGTTTGCATGATCAGCACAAAATGTGATTGAGGCAGCTTTTCTTGCATTCTTTTCAGGCAAAAGGAGTCGACTGATCTGTAGCTGCCCCTAGGAGCGCAAACTCCAACATATCTAATATGAGATCTTTCAAATTTAAGACTTGAGATCAAGGTTGGATTCCAACACAGCTGCCCCACCTCTTTTGGACATTCTCCTATCACTGGGAGCCTTTCAGGCCTCTACCTGGTCTATCTCCCCTGAGACAGCATCAGGAGCGGCCGCAGTAATCCAGTTAGAAGTAACTCACTCACTCCAAATAGCAACCACAGAGATTATTCCTCTGGGTAAAATGGCACTGCACACTTTCTGTGTGTGCATATGTGTGTGTGTTGTAGCATGTGTGTGTAAGTCTCAAAGGAATGGGCAATGGCAATGTAATCACAGGAGGCGATTACTTGGTAGCAGTCAGGTTTGTGTAGAGTGTGCATGCGTGTGTGTGCGTGTGTGTGCGTGTGTGAGAGAGGGAGAGAGAGAGTCCTGGAATAGCAGCACAATGTAATCACAGGAGCTGCACTCAGGTGTGTGCATATATGTGCAGGTGTGTGTGTGTGTGTATGTGTGTTATTTGGTTGCAGTGATAAGAACGCATGCACTGAGATAAAATTACTGCTCTGCAGATAGGTCAGAGAGGCTGCAACACTACATGCACACAAAGATACACACTGAATCTACCCCTGTCAGCACTTAGTGTCTAAAGTGCACTTCTGTTTGCCTTTAGATTGAAACTTTCTCTTTGAACATCAACACAATTTTCAATGAGATGACTTTAAATGACAAAATGACTCCAAGAATCTTGGTAGGGCGAAATGTGATATGTGCATGAAGATCAAAAGTGACACAGCTTTTCTGTTTGTTACCAAGAAATAAGAGATTTTCAGACATTTTTTATTTGTACAAAACCTAGGTAAAAAAGTAATGTTTGAACCAGTTGCAATCGACCATCTGCCCTCTGCCCATTCGTACACACACACACACGCACAACACTGATCATTAAATGCAATATTATCATATTTAGAACGGTAATTGAAACATTTGCACAGATATATGCACTTAATACTACTACTAATGAACCATTTTCATTGTTCATTATTCATTGTTCGTTTTTATAACTATGTTGATAAATGTATACAGTAAACAGACCTTTGATCTGCCATAAGTTCTCCAATCACATCAATTTGGTCTGCTACATGTATTTAAGAAGGATTTCCCCAGTGATAGGATTGTTTTATATATAACTGGGCTGCCTTTGCAGCAAAAAGGTACAAATTTCTGAAAATCAAGCTTTATAACCAGAAAAAAAACAAAAAACAAAAACAGAGAGGCCTGGAAGGTAAAACTTACAGCAACCAGAAAGAACTGTGCAAACTGCTGCTAAAGGCCACACTCAGGGTGCAGTATCACACAGGCATGACCAAAACTTCTTATGAGTGTATTCATTTGAGCAGCCAAAATTTTGTCTTGGTGGGATGAAAAGAAGTCCTCTTGTTCAGCAATTCTGTTTACAGTTTTTTTTTTTTACGTCAACTGCTTTTTTGACTAGCACAAGGACTCAGAGATAAAAAAAAAAGCATGCTGGGATCAGTTGCTTTCTATTACCAGTAAAAGATTCAGAGCTTTTTAGATCAAAATATGGAGAAAACACCAGAACAGGTAGTATTTTTAACTCTAACTAAATTGATTTTAATAAAATGTTAAGGGCAAAAACTGAAGATGTTTCTCTCAATATTTCCAGTCATATTTTTAGAAGGCAGCTATCACAACAGACAGTGTCTATGTTGTTACAGAACACTGGATCACCTGCTGCACTGAAACCCTCCTCTTCACCACACACACACACACACACCCCCAACAAGGGTCACAGTCCAGAGGCTCCAATACCTCACTACACGGAGAAAGCACTCCCACTGATCAAGCACAGCACTCCAGTTCTGTTATGATTGTACAACCTAAGACAATAGTCAATGAACTGCATACCAAATACAGCACCTGTCAGAACTGTGTACACACATTTTATCTGGTTTTAATACTATAATTATTGTACCGTTAATAACACTAACATGACTCAACTTTTGCTTTGTGCTTTAATAAAACATGTTCACACTGACAGCCTCCTCTGCATCCCAACACAGCCTTCTACAGCTCTCTGAGTCCACACCAGTGGAATTCTTTCCGGCTGATCAAGAACAAGCTGGAGGTTTTTTTTTGTTTGTTTGTTTGTTTTGTTTTCCTTGATTGTTTTGTTTTTTATACATGTATCAATTATACCAATTAATGAAGTAACAATATGGTTTTCAAAATGTTACTTATAGAACATGTAATTTACCATGAAACAGGTGTTGTTCAATGAGCAGAAAGCCCATTTCTCCCAAGACTCTCATCACTCTGGTGTCCAGGTCAAACTGAGGGCAGAACTGTCGAGTGGGATCTTCTGGTATTTGGTTTCTGTCACCTGAAGTGAGAGGAATTCCAGGGGTGACCCTCTATGCAGCAGCATCTGTTTAACTCAGTGGGACACTAATACTGAACTTACAGAGTAGTGTTAGTCACCGAATGTTCAAATTACTAATTACACCACAGTGCATGAGGTCTGAATGGCCTACTTGCACTCTGCTGTCGATGACGGCAGGTGTGACACCTGCCAGTGCTCCTTTATGCTCGATGACACTAAAGCAATAAATCACACTGAGGCTGTACGGGAGGAGAGAAGAAAAAAAATATGAGTACATTCATGAGTATGTGCCAAAATCGATCAATTTTTTTCATTTAAATTTAAATTTAAACCATAGAACACGTATAGAATTCCTGTGTAAGATACAGAGATGACACAGAGATAATGGATGAAAGAATGTTGTATCTCTACTTTTTTAAATTTGATACATTTTTTCTGTTGTTTCTGTTGTTTTTTTGAACAAAATGTCTGTTTATATGCTCATTGTTACTACTAATTCCTGTTTCATAAAGCTGTGTTTAACTGCTGGGGATCAGAAGATGAGGATGTGGCTGAAGAGAAAACTGGTCTTTCAGGACCCCTCATATCTGGTCTAACACAGAAGACTGTTGAGGGTCCTGGAGCAGGTCAGATGTTCACACATACTGTCGAAAGAATTTCTCCGTGCATGCTTTTACACATATAAAATGTATTCCTAATGATCAATGTTTCTTTTTCCTTGTTAGTGCTGGAATGTTCCACGGTGCTCTCCTTATTTACCTCCCGAAGTGTCAGGCTTCCTCCCTGTATGGAAATGAAGACGGGAGCTCAGCTTTCCATGCCTGAGCACTACGAATAGGCAGCACATAATGAAAGCACATAGCACATAAGAAGCACATAATGAAAAGGAAGCAGGGGCAGCCAAGACAGGTGTGTTTAAATGTGTTGTGAGAGGAGCGCTGCAGCTATTACAATTCCAATTTTCACAGCTGACTCAGTTGCCAACTCTTGCTGAAAGCATTACTTTCAGGTGGCGGTCATAGCTGTATGTTTTTAGATTAGTTATGTGCTAGTGCTTTTACTTTTATTTAGATATATTTTTCTTCTTATACTATCATTATTTTATTCCTGACAAAAGTATGACCTGTCATCTGTTTTATAGATTTTTTTCACTATAACCTGGATGTTTTTCTCTCTTTCTCAAGTGCAGCCATGATAGAATCAGGTTTAATGTTAAGGATCCGAACAGTGGATGTTGAGATGGATGTTTGAGCACCAACCACAGACATCTCACTAACTCAGAGTTTTTGTTGGGATATACAGTACTTTTGTTTCCTCAGTATTTTTCCCTTCCCTTCTTAGTGAATATTTGTCCCCAGTTTGTTTCCCTTGTCTGTCTGTGTATGTGTGTCTTTGACTGGGTGTGTGTGTGTGTCTTTGGCTGGGTGTGGCTGACCTACATTCTGCTCTCCAGCTAAACTCCTCAAACACCTGCTGCTCCTCACAAACCTGCAGGACATTTACTCTGATTGCCACCTACCTGTTTTAAGCCTGGCCTTCCTCTCCAGTATTTGGCAGTTTGTGGTGAAACCTCTGGTGGTAACAACTCAGCCTTTAGCTTGACCAGATACCCTGTTGCTGCCCTGTTTAATATTCAAACTTAGCATTAAACTGCATTAACCTTCTCCTGTCTCTTGTTTTTGCATTGTGGGTCCTGTAAAAACTGCTAGATTAGATCAGTTTTGTGGAGAGACAGCAGATTCCATATTTTCATTACATGACCCGGCACTGCTTGCCTCGCCCCAGCCTGCACTCACAGCCAACATCCCACTGATGCTCTAACCTTTAATGGGTCCTGCAGTGTTCCAAGTTCCAAAGCTGCTTCTGAAACAGCCAGATTTCTGGGTTGTAATGATGGACCATGCAATTACGTGCAACTGTTAAATTTACTGGTTTGGATTTTAGTTCTTTTACTAACATTTTTTCCGGGCCACTACTGAAATTTGCTTTTTCCTGAGGCCACTCTGTGTGTGCCAGAGTTCACACTTTAATTTACAAAATCTTGCTCTTAAATACAACAACTCCAAAGTCTTTGACAACAGCGTATGTAAGTACCAAAAAAAATTAAATACTCGTACAAACACTCTCTTAGTGTAAAGGTAGAAAGTGCACCCCTATCATGTCATTTACATACAAAACTATCAGTGTTTAAATAGTCAGGATGCAGCAGGAGAAAACTACCACAGTCTAAAAAGTGAGTCTAAGGAATTCTCTCCACAGCTCACTTACCATAGTATTTGTCACAACCTGCTAGAAATCCTACAAGTTCACAGATCTGTGTGTGAAACTTACAGCACTCTCCTCACTTCTACGAGCACTACTTAACAACACCTGGCATCCACTTTTCTTTCATCCTACTTTTTCCTTTTCATTTTGTGAGAGCACAAGTGTTATTTTCAGATCTGTACAATTCAAAGCCTTGAAAAATGACTTCAAACATTTTTTTTTATAAAGTCATCTTGTCTCTTGTGTGTGACTACTTTGAGTATTTCTCTGTGCAAATCCCAGCGTTATTTTTGAAACCAAATCACACAAATAGCTCTCAGTTGTGGAAGTGACAGACATGTAAACCTCTCTTCAGACCTTTTTATTCATATTTACTGCTATATGAAAAGTTTGTCTCTCATTCTCTTTTCTTCTTTCTTTCTTTTTGTTTGTCGAGCAGATTAGACGCAGCCATGTCTTTATTGTGAATGCTGAGAATTTTCTGTCATTATACAGACAAACAAGATTCTCAGTTTTAACCTCCCAGATGCACTGACCAGGAACTAAGCTCAAAGTTATGAGCAGTCATTGACTCTGTTTCTCCACTAAAAGCTAAGAAAGTCAAAAATAAACCATGAGTACTAGTGGTGGAAAAAAAAGGAGATTACACAACTTAAAAGGATCTGCTGCAGGGCAGGACACAAGTGGAAGAAAACAAAGCAGCAGCTGCTTTATGACATTTTAACAGACAGCCTCCATAAGTATTAGAGCTTTCAGGCCGATGATGACGACAGCTTTTTGAACCCTCAGATGTCAGGTCACTTATCAATCCACACTCACACAGTCCTGATCAAACAGGTGTGCTGACATGTTGAGTGTCATAGATTTCAAGGCAAAATGGTATGTTTGACTGGGGTGTTTATACTCCCAGATAAATGCTACCCATGCTAGCAGGTTGTGCTGTAAAAACATAGAACCTAGGTCCATACGGTTGATGTAACACAGTATCTAATGCTGAGTGATGTCAAGGTCCTCAGGATTCTGACTTTAGCTACTGCTTGATTCGTTTCAGGGGAAAAATGAGGACGCCGTTGGTGGGAAGTTTAGTTTTTAGTCACAAATAATAGTTAAACTAACAGAAATTCACCAAATAATATGAACTTAAGCCCTGAGGCTTATCTCAATATGTTTAAAACTATGATTCTTCTAACCACTCAACCTTTTTATACAATGAACTGATCAATTTTTGTCTTCCTCTGCTCACTAAAGACTGATCTGGTGTTTGCTAACACATGGGTACCCAACATTGTCTATCCAATATGTCTCCTTCTTCCATTTACAGTCCCGCTCTGCTACTCAAGCAGTTTTTACCCACAAATCACTGCTAAATTAAGCTTACCACAACATCTTTGCCCAACACCTGATAACAACTTTTTGGATACCACAGCCAGGCACCATTAAAAATAAAATGGTCTCTCATTTTGCAAAAAAACTGAACTCATATCAACGTTAATGATCGCCAGATATGCTGTCATTTTGGCACCTCAGTGTGTGGCTTAAATGTCCACTCCAGGAATTAATTAAAAAATCCTGTGTTTCAGAGAAATTTTAGAAACAGCGTCAGAAATAAAGAATGAGCCAAGTGTATTAGAAACAACAAAACTCAGTCTGGTTAAGTTGAGATTCAGGTGGCAGGATGGCAAGAGGGCAATACATTTAAAAACAACACTTCTCCTATTTACATTAAAGATGAGCAGAGAGGAAGCAGAGTAGGCAACTAGAGGAAAACTTCAGATGAGTGAGAGCTGAGTCTGGCAGTGTGTCTGACTCTCATCACAGTAATCAAGATCTTTTCAAAACCAATCAGCACAACACTACACAATACAAAGCCCCAGACAGTCAAGTTATTTACCAATACTGTTATGACTGATTATAGTAGCATGTTACATATTTTTTTAACTGGATGCAAAAGATTTTAATAAATATTTTCTTACAAGTAGATGAATAAATACTTTTTCTGGCATTCATATCATGTGAATGAATAAGTGTGTGTTGCAATGCTAGATGACTCTGTCAGTGGCTGAGCACTGGCTTATATTGTGTATTCTGTGGACTTCAAACATTGTGTATGGCAGCCCTGCTGAAGTGTTAAAAAAATGCTCTTCTTTACAAACATGAAAATTAGTTTACCTTCAATCAGTCATATCAAGCTAATGCAAATACATAGCTATTTTAGATTCCCTGCAGTAACTTAAAAAAATGATGATTTTATCCCTCTACTAACCAGCAGAGCCATCTTCACTTTTAAGAGTAGACTCGTAGCATATCATAAAATGGATTAGCATTATTATAGAACTCTTTTCAGATATCATCTACTGGAATTTTATTGAATAAAAGCACTTTCCCTAAAACAACTGAGAATAAAACCTCAGACATTTACAAACTACAGTAGCAGAGCCACTTAGAACTCTTAAAGAGGGGATTTTTTTCTTCTCTATTTTTTCATCCAAAAAAGGATAATTTCCTTTGTGCGAATGTTCACTTCTGGTGTGTGTGTGTGTGTGGTTGGTTGGGTGGTGGGGGGAGGGCTAATCTAAATAACATTGACAGACTTTCTGAGTTAGTTGGCTAGTTTACAGGGTATACAAGGTGGATCCAAGGCAATGAGACCAACGTACTCCATGACAACAGCTTGCTGAAAAAAACTGAAAGAACCCAGCCCAGCAAAGTTTTCTTGAGGCCTGTTCCACAACATGTGATTTTTGGCCATCCCAGAAACATAGCAATAACTTTGGTCTTGGCTTGAAAACGGTGGTCCTACATTGCACTGTGAGACAGGTTTAAGGACATCCTTGTCATGGTTATGTGACGAAAGATAGCCTGTAATCAAGCTCTGACAGTGTCAGAAATTCAGGATGACTTTCTTACTGTGTGACTGTTGCCGCAACCTACATTAACTAAACAACCAACAGATATACAGCATGAAATGACTAACCAATCAGCGTGCCTGCTGTGTGTAGACCGATGTCCCCTCTTCTTTATGCCTCATCACCAATGAGATCTGTGACCAGAAGCATTATGTTTCCAATCTGTCTTTCCTTGTGCATTTACATTTCATTGTTCTGAACACAATGTCCCAGAAATGGCATGAACACAATGTCTTCAAATTTGGTACATGCATCCACTTGGACTTAGGGGTGAGATAATTTGATAATGGTGGTCAGAGATCAAAGTCCAGGGTCGATTCCAGCACATAAAATATGATTCTGGCCAAAATAAAATAATTTATATCCAAAATATAAAAAATTATATTTTCATCTAAAAGGATTAAATTATTAAGACCTTATATTTTTTTTATTATTATTACTTTAACATCATATATGTTGTTGTAGAGTTTGGCTAAAGATTGTGTTCTTAGTGTATGGTTCTAAAGATGACCTCTCCCTCACTGCAAAACCACAATCATATAACATCATGCAAATTGACATGCATTGATGTCTATTATTTTTATTATTATAATTATCATTATTAGTATTATTATTACTATAGCTTTTGGGTACAACACGGGTATCAATTTTGTGCTTTTTCTTAGATAATCAGGATTTTTACCTTTTTTTTGTTTTAGCCAATATTTAAAAGTCACTTTAAGTGGTCTGAGCTCCAACTTCTCTGATGGAAAAAAAAAGCATTTTGTTACGATGGGAAAAGGCATTTTCTGACATACACGGGTGTGAAGGACAAAAAAGGGGATACTCAGAAATAAGGGATTCCAGCTGACCTGTCTCTCTTGACCCATAAGACAACAAAGTCTCTGAGCCTCAACAAATGGCACAGCTTGGAAGATGGATTGGTGTGGAAAGAGATTTGGTTTATTTCAAAGCAATTCACTGCCAATTCACAGGTATTCAGAGAAAGAGCTTCACTGACCATCAGATGGCAAGCTGAGAAATTCCCATCGGAGCAAGAAAATCACACTCACGCATTTACTCTTGATTGCCCTTAGTCATCCATGTGAGAGCAAACGCAGTCTACAACAGACACAACAACAACACACTATAGAATCTGCACATTAATGTTGCTCTGGTTCAACTCTTTGCACCTCGGCCCCTGAAGGTATTCACACATCCCCACCCACCACCGCCACAACCATCACCTCCTACCCACCCACCTATCTCCAGTGGTTCCGAACTGTTGAGGAGACTGTCTGAAAGGTGCCATGCTGAGTTCACTTGTCTCACATCTGATAAGGTGTTTGGGATGGCATGGGCTCTGAAGTGGTTGGTCAGATGCTTTGAGAGCTGCACATGGCTGCTAACCTGAGCCTAAACAAGGTCAGCTGAATGTGATACCCACTGCAATAAGACATCTGTAACACAATCATCTGTAAGTGTGTTGTTATTTTATTTCGTCAATAACAAGTTTTTAAGTTTCTCTTCATATAAAAAGTTAAAAATAAAAAAAAAATAAAAAAACTCACTGTGAACTTACTGAACTAGATTAAATACATTTTGCCCACTGCAGCTGCTTTGAGCTTCCAGCACAGCACTTAAAACTGAAATAGGAGCACTGGTAAACAGAGGGCCATGACTTCAAATGGTTTCTTCAATTAATCCAACAGATGTAGCTGACTAAATAGCCACTTTAGACTTTGGCCACACATAAAAAATGCAAAGGGTTGCTTTGATGTGAATGTATTGTTTAAAAATACTACTGAGAAAGGCAAAAATTCAGTCAACATCCATGAGTATGGAGGCTTATCAGAAACTAAAGTACTGCATTGTGTGCAATAAACTTGTAGTGAGGGTTTTATAACTTGTAATTATCTCCATCTCTGAAAGAGGGAGGTAATAAAATCATGCATATTAAAAGAAGTCAATAAGATGTGCGCTCATGACATCACATCAACACAGTGACAGAGGTAAAAGTGAAGATATAATCCGATACAATGAGAGACAAATGCATCGTTAAATCTCCAGTTTTGTCTTTTCTTTAGAGTCTATAACATAAATGTGTGAGACTGTACTGTCTCATAGAGTATATGTGACAGTACAGTCACTAATTGTCACTAATTGTGACTATGAAAGTGATCGAATAGATTTAATAAATTAATGTACTGTTACAGTCACCCTGATTGCTATATGAGACTGTACATAGTTAAGCAACAGTGGTATCTTAAATGGACAGCTACTAACAGTCTGGAAATGCACCAAGTTACAATATTAATATTTCTGTTAGCATGCTAACATTTAGTAGTTAGCACAAAACAAAAAACTGCAAAAATTTGTCAATAACTATGCAAGTCCTTAAACACAAAAAATAACTCAAAAATAAATGTTGCCAGATAAATGATAAATTCAACCTGTAGGTGACTGGCATTTATGAAAACTTAAGAAACTACCAAAATATGTTTTAAATTCATTTTCCCAGATATGAAATGTTGTGCTAATTTTCATTGCACTCCACAGTTGGTAGACAAAAAGAGCAAAGCTACCACCTTTTTCCTGGCAGCTATATTAACCTCTATCCCATTTTTTTTCATTGTATGGTGGCCTCAGATTAAATTTCTACTTTAATATCTGCTGAGAGCCGATTTTATGAACACAAATACAGTCTCCCAGCTCTGATGCTCTGATGTGATCTACTTGGCTGTAAAGTGTAATCTACCTTCATTTCCCAAATCAATTTGTAAATTTTACATTATAAAAAGATACAGATGTTGCTCGCGTTTGACCAGGTAATTTACAGAAGCTAAATATTTAAATACAAATATGATCTGAATGTGAATTCACATTCGTCGCTGGGCTTGTAGCCAACATTTTGTTTCTACATATACTGGGAGGCATGTTCACTCGCTGTCTGCAATGAGTCTGAAGATCACTGAGAGCAGTCTCAAACATACAGTCGTAAGTGTGATTTGGTGTGAAATAATCATGTGTTCCAGCCTTCTGTCCACACAATCAGGCCAAGTGACTGTTATCATGTTCACTGTTGGAGACTCACTGGATGTGACACTGCCATGAGAGACTAACAGTCCGCTAGTTTACTCAGTGTCACTTCCATTTCTTTAAGACACTTAAATCGATGTGCAGTTTTTGGACTGAAGAGGTTGTATGTATGCTTGATCTGTTTGCATGTGTTGCCACAATGGAATCATACAAATACATCCACTGAAATTTTTCTCATTGTTTTGTTGTATATCATTTTTCTACATCACCTTTTATCCAACTGTACTATCGTATAAGGTTTTTGCCATTTTATTTAGACGGTTGTCTGAGAAGTAATTCTAAGGGTGAGGATGGGAGAAATGGTTAATGGTAAACAGACTGAATTTATACAGGACTTTTTCGAGTCTTTCCACTACCCAGAGTGCTTTACATCACGAGTCAGCATTCACCCACTCACACACACATTCACAAACTAATGGCATGTGCCTTTCCTATACAGTGTTAACCTGCTCATCATTAAATCGCAAAGCAAAGTTCAGAAAACATTGTCTGTTTCAGGAACCCCCCTCCTGCAGACAGTTTTTTTTTTTTTTTTTTTTTTCTGTGATGCCATATTTGCCCGGGCGGTTGCCATCTAACCTTCAGATCTTCTGCAGAACTCTGGGTTGAGTTGTCATAGCAGTAGTGTACAAGGTGTACAAGAGAAGCTTGGGAGCCCAACGTGTGATTGGCTACATGGTCAGCCACTGCCTTGATTTTTTTGTTGTTTGTTGTTTTTTTTTTTCCCTTTACACTGCCTCGCCAGCAGAAAAGAGAGCAATAGTTACCACCAATTTAAAGGATGCATTATTCAAATATTCAAAGATACTCCTACATGCAATAGGTGGTTTCAAGTGTATACAAGTGATGCCAGATTGACTCTGACCTTTTAAGATCTGCATGTGGGCATAAATCATCCACCTGCACCACTCATCCAAACAAATTATAATAAAAGACCTCCCCCTGCATGGACTTTTCACTTTACCTCTACCTGTGGGCTATACTGCCTTTTTTAATTATGTCAAGCAGCCTGAGCTTTCTGGGGGATTCCTTAGTGTGGTCTGTATGTGTGTTGTATTTCAATAAGAGTGTTTTCTCTAATGAATTCTAATGATTAGAGAGGTTGCTTTAAATAGGTAAAGCTAAGTTTTTTGTGCATGCAGGAAATATTGTTGGGCAAAACATAAAAAAAATTTAAAAATGTACTTATAACTAGAAAAGACAGGCGAAACTCTCCAAAGGAAAGGATGAGCTCAAAGGGAGCTTGGGATTTATTGGAAGGACGGCCTCTTAACTCCAAACAATTACACCACATGAACCTGGACTGTGTATGTGACCTTTTGGATGTGCAGAAGAACCTTGAGCATTAATTAATATTAGATCCTGACCGATCCTGTTGGCCTGTCAGGAGATTGAAATAATCAATGAAGTAATGCCATGGTGCCTCTTGCATTAATGCGCATTGTGTGTATGTGTGAGTCATGTGTTAGACATTATTGAATATTATTGAATTTGCTCACATGCAGTCAAACCAGTTGTTGTTGTGAGTCGTATTTTTTATTACAACTTGCCAAATCTGCCATTTGAGAAGCAAACATCGATATGCAGGTACACAGTGCTCCTCAAAAAAAATGGTAAGATACACTGATTGGCTTTAATTATGTTAATCCCAAAACACACTTTTGCTAATTAAGAGACTGAAGACAAACAATTTTTCACCTTGTTGTTTTGTGCCCAGATTATTTGCTGAAGTGGAGTTAGACACACATTAGATGTAACTGGATCATTTAAGATTGTGCACTATGTATCATTTCAACAGGGCCCTCACTGACAAATCCATTTTTAATTTTTAACATCAATGACATTTTTATTCACAATTCATGATCCAAAACCTGCACTTCCTGACGATATTGCACTAGATATGTTTAAAACAGAAAACTGTGAAAAAAGGAAAA
Organism: Acanthurus lineatus; assembly: GCA_029814665.1. Taxonomy (NCBI): domain Eukaryota; kingdom Metazoa; phylum Chordata; class Actinopteri; order Acanthuriformes; family Acanthuridae; genus Acanthurus; species Acanthurus lineatus. Next base: position 3,694,055 of record JAPZDV010000026.1, read on the forward strand.
AAAAAGTCATGTGTGAAACTAAAAATGATACAATGTACCTTAGTAACTAAACTACATTGGTACCCTCTCAGCAGTTCTGTATTTTACACTTTTGTAACTTACTGATTCTTTTTCAGCCTCAATTTCTAGACCATTGTAGAAGGAACAACACTAGTAGGTACTAACAATCTGTATCACAGTAACCTCATTTTTGAAGCAAAGTGACAGTATCAGTTAATCAGTTCTAAGGAAAATGCTCAGTATGATTATAATGATCAGTATCTAAAGGTGAACAGGCTTCTTCAGATTGTTCTTTTTTCTTGGCTTATTTATGTGCTTTTTAAAATATGTCATATTTAAAGCTAGTTCACTGGTTTCTCTGGAAATGTCATTTCTTCAAGTCCAGTGCTGTGCTCATCACGAAAAATGCATCAAGGCTACATTAAATAAGTTCAAGAAATCTTAAAGGGGAGCAGTGGAGCAAAACAGCATCATTGATCTATTTTAAGCAAATATTCTTTGGTTTGGTTTAGACAAAATCGAGAATTCTTCAGCAGATTAGCATTGTTCATTAAGCCTGCTTTTAATGGGAACCAACACAGTCAGCACCTTTTACTTACAGAGTAAAGATAATGTTGTTGTTAAAAAGTTCAGTGTGTGCAGAGGAGAAAGCCCTTGGTAAAATATGAGGACATGAGAAAATTAATGATCGCATGCATTTTACCACCTGCACTCATAATTTGGTAGTGACAGTGCACTGCTGCAGAATGAACAGTGGGAATACCCTGGTGTCCACAACCCACAATCCACTGTGCTCTCTCGTGTCTTTGCTGTAGCTGGCTGGAGAAAAGTGTGAACTGTCACATCCACACGCTGCCCACTCATCCAGAGAAAACCACTGTCATGTCCCTTCAAATGAAGGGAGGGGGTAAAAAACACTTTGTAGGTGAGTGAGTGCATGCGTGTGTCCTGTGGTTGGATGGATGCGAGGCACTGCACTGTAATAATTTACCAGCATTTCACAATAATTAACAGTATTATTTTACAGTAACTTGTTGTAATTAAGTTCCCCT
>JAPZDV010000026.1:3703900-3717461 GCA_029814665.1 Acanthurus lineatus
AATCCTTACTGTGAAAGTCATGCAAAACTTATCCAATTATTTATTGTGAATTCACGGCGAAAAATTTTGCAGTGTGTGGTGTCAGAACTGCTAGACTGTTTCATTATGCTTTCAATCTGCTGTCCAGCTGCACTTCTGATAACAGATGTGGAGCTGCCTTTGTTGTTGTGTGTTCATCTTTGTCTTCATATGTCTTACTCCTCCATGAACTGCAGTCTGTCTGCATCTTTCTCACCATTACATCTTAAGCCTCTCTCTTTACTGGTTTCTTGTATTTTGCTTTAACAACTACAAATCTTTCAGACTATAACTATTAATTTTTTCATTCCTAAAATGGGACCAAAAAACACAAAAGGTAGATTTTGTAAGCAAAAAGGTAGGATGGAATGCTATGATTAGCTATACAATATGAAAGATTACTTTGCAATTACAAGGTAACAAGGGAAAGCAGTGGATAATTTCTAATACTACATTCCTCATGTTACTACTGATTCAAATAACAAAATTGAAAAGATGTACAATTAATGTATCACTCGTAATGTTGTTGATTGCATAAAAATTGCAACCAGAGAGCTGAAACAAACCATAAAAGTATAACCAGAACACCAATACCCTTAAAGAAGTAGGCTAAAATTAATAAAATTAACGTGAGGCAAATAATGTTTGTTCACTGCACACTGCTTCATATTAATTAAGTCAGAGAATATAAGTGTTACTTTCTGGCTGTGTTACAGCGGTTATATTATAAAGCACATCCATCCCTCTTTACAACCCTGCAGGACAGCGCTGTAAGGCTGGGCTTTGTGTGAATTAAGTGAAACACTCTCAGCAGCCCCTCAGCTTTGTCTGTGTGTGTATGTTTGAGTGTGATCATGTATGTGTGTGAGTGGACCTTTGACAAGGACACAAGAAAGCCATGACAACACACTAATACGAGTCTCAGCTGTAACCTGTTTTGGGCCGTGGGGTAGGGTTAGGGCTGCCCGAAATCTGACCCCATGATTCACGCTGTGTCTCTGACGTGGTTTTGTTCTGACCCCCACGTGGTTCATACCTGACTGGGAGTGTTTACTTCCCGTGTTCCCGTTGACTTTCTCATAGATGGTTGACTTGGTCACTTTTACAGGATATACTGTTTTTCTACCATAAGTAAGTAACTCTGGAGTTAAATGTTTTCTTTCTTTGTCTTTTAGTGATTAGCAATCTGCATGGGGTGCTTTCTTTTTGAAAGATTCTCCACGCTATTTCTGTGTCTGAGTTTCCGTCTGGCTCAATCTGCTATGTGCAGTTTGATGTGCCTCAAGAAGACTTGTTGCAAGACAGGGCAAAGCTAATGAAGTCAAGCTATGGTTGCCGCCGTATTTTTTCATTCTTTGATCAAGATCACAAAATGATCATGTCATTGTCACAGGATAACGGGTTGTTTTCATGTGATAACGGGGTAAATTAACACATTAACTTATCTTGTTATCATGAGATAACAACCTGTTTTCCTGTGATAGTGAGATACTTTTCGAGATGTTTAGATAACAGAATTGGTCAGTCATAATGCACTGTGACTCCAAGAGTCACATCCAAAACACTGCCTTTAATATCTTGTTTTTTTCTCATTTTGCAAAGGGGAAAGACGTTTGTTGACAAATACACTGCCACACACTTTTAGTGGGTCATAGTCAATGAATAAGTGGCATAGTTGTATTGTAAGTATGTGTCCGCATATTATGCCTTAAAAGCTTACCAGACCTATGAAAATTACTGTCAAAATAAGGTTACTCCTCACTTATCTATTCATATGAATTCTATTGGCTATTGGATCCTAAAGAACTATATTTACCCAAGTCAACCTAGGTCACGTATCCTCACATGTCACGTGCACTATCTTCTAACACACAGTTTGTCTGTCTGTTGATTCTGAGGCAAAGTTCAGCTTATCTCTTGACCTCGGTCTCCAAGGAGACAGCCCCATTTTATCAGAACAGCTCCAGCCATCCCACTCAGACAGACTACGAACTATCGGTCCAAAAGAGAAAAGTCATGCTGCTTTTAGGTTTGCAAATGAACCTGAAGTGACCTGTGTTTTACAACATTTAATGTAAAAGAAGAACATTTCTTTTTGAATGCAAAAATCTTATCAAGTTGACTCTTTTGTGTTTGGAGGCTCACTTGGAATGAGTGCAGGTTATCATCTATCTATGTCTTCCTCTGGATATCTGCTTAATTAATAACATTAACAATAATGCAATAATAATAGCCAATACGTTAGACAAGGAGTTTGTTTTTTTTTATAACACAGGCATTGTGAGAATTATGTACTTCGCTGTTTATAAGCAGGTGAAATACTGCCAATGGTATTTAATGAAAAGAAAATAAGGCCTATTATAAAATGAAACTACTGTGGATGTTCATGGGAGACAGTTGGGCGCTAAACTAAAACTTCTACTAAAAATCTAAAAGTGCCATAGTTTGCACAATTGTAGACCATAGCAACAAAAAAATGACAGAAAACATAAACAACAGGATGTAAAATGACACAAAGACTTTGGTTTGTATTTTGGTTCAGTTCTACTTTCATACGACACCACACTTTTGTGTCCAACCCCCAACTGTTATCCAATTATTTGCTTTTCAAAAAGAGTTGAAACTTGCACTAAACTTTAAATCCTATTCTCCCCTGTGTTTGGAGACAGTAGGCTCCTCATTTTCACTGCACTCATTAGAGAAAAACACTTTTGACTTACAAAATGTACCTATGAGTCAAACACAGGGTATTTATCCAGTGTCACCTATGAGCCTTACATAGATTCCCGGCGAGGGAATACAGCTGTAATGAACCAATTAAGTCCTCTGGTAGAGACATGATACACTTTAATTGGATTTTTGAAGGTACTTTTTTATTTTTCTTTAAGCCACTTGTGTCACAACATATTTGTGTGCTTTCTGGGAGTTGATCGAATTTGCACTTTCCAGCAATAACAAAGCTGACAACAAACAAGTTGGTAAAGTACTTAGGCAAAAAATAATCAAATTATGGCTTTCCTCTCCAACCTACCCCATCATCCTCATCCATCAGACTGCTTCTTTAGGGTTCACGCACTCGAAACTTTAAGTGTAAAAACTTTAGATATAACACAGAAATAAAGGCATTTAAACAGAAATGAAATGCAACTCTTCTTTAAAACAATTTACACTCAAGAGTCAGTCAAACTATGCAGTTTTGGCCCTTGGGCATAGCGTGCTCTCAGTGAAAAATAACCCAAGAAAAGAACTCATTGTCTGAACTCGGGTATTCCAGCAGCCCAATGCATCCACATTAAGTCCTATGACAACTATCATCAGTAAAATAACTGCCACTCTGCAAATTTGGACAAACTGTACCTGTACTCACTCATTTCCGAACAAATCTGAGTTTGTCAAATATTCTGCTTAGTTGCTTTCTTTGAAAAATGTGCCAGAAACAGGGAACAGTAGAAAGCAGCATGGAGGTCAGTGACAATGTAACAGCAGGTATTTTTTTTTACCTCAGTCTCCCTTTATTCAAGCAATGCCGGAACATCGTTCAGAACCCATGAAGTTTAGAGACGGATGGAATTTGTGGGAGATGACAAAGAGGCATAGAAGTTACTGACGGTAGCAGCGAGCTGTCATTGCCTCCATGATAGCTATTGTTAATATTACTAAATTGTCATAGCAACACAACAGAAAGGGAGTGAAAATCAGCATGTTTACTCAAGTTTCATGTTTCCATCACTGACAATCATAGCTGAATTCAATAATTATTAATAAACACTGCAGTGATTTGACTCATGACAGCCAATTAAACCTACACCCACTGAAGAAGGACAGTTGTTAGTGGGTGCAAGGGTTTTTTTGCCTTTTTTTTTAGGTGTATGAAAGTGCAATAAGAATGTAAATACCACTCCACTTTCATAGCAGGTTAACTGGAGTCTACAGGAATTATTCTAGCTTAGCATACGAACAAGTAGCAATGGGTAACTGCTATACAAGCTCTCCTCAGAGTTAAAAACAAGCACAGCTCCCTCACTTGCTGGCATGTAATATCTTGCTTGTTCATGGTTTAACGGGAGTTAAAAGATAAAAGTTTTAACTTTTTCTTGATGTTTTCTACTCATTACAGTCATTTGGAAACAGCCTGTAGGTTGACAGATGACAAAGATGATTTGATGTATAAAATAATGAACAAAGCTGTTTTTCATCAAAAAATATTTCTAGCACTTATCTCCTGTCACTTCCAGTCAGTATTCTAAACTGAAATAATCCTGCCCTGCTTAAATTGTTTACTTAAGAAAAGTTTAATTCATAAGTTGTTACTCTATGTACTCACTTCCACAGTTTGTGACAGTAACCCAACAAGTAAACTGCTGGTACTTTTTATCCAGCAAAAAAAGAAGGCTTCTGATTGAAAACTACACCAGAAAGGGAAAGCAGGAAAAAGTGTTCAATTATCTAGGTACACAACAAATAGAATTAGGCAAGATTTGCATCTTGCTTCCTGTGATGATGATAGGTCTGATTTTCCTGCTTCCTGCTTTAAATGCAGCTAAAGATAAAAATTATTATGAAATAAGCTCATGTTTGTTTTAAAAAAAATGTAAGGAGAAAGAAGTCAAAGAAGAAAATACTTTCTATGGTGAGGTACAGATTTGTGAGAGCCACTGCTCACATGCCTCAGACAGACTCCCATACAAATTATCAATACAGTCCACCAACACACTTAGAAATTCTGCATCTTCTACAGCAATGACTAAGAATTTGTTTAACAGCTGAAGAGAGAGGTCACAGTGAACACAATTTGAGGCACTCAACACGTGTACAAATTCAGTGTTTTTTTAGATTTTAGTTCTTTGTTGCTTCGAAAAAGACATTGCTATGGGGAGTTTTCAAAGATTTTTTTGGACAGACCTGTGTGCACATGTATAAAGTCAGGAAACCTGACATCACCAAAGGATGAGTTTTTGGATTATTATGACACATTTTACAGCAAAATCTGAAAAAGTATATGTAATAAAGAGAATAATGGGAATCGAATAACGTCCACTGAAGCCTCAGTTCCAATAAAGTAAAGAAACAATTCAGCTCAGACTGTATAATGAGAAGACTATAGAGGTTATTAAATTTATACCATAACAAATAGAAATGCTATATTTCCATTGTGTCCCATTGTTTATTCATTGAGATTTCATAAGAACTTATTTATTTATTTGTTTTATTGTTATATTATCTGCAACAGCATAAAAGTACCTTTAAAGAAGAATTAGTGCCACATATTGCATGATAGTTAACTTCTAATGATTGCTTATAAAAGAACTGAAACAGGCCCTCATTTCTTTGTTTTTCTAAAAATTTGGTTACAGTGTGCAGTTCATTTAATAGAAACCTAGCTTATGTCCAGTGAGCAGAAGGACAGTTTCACATTCAATGGTATTTCTGGTTGGCTGTTGTTAGGTTCAATCAATCAACCAATCAATTAAAAATAAAAGAATTGGAGTTACCTGCGAAAAAATAGTGTTTTTTTTGTTGTTGTTGTTTAAAGTTATTGACTCAAAAGGTCTTAACAAGGTGGCAGACAAAGTTTGGGGTGCTAATTAATGGTAGAGTTTGGAGTTACATGTATGTTACATTTTGGTCCATGGTTGGAAAGCTGTTCCTCTAATCAGTAATGGAGTTGTGACAACAATTAAGAGTCCTTAATGAGTTGTGTTTTAACTTCAAACATAAAAAATGATTCTTGCATTGTAAATTATATTTTTGGATCGTAACCTCTTGTCTTTCTTGTTTCCCATATCTTGCTTGTACTGGGTTGTTTGGCAAATAATTCCAGTGACTGAAACAATGGTGGATTGTTTGCCTCTTGATTCTCAAAAGCAGGGAACAAAATGTAGGGAGGGAGAGGGGAGAAGTTATGTGATAAATGTTCCCAGTCAGACTCAAACAAGGGGATGTTGCTGTTACGATCATGTGTGTTAGACCCATAGGCCAGCATGATGCCTGGGGGGTTTTTCCTTAGAATTGACCGTTGAAAATAACTGACAGTGAACCTGGGGGGAGCTTGGTCGAAGAGGGTTATTATTTCAGCCTCATGCAGGGTTGGGGAGGAAAGAGACAGAATGGAAATAACTCAGGGGAAGCATTAACTTGCCATGTCAGATGTGATCTTAGTTTGATCTTGTGGACCAAGGATTTGTTTCCTTTGTCTGCATTGATCCGTTTTGCTTTTAGTGTGTCTCTTTTTTACTCTAAAATGATCAATAAATGGAACTAAACATTTTACATCCTTGTTGCAGTGGTTTTACATGTTGCATGTTTTATTTATTGATGTTTTGTACTCACTTTTATTTTGTAATTCTCTCAGTTTGTTAAAGTCCTGCTACTGAGCAACCAATTGCTTATTTCCTGCACCTGTGAGTGTTTGACTTTTAAAAAGACAGGACCGCTGAATGGACAGGACTTTATCTGGGGCTTGGGAAGCAGTGCAGCAAGAGGGGAAAGAAGACGGCTTCAGTTGAATAATTGCAGCACAGTTGCAGAGCAGGCAGCTTGGGGTGTCTTTTAAAAGATCAGTGATGGCCAGTGTTCACCCTGAGAGGGCCGCAGAGGCAGTGAAGCAGGTTTGGACCAAGTGGAAAGACCCAGAAGCTGGTGTGTGATTCAATACTATTCAGATGCAGCCTTGGAGCCCCCCACCGGACAGAGCCTCTGGCATGACAGAAGTGATGTGTATGATGTTTTGGTTTGAGAAAATATAAAACATGTATATTGTAAGACTTTAGAATACCTTGAAATGCAAATTCTCAAGATATAGTCACATTACAATGAATTATGTCTAAATTACTTTTAAATTACCAAAGTAACTTACATGGGTAACTTTTTATAAAAAATGTAAAGCATCTACAGATAAAAAAAATGGCTTCATAATCTTTTAATTTGTTTTAAAATTACAATGAAATGTCTTTAATGATTGTTGAAATGTTGTTTTGATGAATTTAATAACAATACATACGGTTCAGTTTGGCATGTATGAGTTGTGATATGATGTCCTACAGTAAAATAAACTTATATTTGAATCATTACTGTCATAATCTGACCTTTTTTTTCAATTTATTCATTTCCCTCTACATTTCCACATCTGTATGCATTTTTACCTTATTACACAAATGAGGGGGGATGGCTTATTTGTCACATGGTTGTAAACTGTTTGCCTATTGGTTGATCGACATTAGAATGCCTAAACCAGTGTTTTGCGTCACATTTGGAGATGGAAGGCTTGGACGGCAATAACAGTTGGTCGCTTTTGAGAACTAATTTTATCAGGTACTTGACTGCAATGACGGAATCAGCAGTGACTAACCTAACCTCCACCCAGGAAATAACTGGCAGCACGACCTTGATCACAAGGAAATTAATGAAATAAGAAAAAAACTCGCTAGGAAAGTCAATAACATGTTAAGAATGCCCTCTGATCACACCAAAAGTGCTTGTCTGTAAAAGCAAAGAAAACATGTTTTCTCTGAAATTTCTTTTTTTTTTTCAATTTAAATCAATATTCAGCCACTTTTTTACAACTCAACAGGTACAACAGGTACATTTTTTCCTTACAACTCTTTTTACCTTGTGGAATCTACAGAATGTTCCTTTTTATGTCTCATACAAGAAAACCATTATTATGTAGACCTTGTGCTGTGCTACATCATAGACTGCTTGTACACCCTCAAGTTATGAAACTCGTAAGAAATACAAACACAGTCCAATTACACGTATGTTCATGCATGATTAAAGCTGCTATGGGAATATACCTTTTAATGCTGCATAAGCATCCATATCCTGTGTTCAATATGTCATGTTTTGGTGAATAATTTAGTCTGTTTCAAATGCAAATGATAAATGATCATTGCACTGTCTGTACTGCTATATATATATTGCACTGTTTTTTTATATATATACTGTATATGTCTCCAAAGTTCTGTATTATGCAGCAAAAGTTGCACAAATGATCAGTCTAATATAGGAGAAAAAAATAATCCAGCTTGTTTGTATTTCTTTAAATCAATCCCAGTCATCTCAGGCGGCACTAAGCTGTAATAAGGATTCTAAAATGGTAACACACAGAGCAATGCAGATTTAAATAATCATTGAATGGCACGCTCAAACTCACAGTCTAAATTGTGTGGATCAAACTGAGCGTAGACATCCTTGCTTTGTGAAAATGTGTTCGACATTTTACTTAAAGCTATGTATAGATATTTTAAAGTGACTGATCCCAGAGGAATTTGTATAAAAACCTGCCTATCCCTGTAAAAAACAATGTTAGTGTTGGATTGATGAATACTAACTTTAGGAGGTACCAGAGCCAGAAATGTGCAAGTCTTACAAACAAGGACTTTAAATTGGGCAAACAGTCTCATGAATACCTGCTATCTGAAAGGCAGATGATGTGCTGTGAATTCATTCTGTGAAAATTTTGCTCATCTGTCAGAAAATATTTAAATGAGAATTTTTGTTCTCTTTAGAGAACTTGGTGGTCCTTGGAGAGGCAAATTTGTGTTACAGCACATAGTACAGGAAGGTGGACACAGGGACACATCTCAAAGACTGCATAAAAGAAGTATGACAAAGCAACGACAGCAGGAACAACAGCTCACTGTGTCAGCCATCCTCAGTCAAAGCAATTCAGGCAACAGTCAGGATTATACATACAAAAATCTTTAAATTGCCACTTTTTATCCTGATGTGCGTCTTTTATAGTATTTGTGTAACAGTAGTGAATGGAAAGTCACATGAATTGCTATTAGTTTTGCAGATTTTGCAGAACCAACAATATATTGTTTTATTACAAAAATATTACAAAAAAAAATGCTAGAACATTAGTAAAAACAAAGTAAATAAATAGATAAAAACAGATATTCCAATCAAAGAATGGAAATGGAGAGAGGGGACTCAGGTTGTTAGTGAAACAACAGATACAACAGACAGCTGATGATTAGAGAACATTTACTAAGCAGCTGAATATGCAGAAATGTCACATTATCATGTAGTGAAGCCTGTAAAATTCCATTACGGTCACATTATGCAAAGTGCAAGACAGCCATAAGTACACATAGTAATGGCTAGCATCATAACAAGTTACACTCTGTTTGTGAAATAAAGATTATTACCATCAAGGTTAATTATTTGGCTTTCACATTACCATTATACAGACGACAAATTATGGACGTGCATTATTGTTTCCAAAAACACCAGCTGATTATCATAAAGAGAGAGATAGAGGTGTTGTGCCAATAATTAGACAGAATGCAGTCTGTGAGCTGTGGCGTACAGTTTAGATCCAGTGTGTCTATCATCTAATGTTCCAACTAGATGTTTCATGCTGCTGGTTACTTGGAAAAGATTGTTGGAGCGATAGTAAACCCAATAAACCCAGAACCATCTGGGAGAAAAAGATCTCTCACATAGTGTGGACATCAAAGTCTCACTTATAAGCAAGCAGAGTGAGAAACTGGGCAGGTTCACAGCAGAGAAAACATATTTTTCTGAATTAGGAAATGTTGTATTTACCTCTTTCTTTTTCCCTCTCCATATATGACTTCCTTCTCCAACCTCCACTCTTTCTTCCTCTGAATCTTTCTGTTTCTCTCTTGGGACCAAGTGCAGAGAGAGTTCACAAGGAGGGATAGTAGTATCATAGTGTTGTAGCATGTGTGGATTGATTTTATGCAGCAAGCACAGCCCCTTAGTAGAACCCACACTTTAAATAGTGAAGAATACTAGCTATTGAAAAAAGGAGCGCATCAGTCTGCTGAGGTAAATCCCATCTCTTCAAGACATTTCAAGAATCCAGGTCCAGCTTGTGCTTCAAAACCACCCAGGCATTTTTAAAAAGTTGGTTTAAAAATCAATTAAAAGTTCCACAAAAGCATGAAGAATGCCAACAAGAAGTGAATGAATGTCTTTAGGTTACTCCATTAAAAAAAGACTTATTTTTAATGACACACCTTTATACACACTTCTTTCATTTGTCGTAAGAGCCGTCAGGGCAGTTTTGTAATGTCAGCATCACCCAAAGGAATACCTTGAGACATGGGAATGCATTAGTATGGAAATGAAAGACCTACAGAGGAGGTGTGAATTCTATTAGCGTCACAGCTAGGATCAGGGGGGATGTAACAAGTCCATCAGTGAAAAATCATGTTGCATACACATTACTGCAAGATTTACATAGTATTTCTTTTTTCTTTTAACTGAGAGGCTCTGTGCAGTGCCATGGCTGCTTGAGCATGAGCCATTCTTCTGTTGGCATGGAATTCGAAAGCAGTCCATCAGTCATTACTTTATCCATTTACACAATAAAGATTTGTTTCTGAAAGAATTCTATTAAAGCTCCATCTTAGCAGTCATAACCAAGCTATTACTTCACTTTTATTTACATATTTGACTTGTTTTCATCCTTTATTTTGAAAAATATTCAACAGGTACACATGTTTTCTGCATTGTTGGAAGGAGGCAAAATTTCATAGGTTGTATAAATATGATGGGTTAGATGGAGAAAATCCCACCATTATTTTAATGAAACCCTGTATCAATAACTTTAACAAAAAAAGCAGTTTTGTTGTTCATTTTCTTCCACTTTCTTTCACAAAGCGAGTCACAGTGGCTGCATCCATCCAAACTAAAAACTTTTCACACATAACGTGGGCTGTTGCTTTATAGTAGGTAGCAGTGTTTTTTAAGGGTGTCTGCTCTTGCTCCATGCATTAGTGTTTGAAGTTAGTTTTATTCTTCTTCACATGGTCTCATGTGTTGATACTTACAAAATATTCACCCTTGTAGCACTTACAGTTTTTTATACGTCCATGTAGACAAAAGGAGCCTTAAGCCACAAACTCTGATGAACTAGTCGTATTAATCAGAAACTTAAATGAGCCACTTCCTGTTTAAACACTGCACCAAGTTAGTGACTCATGACTTGATTGATATATTCCACCAGAAATTTTAATAAAGCATATTCAGACACTCCTAAAAACATCCTGAATTATTTACAGTCTGTAAAAAATGGTAATACTGCTATAATATTATACAAATTCAACTGTTTACTGCTGCAAGGCCTCAGCTACAGGTGGTGCTGACTACAGTCCACCGCTGACAGATATCACTCACAGAGAGACACTTTCAAAATCACAAATTCTTGAGATTTATTTACACAAAGTCATATAAAAACAAAAACTAGAAACCAAGGCTATTAAAAGACACAAAGTCATAACAGACTTTTAACACAACACAAACTTCTAGGCTGAGAGGCATCGAGACCAGCAACCTCTTGTCGACAACTTGTCCCTTTTGATGCTGGTACAAAAGTTTTTCAGCACTTCTCTCTTGATGCAACTTGCTAAGTAACCAAGATGAAGTCCACCTGGACATAGCTAGAGGGGACAGAAGGGAAAAAAAGGGACAAACAGCAGATGGAACACAAATGGCCATAACAAATGCACTTCCCTCAGCTGTTGGCAACTGTTGAGGAGAAAACTTTTGACACAGCATTACCTTTGATAATTGTTGTATAAGGGCTGTATAATGTCATGACACCCAGGAGGGCAATCTGTGATGCAGTTACGGCTGCTTCCAAACCCTCTAGCCTGCGGTAACGTACGAAGCCATGAGGTTGTAAATCACCAGCAATGCAGGCACGGAAATTCTATAAGATTATAAAGGAAATTCCATTATGCATTAACATCAAAGCAACATATGGCACAGCTCCATAATGGCATTCACATAATTAATCTCATCTCAAGAGCCAAATGGTAATTGTTGCAATGTGGTGCATTTTAAAGTGTTGGTTTACACAGCTGCAGGCACATATATGATCTCATGTGTGAGAGAACAGTAAATGATCAGGCTTAAGAGATGAGTGAGGGCTGATCAGGTTTCCAGCATCAAACTCACTAAGTTAAGTGGCTCTTGTGTCAGTGTCAGGACCTGAATTTATTAGGAGACGAATGTCCACATTAGTAAATCTCTCTTCAAATGAATACCAACAGTTCACTGTAAAAAAAATATCATTACATCAACTGGTCTCCATTAGTGCTGCACATTACTGAAGCTCCTTAAAAGTTTGGTTCTAAAAATTGTTGCATTGGCGATGTGGGTTTCAGCCAACAGCACTTTTGTAATATTCTTTAAGTCTTTTAAAATAATTTAGTCATTCCTAAAATAGTTGTACTTACATTCAAAGGTTCAACATTTTAGAAAATGGTCTAATTTACTTTCCTCCTGAGCATTAGATTAGGAGATCAATACTAATCTCATGGCTTTGCTAAGCCAGAGTTGAGACTGGTGGTTTAGCCTAGCTTAGCATAAAAAAATGTAAACAGGGGAAAGTAACTAACTTAGCCTGGTCCACTATATAAAGAAATACACCCCAGATAGTCCCCAGTGCCTAAGGCTGCACAGAGACATGTAAATCTCTATGCAACTCTACAAAGATAATAGAGTTATGGGTTTTAGTGGATGCATACCTTTGGGTTGTGTCTAATATATGCTATATAAAGTGGGCCTGCAAAAACAAAAGAAATTGCCATGGAAACATCTTGTAACAACAGAAGTTCATGAATGCTTGAATGCAGGGCAAAGTTAGTTTTTTGGAGTTTTAAGAAAATCAGTAATTAACACATTGTTTCTATCATTTTTACACAGACAGAATGTGAAAGGAAATTTGTGATTTCAGGAAAAATACATGCTGAAACTATTTCTTGTCGGTGTCCATCTTGTGCTTTTATGCAATGACACACACAGTCCATGAGCACAGGTCTGTGGTCATATCTCTACACTGGAAAATTGGTGAACCTGGAAAACTCACATCACTCTATTTGTTCAACAAGAAATACATCCAGCTCATTACTCCTCATCATACAACTATTTGTCATTGAGGTGTGTTGGACTTCTCTGGATAATCGCCTCCTGAAAAGGATTGTTTTTGTCTTATCTCTTCCTTGTTTCTGCAGGACTCAAAACACAAATGCTTGTTTTTTTAACACTCAGTTGCATAATCTTTGTCAAAGTGATGGACAGTGTTTGGAAACAATGCCTGAAGCGTATTACATCAGTGTTTGATTAAGAATCCAATCAAAAATGACAGATTCCAGCCCTCATGCAGCCTCACAAGAGAAGCAATATGAAGCTTGTGTTTACGAATCATATATCCTCTCTTATTCAATGCCTGTGTACAACCAAAGATCTGAGGTTTTAAGCTGACTTTTCATCACTTTTTAATTGCTATCGATACAGATGGGATTTCCCTGTTTGTAAAAAGTGCCAAACACATGATCAGCTGACTGTCTCTGTGTCACATGGGTGAAATAAACTTAATTTAAGTCGGCAATGCAAATGTGAGGTGTCACTCAAGAGACTGAGGAAGATGAAGAGAGGGAGATAGATTATTTAAGCTGACAGGCTAACGTATCAAATACTTTTTCATCAAGTGACCGATCCTCTGGGGCGGGGGGGGGGGGGGGGGGGGGGGGGGGGGGGGGGGGGGGGGGGGGGGGGGGGGGGG
>JAPZDV010000026.1:3724365-3734391 GCA_029814665.1 Acanthurus lineatus
TATACACACACACACACATATATATACATATATATGTATATATGTATATAGTCAGCCCAATTTGGGAAACTTTATTGAGGTACCTTCAGCTAACTATCTATAAAGCCAGCAGTGTTGAGCTGAACAGCTGTAGCAACTTCTGAGGCTGCTTAGAGTTTATAGTGAAAGGATCAAAAACTCAACCTAGTCTCCTCTTAGCCATTATTGCTTTGTGGCACTAAGCTGTCTTGGTAAATTGCTGAGATTTGTTTTCATAAAAAAACAAACAAAAAAACAAACAAAAAAACCCAACAAAAAACCCTTCTATAATCATATTTGATCAACACAATAGACAGGCTTCTAACTGTACAAATTGCTTATCATGGCTTCCATTGTCGTTTTTCCAAAGACTGTATTGTTTCAGCTGCTAGCATTTCTGCTCTATTATTATACTGAGCCATCACTAATGCTAGCTATTATCAATTTTAGCAGTCTAATGCTGGGTGCTGGGAATTTTTGGCATGCAATTTTTCTTGCACAAATCTTCAAATTCAAACAAAATAAATCATGATGGTTCATTGTGTACAGTTTATTCAAGCAACACTGACAGCAGCCCAAACAACAACTTGAATTTGAGATCGTATTCTGTGTATTCAATGTAATCCTGGGAATTTTAAAAAAAGTTACCAATTTAAATAAACATTATATACACTATTTTCTTCTCCGGCTCTTCCTCCTTCACCTGATTCGTCCACAAAAAAACTAGGCCAATCCTCAGAGTATGTTGAGGTCACAAAAACACAATGTTAGCCAACATAATGGGTATTTAATATGAAAATTAGGTAAATAGGGCGAGGAATTCTGCTTCCTTCTGCCCTTTCCAGTCATCCATCTCCTCGTCATCCTTTCCCTTGTCTCTCCCTCTTTCTTTTGTTTTGGAGAAAAGTAGGCTAATCTCCTGACTCTGTGGGATGAGACAATTGGCCACAAGCCCCAATTTTCAGCCAAGGACACTGTCACACACTGTGAGTTTGTCCATGTACTTTTAGTGCACATACATCTGACTCTCCCCTTTTTTTAGTCAACACTTGTGTGTGCACATGTGCACATGCTCATGGTTGTCATGACAAATATTCAGTCGTGTATGAATGCTAAAATTTATGCTGCATATCTCTTATGGGAAAGGAACTTAATGATTTATTACACACAAACCCTCACCCACCCACACACCCACACACACACAGTATTTTATAAAATGTATTTATTTATTGGGCTGTCCAATTCAAGATCAACTATCTTTCACAAACACTATGGACACAACATCATATCTTAATTATGATGAATGGCCTTAGGTTAAATTACACCTAGGAAAGTGCAACTTATGCATTCACCATAGAGAAAATCTTCATCATAGTTTACTATTTGTCTTTGCAAGCTTCATGAAATGTTCCTATAATGTAATAAACATGTAGGATCACTTAAGTTTAATAGCATTCTAAAATATTCCTGAAGTTAGTGATAATATCTTTATGTGTTGTCAGCTTGTGTTGTTGTGTTTCTTTTTTAGTTTTATCATGTTGTACCAAAAGTCTCACTGTAGCCAACATGGGCTTATCATGTCTTTCTCAGTATAAAACTATATGCTTAAGTAGTGACTGTCAGTCCTCTCGACAAGGCTGTGCAAATCAAAGGCCCCACCCCCAACCCATCCTCCAAATAGCAAGAACACATTCCGCCTTCTCATCCACCATCTGTTTTATTTTTTCTGTTATTCTCAGGGAGATTTTACCTGCCTGTATATGCATGCTGGAAATGGAGGGTGTATATCTTTATTTTGTGATAAGTGTCGCTGTCCAAGGTGCTGATTTTGGTCGACTTTAACAGTACTTGAACCACTGCAGTTGAAAAATCAAGTGGCTACTCAACAGGTGTATCATTCAGGTTTTGTAGCAGCTACAACAGTGTAGCTGGGTTAGTCTTCCCTTTGTAAGTTTGTCTGTGTCATGTCATCATTGTAAGTGTATCTGGAGACACAGATTAAAAATATATTCACTTGAATTTACTTTGCCTTACTTTTACTTTTGCAATATTGTCAAAAGCATGCAAGATGCATGTGAACATGTTGATAAATCTCATCACAAGGTTGTTTGTAGTTCATTTACCATCATTGTGTATTATTCACTTAACATTTAGTCATGTTTCTCATTAATTTTATAATTCCTGATTGCCTTTCACTTTTCTTTTTTCTGGCTGCTAGTCAGTCTGCTTATTGCATCCTCAATTCCTATGCTTTGCTCAAAGGCACTAAAGGGCACTTTTTTTTGCCAGGAATTAATTTTTGAAATATTTCCTTTGTGTCTGCCTTGTAATTTTTTTGAGCCAGCAGTCAGACTTTGTTTATTGTTCAAGCTGTACATAACTGTTGGTGTTATTAAGTAATTTATTGTTGTCCTCAGACCCATTCACAGTTCCTCTCTACAGCTGCATAAAAAATTAAGTATGAAATCTTAAATAAAGACAAGAGCATTTTAAATTTTTTCTAAATACATGGAGGAGAACTACAGTCTCAAGTACAAAACACAAAATACGAAGATGTGAACTAGAATTTGAGGTTTAAAAAAAGGCTTGATGCATTTCAATGAACGGCTGGAACATGTTTATAACTAGTAGTTCACCTTTACAATGGAGCAGAAATTAGCCTTTTATCACTAATTTACCAGATACTGAGGACTTACAGACATTAGTCCAACACTAATGTCCCCTCTCAGTTGATCGAAGCTTAAAACAGCAGTCCACTGTCTTATTTCAAAGTTTGCATTAGCTTGCTGGCTACTTTATATCCTTGTTTTCTTTGTCTGATTCAATCTAAAAGGGTTAAGAAATTGTAAACCATTAAACTTCCATTGCATAGTGGTTAAGAAATTGTAAACCATTAAACTTCCATTGCATAGTGTCTCTCTTATAATCAAAAGGGAAGTGTCATGTTTTGGCAGCCACAACAAATGCTTGAGCCCTAAAAAAATACCATGTCAAATTTTATTTTATCTGCTTTTCATGGACACACCATGCCAGACAGCCAGCTGTCTTTTGAAATAAATGCCTGCTTTTGTTGAGCACTGAATGACCTTTATTGTCAAAGAAATATGGCCAATTAATTGAAGTTATATGGTGGCTTATATGGATTGTAATAGAGACAAGCTTGTGAATGTGGCATAAATCAGGAGAAAAAAAGGCCATATTGAGCACTATTAGCTTAATTTTCACAGTCTCTCTGTTGTCATACTGCAACACGCTCTTCATTATTCAGCCTGATTCCTCGAAGTATCTGATTTTTCCAAAGTGTTTAAAATCACATCAGCTGTCAGATACATAATTTGCTTTCTCACAAATCCCCCTGAGAAACTCACACATCCATGCAGTTCAGCTTAGACCCGCCACACATTTCCTCAGCCTTCTGTTTAAAGCAGTCCCTTCATGACGGATGACTTGGACCAGCAGCAGTTTGACAGTGAAACAGCACAGAATAAGAAGGTGGAGGTATGGCGGTGGGAGAGTATATATTTTGCCTTCTGTCAGTCTGCCAGAAAACTGCTTGTAAGAATTGTTTTTGCTCTAAAGCGACCCTTAACTTTGACCAAAACCTTGAAAAATTGTTATCTGTGAAAGACATAAATGTGCTTTCTTTTTCTATGAACAAGCAGTGTGAAGGAATTTCTCTTCTGTAGGTCAAAGATAATAAGACGGAGCCAGAAAGTTGCTGTCACCTTGAAGACTAAGGTGAGGAGATGTGCTAAACTTTGTCTCAGACTCAACAGACACACTGACAAAACAGTTTACCTGGTAACAGTTACCAGATTAACAGTCACATGGTAGTGCATGTGACTGTACAACCTGACTTAGGTTGACATGGGTAAGTTTCTTGTTTAGGATCCAGTACCCAATAGTATCCCTGCATTTGTATGGATTAGCGAAAAGTGATCTAAATTTGACCCAAAGTGAGTCTCGAAGGTTTGATGGGGTCAAACATGCTGAGGAGGAACTTTCAGAACTTTGAAACTACGGTGTTCTCATTTTAAAGATTATGCCAGTTTTCTTGGATCAAACTGCAGCGAATGGTTCTGCTCAAGAAAATCAGGTTTTCTAGAACTTTTTTCATTCACAAATAAATAATACTTAATAATAACAATAAGAAGAATGATGAAGGAAATTACAGTGATAATAACAACAATGATACTATGAAACGTGCATTGCATGAAATGCTGAATGCTTTGTGTGCAAATAAATAATCATGGCATTTACAAAAAGGATGGACAATGAAAGAAACATGTTCAAAGACAAACATAATTGTTTTATAATGAATCAAAATAATGTCTTAAGATCCAACTTAAATTATCTCTGGGTAATTCAAGTTCTTTTTATATTTCTCTCCTGTTGTCTGGACTTAGTTAAATCTTTTGTTTGCCTGTTCCTTGGGGTCAACCCTCCCTGCTGCTTGCAGTTAGCCTGCCTCACCCAGCATCTCATTCGTCTGCCTGTCAGGCCAGCATTCCAGTTTTCTTTGCCTGCCTCCCTCCACTGTGTGCTGTAGCTCAGCTCTCCAAACCAAACAGCTTTTAGTCCGTAATAAAAATCCTTTAGAACCTTTTGAAGTCTCTGTTTGAATTCTCCTTAAAGGTGTACCTGTTCTTTATAGAAAAGTTACAAAACCACCTAATAGCAATTCTAAAGGTCATTAATAAACTTTTGTTTAATTTTACCCATGTGTAATGTGGTGGTACGACAAAGTCGATATCTGGAATAAATGTAAACCTGATGTGTGTGATGAAAAGTTTGTATCATTTCTGTGACTGCATGTCTCAGCAATAAGTACAGTAAATGCAGTCTGGTGATTTCATGAAGGAAGGTGGGATCAGTGGAGTTTTTGTCCTCATTGTTAAACGATCACCATTGCAAATGAAAATCAATCTAAAGTGACTCAGACAGAAATGTGAGTGGATGAGTTTGTGTTTGGAACTTTTAATGAGGTCACATTTAGTCTTGTTTGCCAACTTTCACATTCACTTTTTGACATATTACCTGGTGTTTTCTGTGTTTCCCTGGAAACTCTAGCAATTTGAGGGAGTGAAGAGTATGCCACTATTGACAGCAAACCAACTGAAAAGCTCTGTTGCCTTGAATAAAGTCATGTACTTGTGGCATGAAAAGTTTGTTGCAAGTGCACCACCTAGGAAAGAGCCTAGGACTTGCTTTTTCTAACAGTGGTGAGCAGGAGAAATGACCTAATATCAAATAAAAAGCCAGCTGAGTAAATAACTGCAACATTAAGTGGGATTTAGAGAAAGTCCAGCAGTGAAAGGGGCAGTGAGGGTTGAGGAGTGATTTAAGGTGCAGCTCTTTCGTTTGCTTTGTTTTTTTTCTATATATTTTGTTGTCTTTGTTATAATAATGCTGCATTGTGGCTACAGTGTAAAGTTATGAGTTTATTGAAGCAAGGGTTAAACAAAAAAAACAAAAAAACAACTTAATTGTGATTGGCCCTAGCTATTTTCTTGGGCCCTTCCTTTTGCACCAAACAAGCACGCACACTTTCATGGGCATGCAAAACCAGAAGTGAAATACGTAAGGTGAAAAAGTGTTTTGTTTTGTTTTGTTTTTTTTGTTTTGTTTTTTTTTCTCGCACCAGTGTTAAAGTAGTTTAAATACAAGCAGGCTATGCAACACAGACTCCGTGATCTTTATAGGCCCCTAAAAGCTTCTGGGCCCTTGCACAAGTTTTACCTTCTATAGTTTCACACATAGTAATGTTACTTAAAGACCTCACATGTTTATTTCCATTAACAAATCTTGTAAAAAACTAAAAAAAGAGGTTATTGTATGAATATAATCTTAATTTTGTTAGATCCCTCCCTAACACTTCAACAGTATACTCTTTGTATTTCCCTGAGACAAACTTAGTGTAGTTTTGTCCTTTTTTGATTCCAACAGCTGTGATCAACCTGAATAGCTCTATAATAATGTACCAAAGAAACCATTTTTCTCTCTTTCTGGCTCCCCTGCAAATGCACTGACACTTTCCATAATGCTGATGGGACTTTTCAATCAACAAGCCTAGCTTTGTTGCCTGCCCATGCTCAGTGCTCAGTGCCAAGACCAAGTATTATGAAATTGCCTCTCAGTGCTTATGGGTTTAAATTTCCTTTTACAATTTAGCACTTTCATTAAAACTCTTGTGTTCTGACCAAGGCATATAATAAGTGCATTAACTTTGTGAACTATCATACATTTATAACACACATTTTTGGAATATGGAGCACAGTGAATGGAAACAAGGGAAATGAAAATGTTTTCATTATTGTGCACCTTATACTGGCTGCACACTGCAAAAAGTCTGTAAAATGTTACAGACAGTAAAGTTCAGGGTGGGGACAGCGAGCTGGTGGGCTTTTAATGGTGCTGCTGGTTTACAACGCTTTGACCTGTGATTAAATGCTGACAGTCAGGTCTTCTGCTTCACATTCACTATTTCAGGTCAAATTTATCACTGCCAACTTCAAGCAGAATGACTTAAGCTCACTGTCCCGATACTTGTGATTGTATTTACCATTAGCACATCCATTGGTTTCTCTGAGCAGTATAAGAAGACATATGCTTCTGTCAGCCCATGACATAGACTCATTATTAAATGCCTATGGATTTATGGTCAGTTTATGACCGAGTCGATATGTAAGCTGTAAAGGAGCTCAAAGCGATGCCCTCACTGAGCTGAATCACTGACTCTTTTGGATGTCATGCTGCTGTTCCACAATTTATTCGGTAATAAAATTCTATGCACACAATATATCTGCATCGGCCCCAGAAAATGCAAAATAAGCTTCTTTCAATTGTTAAAATTCACACAACAGACAAAGAATTTTATCTCAGAATTTGCAAAACCAGAAATGAAAAAAAACAAAAAAAACAAAACACATCTGCAGAATACAAGCATCAAATCAATAGTTTCCTGACATGCCTAGCAAGGACAACACAGCACGTCAGTATAAATCCCCAATGTCTTGTAAACATTTAAAGAGCACTGAGCTGTCTTACACTGCTTTCACACCTGTGGTTTGTTAGTATTACAGAAAACTACTCGCTGTGTAACTGCTATGTTTCACTTATATTTTAATAAGAAGTAAAATACATGGTGCTGAACACAAGCAGAACATCATCATAACTCCTGCTGACATTCATATTAGGTAACCTGATGACCTGCATGTCATGCATAAAAACATACATCACTTATACAGATCAGGACATTGCTTTCTTAACAGAAAAATATCAGCAGCTGGTCCTATAGGTCCTGAAAACCTATTATTTTTCATGTTGTTTTTCCTATGACTCACAAGGTTCCACATAAACACACAATTTCCTGCTGAGGGTTAAAAATATCTGTTTTCAGCAGGATTTTTGTGTATGCGTGTTTTAACGGAGTGGGGGCCGGTTTGGCAAAAGATTCTGTCACATACCCTTCAGCAGAATTTGAATCAATCTGTCATGAATTTTGTGAGGTAGTTTGCTTTCAAGCCATTTGTTAAAATGACTTAATGATGTTTTGTTTCAAACTTTGATTCCAAACTCTGATTGCATGATTCTAAATTGATTTAAAAAACGCTGTGTGTACCCCGAGGGCTCAACAAATATACTTACTCCATTTCTTTCCTCCTGAATCATTTGCATTCAACACAGTGAAGATCATTGTCTTCCTGGTTTTTTTTTTTGCTATGGCACTGCTGCACTTGGTATGTGATTATCACCACCAATTGCCTAGTGGCATTGGTTAAAAGCCTCAACAGGAAGGTCCCTGTAGGCTCGTGAGTGCATGTGCATCCTCATAATTATGCAAGACATCAAGGATCAGCGGGGCCAGAATCTCCACAGAGTGTTTTAATTCAACAACAATCAAAAATCACATGATCCTTGGCTTTACACCATGAACCCAAAGAGACAAACCTATTAAAGTGGTCTCAGTTTGGTTGATTGGTCTGCACCAGAACCAGAATTATTTGGTTTTAAAGCAACCACAGTTATGTTTTAGCATAACAGAGCTTGTTCCATACATGGATTATCCTTCACTAGGGATTTTCTTATCTATACTTGGATCTGATGTGACATAGAAATCTGAACATTTGAGAAGCTACATTTAGGAAGGATACAAAAAATGTCTGGGAGGATTATTTTAAAAGCTGAGGCGTTTCAGTTCAGCTCGCTCTGGTTTGGCTCTTGTAATATTAAAAAAAAATTAAGTCCAAAGACATCCACAGAGGCATAGAGAGTCTTACCTTAAAATCTGCTGGAAAAGCCTGTCATGCTTTTCATTTCCCAATCAGCAGCGATGTCTGGCTGCATTTTATTGCAGGCAAAAACATGACTATCAGTGCAGCAACAGTAGCACGGATCTGCTTTGGGCTTTCATCTGGAGCGCTTAAGCGATTTACATGGTGGACTAGTAAGTAACACTTTAAAAGCGTCAGACAGAGAAAATAATGGAAAATGCAAATGGAGAGCAGATTATGCTCGCTATAGAAAGTGCACACTAACACATTTAAGTAAAGTCATTAGAGTGATACTTTAATGGAAATCCTACATGTAGAGGAATCATTTACACAGTAGCTTAGATTATGGCATAGAACAGCATGCTGCACAACTTGTTATGCTGTATATTCAATGCTTAAACAACTTTTTTTGCAAATGAGACAGAATAAGTGTGGACACCAGCAGTGAGTTCACATAAAACTTTCATTAAAAAGTTTGAAGTCATTGCTGAAGTGCTCAGAGAGTCGAGTGTTGTTAATTACATTTTGATGGGTGGCTGTGTTTTACTCACCTTGTGTGGATTCAGATATCAGAGGGTGTTAAAAGTCATATCAGATATGTAGCCAAATAGATAAATTATGCTTTAAAATGTGTTTACAGAAAGTTTTTGGAATTATTGGCCTTGGTATACATTATTTTTTTGTATATATTCTAGTGGCCAAACTGTGTGAATAAAACATCACATGATGCAAACAGCCCCAAAAGACATGTTTCCTATTAGACTCAAAAATCAAGAGTTAAGCTCTAAAGCTGTGGACACATTTTATGAGCTTCACAACCCACACAAACAGCCACAGACAGAACTTTATTCATTTGGCCCACAGTTCAATCATTTTATCTCCATTCAGATTAGCAAAAAAAAAAAAAAAAAAGTGGGTGCTAGTCAGCTTGTGGGTTCATTCAGGTAATTTCTTTACGGTGTGAAGTGACTTTTTGGGGTTCTTGCATTACTGAGTATCATTAAAATAAAATAAACAGGGCTCTGCTTCCAAATCTGTTTCAACAGACTGCATGAAGATGGTTTACACATCTACATTTCCATCCACTATTAAAAAATGAAGACAAAATCTTCCAGATACAGATGCATCCATCTTGCGCTGGTGACATCATTTGCAGCAAAAGTCTGCAGTGATAGGTGGATGGAGCGATGTTTTACCCATGCAGACACCAGATTTAAACCTGGATTTAGTAATCGATCATGCTGTAACATTTTGAACAGATGAACTGCATAGCTGAAGTGCTGTGTGCGTGTATTCTTTGTGCATGTTATTGCTATTTTGTCAGATTACAACTGGAATATGTGAACCGGTGAAAAAAGTGGAAAACCCCAACAACCACAACGAGAAAGCTGATTGTAAATGAGTAATAATTAATCATCCGTCATTTTGACAGCTAGTGGTCTTCACATGTAAATACCAGCCGTCACTAATCAGCTATCAAATCGGCTGCTGTCAATCTTTGTGGTGCTCAGGTTCAGTATTCCTGAAATTATCAGGAAAGTCATGATTTCTATAAAGTGTAAACACATTACGGCAATTCTGTCCACATTTAGGTTTAGTTTTTCAAAAATGAAAGGGTCCTACACTCAAACTCACTTCAGTAGTTGACTTTATAGATGCAGAAAAGGATCCATTCTTTGTGACTGGAATTCATATATTTCTGTAAGAAAAGGTCTTTTTCACCTCAGAGGACTGC
>JAPZDV010000026.1:3751732-3767044 GCA_029814665.1 Acanthurus lineatus
TGCTGTTTTCAGTTGCTTTAATAGTGTGGACCACATGATATTTTCTCTTTGATCCTCACAATTTTGGAATCCAGTTGTGGGCTGGATTGGACGGTTTGGTGGGCCGGATTCGGCCCGCGGGCTGCCAGTTGATGATCACTGCCTTGTACCTATGCTATATGCTATATATGTTAGTGTTCAAAAGTCATTATGTAAAGCCACGTTATCTCAGAGACAAAATGTAAAACTGCTAGATAATGAACTTAAAGAAATCAGTATGTGTAACACAATAATGATAGCAATTCCTTAATTCTAGTTGAGAGTGTGCAGTATTGTTTTTGGACTTTAGCAGAATACTTTAGGAAGATCAACAGCCTACAGCCAGCAACAGCCAGCAAAATGTTCTCTTCTTTAAAACATAATGTTGCTAAAATATCAGTGATTTCTTTTTAATGATAAGTAAGCCCTCTCAGTTTAACTGCATTTCATCTCAAAACCTGTTTCTTTCTGTTTACCACCTGTTGCCTTCAACATGAGGTCTCTTAAAGGGTTTTAGAATGTTCATGATTCAAAGGATCAAAGGCAGTAAAGTTCCTGAAAAGTCTTAGACAACACACACACACAGGCACACACTCGCTCGCATACACACTTCCACACTAACATTATATGGTGGGTAAAATTCACTCAAAAATATATTGGCCAAACAAAGCTTTCACATGTACTCTTTCAAACATGCAGTAACATCAGTACACACAAATGTGCATCAGCCCATCTTTTTTATTATGGCAGCTTATATATAATGCAGCCATACATGGACCTATCAGCCTGAACCTCTTCTGGCTCAAACACACACACATAGACACACACATATTCTCTAGCTCAGGTATTAAGGAGTATTTACTGTGGAGCAGTGTGCCAGTGTAATTCAAGTGGGATGTCCATTAGAGCAGAGAACGGATCTTTTCACAGTATAAGTCATAGTAATGAACTCCAGCAGAACTCCCTGCAGTCTCATACATCAATGCACTGAACAGCATTTCAACTCTCAGTGACGAAGTGGTGCTGTAAAACCAGTGTGTCTTGGTAAAGGATTGTTTTGGTGAATTTGAAGTGCTATCTAAAATCTAATTAAACCTGCTAAGAGCATCTTTGTTTTGTATATTTCAAAGTAACAACAGACTTCCACACTATCAGAATCAATAACGATCTTACTTTTATTTAGAGTGCTGCATAATTTCCAGAGAATGGTAAGTCTTTTAATTTGGGCACCATCTAGTCTGTAGGGCACATTTTGGAACTGCATCAGCATTGTGTGACATCAATTAAAGAACTTTATACCTTTTTAAATGATAGGAAGCACCTGAGATGACACAACTTAATTAGGAGTTTCTAGCTTAAAAACTCATATGTAAAAACAATATTTTAGATTTAGGTAAATGGATATGCTGGTGTTTGTCAAGGTGGGACAGTCTCCACAGTAGTTCTGAAACAGTGTAATACAGCCCTGCAGTGTCGGGAAAGTCCACACTTAACAAGAGCTGGCTCAAAGTTCAGTTCACACATTTCAAAGTGAACTAGTTTAAGTTTATAGTTCATAATTTCGAAATGTGAACTGAGTTCACAGTCCCAAAAATTAACTAGTTCAAAGTCCTTTTTTGTAATACACTGCTTCAAGCTATTATTTTCAAAAGAAGCTTTTCTTATCCATCCATCCCCAGTCCCCAAACATCGCCACAGCCTGTTAAAGAATCATAGAAAGCAATGACTTTATAAGTTTAACTACTGAAGTCAGTAGTTTCCTGTTATGCAGAAATTATAACCAGTATTTTATAGATGCAATGGTTATTTTATTTATTCAGCATGAAGCAAAATATCATGCAGCAGTTTAAAATCACATACATTAATTTGCTTCTGAGTGAGCTGGTAGAGGCTCTGCCATTAGCTTCATAACGGCCACTTGCTGAAAGATGCAACATGATTTCGGATAGACAAAGCACACAGTTTAGACTAAGCAATGCTGGGGGTCAAAGACCAAGCAGGTGTTAGGATCGGCAGTGTCTCTCTCCTTTCGTCCTTTGTTTCCCTCTATCCTCATGTTCTGTGTTTGTGCTGCCTGTTTTCCCTGTCTGTCTCTGTCAGTGTGGGCTGGGTGCTGCTCCTGATTACCTGCACCTGCGCCATCTACACACCTGTGCCATATCAGCTCATCAGCCACTCTCTCCCACTGCAGTGTAAAAGCCTGGTGTGACTCTTCACCCCTCTCCTCTCTGCTTGTCAGTTTGTTATTGATCCCTTGTGGTAAAACAGTTTGGCCAGATTCTGAGATTTAGCTTGTAACCTTCCCTTGTTTGCTCGTCGCCTGTTTTTGTGCCTAACCTTTGTTTTAGTCTTGCCTCCAGTCCTGCCGCTTGGTCACTGCACCCAGCCCTGTCTTCATCTGCCTTTGTTTGATCACCAGAGTTTTCACTGTATATACAAGCACCAGAGTCAAACACTGTCACTTAGACCTCACAGAGCCTGCTCACCTGTTCCTGCTCAAAAACCCTTTCAAGTTTTGTTTTTTTGAACTGTGTAAAATAAACTGTCCTGGGCCTCAGCATGAGTCTGAAGTGGTCTGCATTATGGGTCTTTGTTCTGCTTAAGAACGCAAGCTTAACAGCAGGCTCTGCTTTAAAAAAAATAAATAAAAACAAATGAATCAAGGAGACCATGCATTTTGGGTGTAGAGTTATGTATTAGAAGTTATTTCACCTGGTAAATTCCACATCATCTGGCAACACTCTAACAAAGTTTACCATGGTAAGAGCGCCGTTAACTACCTTGAGAGTGACAGTCACTTATGAGCATGTTTGTTCACCATTCACAAATATATAAACGTGTTCATGATTGCACCCTCCTTTAACACATTCAGACACACTAATGCAGCCCTGCGTTGTAGTTACACAGCTGTGGCTAATGTACAAGTTTTCAATGCAAGGTTATAATCATTCAGTATTATTTTGGGGCATGTAACAACCTACTGATTGAATTGTCAGTTGGTTATATACTGATTGATTTTCAGCACATGGCATGTATAACATGATCACAATGTCAAAATGAAAGTAAATGTCAAGACAAAAGGTTTCTGTGATAACATCTCTGTGCCACAAAGTCAACTTTTCCATGTAAAATGAGAGGATAAAACTGAAATCAAACACATATCAAAGGTGGAGGCCACTTCAAAATTATGGTTTCAGGCTAAATAATGTCATATTTTGCAAAAGGAATAAAACACTGACCACTTATTTTCTGCAATCACAAAAGGGTGAGAGCAATATTAAATCTGACATAAACTGGTATTTTGAATCTAATGGGACAGCTCACTTTTATCTGAAGCAAAGGTTTTTTTTTTCAAATATCTAATGATTCACATTTAAGACAGCAGGAAAAATACCAGCAACCTTTGACAGTGTTTTTGAGTCATCTTGCATTCCTCACAATCTCTTAAGAAATTACAGTCAACACATAATTACAATGTTAGGTCAAGACCAAGAATGTCTCTGCTCCTGTGGTGGCAATTTGTCTGCAGAAATAACAGAAAATTGTCCATAATTATGATTCATTCAATTGCAAGACAAAAACATCTTAACACCATAGTCCTTTTGACATATTGCTCTGCATGTCACCACTTCATTCATTTGCTTTTCAACCCACAATCAGATTGTTATCTTCCATTTAGCTGTAGAAATCATTTAGAGTTAATACCTGCTAATTGATTAGCTTGTTAATGAGCTGAAGGGATGAAAGGGCACGCTGTATCAGGCAGAAAGAAAGGTTAAAGAAAGGACACGAGGAAGGACGAGCATGTGACAATTTAAACAGAAAACTGCCCATCAGCGCTGACGCTCCACAATGAATTTGGCACTGTGATGTATGTAATTTTAGTGGTCAAACCTGTGCTTTTCATGTTCAGAGTAAAAGGAGACATGCAGACAGCCAGTCATTACTGTGAGGTATAGCATGGCTGTCTGAGGAATGAAGAAAAGAGAAAGGAGGAAACAGTGGAACTGAACATGTACAAGCTTTTCTGGGGGAAATGTTGGCTTTGACAGGAGTGAGTGGCGAAGAGGGAGCGATTCTGTTGTGAAAATTGTCTCTTTTGCTAATCCCATTTCATGCCAGCTCAATCCTACTCTCTGGAATATTCTGAAATTTACACAGAGCGCCGGAGGAAGGGGGAAGGGGGGCGAGGAGGATGGACGGAGAAAAGTGGGGAAAAAAAAGAGTGCTGAGTGAGCGACAGAAAAAAGTGTTTGAGAGAGAAAGAGAGAAGGGGAAGGATGGAAGGACAGCGATGGAAATTGGGCACAATTGAAATTCTGCAGTTGCAGTCCATCAAAGTGTGGATTGGACATGGTCCACTCAGTCTTAACCCCTGTGCTTCCAATGGGAGCAAGACAATGAGTTTAAGCCTCTCTTACACTTAACATCACTCCCTGCTGCTTTGGCTGCCATGCAGTTGAAGTCTCTTCTAACAATGGCAGCAGTGCCACATCCTGTGTCATCCTGCATAAATATGAGCGTGGTATCCATTTTAACACTCCCCGAGCCTGGTGTGTGGGGCGACCGTGTTGCTCTTGTTGCCTTATACGCCCTGTTAATATTCCCTTGGACAAGGAAATGTACAGTATTAGGGCTAGTTAAGACTGTTGACCTCTGACTTCTCTGTGAAGGACTTTCCCATGCTTAATTGTTGTGAATGTAATCCACACAAATTACATATTACAAATAAAGAGTTTATTTTAGGATGACTGGGGTTTAAGAAAAAAAAGAGCCCCACTAAAATTTGTGTAAAATAGAAAGTGAGATTGTAATGATTGGCTTGGATGAACAATTATCAGATTGGATAAGAGTGAAAATGAACACATCTGTATCCCTTTGAACTTTAAACAGCATTTTTTGAGCAACCTAAAAAAGCATTTTTTGAAAAACACACACCTAAACATTTCTGAGTATATTTCTTACAATGATGTAGAGGCGACAGATGACAGTTTTTGAGATAAAAAGAAAACAATTTTAAAATCTGTAGCTTAAATGAATTAGTTGCTGTGGCTGGTGAAGCTCATTACCCGCTTTGCAACACCTAACAGTTAAGTTTTATTTTTCATTTTTTAAATTTTTTTAAGACTGTATCAGTTTACATGGATACAGGGGCATTTCCTTTGCTTGTGCTGTATTACATGAAAGAATATAGATAACACAAAATAAAAAAGAGTACCATTTTTCAGCTTTAATAGGGTGTAAAGAGTTTTTTCAGCTTGAGGCATTTTTTCTTGCAAGACTGTATAACTGAACATAATGATGATGATATGATTAAAGAGAGAAAACTGCAGTAGACAAATAAATACAAGTGCAAGTCCCCAGCTAGCTAAAGTAATCTGAACACAACCTGTAAGTGAAATCAGGAGTATATTTTATTTGATACATTGTTTATCTGAATGCAGCATTTGGGTGTCAGGGTAGACTGATGTATTTTGCTTTGAAGTCTATAGAAAAAGCCAACCTAAGACACAGATACACAAACACACCAAGGCAGGGACATACACACATATCCTCCTTACCCAATCATTCCTTCATCTCACCACACACAGACCTCATTACCATATTGCAAACGTCTCATTGGGTGTCCTGGAGTCAATCTGCAGATGTTATTTTCACCTCCATGCAGAAGACTCCCATGTTATTATGCATTCCAGTCTCTCAAATAAACACACCATTATTTACCTAACATGTCCTACATGCACATGAGATGATAACCTACTTTATGTTCGGGTGTTTATCTCTTTCTCTCTTCTACACACACATACACACGCACACATTTTGACAGGTTCAAAACTGGGCTACAGTCCTCGACACAAATATATGCAAATAAACACATACAACCCCTCACACACACACACATGCAAACAAACTGGCTTACACTGGGAGAAAACAGCTGTAAATCATTCAGGAGGAGTCAGCCCACAAATATGTATAATAAATTAGAACACTTCGAGCCCTGCAGGTGTCTTTGATGTTTCCATTCTTTATTACCTGGTTTAATTTAACAGATCAGCCACGTGCACAGACGAGGTATTGAGGTCAGTGAGGTAAGTGTGTCCCACAATCATCTAAAGTGTTTTAGAGGTAGTCTTTGTAATTACTGGTCCCTGGAAACACACAGTCATACCCTAATGAGAAGTGGCATTAGAATAGAAAGAGAAAATTACCCCTTTACACTGCAGGTCTGCTTTGTTTAAGGCAGAACAGATCAGCTCATGTTAACCATACGAACTTTAAAGACAGCAGGGCTTAATTCAACTGCACAGAGGACACTGATACAGTCACTCACACACACACAAACACACACACACAGACTCTCTGTAAGCCTGATCATTATGCTGTACAGAGGCATGACATCCACAGGGCACATCAATGACATGTAGATGCTATAGAGTGCTTATCAGCTATAGCTTTAAAACATGCTTTATTGGATGGATGAACACAAGCATTCTCAGGCCAATGACACACTGTTCAGTGAATATAAAATTGACTTCTGGACCTTTGTGGTAACATTCCAGTGGTAGTATTGTGAAGGCACCTGAAATGCTAGAAATGGCAGAAATATTACAATAAAGAACCTGAGAACCACAACCCACAAATGCAGGCTAATTGATTCAGAGGTTTTTACAGTGTGATGATGACAACATTGATGCCAAAGGGTTAACAATAAATGTTTATGTGTCATGCTGCTCTATGAAGGTTTTTTAATAAGTTTTGTTGCGAAAAAGGATGCTTACTCTTGGATTTGTGCCATACTTTACTTTTCCTTACAGGCCACTGATGTTAAAGTTTAGTTTAGTTTAGTTTAGCAGTATAGTTTTTTAAAATTAAGGCTATTACTATGCGATCTACACTGTAGTTGTACAAACTCCATAGTAACCTCCTCAGATGTCATGATAACTATTTCTCTGGATGGAGGGGACAAACCAGCTCCAACATCTTCCACTGCATTTAAGACTAGTTCCCT
Organism: Acanthurus lineatus; assembly: GCA_029814665.1. Lineage (NCBI taxonomy): Eukaryota > Metazoa > Chordata > Actinopteri > Acanthuriformes > Acanthuridae > Acanthurus > Acanthurus lineatus. The sequence continues at coordinate 3,758,760 of JAPZDV010000026.1, forward strand.
GAAATTTCCAATGTGAGCAAAAAACGTGGGAGAAAGAGATTGGCCTGTAGGCTCTTAGCTTTAGCTAGAATTGCTTTTCTCGCACCTCATTGTGTACCGCACACACATACACACAAACAGACATGCAACCCCTGTAATGCATATAGGAGCTCTTTCCTCTTCGCAGCATCTCAGCAGCTGTTATCTCTGCATCCACATGTTCTCTGGCGCTCTGTCTCTCTAGGATCATTGGCTGTCTGTCAAATGATACCAAACCAGTGGGGATCACACTAACACACACACAAGCAGAAAGGGATCGGATTGCCGGAGTTCACGTTAATCTGCAGCACTCAAGTCAGTTTGTAGACTGTCAGTCCATTTGAGCTGGAGGTGGCTAATGGTGTAAGTGTGTGGATGGACCATGAATAGCGGGCCGGATGTGTTTGTCAGGCAGAGAATAGACCTCTACCAGATAGGTTATTGACTGACTGGATTTTAAAAAAAAGAGGTGGAAAATCATCCTTCAGTCGAGTGAAAAAGACACAAATGGAAAAAAAATAAACCCAAAGCCAAAGGTGTGTCTTTAAGGAGTTCTAATACATATTTAGATTACATATTATATCTCATAAAAACTTTTTCAAGACTTTTCTGTTGAATTGTTTAAAACTATCCACATCCATGTTGCTTGCTAACAGACTGACTTCAAGCTTTTGTAGTAGTCGAAAGTAGTTTAGTTATTGACAAAATGTTGGAAATTAGTTGCTGGTTTGCTCATCCTGCATACACTTCACATTTAACACATACAGAACTTACCTGTATTAGTGAGTGGATACTGAACTTAGAAAAACTAGGCAGACAGAAGCACTAAGTTTTCTGCAGCTGGATTGATGAGAGAGGCCTGAATGAACTCAAACACAGTAAAAGAAGCTAAAATTCTCTGCAGAGCTTATATAACACCAGTTATATTATCAGTATCACTAACTGATAATGTTGATAGAAATACACAATGAAAGATGATAACTGGATCTTTAGTCACATTCTAACTAGCAGTTGCTCTGGGCTGAGCTGCATGAAGGAGCTGGGCACAGTCACTCAAGACAATGCTTGTATTTGAAACCTTGTAAATGAGACTCTGATCTGCTCTGCTGAGAATACACCACAACTTGTTTGACTTAAGTTGCATCAAGCTGCATAGAGCAGATTGAGCCATATGAGATGTTGGACAGGACTTCCTAATTGGATGACCAAGTCTCGGTGTAGTGAGGCTCTGTCTTGTACCTTGGTGTGTCACACTGACTCATGCAGACCTGCTATGCACGAGACACACAAGACATGCAGTAAGCTCTGATGGAAACATATTTAAGTCAGTTTAGATGCTCACAGCTACTGCTCCACCCTGTGTAGATGTAAGGGATAGAGTGGTTGGTTACACATGAAACTGTCACACAGTAAACTGGGGTTAGCGATCTGTACAAATCTTAAAGTGAAACTTAATGTGTGTCTGAAGCAACAATTTTGTAAAACAGTTTGGCGTTTTACAGTCAGAAAACCAACTGGCTGCCTGACTGCTCATTAATAGAGACACTTGGATGTTGTCACTTTCATCTTCAACAGTTGAGCTGAGTTGGAAGGGACAGCAAGAGGCAATGTGATCCTTATTCAAGAAAAAACAGGAAGCCATCTTGCCCATATGGGAACAACACAATATGGACATGAGAGCCTGTCTGAATGTCCGTCCAATATCGAGCGTCTTGGCTGCATTATGTGTGATGACCGTGCCAGTAAGCCGGATTGGCTCAGAAATAGCCCAGATCAGGAAAGGCTTTGATACAATGATCTTATGGCACCCCCAGGACACACACAACATACAACACACATACACACACACACACACACACACACAGACACAAATTAGAATACAAGCCAGTAAAACAAAGTGACATTTCAAGCTTTGATTCTCAAGTCAATTGTGCCAGTTAGTTGTTTTTAATTCTGGAAACACTCTTATCAAGCTCTGAATAATCATCCGCAAAACAGATTATAAGAGAGAAAATTGATGTAAAAAAAAAAGAAAATGAGATTTAGAAAAAAATAAAGAATGAAAAAAGGGATTAAAGTTCAATTTGACTATGAAATCTCATCTTGGTGAAGAATAAGCATAATGGCACAACATTAATGCTGTCTCTTAAAAAACTATAGAAAATAGTGGAAGTGAAATATTTGGTACAATATACAATCATTATATGTACATACACATACATGACACTGTTCACTATTGAGCAGAGCAGAAGGAATGAACCAAAACAGTAGAGCTGCAGACTGTTAAACCAAAATAATGAGCTGAAAGAACTGCAAAAGTAGGATTATTATTTATCTTGTGTTCATCACATTTGTAAAAGTGATCTTTTTTACACAGCATACAAAGTTATCTGAGTCACTGTTCATAGAAAGGTATTGATATGTACAGCTTTAAAGTTTGGAAAGTTTGAGTAAAAGTTTAAAGGGGTCAGTGACTCAGTTCCTGTGACCTTTTTGATAGTCTCATTCTGGTTTTGATTGCTGGAACTTCTCGCTTATTCGACTGTTATTCTTAGAGAGCATGTATAAATTGTAAAGGAGATTGTATGATTCAGAGAGGAGAGAGGTATTTCTTTAAAAGATGAGTTATCAAGTGAGAGCAGCTGGAGTGATATGAGTCCTTAAAATATTGGTAAACAATTGCCATGCATAAATTCAGAAGTAAAAAGGGTCAGATAGTCAGATGGTGCAATATGGTAAAAAACAGATATGATTCAGTGGACTAAAATAAAAGTGTGGGAAAAAATGAGATGCAAATTGGGAGGCAGAGCAACAGGTAGATTGACTGACTGAAAAGAGAATATGGAGCGATTAACTACTTATTTTCAACTCCTTACTGAGTGTTTTTACATCAAAACTTTCTCGCCAAAGACGAGTTGGACAAGGGCACCAGTCACAAAAATGCAAACTTTTTTGGAAAACTTTCAGCTTTCTTCATAAAGACAATGGAACGACAGGGTAAACAGACAAGCAAAAGCAGAGGGAAAAGAGTGCAAGGACATCCACCACCAATAACAACTTTGACGAAAAGCAGAAACTTTCTTAGCTGTTCTGATGTCTGTTTGGGCCTGTTTATCAGAGTGCCACAGGGGCAGGAGAAGAAGGACAGGAACGCACAGATACGAGCTCCTTTTCATCTCTTCGACTCTGTGAACCTTCTCGCCTTTTCCTACCCTCCGATTTTCTCTGATATTCACTTCTCTCCATCCTCCTCTCCCATCTTCTCACTGTCCCTTTGTCTTTCACTCTCGCTTTGCTTCTTTGCCTTGTTTTCTTTCTGTTATAAACAAGGTGTACAACTCTCTTTAATGTCCCTCTCCGACACCTCAGTCTGTTTTTTACTTCTCAAATCTTTCTTGTCTTCTGCGTCCCCTAAAAGTTACAGTTGTATAAATTGTTTGTTCATAAATCAGTGCTCTCAGAAGTTACCCATCAAGGCAGTGAGTGTAGCCACAGTCAGAAGCAGATGTTGTCAGATAGTAAACAGCCATCAAAGATGTTTTAACCATCAACTGCAACAATTCTGTGGATGCAAGATGCTTTTCATATTGTGCCCTACTTGCCGTGCCACATCCCTGTCACTCTATGGTAATTTGTTACATCTCTAGTAATTATGCTGCAGAATGCTGACTTAACACAGACAACATACAACCTTTTCCCTCTCTTACCACTGCCTCCTTAAAACTCCTAAGTTCCTCCAAACAAACCTTGTAAGTTCAAAGGTCAAATCCCCCAAAAAGTGTGTATTGTTATTGGACAGTCATCGTGACTCTAATAACACAGAAAAAAAGTGTGTGCATGTACAAAGCCACATGGCTACTGCATAGCACACGCGCACACACACACACACACACACAAGGTTCTAGAATGTTGATGAATCAAAGGCATTAACTGTACTGAGTAGATTGAGAATCCTCTTTTTCTCTCTCATAAACCCAGTGAGGTCCCCCCACATACAAACACATGCGGTGGAGTATGTATGTCCTAGAATGATGATGAATCAAAGGAATGAAATGTTTGGAAGACTTGTAGAAGTTCCGCATGTGAGGCTACATAACACCCCCCCATACACACACGCGCATACACGCACACACCCACACACATCCACACATACACAAAGTCCCTTTAAGAATTCTAGAATGTTGATGGATCAAAGGCATTAAAGGTACTGAGTAGACTTTGTCCCTTTTGGCATCAAACCAATAAGCCCAAATCTTTTTGTGTGAACACTCATTTTGTATTATATGTTATCATAAGAAATGAGGTATGGTAATGTATTGCAGGTAACATTTTCTGCTGGATTTTCTGCCATTGAATCAGGCTTTTACCCTCTGAAGGGACATTTGCAGAGCAGCCAAGAGAAATGCTCTCTCTATGAAATGACCTGTGATTAGCTAGTCTCCTTTCAAGGACAAGGTTTTCAAAAGGCTGAAAATAGAGCCAAGGGAGGTGCAGAGGTCAAGGTTTCCATTTGCAGCACTAGAATTACAATATACTGAGAGATTATGGATTTTTTGCCCAATGACACCAATAATAAACTGCCTACCCTAGCTTAAAAGCAGAATATCACTACCCAGAAGTTTTTTACTGTCAACCTATAGCAATTTAGATTAGATTTTCAATAATTTTGACTCAGGGTTTTCTCGCTATATTTTGCCACAACATTGAACTGCATATTTAAGGACAGCAGCTGAAGATGCTGTGCTTGGAAACTGTTAAAACAACAGGGAACATGAGAAGACTTCTAGAGAGACTTCCTCAAAGCTGGACTGTCATAGTCTCCATCCAGGCCAAAGTCAGGTTTCAATTTTCCCTATGAACTTTTTCGTTTAGGCATCTTAAGACATCATAGTAAGCAAATTATAATTTTAAACACAAAAAGAAGATAAATGAAAGATGTCTGAATTCCATTTAGCTGTGTCCATTTCAGAGCCTGATCTACTGTTATACGTCACTAGAACAGAGTCATTGTTGATTTTATTAGTAACACCTGTTTTTCCTAAGTCAAAGTGTTCAATGAAAACAGTTTTATCACCGTATGTTTACATTGTATAGAGAAATGTTGAAGAGTATGTGTACTTAAATCTCAATAAAACAGATTTGGCCAAAAAATGACAACTTACAGAAACCATGTGACTTGAGCATCCTTCATATTACCTGAGTGCACTGTCCTAGTAATCCTACTTTCCATCTCTGCATATTTCTTGAGAAAACTGCAGTAACATTAACACTTCAAGAAATAAAAGATTATTCCTATCAATCGAGGATATTTTGCTTTATATTTATATATAAATTGTTTCCATTTCCTTGTATTTTTTCCTTTACCCTGTTTTTAGTTTGTTTCAGTTTCAGATTGTCTGATGTCTCCCTGTTCAAGAAGAGAGGGCGGTTCAGATAGCTTATAAAACTGACTTCAGTCAGATTGTAAACAGAGAGGGAGAGATGAAAACCTCTTTATAAAGATGTGAAAACATGTTTCATAATTATTTATTTGTAAATAGCAAATCAATCAATCAATGCCTTAAAGGTATGACGATTGTTTTGCCAAGGAATACAGGATTTAAAAAATAGTGCATTTACCTTATTTAAAATAAGATCCATCATAAAACAGTCCCACTTTAATGGTGCATGCAAATACAAATACAGAGTCAAACATTCTTACATACAGATCATGACTTCTCTGTGGGCCTTCTCTGTGGGTTTTCTTCCTAACAGAGGGCAGTTGTTTTGTGGATTACAATCCCCTCTTTAATAATTGCATCAGTCCTTCAATTACATCTGTCCTTTTTCTTTTTCTCTGTCCTTTCATTGGTCAAAAAGGAATCACTCTGCAAAGCACAAAGGAGCCACAAGGAAAAACTTAATGAAGCAGCTCCCAATGAGAAGGAACACAAAAAAGAAGTTTAGAAAGGGTTTAAGGTGAGTGTAGCTCATACACACATGCACATATATACACTTGATTAAACATACTAACTTAAATATAGTCACAGGGTTGAGAAGAAATTAAAATCTGGTAACTTGGGCAAGTGAGCGTCTGTGTGAATGAATTAGTGTGTGTTGACAGCAACACAAAAGCTGTTGGCTGCTGTGATGAGAAGTTGAATGAGAGGAAGTGAGAAAATGATAGACTGAAAGGGTACAAGATAAAAGACACATACACACACGCACCAACACACACACTAACATACACAGATGCAGACAATACAATAAGAAGTCAGTGGTGTTTGTGAGTCTTTTGGGAGATGCATGAGGTTTTTTTTTTCACTCGCTTTCAATTCATCTTTTATCCCCCTTCCTCTTTTTTTACTTGTTTAGAGTCTGACTGGGGTCCCAGAGTGGATACGGAACTGTCAACCACTTGTCATGGACCCATACACCTTTTGTTCAGCAGTGCACGCACATACACACACCCACACACAGAAACACACTTACTTACCCAGTGATTTGCTTCCTCGAAAAATACACACTTCTTCACATTTATCTCCTATTTTCTCTCCGTTGAATGTAGTGAATGCAACCAGAACAAATGTTTTTTTCTCTGGGTGAAAGAATTTGGCTTCATGATAAATGCACGCATGTTGAGCCTATTACACACTCTCTCCCTGTGTAATGCACACAGAAACACATTATATCCAACTGGTGTTTTTTTTTTCCTCTGGGTGCTGATGTTAATCTGAGTACAGCATGGACATATTGCATCTCTGAAGTGAGTGGGCAGCTCCTAGGTGTGTATGGGTGTGTAACTTTTCTTTAAAAAAAGGGCTGAAGAAAACAGTTTACAGGACATTTACACTAAGGCTCATTGTGTTCTGTCACAGCTGATTTTCACGTAAAAGTACCTGAGCTATTTAAGAGGCTACTAGCTTATTTTCAACTGTATTATATGCTTACACATAAAAAGACAAAGATGCTTACAGATGCAATGAAGAGTGAACAAGGTCTTGTAAAAAAACAAAAAAAAACAAAAAACAAACTCAGATTACAATTATGAAAAAAATGGAGTTAAACTTTACCCTTTTGCCCTATTGTAGGCTGAGATATATGACATATATGTCTATATATGTACCGCTGCATTGTAGCAACAAGAGCCCATTTTCTTAATATGTCTGCACGTTTTTTTGTGGGGTTTTTTTTGGTTTATTTTCCCTTAAGTTTCATGGCAGGCTTTTCACACAGGATATAAAACCAAGCTCTCTGGAAGCTTCAAATCATGACTAATGTCACACTAAATGTTTTTGTTAGTGAGAAACTTTCTGGCAAACAAAAAATAATGCAGGTTTGTTCATACATGCTCCTTAAAGCACATAAAAAATGAAATATTCTCATATTTAACACATCAAAAGTAAACGAATGTAATTTGTGCATTTTGTTGCTTATGTCTTTGTGCTGGCCAGTTTTGTACCTTATGGAAGAGTTACTACTTTATCACTCTTCTACATATAGGATTTTAATAAGGTCAGAGGAAAAGAAACAACAAGAAAAAGAATGAGAGAGGTTGAATCTGCATTTATTAATCTTACAAATACGTCTTACAGCAGTGTAGTTAAAGAGAACCCAGTAAGCGGTGAAGTGCCGCAAACATCAATAGATTATGGGACTGAACATGCACCAGAGGCCTGCAAATGCAAACAAAACTCATTTGTCTTTGCTGGAAATGCCATTATATTCAGTTTTGTTTTCATATATTCTTTTGCAACCAGTTATTACATTCACTGAATTTAAAGTAACTTCTGGATTCCTGGATTTATTTTATTCATAGTGATCACTGTGGCATTTTCTGCTCCAGTTGAACTGCTCTCAACCCTTTGACCTTTGCAATGGAAATGGTCTGCCAGTGCCTACATTGCTATTTTTGCTTTATGAAATGATTGTTGTTTTGGGTCATTTTTTGAAGTATCTTTATATCTGATAAAAGTATTGCAATTATGTCAGTTATAAAAAAAAGTTTAAAATAGTTTACAGGCTTTGGGTAGGTTTTAGCATCTGTGTGAAATGTGCTAAATCTTTCAGGCAAAAAAGCCTTTTTTAAATTGTTGCTCACATAATGGAACAGTTGCAGTTTTTTGCCTAACTCACACATATATGAGCACACAAAATGTAATAATCCAAAGATCTAGAAACATGAGAAAAGCACTGCATGATCTAAGCTGAAATGTAAGTCAAACCTTGTAATTAAAGAAAGAAAAAAATCATTTACACTCACTGAAGAGTCTGAACTGGTGGAGGAC
>JAPZDV010000026.1:3773235-3791210 GCA_029814665.1 Acanthurus lineatus
GATTACCAAAATCTTGAAAAAAGGCCAATTACAGCTCCCTCACAGCAAGACCCTCCACTTATACCACCAATAATCATCCTCATTTTTGCTAGATGTGAAGCAGCCACTACAGTGATGTCAGCACATTAATACTGTGGGGACACTTGTGCATAATGCTGCAAGATGGAGGCACTTATACTATAAGAGGACTGCCTGAATGTAAGATTTAACAATAGCATGCTCTCTGCCCTCCCCTCTACCCTCATGTACCTCAATTATTTTGTCATAAATATCCTTTTGTTGCTATGAATCCAGGAAAAAGCTATTGATCAGCAGGCTCATTTTCTCTGCATCAACATGCACGAGTTGCTTTACATTGTGACCATTTATGGTTGAATGTGAAAGTTGTCCTCCAGCCCAGCTGCTTGAGAGCGTACGTATCCGAAACTTCATCTGGATGATTGTGTAAGGGAAAAATGCTTTGTGGGCCAGAATTCAAAATCAATTCTTGTCTGAGTTCCTGGGGGCTTGATTGCAGAACTATGTCAAGTTCAGCGAGCGCAGAGGCAAAACTGTGCACACTCGGTGCAGAGATGTTAGAAGAGAAAGAAAAGCATTTTAAGCAAGAGAAATGAGAGACTGGGGTATATCATTGAACATATGGCTGTATTGTGGAATTGGCTGAAGAAAATAGACTTTTATATTTTCCAATCAAATATTTACTTACAAAAAAATCACTTTTCAGAGAAACATCAGTATGGGCTTGCAGAAATGCAGACAATGTTAGATTGCAAAGAGCAGAGATACGAATAAGGCCACTTTTTCATTTAATTAAGTAATATTGACAATTTTTTAATTAACCTGTACTTTAAACCAAGATTCATTAAAATGTCTTTTTGTTCTTGTGCTTTTTTGACAAAACTTCCTTAGTTGTCTCTGCTCCTGTGTCCCCCCTTCCCTCCTCCTTTTAAAGTCTTCTCATTCATCATCTCCACTTATCTCCTCCATCTTTTTTAGACTCTCAGCTTGTCTCTTTTCTCGACCTGTTCACACTTTCTCTTTGCCCTTTGCTGTCTTGCCTTTGCACTCCTATTCACCTGTGTCATGTCTGTCTGCATTGTGTTATCTGTTATTCTTACCTTGTCTTGTCCCGTCTCTGCTCTCCCTGCAAATACAGATCCATTGAAAGTGCTTTAGTCATGAAATGAGCCAGTCACATTCTCATTTGTGCATTTAGGCTCCTGTGCATTTAGACAGCAACAATGTGGGAGGTGAGAGTGAATGAGTAACGCTTCTTTATTAACTATTCCTTTGAGTGAGGGACCGACCCTCCATCAGCAACTCTACTGGCGCTGCTTTGGGGTCAGAAACAGGTAAACATTTCTATTTAGCATCTTTCAAAGGTAGATATACAGAAATGCATAAACTTGAGGAGATGATTGGTTGAAATATTCCTTGATAAATTGTTGTTTTAAACTTAAATAAGATGGTTTGAGGTTGATGTTGAGAAATGTATAAAAAAGAAGAATGAAAAAAGAAGGATATTAAATAGGACCCGTTACCAAACCATCAACACATCAAACTAAATATCCCTTTGCAGCATTAAGGGTTCCAAGAAAAAGAGAACAGTGGATGTAAAATGAATCATCAACTGGTCAGAAGACCCTGAGCCAAAGATATATTTTAGAGAGCGGGTGTTATAAAACAAAAATTGACCTATCAAACTGAGGGCCTATGGCTCTTGCAAAACTTTACAAGGCCTCTATTAAGAATAAGACAGAGGAGAAGAGAGAGGGTTGCATTTGAGGGACTAGAGAATAAAAGATGGATTGTGTAGCTATGAAAAGCTAAGAACAGAAACACTGTCAGGCCAAAATACATGAATGGTTTTGTGGATTTGTTTGAACTGAATGATGTATAGTATGTTTTTTGAACACTTCAGTCTCTATAAGTTGTGCTTTGCTGGTCTGAAGTAGCTTAAGCGGGTAACCTCTGATCTGGTGGATTTGAACAGGTTAGTGACATCCCTATTCTAGTGTAAAAGCATGACTTATTCCATTTTTGTTTGTTTCAGCTTAGTTCTGCTACTACAACCCCTACAATCCTAACCGGATAAGAGGCCTTACAACTATGACCCCCACCATTCTCTCTCTGTAACCATTCAACAGAGCAGAAAGGTGCAAAAACATTGCCATATACAGGCCTTGAACTGGTGGTATAAAAAGGGCAGTGACACTCCAACACTGTCCCACAACACCGGGTGGACTTGTTGGGAAAAGAGCCTGAAATGTTTGAAGAACTGATTAAAGCTGGAAGCTCATAAATGTCCCTGCTAACCAAAGCTGGCCCCTTCCCCCTCTCTGCAAGTGGTATAAGGGGCCGGATTTAGGCTCCAGTCTCGGTGGAAGTGTTGGTTTAAATCTCACCACTGCCTTGTACAGCTGCACAGTAAGTGAGAAAATTCCAGCCATAAATCTTGAAAAACCATAATCTGGAAGTGGCACAACAGTGAGAATAAAATGTAATGGGTTTCTCTCATCTGTTACTCTCTCTGTATGTTCATCCCCAGCGCCTCTGTCTGTGTTCTGCCATAAAACAGTGTTGCTCATACACACAGAGCCATGCAATAAACAGCTGTAAGCAGGAGAGTTGAGAGCTGGTATGTTGTCTTTTTTTAGTGTTATGTTAGAAATGTGCTGGTCACAAGCCAAATTAAGAATCTGTCACTGCAGCCTTTTTCACTTCATTGGTGATTTTTTTGTGCTGGTAATACCTGCAAAATTTCAAACTGATCTGCTCACCAAATAGACATTTAAAAGTCAGCACTGATTGATTTGTTACTGTTTTTTCTTTTGTTAAGGAATAATAATACCAATGAAGCTCTATTAACTCCAATTTCCCATAACTTTTTCACAGGAAAAAAGTATATGAATAGTAAGAGGTCATTTCATGGTTTAAAATCAATTTGTGAATGTTCACTACAGCATAAACTTTGAAATGGTGACACTCTTAATAAATCGATACAAACCTTTACTGCACTTTTTTTTAGTACTTACTGTATACTATACTGTGATAATGTATATCTGCAATAATAATATTAGTCTGGCTCTACATTATTGTTTAAGCAGGTTGCACAAATAACAAAGAGTTTTAGGAGAGAATGAAGCATGGGCAGGTAAAGGAAAGGTATAACAGGAAACTCAGGTGTAACAGCATCAAATGAAAGAGAGACAAGTAGACAAGTACAGCTTATTAAACACTATAATAAATAATTACATAAATAAATAAATAGCAAACACTTGAATAATTTTTGCTCATTATTTTTGACATATTTTTTATCCGAATATTTTGTCTTGACAAACTTATTTATACATTGTTGGGAAGCTGTACTTTGTTAAGCTTCTAATGTGAAAATTCTCTGTTAGCTGCTATTATAAATCTGGTAAGAAAAAAATGTACTCTGGAGGATTCAGCCTCTAAACTGGAACACAGCGATAGTGTTCACTCTTGCAGCAAACTGATAATTTTGTATCTTAGAAAGGCAATCTGATTGACTTAACCCTCACATCTCTACGTTCTGCTCACGCACATTTCCTACATGACCCAAAAGCTACTGTACCTTCTTTTTATAAATGTTTTACTTTCAGGGGACATTGTAATTATTAAAAGTCTGAAGCAACCATTTCACTGCATTCCCTCTTGCCTTCTAATTGTTTTTTGGTGCCTCCTAACTGAGATCTCTCTGTTAGTCTTGTGTGTGCTTCAATGCCAGTGTTCTTATCATTTTAATTGATGTGATTTGTCGTCTCTTGTCTCCACCCAATCCAGCTCTGTGTAAATGTGTGTTTGTGTGGCTTTGAGTTATCTGAACTTATCTTTTCTGTTAAATGTGAACCACAAGCACCCTTATCCAAGCATATATTGATTTAGAATCTGCCACTCTTACATCAATACTGCTCACATGGTTGGGGGGAGAGGGAGGTGGTGAAAAGAGAGGCAGGGTTTAAGCATGAAGGGTTCAAGATGTTGGGAGCTGTAGTTATCTAGGTTACTGAAGCTGTGCTAAAGCTTTTAAAATATTGAAGCAGAAAATTAAAAGACAATTTAACATATATTTGTTTGGTTAATCATTTATCTCTAAAAAAAGAAGACCAATATATGTTTGTAATGGGTGCTTGAAGGAATAAGTGATTCCTTTTTTATATTATTTATATTAGTAGTGACAGAAGAATCAATTCTATGCTTAGTTAATTGTTAAAGACTGAATCAAAACAGAAAACCAGAAAAACGCCAACAGTCATTCTTGGCCTCTGTTTAAAGAGAAATTTTTCAGCCTGGTGTGCCGCTTGACACTTGGAGTTCTTATTGGTTCATTAGGGAACCGTGAGAACAAAATGGCCTCTGCTGCAGATAGAGGTGTTTAAGGAGGTTCAGGGATGTATCCAAGGTCTCCTTTTGTGTGTGAGGGGTGTGAGGGTAACAGGTGCTTTTCTGCTGGTTGGGAGGGGGAGTTAATGACCTTATTACCATTGTGCAGTGAAGTGTGAAGTCTCATCAAGGCAACTTAGCTGTTAATATATACATACATATTTTTAGCCTGTATGCATAAACATGGATGCACACTCAGATGCAAGCATGCAAGACAAACTCAGTTGTGTATGTATACATGTATATATGTATACGTGTGCACAAGCTTACATGCATACACAAATAGGGGAGAAATAACAAGTAAAGTAGATGATTTACCTTGTTCATACAAATTTAAATATACACACACAAACATATACACACACAAATAATTCAACACTTACTTCTCTGATGGCACCATATTAAACATTGCTTTGATATCCATTAAATGTATGACTGCAATTGCTTTGCATTATTGATATGATAAACTTTATGTTGAAACCAGCTGCTTATTTAATGTATTGGCAGTTTTTGAGGAACATAAAGATTGGGAAGTCCTGACCAACCTCAAGAAATACATAAATTTGGGAATACAAGTTATGCAATAAATTGGATTGGTTTTGAGATTACATATTTTATCTAAAAAAACTGTTTGTTTAAAAAAAAACAGTAGAGCCAGGGGCAGAGATGACAATTAGGCTAAAAAGGCAACTGCCTAGGGGCAACTAACTACAAGGACCTCTAGCAATACATTTTTTATGATGTTTGGATGTAATACACAAAATGGCATTCCTTTTCTGATGACCATGAAAAAATATTGCATTTAAGAAAAGAGAGAGAGAAGGAACACCCACATAAGTGATATATCACTTGTTCTAACAGACTCCAGTAGTTTTTGAATGTTGCTGCAGTTCACTGAGAAACCCTCATTTTCATGAGCGATTTCCTACTTGAGCCAAACAAACAGCATTTTGTCACATACATTATGATATATTAAACTACCTAGCAAAAACAATGAAGTCATCCCACCCACCTTGATATGAGCAAAGTAGTGAGAATGCATCATTTGTCCCTTTTCTTATCGTTATCTGCATACCAACTTCATAGACAGTTAGCACGGCCAAATCTGTTTGTTTTACCAAAGTACCATCACCCTTTCTGTAAAATGCATTCACTTACTATTTAAAGTTTGTTTTTGTCTTGTTACAGCCTGGCTCTTAGACCACAACAAATAATGGGAGAAGAGAGGTCAGGTGCAAATAACATAATTTTATTTTATAAAAATAAAGAAAATGCATGTCAGGGTCAGTAATTAGTGGTGTGGATCTGTGAATGTAGGGGGGGTGCGAATCAAAACAAAATAGCCACACTGTGAGACCCGCACGGATGGCATATGCAAGCAGATGGAGTGAGGGGCAATCTGAAGGAAGCCAGGTTTATTGTCAGGTGCACATTACTCAGACAGTCACACAATATTGTAATATGGGCCAGATGTTCCTCCCATGTATCACTATAGACTACAACACCGTCCAGGTAAAGTGTGCAACCCTCCAAAATACCATGTTCATGAGACACTTGAAAGATGAAGGTGCATTTCAGAGATGCAGAGATTTCTCTTGCTCTCTGAGTCAGAGAGACTTGCCAGTACCCTTTTAAAAGATCAAATTTACTGTCAAATTGAGCGGAACCAACCTGATCAATACTTTCCTCGATTCGGGGCAACGGACATGCATCCAGTTTAGATACTGCATTTGCCTTGTGATAATCTGTTCAAAACCTTGGACTTTTGTCAGACTTCTCAGCAAGTAAACAGGGTGATTCCCATCTTGAAGATGAGGGCTGAAAAAACATTCTCAAGCATGAACAAAATTTCTGCGTCCATTACCTTGTGCTTCTCTTCAGACACACAGTACGTTAACAGATGGGCTGTGCATCACCAACATCATCATGTCATGCTCTATCAGATGAGTCCGGCTTGATGTATCATCAAACAAACCAAGAGAACTATGGATGAGAGCAGACATCTCAGCACTTCTTTCTGCAGACAAATGACCCAACAAAACCTCAAGTTTACATAACGTTTCGGTGTTCTTTAATCTGCCATGCAACAAGCTTTCATCTGATGCTGTAACCCCATCATCCTCCCCTGCAGAGAGTTGACTCTCTGCAGGGGAGGGAGGAAGGTTTAGTGTCACAAGCATAATAAGGTTTTAGCAGATTGACATGGCAGAGTTGAGTCGCTTTTCTATGATTCAGCGTGGACAGCAGATAATTTTGGTCAGACACCTAGCACAACACAGTAAAAAGACCGGAAAATTTTGCTGTGAATGGTGAATCAACCAAGGCCAACAGAGCAAGAGCCTGATCTCCAGGACTAAACACACACTGCTCTTCTTTCCAATCATACAGACGCTTTATTTTTTCTTGGGCAGATGACAGCATATTTTTAGCCAACAATCCAGCTGAGCACAAACGATGCCGTTTACAGATTCAACCAAATTACCTCGGGCTTCTGATGGTGTAACAGCATCATGCAGCGGTGTGAGTGGCCCAACGGTATGGCCAAAATCACTCTCATTAGGGCTAAAACCTGTGCTTTCCTGCACCACCTCCCGAGCAGAAGCCATGGTGGCCCTTCCTCCCAGTCCTGATTCAACTCGACATGGTAACTGTGCAACAGGGACTTAAGGGTCTGATAGAACCTCTCAAGAGCTCCCTGACTTTGTGCATGATAGGTGGAAGACTGGTTATGTTAAACCTTTAACCTCTTCAGCAGCTATGAAAATAATCCAGACGAAAAATTTGGGATCTCAAGGGTGATTCAGAGAGATCAGAGCTCAAAAATGGAAATAAATTGACTCAGTGCCTTTACTACTAACTTGTTGGTCTTGGAACACAGTGGATATGCAGCTAGATATGCTTTGACACATTATAGTGAGTAAGTAGTTACTACCAGCTTTGGAGCGAGGTAAAGGACTGACACGATCAATGATCAGATGCTTAGAGAGTTGTGCAGCTGTTGGAATAGGGGACAGTGGAGCAGGTTTAGTGCTCTGATTGGGCTTATCCGTCATCTGACACGTGTGACATGATTTAATATAATGAGGCACGTCTCTCTTTAACAGAGGCCAAAAGAAATATCGTAAATGTAATCATAATTATACAATTATATAATTATAACTGTATAATTATCTGTTAATATTAGTTTAGTTCTGTTCAGTTAAGACAAGTTAACTGTTTATTTGTTTCTTTTGCTTTGTAAATATCATTTGGCACTTGACTGCACTTGTAAATAAAACACTTTGACAATGAGGGTTGTGCTCGAGTCTGCCTCCCACAGTTCGGCCACTTAGCTCAAGCTTTCTCATTTCATATTGATTATATTTTTTCAGCCAAGTATTTTCTTACTTGAATCCGAATATCTGATTCCATCTAATTACACTTGTATATTTCTTTACAGTATCATGAGACATGCTGTCACGGGTTAAGGACAGATAAATATTTTGACACAAAAAAGTTTAATGTTAAAATTTGTAATTTTTTTTTTTTTTTAATTTGACAGTGCCTTAAAACAATCTCTGTTGGATAGAAATATTCCTTAATTAAAAAAAATAGCCAATTGTGCACATTGTTTAAATCTTTTCTCTGACCTTAGCACTGCATAATAAGACCAGGAATAAAAGTCAGTTTGTTTTTTTGTTTTTTTGCCTTTTCATGATTAGCAATGAAGCAATGCAATAAAATCACAATTTTTTTTTTTGTAAACACTACTCCACATCTCTCCTTAGTATATCAGCTCGAATAATTACCAAACCAAAGCTGCCAGCTCTGTACATAACAGCACCACTGATGTGCCAGTATTGATTCTGGACCCTACAAAAGTTTGCCAGAGTACTAATTATATTCAATTAGCACTTCCCATTATACTATGCCAACTGCACTGAACTGAGACAAGAGCACAAAGAAAAGAGAAAAGGCAGCAGTGTGAGAGCTTATAAAGGTTAATCAGGAAGTGAACCAGAGTAGAAACGATGTAGAGGTAGTTAATTAGGCAATGTTTCAGCTGTTTACGAGCAGTGATGAACCTCTGTATACACGATGCTACCATGTCGACTTCATAACCCTGTCAATACACTGGCTACAGCTATCTTCAACATAGTTAATCAAGAGGAATTAATTGCTTCCAAATGATCTCATAAAGTATGTCTACAGCTTTCTAATACTGACACCAACATTAGACAACCCTGCAACAGCTGTGCATTAACAGAGATCTCATAAAAACAAAGACTGAGAGTAAAACAAGGTTGATAAGAACAGAGCCCATTACCTTGGTAGCTGTTTTTGTTCTTGTCAGAGTGTTTGCTATGTGTAATGTCGCTTTGTAACAAGCTGTAATACTATAATACCATCTAAAAAAGATTCTCAGTCAAAGATATGAGAGCAGCTGTGTTTCTTTTAACTGGAACGGCGGTGTTTTACAATACAAGCTATGCTAACATGGCAACATGCTGACAATGGCAATGGAAGCATACTGTTGTCAAGACGGTTTGTACAACATATCATAAACTGTTTAAGCATACTTACACTGGATTAGTAGCACTAAATGCAAAGACGAATGGGAGGCTTTGCATCTACTGGATCACTGACCAAACCATCTGAAATGTTAAGATTTTGACCTCATGAAAACCAAAGATATTCTAGTTTGTTCAAGGAATTACATAATTCAAAACAAAATTTCATGGAAATTCATTCAACAGTTGTTGAGACATTTCACAATAAATAAATAAACAAATAAATACATAAAATTTTAAAGAAAATTTTAAAAGTTAACGGAAAGTGTTTGATTCCTTTTTTTAAAGCATTTTATAAATGTTATAACTGTAAAATGAAGGATTGCCACTGAACTGCACTTCGTATGTATGTTATCTACATCATAATTAGATAACACTGTACTATGTGCCACCTATTTAAAAAATAAATCTTGCAATGCAAGTTTACTTACCCTCAAGTCAGTGCCTGTGAGTGCAAATATGTGTCTTTGGAAATTCTGAATACCTGGAGATGTGTATGTGGGTTTGAGTTTATTCTAACGTATAGCTCCTAATAATATCGACAAGGTAAGCAGGCCAGACAGAAGCAGCAGCTAGGGGACTCAAATGGGTCCCCTCGCTCCACATTAGACTGCCTGTAATTAAGCCAATTAGCACACAGGAACAACACTGGAATACCTCAGGGAAGGATAGGGGTAGGGATACTTTGAAAACTCTGCATCAAATACACCCACGCTGAAACACATCAGTGCATGTTGTAATGTCTGGGGAAGCCCACACAGATGGTACAGGTGCATTTCTGTGGACGGAAAGCTGCATTGATGGTTTTAACATGTCAGGCTAATTAGTAGCTATTCAGGAGATCTCACGCGTTGGATGATTTAATATGCACATGGGATGTTTGCAACATAATAATGCATAGTAATACATCCTATATTTTGCCACAGAGAAACCCAGGTTCAGTTTCTTCTTTTAATTGCTATATGAGATTGGCCAGTCTTTTTTCTTTCCTTTTTTTTATTTTGTCCTTTTATATTTGAGCGGATGCTATTATATTCTGGTGACAGTTACAAGATCATAATGCTGCTATAATCAATATTATACTATTACAATGGCTTAAATTACTGTGCTTTCAAACCTGTGGATATATGTGGTAGTGCTCTGCAGTTCTCTCTGCACAATTATCTGAATCCAGAGTTGGTGGACATCAAAACAGAGCTAAAAGGGGAGTAAACATTGGACTTGCACAATGTCTACACAGACTATGTAGCTAAAGCAACATGCTAGCATAACATCAGCGCCAGTTCCCTGTCATCATCCTTTGAAGCATTATGTGGGGTCAATGCATTTCCACAGCACTTGGCGCTTAAAACATATTTGCATGCATGTATGCTTTTTATGCATGTAAAACAAAGGGAAGCTGACATGAAATGAAAATGCTTCAGCCATGGGTTATGTGCATGTAATGTCAGAGAAACCAGAGTCATTACACCACCTGTATGGATGGCTGTTATATAAGTGTATCTGTTCTGTCAGACCAGAAGGTTGACTGAAGAAAAAGGCTGAAACAAATCCTGTTTAGATATAATTTTATGTTCATTAGGCAGACAAAGTAAGGACCTAGATGAATAATAATATCAGTATATCTCCTAAATGTTTAGAAAGAAAACTACTATTATTTTGTGTGTATTCCATAATAATTTTGGAGTAACAGTGATTTTTGAGAAAGCTCAAATGGTTCATTTCTTTTATGGAATTGGGCCTAAACCATTTATCCTCAAAAGACAAATAAAAAACATTCCCTCTTCTACATGCATCCATTTTTAATGAATGTTTTAAAGCATGCAGCTTGTCATAAACATGGCCATGCATTTTTTTTCATTATTTTCTCCTCAAGGATAAATCTAGCTTAATTTATTTTTTAAAAGTTATGTTTGACTTTAAACAATGTGTATGAGTACTTGCATGGACTCTGGCTCTTGTCCGATGTTAAGGACCTGTATAGTGGCTGCAAATATTAAAAAAGTTAGAAGAAAAGAAACATTATGCTAAATCAACTGGTAAATACAAAGGAATGAAATTCACCAGATCAATAATGTTATTTTAAACTGAATTACTTAATTGTGTTATTGCTGTTATCATTAATTATGTTATAATTTAATTGTTGATTGTATACTCAGTGCATGCTTAAAAGGAAACAATACTTTCGGTGCGGAGGGTTTAGCAGCTTTTAAGGCTTCAGTGGTTTATAAAAGGTGCATGTCCTGTCAATATGAAAAAGCAAACACAGAGAGAAAATGTCAAGTGTGAGTTTGCCGGGCAGCAAAGGCATCTAAAGCAGCATCTGATAAGAATCCACTCATTAAGATTAAAATCTTGGGGAAAAATGAGCACATGCTCTACATTCAGTGTGACAAACCTTAAGGGTGCGTCCTCACCTCACAACAATCATCTGTGGATGTTACATGTGTTTGAAGTTGTACAGCCTGAGAAATAATGATAAACCCTGTTTCATACTAATTGTTTCCGTACCCTGCACTAATTTTAGCATTGCTGCAAGCAGGAAAAGGCAAAAATAGAGGAATATTTCCCTGCTTTGACTGCTTTTTATAGAATCATTGACTGAGTTGACTTAAAAACAATCCAGTTGGCTGTTCAGTTGCGTCTGTAGAAAATAAAGAAGTCTTTGACAAGCTTGGAGGATGACGCAAGCTAAATACATGAAGCAGCTACAGGAAAACATGTCCCTGAAGAGAACAGGGAGCGCGATTATGTAACAAAAGTGAGTTTGTGTAGTATTTAAATAAATAATTAAATAAACTTGTCTGTTATACAAGGGAAACAGTTGAATTAACAAGAAAGTGCACCTCTATTTTGTGGCTGAGAGGTTTTTATTTAAATATATATGTAACATTTCCACATTAAAATGTCTCTAACTGACCATATCTGTACTGTGTTTTTCAGTTGTATAGTTACACTAAATATAATATTTTCCATAATGTTCAAACCTGAAAGAAGTCAGTGAGAATGAGAACAATCAACCTTTAGTTAGTGAAATTGAACTTAAATTAATAAAAAAAGTTACTGCTTATGACATTGTCTCTTGCCTTCCTGTATTTCAGTGTGTTTATAGTCAAGTCAAATGTAAATAAAACAGTAAATTTACATCTGAGTCACTTTTTCTATCGATTGGAAAGATATTAATTGCCTTTTTGCCATTTTTCTGTTTAAAAGTATGCCTCTATGCAGTAATTTTAGTGTTGAAAATATTTTTTATATTATTATTATTATTTAAGCATCAACCACATGCCTTTAAGTCAATCGGTAGAGCCTCAAGGGTTACTCAAATCATTTGTACATTTCTCGCTCATTTAACTCATAGATATACCTTTTTTTTCCTTTTTGGTTTTGTGGATGAAAACCTCAAAAGCTTCTTTTTTACATTTTTTCAGTAACAAGCTAAAACTGATATGCAAAGCACAAAAATCTCTTCTGAACTTGTCTCTCTCTCTTGTAATAGTTGTAAGAATATGGTTTATACAGCAATAGACTATGTAGCAAGTGTGGCCACCAAGCCATGCAGTTCTCTTGAAACATTCCTGTGGCATTGTGAGGTCACTTTATGATGACATCAATTACTAAATCACTAATGTAAATGTAAATGTAAATGTAAATGTAGGTTGACCTCATATTCCATCTTTCTCTAACTTGAGGCCACAGTAGCAGTCATGTTATAAAAGCTCACTTAAATGTCATTGAACTCTGGGGTATGAAACATGCTATTTACTCTACAGTGTAAACTCTGAATAGTCCATTTAAGTGCTACAATCTAAAGAAAAGTTCTTTGTATTCTTGATACAATGGACTTCATCAATCAACATGATTTTGAGGCACAGTGGGAAATATCATTTCTTTGCCTGCTGTAAAGTGTTGGGTCTTTTATCCAGATGGTTCACTGAAGCTTTAAATACTTTAAATCGCGCCTGTACGAGCATTACAGGATATTCATCTGTTGAGGTGGCTGAGTGCCAACATAAGGGCATTCAAAAGGGATTCAAAAGAATCAAAGAAAGATTTCATGTTGCTCCTCCTTCAGCATGAAGCATGATTTGACTCCCCAGGAATAAAATGAAATGCAGATGACTACATGCAAGAACATTAGAAGAAGAAAGGGCCTCCATTTACTCCTCAACGCACCGTGGATAACAAGTTAAAGACCTGTGCCTGGCTATAAAGTGCATTAAAAAAAATGCTGTACCCTTGAGCACATTAACATGCAAGCAAATACCTTTGAAAAACACTATTTCTTGTTAGATCGTCTCTTTGAGGGTTGTAAGGCAGATGGCACTAGTTTTGTTAGTGCTTTTATTTCAAAGTAAAGATGCATTTTAAGAAGGTGTCCCTTTGGTCATTTCTTAAATAACTCTTTCAGTGGCTACTTAGGATTATTTTTTTTATTATTATTGCAAATGATCTACTTTATCCTGCCTCAATGGCTGCATTTTTTTTTCTAAAAACCTACTGAAGATATCACATATTACCTCATTGTCAATCATCACATCATTGTCAAATTCATAAATGTATTTTAAAGTAAAATGCATGTAGTTCTCTTGTGTGTTTCCTTTTTTATGGCAAAGGCTGGGCATGGCTTTCAGGGTGGCAGAGGAGCTGGCTGCACCGCACCCATGGCTGATCACAACCAAGCACAGTATACAGACTGTGGGCCTCTGTGGCCTCGTCACCAGAGTGTTTCCACAGCTACATGGTGTTGTTGGCAACAGTCTTCATTTAATTCCAAACAAAAAATGTATTCTTTAAACCTTGCTCCTTGTCTGGTTGTCTACTATTGGGTCTAAACCATGTCATCAATTTGTGAAATATGTGGTGATAATCAGACTAGTTGTATACTACTTCTGTTTTATTCTCTGGAACGGCCTGAGGATCCTGACTGAAGGCTTCACCACTACAAAATTTAAAGCAAAATCATGTAACTGTTAACCAGCTCTAACTCATTTATTATAGATCACAGTGTGAAGCACAATACAGCACTAACCTTCCCACACCAACAAATTATACTTATTTTGGGCAATGTGGATATATTATTATTGTAAAAATACTTTGTTTTTTTGTTTTCTGATGTTGTGTGGCTGTTCTGCCTCAACTCTCAGCGATTTACTGAGCTTCCACATGGAGGAGGAAGCCATCATGTCTGTTGCAGGAGGGAATTGTGCACCATAACTGGAGTAGGAGGAATGGGCAACACAACTGATTAACTCAGTAGTCTCTGCAGACAGCAAGACAAGGACTGCGACTCAGAAGAGGAAGTTGACTAATATAGAAAAAGAGAGATGGACTGAGTAACACCACACCAAGAGAAATGCCAGACTGGCTTTTGAATTTTAGAGTAGGCTAGACCTACTCTATATGTAAAGTGTCTTGAGACAACTTTGGTTGTGATTTGGCTTTGCACTGATAAAATCTGATTGATTTGATTTGATTTAGTAAATGGCGATAGTTTTGCAACGTGAAAGGCTATAAGATGCAGCAAGATGCAGATGCTAATTGACAGAGAGTAATATTAGCTGGTCCACTGAGTTACATCTTGTGCTAAATCTGGAGCAGCGTTTGGCTCTTTTTGGCATATTGTTTCTGGGTTAGGATATTTTAGCTTGGCATGAAGCTGTATTTGTTGGAACTGGGTGCAGTACTTGTGCATACTTTGATGTCAATGGCAAAAATTGGCAAAAAAAAGTCTAAACATGCCTGTTTACTTCAAGTTATAAGAATTGTTAGAATTAAAAAAATGTTAGATTGTTATCACTCTCATAGTTCTTTAGTAGTGACACTGTATATTTCATTTGACAAATAAACAGAAACCTCACATAAAAATCAAATGTTACATAATATCGCTTTGAACCTGTGTTATGTTATTTATATTAGTTATATTATTTGTTACATTTAACTACTTGGGGGCACTGCATCAACATGTAAGCAATGATATATTTTTACCGTAAACTCTTGATATGGCTAACTGTTTGTTGACAACATAGGGAAATGTATGCTTACAAACACAAGGGAGTTAGCATTTGTAGTTGTGTTTCTATTTGTGCTCAGTATTTTTCTAAGGGAAATATCTGTTTCATTAGCACCTTAACGCTTTACTAGTTTTACTTGTTAGCCACTAAGTTTGTTTGTCTGCTGTTAAATGCTGGCACAGCTGCCTGCTTGTAGAAAAAGCGCTTTTGTGAGTTATGAGCTAGAACCACTACAGTAAAGTAGCAGACCATAAAACCAAACAACAAACTTCAACATTTCATAAAGCTGAGTTAATGTGCACTGTAGGATGATAATTATTGTGGGTCAGTCACGACAAGAGGTTCCTTTCACATTAGTTCTGGTCATTTTGATTTTCTTTTCATTAAACTATTAGATTTAAGGACCAAAATAAACATTGCAACAGACAAGTTTAACTGTTGTGAATCAAACCACCTACAGCCAAATAAAACCATTAGTTCAATCAGTGACAAATAAACTAACTCCATTTGCTGTTTGAGACCATAAAATGCAACTGAAAGCCATAACAAAGGCAATAATGAACTTAAAAATTTAGAGAATTTTTCTCTTTGTTAAACTTATTTTTACATGGTCAGAGAAAAACTTTAACCATGCATACAGGTAGCCCACAAGCCCCTCAGAAGCTACAAAAAAGGAGTTTCTTTATTGTCAAGTACAATTACTCTCAGTACCACACAGTGAAATTTGTTCTCTACCTGTCAAGAAGTGGGTAGATACTGTACACCTCTCAGGGACTCCTCCAGCTCCGGATCAGTGGAGAACACATGGAGAACATGCAAACTCCACATAGAATGGTCTTACCTTGCTTAGGAACTTAGGATGTTTTAATTTTTAGAAAGTCGCTTAGTGTATGTGCCAGAAAGCATTGAGAGCAAAGCAAGTGTTTACAAGTCACTAAACTGGGATTCATATCTTCTTTGTGCAAATGACCCTGTTTGGACAAAGTTTGTTTGTTCTATGTGCCACTTTTTGTCTGTTTAGCCATAGGGACTATCATGCAAGGTGTTTAACCCCTCGATGCTGTCCCAGATAGCTTCTACTGTCCCTCCCTCCCTCTCTAATCATTTTCCATTCGACCTCTGTCCAAATGATATGCTGTACTAGAGAAAAGGTCATAGTGGAGAGGAAAATGGAGAAAGGAGGAGCAGAGTAAAACACCAGTGACCCAGGTGAAGGTGAGAAAATGCATTTAGATAGAGATAAAGAGGACATTTTGCACAGGAATGTAAAGTGTCTGTAGCCTTCACGAGCACTCCCCTTTTCTTTTTATTTCATACAAAAATGAACAGAATTGTTCATAAGAGCTTGGACAATGGCCCCAATGTCAAATTCCACACCTCTAAAAAGTTTGATGTAAAGCTAATCCAATTTAAAGAGGCATACTGAGCAAAGTCTGAACTAGACCCACATGTGTCCTCCTGTGTGGTCAGAAGTCACCAACAGACAACAGTCTGCTTGCACACTCATTACCTGAGATAACATGGGAAATTGGGAAAAAATAGTATTGGATGGAAGGGAGGAAGAGGAGGAGATGTTAGCAGACAATATGACTCCTCCATACTTTGTTCGGAAAGAGCTGGCAGGACAATGAGGGAAGGGAGAAAGAGATAGAGGGAAATAAAGAAGGATGTTGAGACAGAGCACTATAAAGATCTCTGGAACAGTGCCATGCTGAGATAGGAAATGTAATTTTGTTTCTATTTTCCACCATTATATCAACGGCAGACCAACAGTGTATCAGTTTATCCCCTGCGGCAACCTCCTACACAAACACATAGACACAGTGGGACAGGAGGTCCTGAGAGTAACAGATCAGATGTCTGAGCTAGACAGAACTTTAAGGTGGGTCTGCAGTTCAACTCTTTAGGAAAGTATGTTGGATTCACTTACTGTGGTGTTAATGGAGAAGGAGTTGTGAGGTGAGCAGCCTGGAATAAAGGTAACACCTTCCCCAGCTCTGTGCTAAGATGAAAAAAACATAATTATCAGTAACAATTAAAGCTAAGCTGTTTTTTTTCCCACAGACAATATATATGATTGTATTTTAACTTGCACATACAAGAAACATGAATATGAAACTTAGTGATTTTGAGGAAACTTAAGTAGTGAAGCTAATTCTTAACAAATGACACATAAAGAGGATAGTTGTGCTCATGAAGGCAGATGGAAGGGAGTCAGCGATGAAGAGCTGGAGGAACATCACCAGCTGATCCATGTGCTCTGTTTCCTTGTCTAGCAGTTGTGTCTGTTGACCAATCTGCAGCTACTAAGTTATGGCTTTCACGTTATACTGAATGCACACACATGAGATTGATATCAACTGTCTTATCTTATTCTTGAAAATAACAGAATAAAGCCATTTTATGGGCGGTTATCAATTCCTTTAGGAAGTTAAAATTACAGTTTAGTTTCACTGGTTCAGATAAAGAAATACTGAAGGAGACTCTATTTGAAACAAGCTATGCCATTTGCTTAATGTTTGTAATCTGCTTTCTTTTGCCTTGCCTGAAGACCAACATTTGACTTCATACAGCAGAATGTCACAATATCTCTAGTAAAAAGGCTTTTAAGCCTGAATAGACGTTAAATAACTGGAGATAGGAATAAGAAAGAGGGTGGATGGTAAGAGAAGAGTGACAACAGCAAGACAAATGTGACTGAGGACACAAAGATAAGAGATCAGGAGAGGACATGGGGACAGAAGCAGAAGAAAATGAAAAGACTGACAGTGGTTGGAGGCACAAAAAAAAGAGTGAGAATGACTGAAGCAGATGAAGGGAGAAGCAAAGAAATGAAAGAGAAGAGCACAAAGACACAGCTCCGCCATTTAATAGCAGCTTTGTCCCAGCAGGTTGTTCAAGTCAGACACATCAGGGCAGACAGTGCATGTGTGTGTGTGTGTGTGTGTGTGTGTGTGAGAGAGAGAGAGAGAGAGAGAGAGAGAGAGAGAGAGAGAGAGAGAGA
>JAPZDV010000026.1:3796172-3808648 GCA_029814665.1 Acanthurus lineatus
ACAATGCTGCAGACAGAGAGGCACAGCTGCATCAGAGCCAAAATAACCCAGTTTTAAATTGATCTCTTATCGGCCGTTGTATTAAAAAAAAAGGCCGATGCCGATATGCGCCAAAATGCCGAATATCGGCGCCGATAATCAGCCCGGCTGATAATCGGTCTATCCCTAGTGTGTAGTACTCCAAAGTACTCAGAAAACATATATCTTTAATTGCCACAAAATATTACTTACTTTCACTTTGACAATCCTGTGTAAAAAAAAAAAAAAAAAAGGAATATATGGGTGGTCTGCTGATTAAGAAAAAGGTTCTTTGCCGGAGGCAAAAATACCACAAAAAATTCTTTATAAGAAAAGTAAATATCATGATGCCTCATTACCTCAGCACATGGCAACCACTAGTGCTGGACTTTTTTTTTTTAATAAGAAGTGCCTCAACAGGCGTTAAAAAGGACAAAACAAAGCAGCCTACAATGCTTGACAGATTTAATGTCTGTCATATAAAATGTGCTCTAAAGATGTGAGAGGATGAGCCACTTTGAGAATATAATTGACTACACCATTAGCAAATATGTACATTGATTGAAGTCAAGTGCTGTGTTTTGTAACAGTTAAAGACAGTGAAAGGAATATGTTTACATTGTTCATACTCTGCTTTGTTGCAGTCAAAAAACATATTTACTCTTCCATTCTTGCAGATCTCTTTTGGTTCTGATCATTGATACATAAGTGTGATGAAACAGCTTAGACAGCTTTGCAATCATGACAGGTATACTTGTGATGCTGTAGTAATATTCTTTCTCTTTCTTTTGTCTGATGAGTTCTTTTGACACAAATAAAATATTGAAAAGTAATAAAAATGTGGACAGGATCAAAGTGGGAACAATGGAAGTTGAGGTGTTGGATATCTTTTATACTAAGTGCTACAATTAATTTAGGTTTTTGTGTTGCAGAGAAATACTGCTAACCAAAGCTTAAACTCAGACATAGTCTTTTTTAAACTATGGCAGTTTTGCATTAATGAGATAGAAATAATAGCCTTTATTCACCTGCAGTGGACTTGAAAAAGAATCTCAACAAATAACAGATCTGCAGTGGCTAAATTCATTATGGAAAGGCCTGATAGTGAAAGCAAACAAGCACAGTATTGATTAAAACAGTATTTTATCACACAGTGGTCTCTTTCTCAGGCATTACTGCTGTCTTTGTATATGTTTATATGTATGTGCAGACACAGAGACACAAGCAGAGTTGGGGATGAGAATAAAGTCATTTTTGCTTGAGTGTTGTGTTTTAACAATTCTAACATCAGTATTGTTTGCCCTTTCAGTGCAATTACACTCTCCAACTTTTGTTCATGTGACTGTGTCTTTGGTAGAATATATGTAGTTGTGTGTAAGTGTGTGTAAGTGTGTGTCCATACTCTTGTAAGGGCCTTTCTTTCCCTGTCTATTTACTGACGTCAAAGTCTACATTTAGTCTTTAAATCCATGTTGCTCTTCAGTCTTTTGATCCCTCACATCCAGCAGGCAACAACAACTTACCATACTAGACTGGGAAATCCAAAGTCATTTATATTTCATTACAGCTATCCATAATAGAGAGAGTTTAGAGCACTACCATTACACACATTAGGATCACCAAAGCACATAAAATGTCTGCATGTGTGTGTTTGTTCGCGTGTTGAATGCTGTGTAAAGTTGCCACATAGTGCTAAAAAATGTGCACACACACCAAAGCATGATGTAGATGTCAACAGAGCCTGCGAGTGATTCACTGTCTAATGTTCAGTAGTAGTATAGTGTATGTGTGTTTCCATGTGAGTGTGATAGATGGGTGGTCTTATCTTCGCATGGTGCACATACAGAAACTGGTTGGTATCCCAGCTATAAGTAATTGCAGTTACTGTACCGCCCGTGGATGCAATTTAAGATAGTGATCATTTATTTACAACTGCATTTTCCAAGGAAACACAGCTGCATGTATTTTATCACCAGCTTTAAGTAAAACCTGGTAATGTTTTATGGTTGCTGCCAACACTGGAACTCCCACTTACACTGTATTACCACCACCTGGAGTTACACTGTGACAGGTAATACCGTCTTTCTATGAAAAATACTTTCACTAGTACATGTAATTCCTGTGGTAATGCTGCATAATACCTCAAACATTTGAAAACACATTCTAAAATGCCAAATGTGTAGGTGTAAATATTTAAAACTCCCTTTTTCATTTAAAAGTAGATGGGCTACTTGTTGAAGAGGTCTTCCACACACAGTTGCCTTGCAGGAAGATTATAGCAGCTGTCAAACATGTCAGTACAATGCAACTATATCACCAACACTCCGACTCCCGCTGCCCCACAGATTTTATGCCATGCCAGATGTTTCAGAGGGTAAATGAGATCCTTTTTGAACTACACAGCTCTACTGTCAGCTCAATCGTCTTTCGATATCCAGAGTCTAAAGAACAAGCTCATTGTCTGGTATTTCTTGGCTGCATTGCTCTATTTATTTGGTTGACAAGTTTTTCTCAGAGGTAAAACATTAATTGTACTGTCCTTTAGGCACTTTCAGTCTGTCTGGCACCCTCCATGGGACTTTGTTTGTACCTTCTAGATTCTGAAACAGGAAGTAGAGGAAGCAGAAAGTAGAGGAAATAGGAAATAGAGGAAACAGGAGGTCATGAAGGTATGTAGGCTTCAGCAGCCAGTCTCTCAGCCATCCCACTTTGCGTAAAGAGTACCTGATGCAATCCTGTTGTTTGTACCTTGGAAACACCGCCTGTAAGTCTATGCCCATTTATATTCAATACAAAATCATACGTTGATGAAATTTGAGTGGTTACTGTACTGAACAAGTGAATCTGATTGATTGTTTGTAAGCCAATGTTTGAGTCAGCCATTTTGATTCTTTGTTTAGCATATGTTATATATTTCGGTGAATGATTGTAGTTATGATATGACTTTATTGTATTTTTGAACAGTATATGTCCATTTGATCAGTTGAGTGAATGGGATTTAGTACAGATCCTACAATGATTGTGCGCTTACATACTTGACTACAGCAAACTTTGCAGTGATTTTACTTTATTTTGTTATTCTAGTTTCCATCCATTTTAACATCTGCTTGAGCCGACATTAAATTATTGAAGCTTTAAGGCTACTTCTTAACTCAAGTGTCTTTCGTGAATGGGGTTTGGCTTGATGTTAAGTTGTAGTTGTTACACCTCAGAGAAGATAGTACATTCATGCTTCTCTACTGAGGGATTATGTGGGAGCTGACTATCCTGACTATATAGCTAACTTGCAAACAATGTAGCTTTTATGAAGCAATAAATAGTAACCAGTAGTAAACAGTTTTTCTCCATCTCTTCAAGCTTTAAGCATCACCTTGATAATTAATTTCTATACTGGTTTTAAATAGATTTACTTAACTCTGTTTTCTAGTCTTTTCTAATCTTTAATCTAGATTGGTGCAATCTTGTCTTTGACAAAGGATAAGATGTGTCACTGCTTGATAAAAAAATGAGACAGTCAGTTCAGATTCTAAACAGAGTGATTTTTTTTTCTCCTTTAGCTTGTCAGTTTGTTTATACTGTGTTACATTGCAAAAACGATATGGGTGGGCTTTTTCTTTTCAATTTTTAAGAGTGCCATTCTCATAGGTGAGAGTGTATGTGTGTGTGTTTGCAATCCACCTGGGAATAAAGATAGACTAGACAACACCTTCTGTATTCAAACTATGTTGTTGACACCAAAGCTGTAGTATCCTGTGTGTGTCAACAATGATATAACTGAAACCCCACAGCTACAATGTCAACACAAATACTAATGTTTATCTGCATAGTGCAGTTCTTTTTAAACTCATCAAATCACAGCATTCACTGTAAAATGTCATGTAGAAATCACTGAATATCAGATTTCATTTATTTATTTTTTACTTGAACAGACAGCATTGCTGAAACTGAGTTTGGTTAGGCAGCATGGAGGGGAAAGAGGGGTCTTCATATTTCATGTACAACAACCAATGTCTTCTTGTCCTCCAGACAAGGCTAAAGTGGCTAGATTTTCATTTTTATGTTTTCTATTTGTTGTCCTGTTGATGTTCTGTCTTTCTCTTGCGCTTTTTAAAAAAGTTAAATGCATTGAGAGTCTTTGATTTAACTTTGATTCTCTGTACCATTTTTAATGTTATTTTTCTCTCCTTTAAAAAAAAATAATCAATTAAAATGCTCAACAGCAACACCTACAGGGTGGTCAAGAGGGAAAAGGCAGCCAGTCTGTGAACCGGTGGAGGCCTGGAGGAATCATCAATCTAATGTATTTTATTCTTATGTCATGCTAATTTGTTATTAGACAAGGACTGTAAAATAATGCTGCTACAGAGGACGTCCTCTCCAGCCAGTAAAGCCAAAATATAATACGAACTTTCCAGAGATAAATTTCAAACTGTCATCTTCAATTCTTGGCGATGAGATTTGTAAAGTAGCATACTAGCAAAGAAACAATAATATGTAAATGGCAAACTGCTGGTAAGGGCATCACTGAAAAACATTTAATTGAATTCTGCTGTGACAGGATTTATTTTTTTTCTCAGCTAAGCAGTTACTGCTATTACCACATTAACAATGTCACTATGTTCACATTATCACTTGATTGTTCCTGCTACCACTCTTTCTCTTTCTCTTCATTTTTTTCTCTTCTTAGTTACACTAACAAGTTACAGACAGATAAATTGCATGCAGCTAGAAATAGAAAATTAGATATAATCTAACAATAAGAAAAGCAAATAGAGTATTTATAATGAAAATAAACATTCCTGTATTTCCTCCTCTTTCACTGTTTATTTTGTCAACCAAGTTGGAGGAAAATATGAAAAACAAGACACAATGACATCATTTTGACCTCAGTCTCTTCCCTGAACCTGGCTAAAACAGACTCTTCTTTAGGGTAAGATATGAAAATGAAAAAATAATCTTTAGCATAGCCATCGCCTTTACAATCTCTGCAAATTTAGGCCTTATTTTAAACAGAACTGAACAGGGAAAGATGTGCAAAGTTTCAGTGCTTTATTTCAGTGTCCATAAATTTGCTGCAAAAATACTATAAGGGTCATTTTTTTCAGAGGAAAGAAACACTAACTACTTTGAATTATAAGAGTAAAGTGTATGATTAAGTTTGTTTGCTGGAAAAGGGTGCAATGCAAACAACTTTAGCTAACATTTACTTTATTAACCATTTTCACATCATTCCTGAGACTCTCTATTTGGTTTGGTATTACCAGTCTCACCTTTTTTTGGGGTCTGCTCATCTCCCCTGATGAAAAAAAACCTCAAGGGTCTTGTTCTGTGTTTGTTGTCATTCATGGTTGTGCTATTTTCCCTCCTCTCCTGCTTTTGTGTATCACTACTGTGAGGTGGGGTTGTCCCTCCACAGTCCACACACACCTACACACCAAATTTTTCAGTTACCAGTCAACACTGATGTACTGTACATATTTATCTAAGCCTCATTCAGACTCTTATTTTGCCTTTTATCTCCCAATGCCACATTTATCTTTTCCACATGTGTCCTTGAAAACTCTAATCAGTAATCCAAGGTTAGGGCTGGGTCTTTTTATGCAGTATTGACATCATTTAGATGATCTCAGTGTCCATTTTCCCCATAATGTAATTATTTCTCTTTTTTTCAGTGCATCCTCTCTAGCTTTGCCTGTTTGGTAAAAGGAGCCTTTTCCTCTTTCTCTAGATGTAAAAAAAGGAAAATATTCTCCTTTTTTCTCTGTGTTTGGTTGCTACTGAATGAATATGAAAGAGTTATTGCCAGCGAGCATTTCACAGAAGAATGTGCGGCAGGTGGCCAGCTTCAATACATAAACTCACATGAGGCCTAAATTTCTATTCAATTAAAATAATGCACAGTGCAAACCTTGTTTTGAATCAGTATCACAAGCTATTTAATCACAGATTATACACAACGATGAAGTTAGCAAGCAAGAGAAAATTGGTGTTATTAACAGGGTTTCCGGTGTTGTAGCAAAGTGATGTATTAACAGCAGAGACCTTGCAGCTTTAGAGTGGCCTTTTCTAGATTTCAGCCATTTAGCTGTCACTCTTAGTCAGAGCCACTTAAACTGAGTACGAGATGGGAAAATGATCAACATTACAAACAAGGCTAAATGCTGCTGTGGTTAGATAACAGATGTGAATAGCCACAAGTCATTGAACTGATTACGTGTGATGGAAAAAAATAGAAATTGTGTTCTCTTTTGTGTGTGTGTGTGTGTGTGTGTTCTCCCAGGCTCTTACGCTCAAGGTAAGGTGTGCAACAAGTTCTTGGGCTCACATAAATGAAAGGGGTGTGTGCGTCTTAGCCAAAAGCAAGATACACACACTCTCATACGCATGCTGTTTACTTCAAACTTCATGTACGATAGCAAAAGCGCCAGGACACGCCTCCATCCCACCTTCATTCTCAGACCTCCCGCCCCTCGGCACATAGACCCGGTGGATTGCTATCATACACTTGTGGCAAAAATAACAAATGCACTGGGGGTACAATAGCAATGACACCTATGCACTGGCACACCGCATTTGCGCCGGGTGTACGATAGGGCCCCTTGAGTCTCTTCAAAATTGCCCTCTATTACTTGCAGTAATGACCGAGTCACCATGGATACAAGTGTTGTGGTTCATGTGTAGCTTACTCAACAGTGTGCCTTGACTGACAGGTTCTCCAGTATCAAATTGCACTAATTGTCCACACATCTTACGTTGTTACACATCAGTGTTTATAACTGACAGTTCTTGGTTGAGAGATCTGTTTGGAAAAAATAAGGAAACGATCAATCAAAACTACAATAACTGAATCTTTAACTTCAACTATCTTTCAGATCCTAAAACTATTCACAATGCATGTAAGCAAGTCCAAGAAATACTTTGGCCACACATGGGCAGTGTTAAGTCAGAACTTCAAAATCTTGTTCCATCTTTGGCAGTAAGAAGCCTTGAGTTGTAACACCTTCTATAACTCGCTAAGCTGCCACTGCGAGACACGTCAATCTGCAAGCTGGACTTAAAATGAAAAATTAAACTTAAAAACATGCATTTCAGATTTTTTTTTCAGATTTATCCTCTGCTGCCTGTACACCAATTGCAAGAATTGTTCCCAAACAAAATGTGCTTAATAATGCTAAAAATAACCCAATCCTTAAGTAAAACATAACAAAGTCTCAGGAATAAATAAGCATGGCAAAAAAACGAGCTATTATTAACCTAAATCTGAAAATGTGGCTGTTATACAAAAGCCCCTCTTAAAGGACAGCGTCAGGAATATGAAATGTTATTTCTATGAAAATATTCAATATTATCTTCCCTTATTCAGCTGAGGAATGGCCTTGAAAGAGCGTTAGTGCTACAAAACTACAATGGAATCATAAGTCTTCCGCCTACATTATTTATGATGGTAAATAGATTGCGTTATTAGAGAGATGCCACAAGCTGAGAAACAGGCTGCCTTCCAAAAAACTGTGCTTGGTTGTTTTACCCTGAGTGGCTTGTTAGGGATTCATAGGAGAAGGGGCCAGGGCTGAGAGACACTGTTTGCTATTCGATTTGACCTTCAGATTTGCCAAATCCCATTTGTTATGGGGCTAAACACTGATAGAGATGTATTCCAACCAAGTACCACCCCCACACACACATATACACCCGTACAGTACACACACACACAAACCAATCCAATCCACTTAGAGACTAAGGCTCTTATGTAAAATTCTTAAATTATTCATAAACATGCATTCATTCTGACTTGTACCTTTTGGAATTAAACCAAATAAATGTGTGTGTTTTGTATGTGTGTGTGTATGTGTATGTGTGTGTGGGCACACGTGGGCGAATGGGG
This sequence comes from Acanthurus lineatus, assembly GCA_029814665.1. NCBI lineage: Eukaryota > Metazoa > Chordata > Actinopteri > Acanthuriformes > Acanthuridae > Acanthurus > Acanthurus lineatus. Next base: position 3,804,073 of record JAPZDV010000026.1, read on the forward strand.
AAATTTTCACAATTTGTCACACTTAAAGCATGAAATGAGTTTATTACTGTAAGAATTAGTAACCTGTATGCAGAGCACTAACCATAAAGGTACTGAAGATGGTCTTAAGTATACTTTGAATGGAAATTATTACACTGTGACATGTGCAACTATTCCCATTGTGACCTATGGCAGAAATAGCTAATACTCTTAGGGAAGGGTAAGTCAATTATAGTGACCTGTTGATTTACCAAAAACCTACATTAACTCACAGTCACCACATTGTGGAGCAAGAACCATGTGAAAGTTGGCACATGATCCAAAACATTAATCATTTTAAATCAATTTCCTATAAAATTGATGGACTATATGCCTGTCTAGTCTCAAAAGGAACTGCAATAGTCACCCAGCGTAACTTTGAGGAAAATTACACATTTCCTTTACACCTCAAAATGAGACAATGGAAAAGGTCAAGTGTTTCAACCAAATAATTGTCTGCCACAGGAGTTAGGGAAGAAAATGAAAGGTTTTGTGTTAAAGGCAGAGCTAAAATTGAGTGGATTGTAGTAATCAAGCTTGTTACAATGTGCAAGTGCCATGTAAAGGCTAAGCTATTTTATATATAAGTGGTTACTTTGTAGTTGTTTTTCACTCTGATTTCATGTTATTTTGGTAGTTAATTCACATATAAAATATGGGTTGATTGCCAAGTAGTGAACAGCCCTTCAGAATCTGATGTTTATTCCAAGATCTTATTACTTCCATTGATTTCCAGTGTGCTTTGTTTTTGTAGAACTGTTTGTACTGCGTAACAGATGTTCAGATGTCTGGATCTGATATGCAATACGACAATTTGACAAAATAATACAACAATATGGTTTTGTGTTGCTGTCCGGTAATAACAGACTCCTAAAATGTGGTCCTATTGCATCTCTCAGTTCTCCAACAAAACTGAATCTTCTTTTAGCTTTTATTTTGGCAGATTTGATGGCTTAGTTATTAAGTTTATTCCTCCAAAAGGAATACTTATTTACAAATTACTTGTTTACAAATTACATCAGGTATTATTGGCAAATCAACACATCTACACCTAACAGAGAGCAAAGCAGTATGGGAGACATGGAGGAGGAGTGAGAGATGAGTGGGAGGAGAAAGAGAGAGAGAGTGCAGAATGAATCAGGACTGCTATCTTTCTAGGGATCCTCTCTGAACATGGCTCTACTGGGAAGAAGTTCTCTCACTCTCAGTCAGTCTGGGAAGCATGCTGTGTTGATTTCTGCCAACTTGTAGGATTCTCCCATCTCATCTTATTCTCTCTTTCTTTCTTTTTTGTGGGTATTTTTTCACTCCGGTTCTTGTTTGTTATCCAGACTCTCATGCATAAAACATGGCAGTTTGAAGTACCTGGAGCTGAGCGCATCACAGGGGAGAAACCCAGCATCCAAAATTCTTATCCTTACCTTGTTTGTCTTCTGAGAGTTTGTTCAACTTGTATAAAATATTATTAATACTAGAGTTTTATAAAAAACACAGCAGATATGATATCAGGTATGAGAACATGGTGAAAACTTGATTTTTGAACTTTTGTATTGTCCCAAGGTCAATTTTTGCTTTCAAGTCAAAGCAATTTATGTACAACTCAGACTTGTGATTCTGTATTAAAAAAAAAAAAAAAAGCTTTCATTTAGTGCTGTCAGTTCATTTGACAGAGTTGATTCAGACACATAAATTTAGCTACACCAACTTCGCTTGTCCCTCTGCAGTGGCTCACCTTTATCCAGGACGTCACAGTAACTACACTAAAAAAAAAACTAAAAAAAAACAAACTTTACCTGTGTGGTGTGGTTTTAAAAACCTGAAGGATACCTGAAACGATGCATTCCCACTACCCTCTCTTCATATCTTAACATTATGTGATGGGTGATTTCAATGAGGAATCACTTTTCTTGTATCTATAGACACAATATGTAACCACAGTTAAGGTAATATAGCATGCATTTCAAGATGGAAACTAATTTTTTTCAATAAATAGGAATTTCCAATGTGCTGCATTGGTTCATGTCCATGTAACACACACAGTTGCCATGGTGTGATGAGTTGCTGTCACATGGGCTAATGCAGCATTGCAGCAGGAGGAGAGGGCTGCACTGATCCAGGTTATCTTACAACCTGCTTTTAACAAAGCCATTTATTTTTATTGTATTTTTTTTTTAATTTCTTCAGTAGAATAAGTCAGCATTATATTCATTACTATTTTATGAGTCATTCATTTTTTTTAAATAGAGATGGATGGTACAGGAATAAATACCAGCGGTCAACTGTAAGTACAAGTAGCATGGATGAGAGTTTACAGCAGTGTACCTTCACATCTCCAACACCTATCATCATCAAGCTGAACTTTTAGTTTCATCTGTCTATGCTGTCATGTGGAAAACAAATCATTTGTGCCCACATAATGAGATTTAATCATGTTTTTACACAGCACGTTGTGGCACAGGTAGGACATTCATGCCAAACTCTTTGCAAAGATGCTAATTAGAGAATCTCCCTGTTGTTCCTGCTGGTGTGGTGCTGAAACTGGTTTCAATGATTGGGATTTGACATTAAAAAAAGATTTTGTCAACTAAAAGCAGTATACATTGGGAAACATGGCAGGAGGACACAGAAACTGCATGTAGACAAAAAGCAGAAGGGTTCCCTTAACAAACATTGTACTTCTGGAGTACTAAACAATGGCATATAGAAGGGTGCAGTTCAACTCTTCAGACTTCTTAGAATGACCAGTGTCAGCTTTTGGTTAACAGTTAGAACAGTGGGGGATTAATCAAGAATGACACATGAAAAAAGAAAGGGTTTAAGCAAAAAAAAAGGAAGAACAGAAAGCTATAATCACTTTAATATTAAGGGTAAAAAACAAGCACTGAATCAAGGGTTTACTGAGTTCACTGCAAAGGTTTTCAGTGTTCCCCAAGAGTCATGTTTACGAGAGTACAATCAGCGTATTTCAATGTTGACTCCCTGCAGTATTTGAGTGCTTCTTCTGTGTTTCTGTAATTGGTTAAAGTGTTAAAATATGTTGGTCCTGCCCTTTAAGGAAGAAGAAGCACCCAACAGGGACATGATCACAGCTTAAAATGAGAGTTCTGTGAAAAGAGATACACTTTCTACCACTGCCAACGGTGAGAAATTAGTCTGGGCTGTACATGCATATGTAGATTTTCTCAGCTCTGGCAAATAAAACCTAATGTGTTGCCAGAGGAAATCATATAGTCTGTTCTTATCTTACTTTCTTCGCAAATTGTATGGAAGCCTATTTTTTGAAACTTCTATTCATGAATATGCATTTTTACAATTTATAGATAACAAAATCTATAGACAGCACATCTGGGACTGCAGACTCACTTAATATACACAATATATGTGCATAAAGGTGTTTGATAGAGTTATGAAATGCTGATGAAGTTGAGTACATGCATGTATGCATATGGTATTTGTGTGTGTGTGGTGTGTGCAGTGCCTCAATTAGCTGAGATAATGGTCTGAATAATGATGTTGCTTTTTTGCCATCTGGCCCTGTTGATGCTCACTCTGCTCTGTTGTTTCTAAAATACACAAGGGAACACTGGGGCTATCTATCTTAGAGTGTGCAGCATGTGTGTTTGTGTGTGTGTGTGTTTTTATGTCCTATATGGTAAATTATTGTTTTGCTTTTTCTGTCTTTGACTAATTTGCTTTGGAGCAATGTTGCATGCTGTATGAACTTTACCTATGCAGTGAATCTGTCTTAAACTCATCATTTGCAAGTTTTTTCCTTGCTTTAACCCTTTCTCTTCAAGTTTTTTTTTTGTGTGTTATGCTTTTCAAACCTACATCCAATGATTTGGGCCACAAAGCATCAATTATTTAAAATTCTTTTGTACTAAAGCTTTTGGCTGTCGTGGTTTATTGTGTTTTCTGATGGAACAACAAAACTTGTGAAATACAAAATTTCCCATTAAAAAAACAGAGAGTCTCATCATGCATTTTTACCCTTCAGAATAACAACAGTTTTCACAACTGCTTTCAGTAAAATCGTGAGACATTATTAGTGATGTTGCCAGTGGTCATCAGGTTTTATCTATCACACTGGACACCTTTGCCCTGGTGAACCAGCAGGAGGTAATCAGGCCCCAACTTGTGTCTATGTAGCTTGTGCAGTCCACAGACCTCATCAGCCATCTTTATGCCTTCTTAGTGACATCAGTGATCTCCCTGATGGCTCTCCTGCTGTCCTATCCAGCAACTTTAGTTCCCTGAAGAGTGACTAGCCTTCCAATCCTCTGCATCAGAGGATTTGATGCATCAAGTTTTTTATCCTCTGCTTCAGCAATCGCTTAGCAGCTCCTCATACTCTGCCCTCTTTATCACAGTTGCCACCTCCATCTTTATATAACAGGGCACAGTTGACCTTGAGCAGGACCATCTTCTTTGTTGACTCTGACACAAGAACAAAGTCCAGCTTGAGCATTGTCACTGAGATGGTGTTACGGCTGTGTGTGTGTATGTGGGGGAGTGTCTTCTGTTTTGTCTTTCTCTGGTAGGTTCTCCTCAGGTGTAG
>JAPZDV010000026.1:3808748-3819527 GCA_029814665.1 Acanthurus lineatus
GCGCAGCCCGGCCTACCAAATCACCAAATTGGCGGCGCACAGTGGTGCGCTGGACGAAATTACCACTGCGCGGGGTTTGCCACGCTCCGCCAGCCTGCGCCACCTTGCGCTGCGCCACGAAATTAGAGCCCAATATCTAAAGTGGTGTCATATCTTAATCATTACAACTGTTCATTTCTGCAGCCCAGGCTGTTGAATGCAGACTGTTGAAGACTGACCACACAGCCATACATCCTTACCTGCTGGACATTAGGATTGAACGGGGTCGTCACCAGCAGGGCTGCTTCCCTCAGCTGCAGGCTGATGTGCTCGCACAAGGACAAAACAACAACAAGTGAGCCTTTGTTTTCAGCTGAAATTTTGTAGCAGCATACTACACCAATGATTCCTGAACCCAACCTCGGAAGCCTTCTTGTAACACAGTCTTTCTATATTTTAGTAAATTATAATCAAATTACAAAATAGTACCTAGCTAAAAGTAAGGGTAAGCAATTGGAATAGTTAGGTAGTGGATAAATTATTGAGATGGATAAGAGAAATAAATAAATGGTTGAAATTCTCAGCTAAGGTAATTTTTTTAATAAAAAAACAGAGATAAAATACATATTTTTTTTAAATTAAAAAGGTTATTTTAAAATGCATGGTATTAGCTATGATTCATTTCACATTAGTTTTTCAGTTTTAATATATTAAGCTGCTCTTTCATTTTATCCACTGTGGTACTCGGGGGTATTTTGGAACAGTATGTTTCCCTCCAACAGATTTTGTGCCTTTTGGATGCCAACCATCCTATTGTTGTAAAGAGTTTCTATAACTGAAGCAGCCAAATCGAGGGGATAAGCTTCCCAAACCCCTATCTGTTCTAACACACACACAAAAACAGTACAGTAGAGAGCAGATAAATCCACACACACTGACAGCACAAGCATGTGTCTCAGCATACTTCCTTGTGTCCTTCTGTCATCTTGTTAACACGCACAAACAAATGCTAAGAAATACTGGGAACACATGCACAAAGAGAATATAAATATGATAAATGTGTGTGTCACTGTGTGTTAGTGTGAGCATTAAGCGTGAGTGTGCATGACATGACAATGGACCAAAGCCTGCTGCTGCCTTCTGCTCTTCGCGATTAAAGAAATTTGTAAGTGCATCAATGACAGTACAAAGAAAACCAAGATGATAATCTATCAATGTTCCCTAACTTAAAGACCCCCTCCAATGAAAATCAATGTTTTTACCATCTAAACATTACTATCTGGTATTTTTTACATCTTTCAAGGCAAACTGAGATTGAGATATGCAGTCAATGCCATGTCTGTTGATTTCTCCCTTAAAACAGTGTAACAGTGACAGTCTCAAAAAGGCAGATTAAGGCAAGAAGGGTTTCATACATCAAAACTCCTAAAAACCAAAGACGAAACCTAAGGAACCAACGCTGTGAACAGAGGGAGCTGGGGACCGTTGGCGCTTGTATCAGATCTCTGCGGTGAAACAAAGCACGGTCAGTCAGAAGTCAGGCCAACACATTACCATTCAGGTACATCCATTTGCAAATAAACATGTACCATTTGATCTTCCTCTCCTCCTCCTTCAGAAGCTGTGTCTGACTCAAAAGTGCTGCCATTGTTTACATCACATAGTTTGCAAGATGATGTGGAGAGTCAAAGATGAGGGAGAGGTGGGGGGAAGTGGCCATGCCATACATCTCGTGAATTTTAATAGAACATACTTAATGAGGCAGAAGGTCTTTAATCACTCTTTCATAAACAAAGTGCACCCTAAAATTGGACCTAGTCAGATTAAAACTTTAAATATGAACAAAGTTGAATTGTTTTAAAGCATGTAATCTTCTTTATTATCTTATTTGCTGCGTTTCATATATTTCCAAATAGAAATGGGACTTAAAACAGAACATGCTTTGGGTGCGAATTTTGTTTTGTGGTACACACCAAGTATTGAAAATGTATTTACATAGGCACTTATATATTTAAAACAAGCTTAATCATGAACACATGCCCTAAATTATTTATATATATTTTTTCAAACATCTCTTAATCACAATTTGCATAGAAAAGCAGGATATATTATGCTTTTTAACTCTAGTCTAGTCTTAACATTATCTAGCTGAGAGAATTTCTCTAGCTGGCTAGTGAGGATGTGTATATTGGATAAATGCCATTCATGGCATAAAGGCCAGTGGAACCAGGATCTGCAGTCCCTCCACCAGCAAGGGCGAGTTTGCCCACCAATATGCTTTCTTCATGGATGAAGTTGCTTCTTCCTTAAGTCCTTGATATTTGAGTCCTTTGAATTGGAAGGCAGTGAATATTGGGCCTGGACCACTCTCTGTAGACAGCTGAGCACATCACCACCAGAGAGCAGACCACTTGACTCCACCACCTGCTGTCTATGCTGAGATGACACAGGCATCTCATCTGACAGAAGATGACGACAACATCCCATCCGTGTCCCAGATATCAGCTTGCCGAAATCTTCTGCCACCTTCCGTGGCATTCATAAAGTGATGTCAGTGGTGGCAGAATGAGAAAGCTTACACTACCGGCACCAGTTTGTCCTCCAGGCGGACAGCTTCCTCTTTCTCCTGGAGCCATAGCTAACCTGAGCTATAGAGTGAACTTTGTGCCCTCTGGATTCACCCCAATGTCTGCATCTCACAAAGCATTGTCATGTCATGTTACATCCATGGACCCCATCAAACACAGAATAGCTGTTTGTGTGTGTTTGTGTTGGCTGGTAAAAAACACCTAGCACTTTGTGGGGGTTGGTGGTTCATTGTTCATTTCTCTGAAAGCCAATCACTTTAGGAAACACATAAAAAATGCAATTCTCCATACAAACGACCAAATCAAAATCATTCCTCCCCCTCTGTTGTCTTATAAAAAGACTTGTGTGAGAGGTTAGAGGGATATCCTTTGACCAGAGAGACAGGGCTCGCCACTTTTGAATTAAACCAACTTTAAATGTCCCAGAGGGACAGGACGTCCCACTTGGATGACTGAAAGTTTCCTTACAGAGATTTCTGTAGAAAATACCAATTTTCTCGGCAAGTTTCTGCAGGTTAAAAGTGCTGGAAAGTACAGTGTTGTATGCTAAAAAAAAGGAAAAAAAGAAAAAGATCGAGGCAAAAAACCCAACCAAACAAACACACACAAAACATAACACAACAACAAAAAATATCCCCACAGTATCTGTGCAAATGTGAAAACAAAATAATCACAAAGCCCTCAGCAATGAAAAATGTTTTTGTTCTCTAACATATTGGTTTTACCTTTTACAATCTTTCTGTCTGTATTCTAGACTCATGGGTAGCTTGCTATATATTTCAGGCAAGGCATCTAAATCATTATAAAAATGAGTAGATTAGCTTAGTGGCAATCTTATTTAAACCTCTTCATCCTAATTTAGTAATGTGCTTAAGGCTTGTGAGCTGTACATTGAGTTAAACTGTGCTGTCAATCATCACTTTAATAAGAAAGCATGACTGACAGACACGTACACTTACAACTATCCACTCGTCAAAAACTATGACTAGTATGCCAATCTACAACCACACACTCGCAGACAGAAAAGCATTTGCTAAATGCATATCACATGAAAAAATGTCTAATCCAAATACTGAAACCCTCGAATACATTAGAGTGTACAGGTAGTTTACTTTCTGCCTTTCTTACTTCTCCTCTTCATTCCAGTTGTAAGGAGTAGTTTTCTCTGAACTACTACATCTGTTTTATGAAAATCTTTCGTAGAAAGTTTGTGTGACCACAAATACACATTAATGTTTTAGTTTTGGTTTTTAAGCTATTTTAAACATCAATTTAGTTATTTAGTTATTTTCTTCTGACCTTACAAAATGTGCAAAGACAGTCTTTTATTGACACAACAATAAAAAATGTCCAGATTGAACATCAAAGCCCTGGCATATCAGCATGGCATTTTTCACAACATTCCCCTCCTTGTCTTTGTACTTCCAATCTCAAAAGTTGAGACGTTATGGGGCTTTTCCATTGGCACTTTTGGCTGCGCCAAGCCACACAGAGCTACGCTGGTTTACATTACCACTATCACTTTTAGCGTGCTGAGCTGCCAGTGACTGTTGCATAGAGCAAGAGTAGACAGTGGATATGAAGGGGCCGCTTCTACACACAAGTGCAGTGCTGCCGGTGCTCTGCTACTTCTTTCTTCAAGTGAGGAAATAAATAGGCCTACATGAAGTTTGCATAGTTCCTGAGACCCAGTAATTTATTTTTGTACACTGTAGTGCACATTTAGTTTTTGCTTATATCTCTCATACTATACATGCCACTCTGCTAAGTCCTGATGTCTCCTAGAGAGGACAACAGTAGCTTTAAAATGATGTCACATGTTTGGGGGTGTGGCCTTGCCAACTCTCCTTTTCCAGTCTTTTCAAAATGGCTGGCATCCCCACAAGCTCATTTTATGGAAGAAAGAAAGGTAAGCATGTACTTATTTCATTTTTTTTTCTAGCAGAGAGCTCTCTCACAGAGGCAGAGAAAATTCTTTACAGAATCATTGAGGGAGATTCAGACATATATCTTTCAGAAAATGAGAGTCCAGTGAGCCAGACAGGAGAGGGTGAGAACTCAGATGAGGAACTAGATGAGGATTACCAAGATGCTGAGCCAGCTGAAGTGGACCAAGATGCAGAGCCAGATGTAGTGGACAAAGACACAGGGCCATCTGAAGTGTACTGTTGTCCTATTTGGGCCAAAACCAACATGTAGGGATCTGTGATTTTAGATTTTGAGCAAAAAAGGAAGGGTAACATACAGAAATGTGTTCCAGTAAATTGATTTAACTTCTACCTCTTAATATAGTGTATTAAGTGTTGTAAGTGAACTATCCCAGATATCTGAGAAATGATTTAATATGTTAATTCTCCTAAATTGTGTTTTGCTAAATTCTTTTTCTACCTCTTAGGTTCATGCCTGTGTTAGAAGAACACAGAATTGCAGATGATGGTACCCTAATGACTTGTAGTGATTGGAGCCCACAGCAGTACTTCCAGCAGTACATTGACAAAAAACTAATTCAGGACCTGTCCTTCTTCACCAACCAGCGTATGGTACAGGATTGTGGAAAGTCAGATCAGTTCTGAAGAGAGTCCTCCAAGGTTGCCTTGACCTACCTAGGCCAACAAAGGTCTGTATCGATGAACAGATTGTTCCATTAACCAGCCATTGTCCAGTTCGTCAGTTTGTGCCTGGGAAGCCAAATCCAACAGGATTAAAGGTCTTGGTTCTTGCACGTCCAGGTGACTTAGTACTGGATTTTGAAACCTACATGGGAAAGAACACCTTCACTCGAGTCCAAAAGATGGGAATAGGTGGAAATGCAGTCCTGCGTTTGACTGAGACACTTCCCAGGGGATCACTGGTCTATTTTGACCAGTATTTTACCGTCATCAGTCTTCTGGATGCTCTTCAAGAAAGGGGCATGCCAGCTACAGGAACAATTCAAAAGAATCGAATCCCAAAAGAGTGCCACTTCACTGCTGACAACATCCTGAGCACAAAACCAAGAGGGTCATCAGAAATGATTGTACGGAGACCTGATGAAATAGCAGTCACTAAGTGTCACTAAATATACACTCAATGCCTGAATGTGATGCTTCAACAACACAGATAAACAGGTAAAAAACAGCAGATCATGGTAGTTTTGATTAATTTCAAAGGATTATTCTCTCATTCTCAAAAGACTCAGTCATTTTCAGGCAAGGTTTTGGAGAAGGTTCAGCACTATTACTACAAGGGTTGTTAAACACTCAGAATCCACTCAGGAATTATGTAAATACATGGGTAATATGCAAATTATTGCATCCTGTTTTTATTTATATTTGACACAATGTTCCAACATTTTATGGGATCAAGGTTAAATCATTTTTTGGCATTTCTTAATGTTTATTTTTTGCATATTTGACATTAATCTGTTCTGAATTTGTGCTCCAAAATATCTATAGTTAGTTTTTTTAAAAGGCAAAATACTAGTCAGCAAGTTCGTTACAACTTTTTTTATAGTCCTTCTAGAGTATTTATGCAGCCTTTGCTCACTGAATGAAAAAGCATTACCTACTAAACTTAACATTTTGTCATTTTTGCAGAATCCATTGTGTTTATTTCTGCAGCAACTGAATCCTCTCTTTCTGGCATTCTCTTATCCAGTCTTTAGAGTCAGTGTCTTATTTTCAGCCAACATGCCAAAAACCATTAGGACAGGATTAAATGCATTTTCTGAACCTGGAGACTGAGTCAATAAGGCTATTAGTGACAAGTGTCTCTCTTCTATTATATTATCCACTTTTAGTCACTCCATTGTCCTTTGCGCTTGCTGCACAAAGCCCTTCCAAAGCAGAATGTAAAAGAGGTACCCCTGCTTTATTTGTCACATTTTTACTCTTTCATTTTTATTTACTTTCTTTCATTTACATAGAAATCTAACTTATATAAAATTACATAAATATAAATAAAAACACACTTACAACTGGATAGTTAAGGGCCTCTGGGATCTTTTTTTTACTACCTATGGATACTTCAGTGTCACAACCATCTTTAAAGAATTAAAAAAAAGTTTCATCTTATGAAATCAACATAAAACCCACCCTTAAGAACATGCTTTCATCAAAATTCTCATTGTAGCATTTAATAACAAAGCTGGCTGTACACTGAGGATAGACACCCACTGGTTTCTCTCTGTAATGGAACCCAAATATCATGTTGCCTATTTAAAGAACAGTAGGGTTTTACTGTAACTGAAATAATGGAACATTTCCCTTCATTTTTGTTTCAATATATTATATGTCATTACTGTTTTAAATCCAAACCTTTTCCAGTCCTACCTTTTAGTTCTAAATGTTTTGATGTAAAAGTCAACAGCACAGTGAGACATTGTCTTCCTCCTTCACAAGCCCCCTTCACTGAGATGATTGTCTGTGCAATCCTTTATCCCACTAGCTCTAATAACTGCATTTTCTCTTCTCATTCATTGTTATGTGCTGCATTTCTGGCCTTTCGCTGTCCAAGATAACTCAATTCTCACGTCTTTATGGAGATGCCTAACACAAGAGAAGTGTCCCACAATGCATCAGCTTTGTGAAAACATAAGATCCCTCTAGTCACTGAAGTCACTCATCTAAAGCCCTGTTAGCATACAGCTGTGATGGCTAACAGTGAGTGCTTTTCGGTCCTTTTCTTGCGAACAGGGTTAAGAAAGAATGAGAGGTCCAACAAGAGGACAAATATACAGCAGGATTTAACAGAGAAGTTAAAAAATATGATTATTTTGCTTTTATATCTACGATAAGTTGAATTTAAGTATACAACATTATAACAAAGTGTAAAACCTGTGTAGTTGGTGACAAAAACAGCTGTAGTGAATGCATGCCTCCATAGAGAATGGAGCCTAAATTGATTGCCTTGGGACATTCAAACTACATCAGGCTCTGCTTGCTTGATCAGAGCTTTCACAAAAAGAACAATTCACAAAACCAAATAAAAATGTTAGATCTTCTCCTATGACAAACATAACAGCCTGACAGCAGTGCATGAATGGCAGGACAACAACAGAATCACTTAAAGAGTTTTAGTGAGATAAAAGCATAATCAAAAGCTGCATCAGCACAAATATTTTAAGTTATCAAATGGCAGAGGATGGTTTTGACCAATGGACTTCAAGGTTATGGGCTCAGCAGGCATCCATTACACCACTTTGCTCTTAACATTCTCTGCTAAACTCACAACACTCTTATGGAGACATGGCCATATGTCAGACATTGTTGAACTTGATGTTTAAAGATATAAAACTTTTTAATATAGTGTATAATGTTTGATATTTGTTATCATTACAAATACTTTGGGCAAAAGGTCAGAGCTAATTTTCACATTGTTTGTACTTATTTGGCATTTAAAAGTGCTTGATATTAACTCCCTATCAACAAATGTAAACAGGCATGAATAAATGTTTTTCTACACTTTAGACAATTTTAAGCAGATCTTTAAAAGGTTTTGATTTGGATGACATTAATAAAAGGAAAATAAATTGGATAGATTTTGCTTGTAAACAAAGCTTATGCCAACAAAAGACTTTGAGAATATAGTAAGCAGAGGAAACTGTAGATGAGGTAGGACAGAACTAGAGCTATCGAATGATTATCAAACATCATCAAGCTAAACAAACACAGTACCGTGCTTACTCACTAAGTCCACCTTTACAGCTTTTATGTGTTTGTAAATGCTTATGGATACTTAGGTTAACACTTACAAAATATAAGAAAAATATCTCTTGCATGACATCTTGCAGATTATCCTCCTGAGACCCACTACCGGTCTTGGGACTTGGATTTGCCTCTTTTCTTTCTTTGACCACCTGGAACAGGTGGTCCTGGGCAGAGCTGGCCCTACCCAAGGTGGCACCCTAGGGGAGATTTTGTTTGTCCCCCCTCCCTCGGGGGGCTTCAGAGGCACTCCGAGTGTGGCACGCACATAGCGAGAAGCGGCTCAAAAACGTTCGTCATGTCTTCTTACTAATGTAGGAGTTTTAAGTTCTTTGTTCAGACATAAGGTTTTCACCAAAGAACTCAAAACTATTACATAAAGATGTTAATTTTTACCTTGACAGTTTAGGTGAGATCTCTCACCTTCTTCAGAAGCGTCTCATTTACAGCATGTGACATCACGTGTCAACTGGCAGATTTTGACAACCGGCATACACGGCACGCCCAGCAGTGGCGGCATGTAAGAATGACGCTTGAGTCTGAGCTTTTGCCATTTATGCAGCCTCTAGTGCTTTTATTTAACACACACCCAGAACACAGCTCAATGGCATGTAGCCATCAATCTCACTACCCTTTTCACAAATATTCATAACAGCAAACTTCCATGGTGCATATCAGCACGATATTTTTTATTTTTTCACTGCCATATGCTTACAAAAGCATTCTTTTTACCATTGTCTTAATGTATAAGGTATCATGTCACCCAATTTACATGCTTAACAAATTACAAATAAATACAAAAAGTTCTGAAATACAATAAAGGCGTAGATTAGGCCAATGTAGACACCTACTGTATAAGGTTTAATCTTTACAAATGATCCTTAACAGTAAAGCCTTCCATGCCGCCCAGCTATAGAAATATAAAATTGGTTATTTACTGATTAGCATACCCTGCTGACGCTTATTGCTCAGATGCAAGTTATCAACTTAACAGTACACTGTGCTAGATAACAGATGCAGTACAAATGATGTTTTGTTTCATTACTGTATCTTTACTTCACCTCTCTCTTTCTCCCGCTTTTCCTCCTCTTCTTTTCTTTTTTTCCTTCCCGTGCTCCGGACAGTTTTCGGTCTTTTGACATGTTGTTTACAAAGCTCTCTCAGCCTCGGGTCACATCCGTAAATTCGCCCCTCCCCCCACGAAAGCAAGCAGGTACCAATCAGCCGGAGGTGGGGGAGGAGGAGGAAGGAGGGAGGGAGGAAGGGAGTCGATGCCATGACAACAGGGCAGTCGATGCCATGCAAGCAAAAAAGCTCCCCATAAGAACTTATTGGATGATCTGATGGTAACCACAACACCAGTATCTGGCTTTTGATGGATCCTCCAAGGCCTTGAGTGACTCGATTTGGATGGACTTCAAACCAGCTGAGTCCAATTCTATGGTTGTGGAGAAAGGGAAGGAAATGGATGAGCTCTCTGTCATTTTTGAAGGTGTTCACATCCCATCTGTCATAGTAAAGCTACTGTATTTAAGAACCTTGGAAAAAAATTTGATTGCACCCTGAGGGATACTACAGCACTCCCAGTGATCAATAGTGAGTTAAAAGCCTGGCTGACAGTGGTGAACAAGTAACGGTTACCAGGTCAAAGCTTGGATCAAACAATGTGGCATTCAGCCAAGACTCCTCTGGCCGGTACTGGTCTTACTGCTGAAGGCTTTAAGAAGAATGTCTGCCACAGATGGTCGGGCTTCCCATTAAGCCTCAGCAGCATCCCTTTATATGAGAGTTAGAACAAGGTGCAACTCACCTTCAGTAGTGTGTCAGAGGAATTCATAGTTGCCTCTGCAAGAGAGTTGTTGTTGTAAAGGGACTCCAGTAACATCAAAGTCTCCTCTGCTGGTATTGAAGTCAGATTTGGTTGAGAGTGGATTGCACAAAAAGCAGAAGCACAGCTGTGATATTGTGTGTGTGGCACAAAACTTAGACTAATTAAGAACAGCTAAGGACTTTGAAACACGTGAGAATTACTATATTGATATTTTCTGTGTGGTTTCGTTCATGTGCTGGTATGTCTGGTTACGTTTACATGGTTGGAGTATCTGGTCAGTAGAGGTAATTTATAATATTTGTTGTATGATATGCCAGTCACTAGTAGAGTGAGACATCAGAAATTGCTGAGTTACATAGAGCAATGTAGACTCAAAGGGTTGGCATTTGTGTGTTTACTGCTGTTTCTACAGAAAATTAAATGTGTTGCACCAGGGTGAGCTACGCATCATTTCTATCCGTTTAAAATGTGCTTATGGGAGGAGCTGCACCAGGACAGGCAGACTAGGCAACAAGGCAAGACCTCAGAACAAGAAGGTTCAGGGGAAGGAAAAATGAAGTGTAACCAGCTGATTAGCTGGTTACGCCCCACCGCTGGTGGGGGAACCAAAAACATATCGTTAACCCTATTGGGCCCGGGGGAGATAAATAGCCGGCGGGAGCTTCCCTCAATCCCCTTAGGACTTCCGGGTCGGGAG
>JAPZDV010000026.1:3819627-3842897 GCA_029814665.1 Acanthurus lineatus
GACATGCTCTATATGTAAAGTGTCTTGAGACAACTTTGTTGTGATTTGACGCTATATAAATAAAATTGAATTGAAGTGAATTGAATAGAATTATTTACTTTCTAAGGAACATTCCAAGCTACAGGTTGAAGAAAATAGGCTGCAGAGAATGTCAACAAAACCAACATAATAATCTTCACCACCACAGAAGCCTGTCAAATTAAATGGAGCCTGGGAATGAAATGAAGAGACCAGACTGGGGTAGGCTAAATGAATAACATCCAACCAGTGGTGCCAGAATGAGTTTTGAAGTAGAGAGACAGTGTTTTTATTGTTGTTATTATTATTATTATTATTATTATTATTATTATTATTATTATTAACCCTTAAACTGCAAATCAGGAATAACCAAACATGCCCCCAGTTACATTCTTTATCAAGAAATAAGCACAGACAAATTAGAATGCAATATAAAATATTTCTGTTGATGCCTACCCTGCCTCTTCTAGCAAAGATTTAATATTCCTCCTGATCCTGCTGTCATAATCTCATCAATGCCGTGAGGTGTGCGTTAAATACGTCTGTCATTGCTCTGCATATTATTTTACCTAATTAACATGAATTACCATTGAGTCCACTTTGGCTGTGGAGCTGCTTATGAAATGAATGAGCTCTGCAGACGCACTTTGTTGACAGCATGGCAGCATGACCTGATCTAATGACAGAAGCGTGGCCAGGTGAACTCAATGATTTCAAACAGCTGTACCACTGCTGTGCTGATTTTGGAAAAAGTAAACATTGCCCCTTGTTTTTGAGTTCAGTGCGACTCTGGCATGGCATCTGAATTAAGTATTAGATTCCCAGCAGAACACGGCACTTCAAGTGGATACATCCCAGGTGGCCCAGGTACACTGCAGTATCAGTTGAACTTTATTTTATTTTCAGTCTATGCATTTTGTTAATGATTGTACTAAGTTGCTCAGTGCTGCCAAGTTTTTTTTGTTTTTGTTTATTTTGTTTTTTTTATGTTTTAACTCCCCTGGGTAAAATTTACATATTTTGCCAGTGATTAAAAAGAAAGGCAGAAAGTGTTCCATGCTTTTTATTCACATGAACATTTACTACAAAATTCATAAATACAATACAATAATAAGACTTAAGAAGTAGACTGACCGCATTTTTGAGCTGTGTCTCTTTTAAAGTCTCTACAAAGCTCAGTTTTGCTGCTTTGTATTAATATGTGACTATCTTACATTTCTGTCAGAGGTTAACTGACTGTTGAGCACCACTATTGTACACCTAGGCCTATTATACAGATATTTCAAACATATGTATCAGGAGCCAAGTTGAAAATACAGACCCTACCCTTACCTGGTCTTTATAAGTCACATATACTTGAAAATTTTGCGTGTATCCATGGATTTCACAACTCACCTAAACATGAAACATGTGTATGATGTTATGGCACTCATAAGTCACATAAACCTGACAATGTCCTCAAAAGTACCATTAAAATCAGGTTTCACCAAAGTATAGACCTAGCCAAAATCTCAACAGATCGACATATTCCTGTAAGCATGGGTAAGAATCACTTTGACTCCCAGGCCTCTAGGACCTTGGGAAAGGCATGTTCCCATTTTTCGTGTTTCTGTCATATGTCCTGATATGTCCTGTAAACACGTATGGGTGCTTGTGTGTGTGTGTACGTGTTTGTCTGCCTGTGGAGGGGGCACAGTATGAATGTGAGAGAGAGAAAGAGAGAATTCTAAAACTAATCAGGACCTTTCATGTCTTTGATCCTCTCATCCATCAACATTCTAAAACCCTTAAAAGACCTTCTGTTAAAGGCAACAGGTGATAAACAGAGACAAAAACAGATTATGAAGTCAAATTCAGTTAAACTAAAAGGGCTTACTTATCACTTAAAAGAGATTAGATCAGTGACATTTCAGCAAAATAATGTTTTGAAGAAGAGAGGATTTTGTTGCATGAAGGGGCAAGATTGTGAGAGAGCACATGACTTCCAAATCAGGGGCAATTCCGCAAGTAAAAAGGAAAGACCTCAAGTGATGGCAGTAGACAGTTGTGCATGAAAGTAAGTATAGTGCTTTGGGAACTTGGTTGAAGTTGTTGATTTTGAAAGTTACACCTCTAGGTTGTTGATCTTCCCAAAGTTATATGCTTAAGTCCAAATGCAATACTTCACATTCACAACTAGAATTAAGGAACCGCAATCATTACTGTGCTACACATACTGATTTTTTTAAGTTCATAATTCAGCACTTTTACATTTTGTCTCTGTGAATTAGAGACATTACATAATTGTGTTTGAACCCTGTCGTATTCCAATGGGAACCTGGTAGAAGTTAGCATTGTGATGTGCATATAAACTAGGAGGTTAAACTTCTTAAACAAGTCTGCTATTTTCTAAGAGCAATTAATAACCTTGAGTAATTAAGATTTTGCAATTTTATTCTTGCCTGACATATTGGTTTTTGACATTTATCACTGGTGTAATTTATTTCTAACAAATATCTCTAAGTAAGAGGCACTCCCTAATTATCTATTCTAAGGAATATTACTCAGTGATCTTTGTTGAGGTTGGTAATTTTGAAAGTGCCACTTCTTTGACATTCTGAAAGTAGAATGCAAAAAATAAAATCATAGGCAAAATGTAGGTTTTCAATTTTATTTCTTAATATTTTAATTTTTTTTAATTAATTTTCTAGCATAATTATGTTCTTGCTTCAAATATCTATGGTTTTAGTTACAATTGACAACTTATTTTTGAACCTCATATTACTTTGGATGTTAATGTGTCATATGGGCTTTAAGGGATCAATGTCATAGTTAGTCAACAGTCATAATCAATAGTTGATCTTTCCAAAGAAGTATGCCAACCAAGTCTGAAGTTGTTGTTGACTTTTTCTTACTTGACATGCAGATTCTTAAAATTTATTTATTTATGCAATCAGTTTCCCAACTTCATCATAGCACTGAATCTGTTCTCATCAATTTCACAAAGAACCTCCAATTCACAGCCGATGCAGGTTCAGTTTTAATCTTTTGGATTTATTTTTTAATACAATAGATCATTCTATTTCATTGACTAAAAGAAGAGTGTTGGCATCAGGGATGCTGCTTAACAATTACTGAAATACAACTCTAAAAAGAGAACCGTAAAGCAAGGGTAGTGTTTCTTTCAGTGGCATCTCTGTGCCCTCCTTGGTGTTACTCAAGGCTCCATTGTTGGTTACTTGCTGTTTAGCTTTTACATGCTTCTACTGGTACACATCATAAACAAAACAAACTCCATTTTATTCAAATGACACACAGATTTATCTCCCTTTAAAAAACAGTAAAGAAGGATATTTTAATCATCTTAAATATAAAGAGCTTAATGTTCTACAGTCTCCTCTGGTTAACTAGAATAAATCAGAGATGATGAACAAATATCTTTAAGAATAAAATAACAGATATCATCATAGGACCAGCTAACAGTAATACAAACAAGAACACTTGTACCTTGTTCAAACATTTATAAATGGAGCCCAAAGTGCCCAATATGCCTACATTGAACCAAACAAAATGTTTTAGCAAATAAAATTTGACCACCCACTTTTTATAAATTTCAATAGATATTCAGTTTTGCAAATCTTTGGATATAGCATGAAAAACTAAAAACAAAACTGGTGTCGCAACAAAGTCACTGGCTAGACTAGTATTGCTGCATAAGCCTTATATGAAACCTAAACAAACACACACACACCCGTACACGCAACTGTGGTGCCACTGTAATTTTTTGTGATATTTATGTCAGCCTGCTCCTAGTGGCATTCCAATTGATGAGCAGGAAAGTGCATCTAAATATTGTGTTTGCATGCCAGTGCTTCTCTATTTGTGCATGTGTACATGGTCTTGTGTGCATTTGAAAAAAAGCCAGTTTTTGTAGTGTGTGTGTATGTGTGCCAGTATAGGTGTGAGGCAGCAGTTGGAATCCATGGAGTCTCATTAATGGCTTCATTAAGGCCAGGGAGATCTCATTTGGACTGAGTGAATAATTCAAATCATGTGTCAGTCAGAACCCTGCAGACACCTGCAGACACCAACGGGGGAGGTAAAAGTAGGAGAGACAGAAGGTAGTTAGAGACAAAGAGAAAAAACTTACCAAATTAAATATTTAATCAGTCATAACCATGCAAAAGACTGGCTGTTTTGCTGCTACACTAGCGATTAATTGTAACATAGGCTAGGATGCTATAGCACTGTGTCTCGCCCTACTCATGTTGCATTAGACATGAACCTGTGTCCTAACCTTTACTAGATGCATACATTATTCTCTATCAGAGAAGTATGCATATGAGGATACCTCACCAGCTTAGCCAGGTCACTGTGTTTCTTCTTAATAAGCATCTGCATCTGCTGACTATTTCTTTCAGCTTTCCTTTGGAGCTGCATGCATCTGTTCAGTCAGCCAGCCTGCAATTAAGTGTTGTCATACAGTTTAAAAGGGTAAGTTGTAAGGGCAGTTTGTGACTTCCAGCTTTAACCTGGAAGTCCTTCTTTCTTCTTCCTCTCTCCCTTAAAACAAGTTGATAGCTTAAATTAGGTACACGACAACAGTGGCCTCTTGTGCAATATTAGCCTGTTAATTGCACCTTTTTCTGACACTAAACCCCTGCCTCTTTGTTTCTACTGTTGTGCTATTTAACAGTTTTTTTATATTTTTGTTTGATTGTATTGTGCCGAACAGGATAATGGGCATGGGGTAGAGAGAAATAGGATGCAGACCTACAGTAAGTAGAAAAACTTTTTTTTTTTTCTAAAGCAGACATTTTAGGTTGTTTCAATAGAAAGATGTCTTAATAATAACTTTTACAATGAACATGTTCCATTTAAGTGCCTCACTAAGCCATGGCAGTGTGTCTGTGGGCTAGTACTCACATTAGGACCCCAAAACTGGCACAGTTGAATACAGTTAATTCATCATTCATTTGCTGTAACACCAGAGCTTTCCCTACTGTGATATGTCGAAATTGCTCCTGGGAAAATGCCTGGAGCAGAAGATCCTGGTGATCAGAGGTAAAGATGAGATCATATCTGTTGAATACATCACAAATTAAAAATACCCATTTGATGAATAATAAGAGAGTATCTGTCATACCTATGGGTTAAATTTAACTTCACTTAGAAGAAGTGGTGAAGAACAGAGTTTCAGATATTGTAACCTTATTTCCATAGCACAGTGGAGCCCTGTTAAGGGCTCTTTGGGTAATAGCTCTCTCCAATCATACTCCCAAGTTGCACAGTGAAGCAATGAAGAAATGCTTACCCAATATTTGTCCACAGTGAAAATGCAGCAAAACTGGCAAATTGGCAGTTCCTATTGAGGGGCAGAAGCATACATTACTGGATCCTGGCTTCACAGCCCACATTAGCCTTCCCTATTCAGCAGCCAAGGCATGAGAGGTCGACCCAGTGAGGGGATTTGGGCCAATTACTTGCTTTCTGTAACAGAGTCTCCAAAAATTGGTGGATAGTCCAGGGCTGGACTGCCAACATACCTGAATCATCTCTGGATACCTAGGTGCCAAGTGGCGATCCAGGGCAATCAGGGTAACTGTCAACCATTCTTGCCTCCCTCTCTCCATCTTCTGTTTTAAAGATTTTCCTCCTTAACATTCATAAATGGAAAAGGAATACAGCAGAGCCAAACAGAAAAATGCAGTTTCAATCTTCTGTCCATCTGTTCTGTCAGTGTGTTATTGAGTGGCCAATCCTTATGAAATTACTTTAGTGAAAGTAAAGCACACAATGTCTCATCTCTGCCACTAGAGGTCTTTCAGTCAGGAGGAAGGCCAGTGTTATTTTATTTAATGATATACTGTTTTGTATTATTTAACACAGGCTATTAGGAGGCCAGTCTCCTTTATAAACAGTGCTCTTTGAGTGCCTTTCACCAACACTGTTGTCAGTTTTGTGGTATGACTCTATTAAAAAGCATGAAAGATGATCTTGCATATGCCCTGAAAGAGGGCAAATATCCAAAAATCCAGATTATTACTCAGTAGTTTATAAATACCTTTCAATAAAAGATAAGGTACTAAAGTATATTAATAACAGTACCATATAAATTCTTTTTGGTCCCATATTGTTACCCTCTGAATCAGTAACTTCACACTTTGCTCCCAACGATGACTGTAAATTCCATACTGGTATTATTACAATGGAATACACCATAACTGCAGAATAGTGGTGTTGTATGTTGCAGACTGTAATCTCAAATCTACTGCACAATGTTTTAATCCATGAATTGTATGATTGCACATTTGAAAAACACATTTTCAAACTGCGTCTTAAAACATACACATTAACTTTTTAAAACCTGAACAAGATCCACAGCTTTCTCTACACTGAAGCCATTAGGAAAGAAACCCACATGGAACAAATGCAAACAAAAACAAACACGAACACCCAGATGCACACAAACACATGCAGGGCAATCAGTATGACTAAACAGCCTGTGTGAAGTAGTGAAGGCTCTATCAATCACTGCTGAAGTTGAGAGCGGGTAGGCACCCTTAATAGCCTTCATGAATGTGTGTGTATCATTGTACAGTATGTGTGTGTGTAGGTACTGAAAAGTGTGTGTGTGTTTGTGACAGAGCATGGGAAGGTGAAAGGATTATCCAGAGAATGCATCAGTGCATGTTTGCGTGTGTGTGGGTGTGCGTGTGTGAGTAGAGGAGTCACAAGTATATTGCGACCACTCACAACCACCCTCTCTCAGAAAAGACTCTCTGAACCGCCTCTGTGAACGTTGGTCATGTTTGGTAAAACACTGGGCAAATTGGCTGCAAATCTGCACTTAATTTTTCTTTTTTATATATTTAAGATAAATTGAAAAACAAGGCTTGTAAGTCAATAAATTACACTGGGATCTATGTCTTCTTTCCCTCTTTACAAGCAAACAAAGATGACTTACTTGTGTCTTATGGTTCTTGGACATCAGTTCGTTCTTCTTCTGCACCTTTTTCTTTATTTGACAGAGCATTAGATTAATCAGAAAGCCTGCAGCTGTGTCACAAAAACAAACAAACAAACAAAACCCTGCATCCTTGTCCAGCAGTCATTGTTTACCTGTGATACAAACACCTGATGTACTGATGGAGGAGGGCATTGTTACCCCAGAGAAGACAGGGCAATGGGGATGTCAGCTTTGATGATGATGATGATGATGATGATGATGTACTATCAATTTTCTTATATATCTTAATATCTAATAAGCGTCTTATATGCAAATCCTCTGCTAATTGTTCTCTTTTAGAAAATATTTTCATTTAATCACAATGTCAATCCTTTCAACCTGCAACAACTTTTATTTTTGCAACTTTTTTGAATAAAAAATATATATATATCATCAACTCTATTGTTTCATTTTCTCTCTATAAGTCCACAGCGTTCACTATAAATCCTCCTGCTCACTGGCTGCATTGCAAATAGGGAAAATACATTTGCCTTTGAGGGAAATTACAATGGAGGGGAACCTGAATTGAAATTATAAGATGAGCTGAAGAGAATTTGATGTGTGCAGGTGGGGGGCATGATATCCAGACATCTTAATAACTTTAAGAACAAGTTTAAGGACAAAATGTCTTTCCAAAACTTCCCTGGGAGACTTTTCTTTGAAGATGTACTTTCAATGAGGGAGTTGTTATTCACCTAATGTGTGATATATCGCCTTTTGCCTTTCAAACACTCGTTCAGGCGGCAAATAATGGGAAAAACAGAGTGTTTGTGTATGTGTGTGTGTGACTATCGATCCAAAAACTTGCTTGAAAGACATACAGATCTGGCGTGTGTGTTTATTCTGCATTTTTTAAATCAGGAAGGTGGCAGACATACTGTGTGTATTTTATCTCACCTTTCAACTCTTCTTAACAGCATTAAACAGCATAAAACATCATACGTACTTTTGAATGTTTTGCTTTCCTGAGGCACTTCAGAGCCCTAAAGAAATAGTCATCTGACATTTCTGCTTCAACTTTTTCTTGGTTAAAGCTGCAGTAAATATAAAGTTGAGAAGCTATTGTTCATCTCATTTGAAAATACATGAATTCTCTCTTCTAAACGGGGCTTCTTGCAAAAGCAGTGGCACATCCAATGAACCAAGAATGAAGTCAGTCAGTTAGTTATTGGAGTCTTAACCATTATTTCATGCACAGTTACGCCAGCAGTAACAGCCATGGAAGCGTGGCGAAACACAATTATCTGTTCATAAGATGCACATATGAGCACATTATATGAGAGATGAAAGAAGTAAATCAGAAAGGGTTAGCAAGACAAAGATGATGAAAATAAAAGGAATTTTTGAATCATGGATCAACATAGGTTCTCTTGACAGAAATGATTAAAATGGAGAGGCTGACACTGATACATGGAATAATGCACGATCAACATTTTACCCTGCCATATTAATTATACATGCAAAAACCATTTGCACACACAGTCTAAAAAAATGGAGAGGATTTCTGTATTTGTGGCACACAATTTCTGAGCACAACATAGTAAAAATGGTTTTCTGCACTTAACCAATCCTGGAGGAGCAGCGGGCAGCCAACTTATTGCGACCAGGTAGCAACTACAGCTCTAAGCCAGAGCTGTGGTCAAGGTCACTTGAAGGACAATTTACCTTACCAGTACATTTTTGGTGGTGGGCGAACTCTGAGCATTCAGAGGACAACCACAAAAGCACATGGGTACCATGCACACTCCACAAAGAAAGGCCCTTAACAGAACCAAGGACCTTAAAGCTGTGATATCAATAAGTCACCATTTGAATGAGATGGATCATGGGAACTGTTTGAGTGAGAGAGGGATGGAAATTCTAATTCTATTCTATCATAAGTTAATTTTTACTATGTAGGGTTATTAACTGTAATGTGATATCTGTGAGATTATATGTTGTATAAATTGTAATGTTATTACAAAAAAAATGACTTTTTTATTCATCAGATTTTGTTTCTCCAAAACAGCAGTTTTGTATAGTCAAAGTTATTAACATTGCCTAGTAATGTAATGTGTTCATAACCAAACTGTGAGTTTTAACTCAAAAGGAAGGATAACATAAGACACTATGTTTTGTGTTAGTTGCTTTGCTGGTTGGACAACACAGAAGAATCTGCTGCCCCCAAAACATCCCAGAGAGCAGTTTCTTTTCTCAGGCTGTGAGACACCTCAGTGACAGACACCTGACATTTAAACAGCCAAACCTCTTTCCCCACTGTAGTGCAGCCCTTAAACATTGAAATGTGACATTCCAAATTAAGATGCACAGATATGTGCAGCATTTCCATGGGGCTCCAAATGACATCTAACCTTTACCATGTCTCTTGGGGTTTGTACAGTGGACTTAAAAAAAGGAACAAAAGAGGCTGTTAAGACAGAAAAACTGTCTGGATCATATGGTGGCCATCCAGACCCTACATTGGTCCACAAAGTACCAGCCCCTATATTTCTCAGCAACACAGTCTTGAATAAATTTGCTCACTGTTTAGAAATTGTTGCATTGGGTAAATGACCAGTAGAGTCTTTCGAGTTTACAAGAACAAATGCATTAAGATGTCTCTCGAGAACGTGCAGTGGAGGTACTCACCCTGCTTCTTTACAGTAATATGCCACCAACATAACAATCAAGTTACAGTGGGGCTCTAAAATGGGGCCATTGACAGAGTTCTTTTGTCATAACCCAGTCTGTTTACCTCACCTGCCTCCCAACCAACCCCACCCATTACAAAACAGTAGGAAATGAGAAACTTAGTGTTACACTCAGCAAACTTAATTATTGCTGCAAAGTACTTTTATTGAGGTTGTCATATTTAACATGTTGAAAATTAGTTAATGCAAATTCCTATGCAAGCCACTTTTTAACTTTTTCTTTCTTTTTTTTTTGGTTAATGCACTAAAATCACATTGTTTTCAGACTTTTTGCGCAATCTCATAGTTTGAATCCACCTGGAAGGTCAGTAAGTTCTTTATAGGTCATACAGCGCTCAGAAATTGATGAAGAAAAGGGTCCTTTAAAAGGCAAATTCAACTTTAAAGTCCTGTCACATGGGTCTGTCAGCAAGGGGAATGTTAGTGGCAGGTACTGCTATTGTGAAATGTGTCATCATAGGAATCTGTCTAGTCTAAATTGCCATTTATTATTAAGAGGTAGTAGCAGTGTAAGGTAGTAGTATTAAGCACTTAAAAATCTCAATTTAGGGTACATTTTGAATGAATAATAAATTTGTGACACTTATGCAATGAAACAAAAAGTTTGAGAAAACCTTGGTAAAAAGTTACATGCTTTGAAACAGTATTTGGCACAAAATTTGTCAGAATATTTGCATACTAAATTAAGTCTTGAGTTCAGGGATTCAGTATTAGCATTTTTTTTTATTTTTAGTTTGTATAAAAGCTACTTTTGTCTAACTTAATACTTCATACCTTTGTAAAATTAGGCTCATTCACCACTCACTTACATATTTTAGGCTGCAGTGGCAGAATAAATGACCACATTTCAACAAAAATCCCATTATTCCTGTATAAATAAGTCCCATAAACTTAAGTGGAATATAGTGATATTCATAGGTTATACATATAACATTTAAACAATCTTCATGCAGTATTCCATAAACATTCATACATAAAAATCTTTTTTTTGAGAAAAAACATCCACCTATTCAACAATTTTGATGATTTCATATGACCTAGAAGCCATCCTTGTCTATGTTAGTCACTGAAATGGGGAAGAAGTAAGAAGGACTTTGGCATAGAGACAGGAAGAGGAGAGGCAGACAGAGCAGGAATAAAGTATTGGAATTAAT
The DNA here is from genome assembly GCA_029814665.1 of Acanthurus lineatus. NCBI lineage: Eukaryota > Metazoa > Chordata > Actinopteri > Acanthuriformes > Acanthuridae > Acanthurus > Acanthurus lineatus. The sequence goes on from JAPZDV010000026.1 coordinate 3,830,478, forward strand.
GGATTTCTCTGCTGATTTATATTCCTATGCAGTCGCTTCAGTCATCCTCTTTCCAGTCGGTCATTGTCTCTATCCATGTCTGTTCATCTCTGCCAATGAGAAGGCAATTACACATGAGCATAAATGTATATTTTAAACACCATTAGTAAGTGGTTTCAAATGAAATAGGTCATTGAAGCGCGTATCTGTTCAAGAGGATGCAAGCAATTGCTGGAGTGTGAAGAAAGAATTAAGGGAAGAAAACCCACTCATTAAATTTTTATTGTGAAATTTATTCTGAAATTCTGTATGTTGCAGTTCACCATAAAAAATGTATCTGCAGTTACGTGTAATAATATATTCACTAATCCACATGTAATGAATTTTCAATTGCATGTGATTCAGAGGGTTGAATGTTATGTTAAAGCCAGGTTTTTCCTGCATGATTTTCCAGGGTCTAATAAACACCCTGTTTGTTGGGGCAACATCTGCCTTTTGAGCAAATGTGCCCAGATGGAAGCAAATTGAAGCTGCTGGTGTCCTGTGGAGGACTTACAAAGGATTGTTTGTGCACAGCTGGAAAGGTCCTGCCGAGAGACGAGAGCTGTTTGATTGTGCTGAGGTAGATGGCGGCTGCAGGCTGCATGGACCTGGAATGTAACGGTAAGATAGCCCACGGCCTGGTGTAGAGATTTGGGCCTGAAGATGCTATCATGCCTGGAGGGGGGAGCTACAGGAGGTGAAATAGTGCTGTGTTCTCAGAATGAACCTTAAAGCTGCAAGTTGCCCTTTTCACATTTTCAGAAAATATACTATTCTGTTCACTGGAATCTGTGTTAAATGTGGTCCTTGCAGCAAAAAAAGGAGTGTGGTTAGTATCATTGCCTTTAAGACAATAGTGGAAAAAGATGAGAAAGAGGGAGGTCATGCAGGACTGATGCTGAGCTGAATTCAAACTAACAAACTAGCAGTCGTGGACCGTGTCTGTGAATCTACCTCAAGCCCCAAAGTTGGGTATTTTGCCTCTCTTGCAGGTTTGTTATCCTGTGGTGTGTCATATCCTTGGAAAGGTTTTGTTGAAAGAAACTTGGTTGGGAACTCTGGTGTTCTTAAAATCTGAAGAAGAATATTCACTGCTGCTTTTTTGGTGGGAACTTCATCTCCTGGCCTATTAAAATTCAGAATTTTGATAGCAGTGTCATTGAAGCAATGATATAATACATAAGCCCTTAAACATGATGATAGCCTAAAGAATCTGCTTTGCATAACAACACACTGATACAGGTTTATGGGTTGTTTTCTTTAGAGGGGGTATTCTAAATATATTTGCTCATTTATTACTAACAAAAGACAGCTTATTTTGCATTTAGCTGAAGTTCTGTCCCGATTTTTGAGAAATAAAATTGATAACAATGTCTATGACTGTGTTTGGAGAGGCAATAGATCATCCACTTATTCATTAGTGCATTCATTATCTGTGTGGGCTGACGATGCGCTGACATGTATGAAAATATAAAACAGAATTACTTTGATGATAAGCACCTAAATGGAAAACAGCTTTTGACTGATGCATGATAATTAAAACCTGACTACAGCTCAGGTGTATCACTGACAGAAGAACTAGTAATTATTGACCAAAAATTCCCAAAACTTTCATTCATAAAAACTCTTGAATCAACTAATTTTTGGCTGGGCCCCCTTTTGCAAGATGTCTTCAATAAAATCTATTAAAAGTATCATGCAAATGTTGAGCCATACTTTTCAAATGTGACCTCATTCTTGTGAGTTTCACTTGGCCAGAAGTTTTTCAATTTTAAGCAGCTGGGATTTTGTCAGCTGGTCTGTTTGTATGCTCCTCACCCTCCTGCTGTTTATCAGGTATAATGTTTACCATGGCTAGTTTCCCATATCATCACCATGCTAACATGCCCTGAAGAAAAAGCACAACTGAGGCTAATAGCTTGGGTAACTGTGGACTTGTGAATGGCTTTGGCTTCATGCAGACACTGCTGTTGACTCTGTGGTATGGTTGGACCATAGATTTACTGCTACAATCCTTTTTGTCTTCAATTCCAGCTGCTGACAACAGCACCAGACAGCTTCTGGCTGAAATTCTGCTGAGCAGCAGCATGTTACTGATGTTGAGCCAATCAAGTCAAACCCAAATAATGGCTCAGAGTCAAAAAAGCCTCTAATTGGCTGCCTGTTGCACATCTCTACTCAAAGTTATGTCAATGAACTTTTTGCAAATTGTTGCTCTTGTTTCTTTGTTCTCCTGGATGGATAATTAGCCTAGAAAATCTACTTATACTTTGAAGTCTTCTTTAAGTTTTGGATTCTCATCTTTTCTGAGGAACAAGTGCCCATTAATGTGTCTGTCTGGGTTGACTTTCATGCAACAGACTGCCTGAAGTCCAAACTTACTGTCACAGTCACACTGTTAGTGCTGAAAAACTTGTTAAAGAGGACAGCAGGGACGTGACATTGACATGTGAGGTTTATGTACAGTAGCAATCAGTTGGCCTGTATCGAATCTCTATATCTAGTATACATCCTCCTAATGGCAAGTTTGTACTTTCCATGGGTCCTGTTACCTGACGGGTCAAGAGTGCAGAATGTACATACATTCAAATGTGCTGACAGCAGACATATGCCGATATCCAATATTCATTTATGAGTGCATGCATGAGCAAACTGCTTTCAGTGGCTGCAGAGCGGCAACAGCTTCAGTCCCCCATCTGGTTTTAGGCATCATATAGAGTGTAGGACATCCACATTTTGACAGCCATCAAATCCCAACAGTCACTGTACTGTGTAAAAGGAACGTAGGAGGACTTGAAGCATAAAAAATAACACTTCATGTTATGTTTGCAATATAGTGTTGTGTTGTTGCTATTATAGCTTTTTAGACAATACTATTGATAGAGCACATTGGTTTTGTTTGCCATGTATCAGATATAGAACTGCAGCTAAAATGCCTCATCTTGGCCATAAGAATCTAATCCTCTGCCCAACACAAGGGGAATAACTTTTTAATAATCTAAATTTTATTATTCTATATCCCTGAGTAAATTTATGCTCAAAATGACCTTCTTTTATAATACATCAGAGGGGGATACTTGATGGAGGACATTAAAACTTTTACAAACCTCAGTATAACCAAAGAAAAACAAACTTTCTCTCTTGTTCACTTGTGCTTGTAGTTTGTTTACCAACTTTGTCTGTACCTGTGAGTTTAGTCTGCTTGAGAAGCACAGGCGGTGGCAAGGTTCTGGATTGGTTGGGATTCAGTCATAGAGCAATAAAGGAAAATGGTGAACAATTGGAAAAAGTGTAAAAAATTAAGTCAGTTTCACTCTGATTTAACCTGAATGTTGCTCTCCCATTGTCCTGGTGCACATGATCTCTCAACAGCATGAAACAATATGATGTAGTGTATGCTGAACTCCTACCAGTTTATGCTGACAGCATCTCACATGACACTGACCTGAGCTCAGTTGCAGATTGATTCCTCAGTTGGTTATTAACCAAAAGGCTGTCACTGTCCTGAGATAAGTGAGGAAGCCACTGTGCACAGGTCAAAAGGACACTCACTTTTTATCGACACCTGAGAAGAAAGAGGACGATCAGTGGTTTACTTATTCCATCAGCAAGTGTAAAGACAGAAAAAAACATGGAGGATATTAAGTGAGTGACACGAGAATTTTTCACTTAAATGTGACCGAGCCGGGTTGCTGTTCATTATACACACTGACTCATGTGAATCTCATCACTAACCCTGCTGATGACCTTTACTTTGTGTAAACACAGCATCCCTTACTTCCCAGGCGTTAAAAAGTATCTGTGGATTAGTAGGAGTGATGCTGAAACAGCATCCTGGCCTTGTTGGCCACCAACAAAATGAAAACCTCATTGGTGAGTTTGAGTATATTTCTAATAACAGGGTTTATTTGGAAACTGTGCTAACTATGTTGTGTTATGTTTGGTCTCAGTGACCACTTGTTACATAGCTCTCTCTCTTTTTGTGTGTGTGAGGATTGTGAAAAGTTTTGCACAATTTGTAGGGTTTGGGACAAACTGTGATAATTAGAGCAACTATAAACAGGACTAACAGCAATTAGTTGTAGTGACTGTCCATTCACCACTATCATTTTTGTGTAAACAAAGTAGTCAGTGCATTTATATAATCCATAGCTTCATCAATGGTATTTCAAGCTGTCACGAGAGCTACTATTTTATTGTATATGTATTCAAATTGAAATACTGACACTGATTTAAGCCTCATCACAGTAACGATCAGACGTCTCTCCTTCTATTAAAACCAGTGGTACTCACTGCTTGCTGTCTGGATGTTGCTGCAGACAAATTGTTTCAGTGAGCAACATTCAGCACTGCCTAAAGGACAGTTTCTGATCCACCAGTAAACTGTCCTCAGAGCAGGGACCCATTGGTGCTAGTAATTACAGCTGAGAAATCTAATTTAGATCTTGATGAAATAGAGAAAAAAGTTTTCAGATTCTTAAGATGATTTCTGATATGGGCCCTGAGGTGAAATTAAGCTCCACTTGTTTTTGCTCTGATATTGTTAGACAAGATTTGTTTTCCCAACCCACTAAATACAACAAGTGGTTTTAAGTAAAATGGAGACAAATGAGACATAAAGTGTTTCAAATAGTCCTTAAATGTTCAACTTGTTCTGTGCTTGAACTAAAACAGCAATAACTGACTTGTCTCTTGAGGGCAGCAGGAACAAGCTTTGAAAACAGCATTTATGTCACAATTGATATGAGAAACTTGTTGGGAAAAATTAGTCTGTGTCTCGATTTTCTTTGCTTTCCTGTAAAAAAACAACACCCTCTCATTTCAGGGAAAAGTTTGGAAAAAAAATATTGGCTGGTTAGACTTTCAAAATAAAGCTTGCTTTATCACTTTATTGCTCTTTAAGTGACAGTCACGACTTGGTAAGATTTGGGCGCCATAACTGTTGGTTTTGTTTAGCCAACTATCAACATTAAGTACTGGGGATGAGAATTGAATCTGGGTCTTTTGTGTCAGAGTCCTGTGTCTGACCCTACACATTAGCTCGACCTTCACCACAAGGGGCGTTTTGCTCTTTATACTGCATTTGTCCTTCACTCCCTCCGTTACTGCCCCCTCCTGTGACTGCGGCTTAATACATGCAAGAGGTTTTCCTGTTTCAGCGAGGCAAACAGTCACACCAGCCCTGTGATTTCCTCTGCTTGGCTTTGAAACTTTCAAGGTTCTGGGGGACATTTCAGATGTGATGCACTTTATTGGACCGGTAATGTCTGTTTTTTACGCATAAATAAGCGAGAAGCTACAGATTTGAGTTCTCTGCAGGTTCATCAAGATGAATGGCCACTTTTACATTGTGGTAACTATGTGTCTTGTGACAATGTGACAAAGAATCACTTACAGCTATTTTAAGTAAAGAAAGGAGCCAGTAAAGAACAATGCAGAGAGTCACATATGCAACAAAGATAGAGACATGGGGGAAAAAACAGTCATCACTGGTTCCGAGCATCTGTTTCATCATTACTTTGATGTTCTAAACAGGTTAATGTTTTCTTTAGGAGTTTAGCCTCATTTGCAGTCATTAGTTTAGCATGAATTAAACATCTGCGTGTGTCTGCCACTTATTCTTGTAAATGAGAAGGTTGCATTAGCATAGCAGATGGCTTGATACTTAGGGTGCGAATACACTTAAGGAGCAATGATCTTTAGCTCTGTGTCTCTTTATCGCTTATTGCAGCGCTCCTCTCTTCCTCTCTTTCTCTCTCCTCTCTGCCTGCCTCACACATCTAAAGCCTTTACAGTAAAAACATTTCCTCACACATATCAAGGCCTTACTAATAAACATATTTTACACCTTTTTTCCACACTTTTTAACAACTTTTTTTTGCACATCCTGCAACAGGATGTTCTTTTTTTGAGGTTATATTGAAGTTCTTAACAAGTTAAAGAGGCAATGTCGCTCAGAGTTCCTCTATCAAATCAATGTGATTGGCAGATAAAAAATGTCATAGTATTCATCCCACCAAATGCATTTGCCTGATGGTTCATGTATTACTCATCTGCATCACTTGTGCATGGCTAATCATCTAGATCAGGTCCCAAATGTTATTTAGATTGTTCCAAAACATTTTTATCAGCTCTGGGATTCTGGGATGTTGTTAATTTTGTTTTGTAATGGTAACTAATTATTTAATTTTTATTTATTTTTAAATTGAAATGTAAACCCCCTTGCCTTGTTTGTTCCCCCTGTCAGGGGGATGTTGTAAATCCATCACTGATAAGCAAGTTCTGATCAGAGCTGCCTGATGATCCTTGTGTTTGTGTTAATACCTCAGTTCACTGCAATATGTCTGGGCACACCAACACAACCAGGATCTTATTTGCCCACTTTTGTAGGTGGCTGTGTGTGAGATGTTCGTTGTGCCTCAGAGCATATACTGAGGTTAGGGTTTTATGGATTTTTGTTCCATCCAATCACAATCTAATTTTGCAAAGCACACATTCAAGTTCAGTAGAAAAGTCGTTTTAGTCATATTCATACCCAATAAGATGAGGAAGAACAGGATGGTTTTATGTGTGTGCTTTTAAAGGATGTAGAATTCATGTGTAACTCGGTGAAATGGTTTTCATGCACATACAATAGACATATAATATAGAATATGTTTTTCCCCATGGATTTAAAATAATAAAGAAATTAGCAGAACTATTAGACTCCTACATAGAGTTTAACAAAGAAAGAGAGGACATCAGGAACACTTCAACAGAAACTTAACTAGAGTAAATGATTTGTTTAAGTAGCAAAATGGGGATGATTCACACAAGTACAGTTGTATAGATGATAGACAAATGGTTTAAGTAAAAAAAAAACAAGACATATTCATTTGAACTTGTAAGATGGATAATCATGTTATTATGAGATTTTTAAATAAATGACAGTAAAATAATAAAAAAAATTAAAAAAACAAAAATAATCAGTAATTATTGGCAAAAGGGAAACTCCAAGGTCAGGTCCAAGGGTTTACTGACCTATCAGCACTTCACAGCTTCTCTTTGGGTTCAGCTTAGTTCCAGGTAATGTATCTGCAAGTTTCTTTGGCTTTGAGCACAAATTTTTAGACCCCATAAGACCTGAGTAGAGGAGACAGCGCACTGTTGTATTTTTTTTCTTTGCATTCTGGTGAAGGTTTTATGTAAACATTATAATTATTAATAATCTCTGTGCACTTAATGCCACCCAGTTTCGGTGCTTCTTCTAACTAGATATCACATATAAAACACTGCAAGAAGCTGTCAGAGGGGGTTGACATAGCCACATTTCTGTTGATGGCATGTAAGCAAGTGAATAAATGTTGCAGCTGCTGCTTTGCATATTAACTGAGTCTGTAACTCCTGTGTTATAAAAAAAAATTGTGGCCACCATTGGTTTAAATGACACCAAGCATGGGGTGTGTAATGTGTATGTGTGTGTGTGTCTGTGTGTGTGTATCTAGCAATAATTCAAGGTATTGAATTGGGAACAGGCACTGCCACATGGCAAACTTCAACTTCACACACACAAACGACCTGCATGACCAGTGGAGCAAATATCACACATGAGTGCGCACGTGCACGCAATGGCACATACTCATAAATATGAAGGGCACAGCCAGCCAAACGTGTAAATATCACAAACATGTACACAATAATACACACCACCACACTGACACTCGCAGACACAGCCATGCCAGATGAGTAAATATCAGCTGTGAGCAGACAAAAAAAAGGGTTGCTGATAGGCACAAAGCCACAAACAGCCACATCTGTATCTGATTAAATCAGATCTGTATCTGATTGAGAGCCATGTATGAAAGTGATTCAAATCAGATTTGAAATGATCAGATTCAATGTGATTTGTGCTGTTCATACTTGAGTCACATTAAAACATTAAAAATTTGATTTGGAACACTTAAGCATGCAGTGTGAATGTAGCCAAATACTGCCTATTCAATGCCATGTTAAGCTTAGAAATATGTTAAATTACATCTTAAAATAGTAAAATATTATTTTTTACACATCTTTTAAAAATTGTAATAATGTTTTTTTCAAACACATGCTTTTTTGAAAACCGTACGCTCCTTTAGAACAAACTTAAGCAGTATCACGACCATACATTTGCTCTACTAAACAAAGACTCTTAGCAATTAAAAATACAAGTGCTGTCCACCCTTTTTGACAGGATATGTATAGCAAAATAGAAAAAAAAGCTTCAATTCATTCAAATTTATTCGTCCTTACTTATTGCAATTATAAGGTATTAGTAAAACAAAATATATATCAATGGACTATATTCATGTAGTCTGACCCAAGTGGGCGTTTACCCATTTTTTTATTAATGGCAGGTGGCTTCTCTACAAAGTGCCAACCTGCTCATCAGGAAACTCAGACACACACACTTACACACCAATAAAACAGCAATTGGGAGCAAATTGGGATTCAGTGTTTTGCCCAAGGACACTTTGACATGCAGACCAGTGAAGACAGGGATCGAACCACAGGCTTTCAGACAAGCAGAGAACCAGCTTTGCCTCCTGAGCTACAGCTGCTAAAATTTAGCGGGCTGTATTAGTGACCCAGAGAGAGGAACAAAGGCAGAAACAGATCAGGGAGACAGAAGCAGGCTGATGTTATTGGCACAATTGATATTTAAGATCCAACAATATGAAGTTAGGCGCTAGTATTGTAGGTGCAAATAAGCATTTGATGCCAATGCTACAACAAAGATCAATTCAGTATTGTTCAGTCATATAAACAGAATCAATTCAATACACTAATTATCTCAATTGACTCATAGTGCTGAGAGAGTCCAATTTGACACTTTTTTTTTTTTTTTGCCTCTCATACTTGCAAAATTACAACTTCTCATTTCAGTCAGTATATCTGAAAGATGGTTCAAGCCGGCTGTAGATGTGCAGAATATAAATAGACAGTTGAATCCTGGAGAGGCTGACGTTCCGTACAGTCCACAAGGAGACCATCCTCCTCACTCAAGTGTTTTACCTAATTGAACTTTAGCTGCATGAGAGGCATGAAGTTGGATCTCATTAAGGCAGCGAGCATGAAGGATAGATCTCTCTCATATCTGTGTTTTAATTGCCAGCTCTCCTTTATAATCAGATTAGCTGGAGAGAGCAGCGAAGAGCCAGATAAGACAAAGAAGTAATTGAATTATAGGCAAAGCGAGAGGGAGCACAAGGGAGAGGCAGAAGAGGCTGTTTGTGGGAGAAGAGAAAGAAACATTACGTCGACTGGTTGTGAGAGGGAAATGAAGTATTAGGGATTCAGAGAGAGAAAGAAAGTCAAGTGGCTGAGAGACATTCACTAATGGTCTATCATCTGATAACCACAGTTCATCGGCCAACTCAGAGTCGTGCCAGGTTGGTGTGACAGTGTTGGCTGGACTTGGGGCATCATTATTCTGTTTATTACAGGGTCATCTTTGTGGCAAGCAGCTCTGTCCGCCTCCTGAGAAGATAGTGGTTATCAAACCCACTCATCACGCTGATGAAAGAATGAGGATATCTTTTGTGTTGTGATCAGTAAGCATAAGAAGCTGCTCCGGTTTATCTGTGTGGACGCACAATGAGCATCCATGCTGGCTCAGGATGAAACGCTGGTCTGGAGGCTGCAAAGAGATAAAATGTTTCCACTAGGAGGACTTTTTTTTTGCAAAGTGATGAACCAACAATGTAACTGTATTGTGTAAATCGTTGTCTTAGTATTATATTTGGCAGCTAAATTTGAATAAAATGTAAATAACAGTGAAAAAGATTAAATGCAAAAAAATAGAGTATATTAAACCATTTCTGACATCTTCAATTTAATTAAATTTTTTGTTACAGCCACTTTCGAATAATCTCAACACAGTTACAAACACAGATATCCTGGTGACATTAAAAGAAGAGATAACAGCTCTGCCTTTCAAACCTTTCAGCAAATGACCCCTGTGGGTTTGAAGCTAACTAACAGTGAATCATCACATAAACACAGCAAACAGTTCAATAAGTTGTTACTGTCAAAGGGCACTTCATTTAGGTCATCTTTTAACAAACTGACCTCGTACATCTGGTTGAGTTGAGAGAAGTTTTACACACTAATGTATTATGACTAACCTGCATCTTTATCAACAGCATAATTTCCACAATAACAAGACAAGCTTAACACTTTTTTCTAAATTCATTTTCAATGGTGAACTTTGTGTCACTAAAGTTGCACTTGACCAGCTAACAGAATCTATAATTACAGAATGTATTAGATTTAGGAACCATGTTTGCTCTCCCAGATACATCAATTTGACTGTCAAGTGCAACACACACTGGGTGCATTGCATTGCTTGTGATAGTCTGGATAGTCTTCCTTCTTCTCACACAACACCAATAATGTCAGAGTTCCAACTTTGTGACCAAGAACTTTTGTAACTTTCAGAGGTTGGCACACCATTTTCAGACAGTGATTGGCTGGTGCATAGAGCTGGAACATGCAAGGTTTATTCTTCTCTTTTGCTCTTTTTTTCATTCTTTATACAACTGTTCACTTATGTTTTGTATGCACAATCTAGTTCAACATTATGAATGGGAAGACGGTGTAAAAGCGTTAACCTTATCCCAACTGATATGATTTATTGTGTAAAAACAAAACAAAACACAGAAAAAAAAGTAGATTTAAAAGGATGTTAACTCCACAGACTGTCAACAGAACACAAGGGCAACAGAAAGCATTAAAACAGACATGCTTGCTGCATGTTGATTTCCTCAAATGGGTCCTCTTGAGTCATTTACTATTTCTGTTTTTTCAATAGGATTGGCTTAAACATAAACTTAAACATGCTCCTTGACTTTATTTATCATCTGAACTTAACTGACTGGTAAAGCTTGTTCATAATTTCTGAGTCCAGACAGAAAACTCTCACAGGAAAAAAAAAACTTCCTGCTATCAGCCGCAGAATCATGCATTAAATGACTTTAAATTAAAGCTGCAATAATCTCTATCTTTTATGGATAATGGATTAAACCACAATGTGTTTTATGAAAGAGGTTCCTGGTGGTGACAAACTCATTGAAAATAATCACCTTACTCAGCAGTTCTGTGCAGCTTTATGCTGCGTTTCAGCATCTGTCACCTCATTGTTTAGTTTTACTGCCCACAACTTTAGGTTTATCCTGATCAACTGCATTTCCAGTCACAGCAGGCAGCTGTTTTCAGCAAAACAGGGATGATAAACACAACATACTTTTTCCTGATTAGCACCAAATTACAGTTAAACTCCAAGTATCTATCAGGGAAACATGGCTGTCTCTTTGGAGGCTAAATGCAACACTATTTCTATTGAACTATTCTATTGAGCACTATTGAATCCAAACAAAAAGCAACAGAAGAGTGAATATTGGGTGAACATACTTGTCAGGTGGTCAGATATTTGACTCTGAATAAATATACAGTTTACTACGTGGCCTCTTGCTGTATTTTTAGGTAGATGTTTGCCAAACCTGTTGGCCATTTTAACTTTAAAAAATGTTAACATGTGGATTTTGCATTTTCATCCTGGTCTACTGTCCCCAATTGGTGAATAATTTCAGAAATGCAAATGTAAATGTATATTAAATAAAGTGAAGAACAATTACACAATAAATTCTGCAAGATATTATCATATGAGTTGACAGTGAGAATATTAAAATGACCCTGAGATCATTTCAAAATCTGACAAATCTGACATTAGTCCACTCTAAAATAAAAAAAAAAGAAAAAAATAGTTTAAATTAACTATGATATCTAAGCATTGTAAATATAAGACTATAATAGCTTGGAAATGTTCAGATCAAATTAATTCTCAAGCACCAATGTGGTTTACAAACTGGTGGCAGGCAAATTGCTGAGTGCAGTAATTATTACTCACTCAGCAGAACAGCTGTCTTAACCACAACCAACACATATGAATTTTCTTTTCAATGTGAAGAAGGCACTCCAGTCGGCTGCAAGGCATAAAATTGACATCTTGTCAGCACCTCATTTGGACTGAGGTGGAAGTAAACAAACTTAAAAATTTAACAACACTTTGGTAAATATGTGTTTCAAAGACTGCACAGCCTGATGCTGAAGTTTGTTCTTCAGTTCAGCTCAAGTGTTCATTATCTCTACAGCTTCAAGCTTTTGTTGCTGCAACAAAAGCACATTTTGCTAATTAATTTATCACTCAATTTTAGCAGCTTTAGCTCTAATAAGTGATGATGATATGGGACTGTGTAAGTTCAAGAATCAAAAATTCAGGGCCTTAAACCCAGTGTTGGTAATAACAGCGTTAGAGTATAACGGCGTTACTAACGGCGTTATTTTTTTCAGTAACGAGTAATCTAATTAATTACTTTTCCCATC
>JAPZDV010000026.1:3842997-3869723 GCA_029814665.1 Acanthurus lineatus
TTACAATGAGGTAACTGAGTTACTAATTCAATTACTTTTTGGGAGAAGTAATTTGTAACTGTAACTAATTACTTTTTAAAAGTAAGATGACCAACACTGCTTAAACCTCTCATCATACCTGTGTCATAGTTTCATGCAGTGAAAGCAGTGATCTTTTGTTTGTTGGCGATCAGCATGTCTAAATACTCATTTAATTACTGTCTCTTTCCAAAGTCTAGCTAGCAAGACATGTGCAGGTTGGACCCTCATCTTCCTCAACATGTAAGTTAAAGGGTAGCAGCTGGGTTTGTGGCCCACATTGTGGTTCCTGCTTGCTGATTCCAGAGTGAATGATGAGAATATGAAATATTATTTAAAGTTAAAATCTGTTTCACTAAGCATGAGTTTTAGGGTTTTCTTCTTTTTCCTCCAGATTAAAAGTTTAAACAGACATTTAGTTTCCTGTCAAAACTTGGCTCAGCTTAATTTATCAAGTGTAAATCTATGTAAAGAATTATTTTCATTTGTTAGTTAAACCCTGATGTTTGTTTGAAGGCCCCAGGCTCGCTCTAATGGATCAGCCAAAGTCTTAACAATGTTTTTATTAGAATGATAGCAGAGTTTCATACATTTACATATATATTGACTTTTATTAAGCTCATAAAATATATGAAGCATAGAATATTTATTTTAACATGGCACTGAGGTCTGTGAGAAATCAAACAATAAGTACACTGGCTTCAGCGTCAACAAAACAAAAGGGGTTAACATTTTTAATACATTTTTAAGGGATTACTGATTTGAATACATTACTGCTAAATAAAAATGTATGTCCAATATGCTTTATATATAAAGTGCATTGTTCAGTTCAATTAAATTAGAATGTCCTATTATACTGTTTGTATAACCTGTCTGTGATGCATTGTGGTGTCATCGTGAAGTGTCTTTGCTGTTGTCATCTTGGAGGTGTGTCTCTGATCTGTGTCTCTCACTTGCAGGTCACTAATGGGTCTAACTCAGCACACCTGGGCCCAGCATGCTGAACTTACTTAAGCTCCTGCAGAAAGCTCCAACTCTGTCTTTCTGCTCTGGCTGCCTCCATGGGGACATCACCGTTAGGTTTCATCATTTGTTCCTAAGTTTACCTTTTACTGTGTTTACACCTTACAACACCAGTTGTGAATTTGGTTAAACTTGGTTTGGTTAAAGTATTGTTTTAACATTTAACATGGTATTGTCTCCCTCTTTGCAGTGACAGCTTGAGCCATTAGGTCAGTAATATATTAGTAAACAATTTTAAGCTAAAAATTTTTCTCAAGCAAAAGGTTTCTCGCATCAACATTCCACCCCCTTATATTTTCATAAATTTAATATTTCTCGCATTTGTGTAACTATTTAAGAAGACCATCAGATCCACTCAGAGAAATAATTCACCTACCTCTGAAGGTAGACATTTAAACATAACAACAATTTATCACTGAAAACAGAAGTTTCTCTCTCTTCTATTTTTGTTAAGTTCATGTGGATTCCATTTAAAGCAAACTGCACTTTTAAAACATGGAAAATAATAATTGGTCAAAATAAATAAGTACATGAAATAATCTGAAAATAATTCTTATTTGTATTCGTAATCAAAATATGTCACGTTTGAAAGAAAAGTTCAGTCTGATTTGGCTAATATGCTGCTCCTCTTGACAATGGTTAAACTTAGGGTTATTTTCTTTATTTGTTGACTCAATTTACTTTTTTAGCCTAGAAGAAACGTACAAAAACTGGTAAAACAAATTAACCTTTTTTTTTTTTTAATAAACTCTGGTTACCAAAGAGGCTCTCATAGCAGGCTTCAAACAATTTCATGTCTGCTGTAAAAGTTGGGCATATTAATATGGAGTCTGTCGAGATTAACTTGCTTTTTGAGCCAGCCTCAAGTGGCCATTCGAGGAACTGGAGTTTTTGGCACTCCCAGGTTGGCCTTATTTTACAGCACCGGAGGTTGCTGCTAGGTATTCATAAATTTATAGAATTCTATTAAAAGTATCCTTGCAGACTTCTGAGCGTAAGAGAGGGAAAAAAAAGACTAGACAGTGATAGATGAGGTATGAAAGAGCAGAAAGGAAAAAGTATGGATGATAGGACAAAGGTCAAACTCAGTGCAGAGTACTTAACCTATGGCACCCTCCTTCACCCACTGAGCCACTGGGGAGACCCCATCATCGTCAAGAGCTGCGTCAAAGAGAATAGTCAGCGGGAAACAGAGGCTGCCCCTGGGCAACCCTGGCATAAAAAATCAAACACATGCCAGCAGTGTGAGTAATCTCACTGCTAATGTCTAATATCTAATGGCCTTAATCAACAGCCCCCGTGACGATCCTCTCAGAACTGTGTTGATAAATCACAGCTTTAATGAAAAATGGGCCGTATCACAGCACAGCGCTGGTAGGCAGTGGCACAGGCCCATTTGTTAAAGCAGCTTCCTGCAGTTTTGGTGTCGGTTTAGTTTCCTCTCAACCACCTTTCTCTTTCTCTCTTTCTTTTCTCTTTGCCTCTTCATCTGTCATTTGTATAAGTGTCTTTGTCTCGTTTGATTTAACCTTCCTTTATCATCCGTCTTAGCTTCTGGTTATTTTCATGTGGCCTCTTATTTATTTACCTTCCTCCTTTGGTTTTCATTCTTCTTATGCATCTTTATTTCAACATTCCTCTCCTCCCCATCATCTTTTTTCCTCTCCCTGCTCACCCACTTTCCTCACTGCCACTTTACTAGCAAGAAGCATCCTGTAATTTAATCTCATATCACCTGTTCCCTTCTTTTCTTCCTCGTATTTGTTCCCCATCACCATTCAGTTGTTTCAGCATCTCCGTATCCCTGTCTCTCTTTGCCTCTTTGCCTAATTTGTTAACCAGAGGTGTCGTGTTGTGTTCTGTTCTGTGGTCTTGGTGGGAAGGCTGCATGGTGAACAGAGCTGCTGTGAGGAGGTAATTAACCGCTCCTCATTTAGACAACAGGGTCAATCAGCAAGACAGAATGGCTACATGCAGACTGGAATGCCAATTTCAGAGGCCTCAGGCAGACACACACAGACACATATGAAAGCCTACTAAAATGCCCTTCACAGACAAAAGAGTAGATAGTATAGGGTCTACACTGATGCTGATGAAACATACAATTGATTTTTAAAATATGGGCACAGAAAATGCCAATGCTTCAAAAAATCTCATTAAAAACAAGAACATTAGTAGCTCCACATGGCAGCGGCTGGTACCTACAGTATGTGAGAGTTGATTGAACAAATTTTCCCAAAATTCAAAATTAAGGTGTCATCAGTAGGTTACATTCATGATTACAGATTAGAGCAGTCTGTGATGCTATTTTGCCAAAAAATACCATGGAAGTAAAGAAAACAGTGCAGAGTGGGTTTTAAACTTTTTCCTTGGACAGAACCACAGATCATGTGTGTATTTTTTTCACAGGGCCATAAGAGAGTGGTTATTGTTAAGGGAACAACCAATTTGGTTCTAAATACACAGCAGCCCTGTTGCAAGCACAGTAGACAAACTCTATCAAGAGTCCCATCTTTCTTTGGCGCATTTGCAAAGAAATTGTTACGGTTTTTCAGAGAGAGACCAGAGTGCAGACAAAACTCCTCTACCAACCAAGTCTTTGAACTTAAAGGGAGCTTTATTTACGAAGACAAGCTGATCAAAAAACGAACAGGGAATCACAAACCTGGCCTTGCACAGGTTGAAAACTCAAACATACTAAATCTAAATATTTCCCAAAAAATACTAGACTCAACTGGACACGACAGGAACTTGGCATAGCAAGATACAACGATACGAAAAAGCAACAGGGAGACACAGAGACTAAATACACAACAAGGATAATAAGACACAGGTGGGATAATCAACAACAGGTGACACACATTAGGGCAGTGCAGGTAATCAACACAGGGAGTGAACTGATTACCTGCCAGGGAGCAAGTTCAGGGACGTGACAGTACCCCCCCCACCCCCCAAGGGATGATCTCCAGGCGTCCCAAACCAAAATCAAATACTAGTCCCACAAGTAAGAAGTCATAACTCAAACAGGAATGGTGGAAGGGCCCTGGGGAAGCAATCAAGGTGTGGGGTGGAATGTCCGGCGGGGCCGGGGCTGGAGAAAAGGCTGGAACTGATGGGGAAAACACTCCGGAGGTCGACCTGGAACCCCACAGAGTGTGGGGTCAGAAGCCAGCGAACAGGCAGCACAAGAAGGAAAAAAAACGTTGCACAGGGACTGGGGATAATCGACCCCGCTGCCAAGTCACAGGATCTGGGGATGGTCGACCCCGCTGCCAAGGTACAGGAACTAGGGATCGTTGACACCACTGCTGAGGCTCAGTATCAAGTGACAGCCAACGCCGAGGCAGAGGGACTGGGGATGGTCCTCGCCGCTGCTGAGGCTCAGGATCAGGTGATGGTTGACGCCACCGAGCACAGGATCAGGAGACAGCCAACTCCGCGGCACAAGGACTGGGGATGGTTGGCACTGCTGCCGAGGCTCAGGATCAGGAGACAACTGATGCCGGGGAAAAGGAACTGGGGATAGTTGGCACCTCTGTCGAGGCACAGGATCAGGAGACAGCCAACGCCGCGGCACAGGGACTGGGGATGGTTGGCACCGCTGCTGAGGCACTGGAGCTGGAGACAACTGGTGCTGGGGCACGGGAACAGGACCACCATGCACCAGGACCCCCGAATCCTGAGCCGACGTAGAGTCAGCCGGAACCCCCGACACTGGAAGACTGGAGGTCCTGTCCTGAGGGCCCAGCGACCCCTCCCAGGCACCAGGCGCAGAGCCACCGACGCCGAGCTGCCCCAAGATCGCAGAGCCTGGCCTTTGCTCAATCCCACGCCCGGTGCAACCCACCCCGAGAGGAACCCACCTATGTAGGAACCCGCCTCAGGGGACGACTCAGAGTCCAAATGTCCGTGACGGACTCCAGCTGACCAAGACGCGAGTAAACAAAAATACTCAAGTAGAGTCATTGGGCGGGGAGCTGATATGTCCATCCATCGTGGTCATATCATTCTGTTACGGTTTCTCACTTATTAAGGTTTTGCAAATGTTTCATCTTACACAAAGAAAGCAACTCCACATAGGTAGAATCCTTCAACCACTGTCCCACACATGAACCCTGCATTAGAAGGATCCCACTCCTCATAACAGGAAACGGCTCCAGTATTATCAATCATCTAATCTTTTGGCCAAGGCCACTATCTAACCATCCCAAAACCCATATAAGGCTATACCATAAGACACCACAACACTTAATTTGATTCAAATGCTTCGCTTAACAAAATGTGAAAAAATATTAAAGCTGGGACCTCTGCATTGAATGATTGGATGGGTTAACAGTCAAGCTGGTTCCTTTTAGCATCTGTATGGGAAATCACACTTTCAACCTTTCGCATCTGTGTGAGAAAACCAAGGGGTAGGACAAATACGAACGTTCTAAAAGAAAAACCAAAAGCATAAGTACGGTGCATGCAGTTGCTTACATAAACACAAAAAATTGAGAATATTTATTTATTTAATTAAAAAATTTCCAGCCATTGATATTATCAGCACATATTTAACTACTTGATTGGCAATGCTAAGTGACCAATCTGAGCTACAAGGGTTGGTTTTTTCATCCAAATCTTTCTCTTCTAATCAGCCTTTTTTACCTGAGGTTTGATGAATAGAGCTACAAGCGTAGAGGGATGTTTACTTTGATTAGAATCACTAAATGTACATCAGAATGCATGCCACACTCTGATTATCACTAACTTACTGTCCAAGAAATCCTTTTGTTATAAATGCCCTCTAAAATGTGAGCTGGGCTTGTGTGAATCAGCCCTAAAACTGGCCAAACTATGCTTTGTGCCTGAACTGCATAACAAAGACAAAGTAACACAGTCCATTATTTGCGGAGCAGAAGATACAAGGATCTCTGTGCCAAAAGCTAATAGTATCTTTTAAGCAGACTGGGAGAAATAAGGACAGATAAGTTTAATCCAAATGACTACAAGCCTCCAATTCCAGATCAGATCGGTAAGATGACCAAGTGCAGTTTCTCCAGCATGATTCCTTTATATGAAACATTCCTGATGTACTGATTAGAGATACCCAGTACAAAAAAGGGGTCACAGATGTTAATCCATCAGATCAAACCTCATTCTGCCCTCGAAAAGTTAAAAAATTGCCTGGATAACACTACAGTTTCCCAAAAGTAAAAACAAAACATCTGGATCACCCCCTGTTGGCTGGCTGCATTATAGGTCACAAATAGAAAACTAAGATTGTTTTAAGTTTTTGTTTAGGTGGGTTTAATGTCATGAGTACCAGCACAGCCTGGCTGGGATTGAGTCAGGTGACAGTATGGAAGAAACTCGTCTTCTTGGGTTTTAGATGTTTTTCAGAGGACTCTCTGTGTTTTCTCCTAATCCCAAGTTTGTGTAAACAAAGTAGCAGTGGTGGAACTTTAAGCCATCCCTCTAGAGAGACTAGAATCCAAATCCAGCATGTTGAACCACTCAGTCATGCTACCTATGCTTTACAGTCACTTGCTTGGAAAACTGTTATTACCAAGAGAAATAAACACCAAACAGTTATATTCTGAACACTTATTTTCATCGCCATATCACCATGAAACATAATAATCATCCTAAGTGACACAAGCAACTTTTTTTTCCCCTTTTTTCTGCTTTAGCAAAAACCATTTCTAAACCATGAAAGACATTTAACCTTGATGATCGTGAAGTGAATGTCAGTGGTGACCAAGACATGTGGCTGCTCCATTTTTGATCAGTCAAACAACTAAAATATGACAGGATGCCTCTGAAGCAACAACAAGTTTCAGGAAGATTGAAATTAAAACACTCGACAGCAGTGGACTGAAGCCACACCCACTGAGAGACTGGAGCCTTAAACTTTAACCACTGTGGTCATGGTTCTGTTAGGTCTTTAGCTTTTAAAAATCATCTCAGCCATAATAAGAGCAATCTTAAAATGCAGTGTGTGTAAGGAGGGAGAATAGGCAGGCTGAAGTGCACTAACTGCTATAGAGCCTGGCAAATGTCTGGGAGGAGAGCTGGATGGTGTTCAGAATGGGCTTAGACCAAAGACACTGATTTCCATCTGCTGCTGGCACATTTATCATCTGTTTTTGTCTCAATTTAATCCTAACAGAGTCATCTTGTGTCTTTTTGTGTGTGCGTGTGTGTGTGTGTGTGTGTGTGTGCACAGTCCAAATTCTATTCTGTCTGAACGGTGGCTTCATTGTAGCCAGTGTGGCTGCCAGTGTAAGAGCATGGTGGGACTTTCAAAGTACCGTTTTGAGATGCCAGAAGATGGCATATTAAAATACTGTTTACCACAGTTTGTAAACATGCAGTATGTTTAGCTTTATCATCAGTAAATCATCTTCATGTTTTTTTGGAATACCTTTATAGTGCATTTCACATTGTGTGCTGCCAGATCAGGTTTTATACTGTGCAAGTAAACATCCTCTGTGACAGAAAGCATCTGTGTTCCTGGAAAACACAGTGTTTATTTTGACTGACGAAGACTCACTACATCTTAAATGGTGTTTATAAAGGAGTTTAGTTTAGTTGGGTTAGGCATTAAAACTATTTGATTTGCTGTGGGAAAGCACCCAGTGACATCGCAGCTGCATCGTCACCATTATGCCCACTCTTTCTCTGCCCCACAGACAGGCTGGTGACCTGTCCATGCTACACTGCAGCTGTTTCTTACATAAAGAAAAGTTCTGGGTAAGTTCTGCAGTTCTGCATTTACTCTATATATGCACAATAGAGAGATGGACATAAAAGACAGTAGGAGGTCTGAGCTTTGTGGCCTTAAATTTGGAGTCTCACTTGTGAGACAGATTTTCATCTACAGTTGCTAGAAAAAGAATTAGAACTTTTCTACTTCCTCCAAAGCTCGGCTCATATTGCTCTGCACAGCTCCGTATAAGCTGCGAGGAGCAGCAAAGGGCAATTCAGGGAGGAGATTAGTCATTGTCAAAGATATGTGATTTAAAACGCTGAAGTGGAATATTCCCTTGAATATAAAGCAGTAGCCATCCTACTCAAAACAATACCATTAATATTGGCTCTAAAGGTGAACGGTCGAAATCCACTTTCACAGGTTTTTTCCCACCATATTCTGAGAAGCAGTGTACATGGGGAAAACACTACAGGCATTTGTATGTCCCAAAGCTGCTGCTTGATAGGGTTGGTTATAAAAAACTACAAAAGCAGAAACATACAGAAACCCATCATTGCTGTATGTTCTCTATCATAAGTCTATTCCTTATTTCATATCATCCTTAATGAATGTCAGATACAAAGCAGAGAATAATGGTTATAGATCTGCTTTTTTTATCCCTTGTTCATTCTTTTCAAACAGGAGAACAAACAATGTGAGATCCCAACTAAAACATTCTTTTAAAATGGTTAGATGTAGCCAGTAAGCAGCCTGCTCAATAGGCTTACCCATGTCTGTTGTAAGTGCTTGTAAAAGCCCCTCCTCTTGTTTTCTGTTTCTGTATGTAATTGTGCAATCTTGCAAGAGAAATGCTGTTAAAAAACATTTTAAAGTGGACTTCAATGCATCATCCTCAGTTGTGTACATCCCCAATAAACCAAATGTAGAGACTCTGATTAAGATCTTTTAGGTCTTGTTTGTTGGTCTTTTTTCGAAGAGAAATCTGCAAGAAGGAGCTCAAGAATTCTTGTGTTTTTAGGCCAAAATGTCACAAAAAAAAACATTCATGAAAATAACTTCATACACCAACACGGTCCTGAGTGAAAGTTCATTCTAGACTGCCATTTTCCTGAGTCATTAAATTCTCAACATTCAGCAGTTGTCTAATATTAATTTCCCTCTCTTACCTTTAGAGTTCAATATTTGTATTTGGAGTTCAGACATGCACAAATAAACAGATACTGTAGCTATTGGCTATATTTTAATTATTTATAATAACTCTATTACTCTTTATTATTTAATTTCAGGCACATAATCCATCCCAAAAGCAGCAATGTCCTTGTAAAAAGCAGTAACACTAATCACTGTTTTACATAAATAATATTAGAAAAACATTCACTTCCTGATTATCATTCTACAAAAAGTCAACCTGAAATCAGCTTCTTTGTCTAAAAATACATAGTTAATCTATTTTACCTGCTCCATCACTGATTACTGAGTATTACATAAATAGGCTCTGGGAGACTGTTATCATGGTAGTGATTTATAATCTGGCAAATATCTAAGAGAAAAGATCTTTTCCATCTGGGGATCACATATAAGACACTGATCTATATATGTAGCTGCTGTGGCAAGCACTGATGACTCTCTGTCTCTATAATCACATCACAACATGCTTCTGTTGGTTGGAAAACATTTAAGAGGAAGATTCTCTTAAAATGTAAAAATAATCACCAGTCACTGCCATGTTACTGATGTGGTCTTTTCAATGCATTTGCTCAGACACAAAAAACTGCACTGACCAGACTGCTAATCAATGGCTCTGACTCACAAAAAGAAGCTTTTATTACCATCTGTAAAAACTGGCACTGGTTTCTCTTCTCTTTTCTCTGGCTAACCAGAATTATTTCTCTGTATGACTTTGTTGTCTCGCCCAAATGGGAGAAATCTCCCCCTTCCTTCTTTCTGCCCCTTTCTCTCTGTAGTCCTGTCCAATGTTTTAGTTTTTTTCTCTGAAAACAATCTTGCATTACCAAGTGCCAACACTAAATAAAACTAAGCCAGATTTTTAGTGCGTCATTAACCTCAAATAAGCATCAATATGGTATAATTAGGAAACATTCAAAAGCTAAAATTAAACACTGGAAGTCTGAATAGATTTCCAGATCCGTATCAGGATATCCTTACATATTTTTTGAAATGTAAAGAGTTACAGGAATGCCTGGCAACATTTAGTGGCATGTGGAATAAATGAGTGGAATAAATGAATAAATTTTAGGGGAAACATGTCAGGCTCATATATAATCAGACATAGACAGATCATTGCAACCATAAAGTCTGATGCTTCACTTTGGAATCAGAATTGAAGTGAGAAGTGGCCAACGTCTAATCCAAAGTTTGAAAACTCATAATATATAACAATACATAAAACCCACTTTTCACACACACACACACCCACACACACATAAGTGAACTTTTGGCACATTGTCCCCCACTCAAATAACTCTCTTCTATTATCGTCTGCTCTGTTTTTCCCTTAAATTTTAAAACCCCTCATTAACTTGAGATGGTCTCCTAAATCCTCCATGATGGAATGGAATATATTCTCTGCCTTCAACTTATCCTCAGGGATGAGACAGAGAGAAAGGCTGGACAGCTGGATGGAGGGATCGGATGAATTAGCAGAGGCCACAAACTTTTATTTCTCTCTTGTGAACAACAGACTCACTGAATGCACTGATGGATGGATGGATGGATGGATGAGGAGGGATATGGAATGAAGAGTCGTCTGCATGAGTGATTGGAGAAGAGGTGGATTATAAAAACATAGCACAAAGAGGAATGAGTGGGTCGTCCATAATGTTATCTTTATTTCTGCACTATACTGTAGGATTTTCATGTGATAATGAAAGTCTAATAGTGTAATATTAGGTGTGGTGTGTATGAATCAGTGTCTAAGCCATTAAGTGCAATACTAAAGTAGATATATGTAACTCAGAGTACATTCACAGGTATGAGCTCTTTGTAGATGTGCTGGCCTGAAGTTCAGTAATATCTGTTTTCTCTGTTGGTTGGCAGTAATGTGTCTTTTCATTGTTTGCCAGCCACCAAAAAAAGACCGAAAGAAAGGAGACCACAACAATTTGTCACAGGAAATGCAACAGTCTTCATCCATTGGAGAGTTACAAATGAGAAGAAAAGAGTGAGTTTGCTGAGGGTCAGCAGGCCAAAAAAATAAATTAAAAAAAGACAAAAGGTGTAGTAGACAAGAGGAACTTCTTTTTTTTTCTCTCTTAACCAATTTCCTGCCTCCTTCTCTGAACAGCTAGACCCGCCAGTTTGTCAGTCTCACCACACTTCAAGCTTGTTAGCAGCTCTCCAACCTCAAACCCACTGATCAGATCTTGGACCCTCTTCTACCAACACCATTAATTCACCTTTACTGCGATAAATCACTGTTTTCCCTCAACAATGATGTCTGCATTCTGGGTCCTTTCTGACACCAATAACATAATGGTGGGAGGAAGTGAATCTGCAGCTTGGTATCTGTACAGACTCTAAGATGGCATCTGATTTACACTGCAGGTAATGGAGCCTAACTACCAGTGGCTCTAACATGCTTGAGTGGTAGTTTAATGTTTAGACTGAGTGTCATCTCTAATTTCTCTATATAAACTGAACAAAGTTACATAAACCACCTCTTTATCAAACCTGCCTGAGCTTATTTTTGTCATTTGTCAAAAATATTAACAAAACATGTTGCAATACACATAAAAATGGCTTTCATTCTTTCCCCTCTGAGAATAAAGTTGCTTGTTGGCTCAGTAATGTTAAATTAGTTCATTTTCGCCTGAGCCAAGTTGTGGTCCAGCAGCCTCAGACTGTATTATCTGCAGTGAGTAAGAGTAATGTGGATTATAATACCTGTGGGTCGTATTCCTGCTAAATGTCTGTTGCCATGGCTCGAGTTGTCACTCCTGCAGAGGAGAGAACCTTACCTGCAGTCAATCACAAGGCTTTTGACGAGCAGTGCTAACTACAGTTTAGCGCACCACCAACTGAGAACAATTTTTTTTTTTTAGTCATGATAATCAGACCAGCCATATTCATGTCAGGATGTCTTTTCACCTCAATTTAAGTCCTGTTTCTTTCCCTCTCTGACCTGGTGTTGTTTCAGTGTCCTTCCCCTTTGAATAGTTCATCCCTCATGTTCAAATAGTGCAGTTTTCCCCTTAGCCCTCGTATCAAAACAATTTAACACGGCCAGATGCTTAAATGACCAACTGTAGCAGCAGATGTTGCTGCTACTTAGCCAAAGTCACATAGTCATGCATTAAATGACCCTCACATGTGCTCTTACACACAACCTCACCCAAAAGCAGCCTTAGAAAAAGTCCACAGTAAATTTCACCCATACTTGGCAGAAAAGCCACATCATAATGCAGAAAGCAACACACCCTTTTCACTTAGACACACACATCTCACATCACACATCCGGGAGGTTTGCTAGTCAGATAGTGTAGGAGGAACAAACAGTCGATATCACATACTTTTGGATGAGCAGGCATCATATCGAGCAGAATCATGAATCAACATCTAACCCTCAGCAGCTCTGCGCTCACAACCAAGCCTGTGTTTTGCTTTGGGCAGTCAGCCGCTCTGGGAGATGCAATGAGAAAAAAAAATGCGTAAACAAAACAAGAACATCATAGCTGAGAGCTCTCGCAGAAATCACTCCCTGTGGTAAGAGTTGGGGCAGGGTTTAAAGAAATGAGCTCATGGGTCAATTTTACAGGTAGAAAAAAAAATCAATTATTGGATCCAGTGTTAAAGAACATCAATCACTGATGTTCAGTGCACTTCAGTAAGGATTTTGTGATGAATTGGGGCAATATACCCTTTTGCTGCACCAACTCAGCTCAACTTATCCTGGAACTGTACTGAATTTAAGTTTGCTGAATTCATTTAGGAAAAGAAATTAGTATCTGATTTTCAACTCAAATCATTCCACCACTGTAAATCTTGTTCAGCATCCTTCTGATTATTCTTTTGACCATTTTTTTAAAATTTATCTATTAACAATTTGATGAATTAAGAAAAAATAATTGTGTGTTTTGACAGACAAAAAAACCCTTAAAAAATATTCTTTTTACAGCAATATTGTTTGGAGAAGCTGAGACAGGAAATATATGCTATTTTTATTAAAAATGTATTAATTGCTATGATGTTGCTGATTTTCAAACAAAGTGATTAATAGTTAAAATGTGTCTGCTTTACTTCAAACATTAAAATTTCTCTGCTCTTTTCTGACTTAAAGCTCCAGTAGCCTTTACATCTTTCTCTCTCTGCTTCTTGTATTACTAATCTTTGGATTTTGAAAGTCGTCTGTGTTTTATGAGAATTTGGTGTCCACACATGTGCCTCAAAGCTCTACGTACAGTCATTTCACAGCAGTCACAATACAGCCACAATGTTTTGGGGGCCAGTAAAATTGTTTCTTGACTTCCATTAATTTAACAAAGTCGAATCAACATGCTTCCTTTACTGTACTGGTGCACCCCACATACACACACACACACATTCACAAATGTTGTCTCTAGAAAGTCATATGCCATGACATGATTAAATTAAAGCCAAATGACCTAGAGGCCATTATGACCGTTTTGGTTGTGACTGTGTCCCAAACTGATTTTTTTTTTCCTGTTTTGCTCGACTTGTCTCAGCTGTAGAGTCACTTCCACTCCTGCTGGCCTGACTGCACAGCATTACCCCCACAAAGCACAAAATGGTACTCAAATGTTTGTGTCCTGGCTAAAAACATGAGTAGACACCTGTTCAGCTCCATAAAACCAACCCCCTGTGAAAATCCTGCAGCTTTATCTTTGAGCTGCTATTAGTTCTCCACAGATTTTAGAGTTAATCTATCTTATTCTGTTTCCCCCCTCTCCCTCTGGGATTATCTACAGGACATGTACATATTTGTTATGTACTAATCTAACACAGATTTCATAGCTAATGAACTTCCTCTCTACCCCTTCCTCTCTGCTTACTTCTTAATCTCTCTCTGTCTGTTTTGGGGTCTTGTTGGATTTCACTGACTTATTATTGGATCAGTGTGTGTTTCAGAGGTTTGTAACAAGGCGGCTTGTATTGTATTTTCTTCAGTAATAATCCACTAGACAGCATTATGGTTTACGACGTGGAGGCCAGCGTACTAGGCCCCTCTTGTCACTACGCTCAGGAGCTTTAATGCTATGCTCTGATTTTCTTAGACAAGGTTGAAGCAAAAAGTAGCCAAGAACACAAAGAACACAGGAGCAGGGATCACATTAATGCAGCAAAATACAGCAAAGGATTATATTAACAATAGCCTTGGGTAGCGAGAGGATCCAGGGAAAAAAAATGGCCCAGTGAAGCAGAATGTTAAAGCAGCTTGTATGTAACATGAATGTCCCACTGGTTCAACTAACACAGAAACATTATGTTTTTAAAAACTGCATCAGTGCCGTATAATATTTACCTATAACAACTAACATAGTAGTTTTCAACATACTTTTGAAAAAAAACCAAAAAAAGTATAGATTAAACTCTTATTTTTGCATTTAAGTCATTTTTAAAAAGTTTTTTATGTACAAAAAAATTTCTTTTCAGTCTCTTTTTACTGTCTGATCTTTTTTTTACAACATCACATGTTGTAGCTGTCAGAAAAAAAAAAACTTGCATGTTCCAAACCGTTTTTAGGAAATAAGGGAAACCTAGTTTTGTTTGCTTGTTTTTATAAAATAAATAAATAATAATGAGCCTTCATAGTTGGCATTGCGTCTTTATACAGGGTCTTTCTGTATGTGTCTGCAACTCAAAGATGGACTTAAAGGTTGGCATACTGATTTGTGAAAAAGGCTACAAAAACTAAAACATACAGTTACAAGGGCTCTGACTGAAAATATATTTTCTTCAGCTACTGACACTCAGTTATCATAGACATGGATGCCTTCACATGCAGCCCCAGCCACAGTAATGACTTCATCTTTTGCACATAAAAGACTTCACACCATCTTGGCTTAAAGGTTAATTCTGACCTTTAGAGAAGATTAACTAGACCATTCTAACTTATCATCCTCTTTGTCTGCAGCCAAAATAAATTTTGTGAATGTGCTTTCTGCCCAACATGCCTTTATGGCAGAAAGTTGCAATAATCTTTTGCCAATAAACTATTGTTTATTGGCAAAAGAGCTGCAGCACCAGCATTGTTGACCTGTGTGTGCACGCAGCAGTGCATTGTTTTGGCTCCTTTGAGGAGTCACGTACAACAGGGCACAAAGAACTGCTTCTATACCTGCTTTTCCAGACTTGACTTCCAAGATGTGGCACACATGATCAGCACTGTCAGCGCAGTCAAGGCAAGACTGATCTTTTTCCCAAAGCTGAAGAGGATGGAGCAGAATACCAGAAAACCTCAATCTGTTTATTTCCGTACTTTCAGGTGCAGCTGCAACAGATTTAAGAAGGGAAATGTTGTCAAACTCATCTCAAATCTGTTCAGACTTACTGATACTAAGAACTTGCTTTTGTGAATTTACACTGAAAAAAATCTTTGAACTGCAAAGTAGCATGAAATATGAGTCACAACAGGGGACAATAACTTTTTGGAATTAGTGACAAAGCAATGTTTTTTTTACAAATCTCCTTTGCAGTAAAGGATAATCTATACATTGACTATACCTTTTAAGATAAAATTTCACAGTAAAAGCAAAGGATCTGCTTCACCTGACTGACAAAGACCTTGGTGACTCCAAGAGACATGTTGTCTGCAGTTGAATTACAAAGCACCTCAGAGCACCAACTGAAGTCTAAGCTGTCATTCTGACTTCAAGAGGTTTTGCTGTGGTTTGCTTGAGTATCAGTGAAATATTCCGCTGGTTCAGTTTTTCACTTGATATCTTTTTCTTTTGGATTGTTGCTGTTCATTCAGCATCTTAACATGCAATCTCCAACAGGTGGATGGATTGTCTTGGCAAGGAAAAAAGCTTACCAACATACATCTGATCAAATTTGTTATGAATTAGATGCAATACAGCCTTTTGTGTGGACAGACAAAATCTTAGATATTTTAAATGCACTTAGACTTTAAATTATACTGTTCTTTTTCTATGATATTCTATGATATTTTATGACTGTGTTGAAATTACTGCTATTTTGAAATTTCGGCATGAAAGTTGCAGCATCCATAAAAAACTACGGCATTGATGTAGCATAATGAAAAAATATTTTTTGCTAGATAATCTTGGAGTTGTTTGATCAGGAAAAAAGGGTCACAAATTTATAGTTTCATTTTTAAAAAATTCCAAGTATAAACTATCTCTCTCCCTCTGTCATATCTTTGCTTGTTGTAAACCTTTTTCTTTTTCACTTCACTGTTGACTATCATCTCTGCTGTTATCACATTTTGCTGTCTTGCTGCAGTGTGCAGGTCCCCTGGCGCCCTCCTCCACTCTCACCCTCACCTAACCCACCTCCTATGTGTCGGTGTGTTCCTAAAGCGTCACTCCTTATTAAGTATGACTTAGATTAGGATCCTGCTCAGCGCTCTGTAATAATATCTGGGGGAATGTACGAGGTGTATGAAATACAAAGTGATACAGAGGAAGAGAGAGCAGGAGAGGCACAGTGAGGAAAACAAAGAAAAAAAAGAAACCTAGCTGTTCCTTTTCAAAAACAATCTTGTCTTCTATTGTACCATTTCACTCACTAATACTTTGAGCATGTTGTGTGTCCATGCTGGTGTTGCCACTATTTCTTTGTGTCTCTGTGGGCCTTTTTAAAGTGATTCGTGTTTCAGGCTTTAGAGGCAATATTGACTGTACCCCGATGTCTCCCCTGTTCTCCTTTCTTTCCCAATTCACTGTAGGATTTGGATGAAAAAGCTCCCTTGCCCCCTATAATACAAGGCTGAACCTCATTTCTGTTGGGTTGTTACAAAGAGTGTACATTTTTCAACACAGTAAAAAACACACCACAATATTATCTCTCATCTGAATTTATTGATTAAGTCTTAGGACCACAGGTAGTGTTTATTGTTATTTAAATAACTTGTGTTTTATTCTATTCTTCCTTCCAAACATACAATGTTTGAAATATGTATGGATAATAGAAAGATATATAGATAGAAAAGTTGCATTTAAGATTTTAATTCAATTCTTGTGTTACATAAAACATAGTCAACACTTGCATGCAGATTATGGTCTGCATAGAGTAAGGGTAAGGGTTTGAAAGCAACAGTGATGGATGCTGAGCTGAAACCTGATGTCCACATTATGTTTTTAGCTTTATTTATCTTTTGAGCTGATCAAATTGGTCAAATCAATCTTTATGTCTGGGGCCTCCTCTGTTTTTAAAATCAATTGAGGTTTGAAAATCCTATGGTGTGTACCAGGCATTGGGGACCTTCAAGGATGTGCAGGCTGCCAGGAGGACCTATTTCTTTTGAAGAACAATGACTTATAAAGGGCTTCATAAACATCAGTAAAAGTTTCAGAATCTATAACTATTAAGTGCATAATGTATTGCCATATTTGGTAACCACTGTAAGAAAAACAGTTTGTCACTATAGACAGTGATACAGTATGTTGCTGAGTGTAATTACAGCAAACCATGGACTGGAATGAGTGATTGGCTCAATTAACAACAAGACAACAGGGTAATGTATTCTATCAAGCATTTTAAGCTGACAAACATAATATCCTACCACTACTGATTATAATTAGCTCTTAATACCTTTTAATTTAAAAGTGAAAAAGATCACTTTGGTTGGCAAAATCATGATACTAAATCCCTGCATTTAGCCCACTTATTTAACAAACCAACCAGACATAAAAATTTAACATAACCAAAGAGTACAGCCTCTATGCTTGACTCAACTGTTAACTCACCTTCCTCCAGAATTACAACTTACTGGATTGTTAAATTAAATATCAGGGTAAGTTAACCTGATACACCTGTTGGAATTTTTCACATATTTATAGGATATACTCCATATGTCCATCTGGGAAACAGCCCATGAACAGCATTTGGAAGGGGCAGGTTGTGTAACAAAAAAGGAAGATGATTGATGATGATGCCTAGTCTGTCACATACATTATTCTTATCAACACCAGTCAGGAAAGAAAAACGAAAACAAATTTTCTATCAAGAAGCCTTCAGTGCCATTCTTTGCTCTTCTTTTAATGAGGAAATGTTGTCCAGCTCTGATAAAACAGCAGCTACTGTAGCATCTATGCTAACCTCAGCTGCCATTGTTTACAAGCTTGAGCTGCTTCTCGCTCTAGTCAAAACTAAACCACACCTGCAGCCACCATCTCTTTCTCCTCAAAGGACGCTGATTGCTCTGGTATCATTCTGACTGGACACAAACAAATCTGGTTGGAGCTTTTCAGGACTGACCTGCATAATTTCAAACTTTAAAGTAGTCAATTGCAATGGCCATTACTGTCCAACCCGTCTCTTTGTTAGTTTCATTGTGATATATATTTACAGGACACATTGTACAACAAACACTCATTTTATTGTCACAAATTAACAAGTTGGTCTTCCATCTCTGATGTCCATCACAATCCACAGAGTGTGTGCTCCTCTGTCCTCAGAGTTCCCCCATCGGACTGCAAATATTGAACAAGTTTGATATTAACAGTTTGAGATCAGTGTGGCCCTAACATTCTCCTGAGCAGATTGGATCACTCTTAGCATACCTCAGATCACTGACAAGACAATCTGTAGAGCCATCAAGATAATTAGGACTCTCCTGGGATTGTTGGAACGGGAGAATCATACTTAAAATCAGCCAGATTTTCTTGTAGTATGCGTCTGCCTTCAGCTCTCTGGGATCTGCACCACAAGCATGAAGTTGCCCATATTTGAGCCCTCTGCAGTCTGGCAAAGAAAGTGCAGGTGCTTTGAAGACCTTAGTTACAGGTTCTCCACCTGTTGCTGTAGGTTAGCATGGTGCTGTTATCCACACTCACCCACATATTTAAGGTTTGAAGAGTTAAAGGAATTCTTCCTGAAGCTTCTGAATGCTGAAAACTAACCAACATACTTTAAAGACAGCTCCCCAACCCCTCATCTGAGGGCTCTGATACAATGGAGGCTGCCCTGTCGTGTTCTGTGGAGACCCCCAGTTTTGCATGTCATCCTGCACTGACAGTGCCCTGGCATCCAAGCGGGAGCTCTCAAATTCCATTCAGTGCATGTGCAGCAGCCCCAGTGGACCACTGGCGGGGCCATGATTCGTGGCACCTGCATAAATGTCAGTGCTGTCACTCTCTGTAGCAGGAGAGAGAGCTGTGTGAGCCAGGCCAAAAAAAAAGAAAGGGCCCCGGCAAGAAAATTAGATGCGGACATGTTCCTCAAAGCTGCTGTGTCTGCCAAAATGTGTTTTCCAACAGCATCATGCCAAGCATAGCAATCATGAATAGCTACAGTGCTGTTTTCATTTTCACACACTGTGGCATCTATATCCTGACCGTTTAACTCCACCATAAAAGCAGAGGCCAAGATAGCAGAGTTTCAGGAACACTTAATGTGACAAAGCCTCTGCGATCTGCTTAGTGAAATGGGCCAGGTTGAGTTCACAGAAGCGACACGGGAGATGACTTGAAACAGGGGATGAACTATATTCTCTTTTCAAAATGTATTTTGTTCCAATCAAAGAAAAAAAATCTTGCAACATGAACATCATGAACAACACTAGAGGAACATGAGTGGAGGATTAGACATGACTGATAACATTATTGATAACTCTGACCTATTGAAGTGTTTCAGTTCGTCAGTATGAACACTTCCCTAACAGGAGTGAAATTTAGCTTAGCTAAGTTCAGCCGAGACAACTGTCTCGTTATGAAATTCATTTGATCATATTTCTTTCTTTCCTATCAGATTTCCATCAGTCAGTCATGTCACTGCTGTCAAATTTTCAATCTGTTCTTCTCTTGGCTGCTGTCAGCTGCCATTTCAATGTAAATGACACCCTCCACCCATTCAGCTGAAGTTCATCACATCCAGTTTCCAGGTTTGAGCTCATCAGAAGTCTGGTCCTCATCACATTGAAATCTTTAGCCATTGTCTTCATCCATTTAGCACCACTAATGTCTAGACTCATTCAGGGCAGTTCCTACTCCACTCATGGCCTAATTACCCCCTTAAAATATGATGATGTCATGATAGAGTCCTATCACTAAAGACTTTCACATTTCTCATCTTTAATGTGCACATCAATAAAATATTTGTTCACTCAAATGAAGTCTCTCCTGATTGGAGTGCCCTCAGAGCATTTTCTAAATGTCACATTTTTTCAAGTTATCTTTGTGATCTTTAATCTTTTTCCAGTCTATTTTGTACAATATGGTTATCCTCCCTACTCCAAAGACTCATCTCAACTGAACAGCATTTATGTTGCATTTATGTTTAACATATTTTGATTTTTATTTTCTGCCTCTTTTTTCTTTCTTTTCTTGGTAAAGTTGTACCCTAATTGCAATATTATTTTGTAAGGCAAAATTATTTAAATCACAACAAAAACTTCAGAAGTGACTAGATATTTTTTGGGAGAACAAATCAGCCCCCATGGTTGACATGCAACAGCTGCTGTGTTTCTTCATACTGGTTCATGTAATTGTGCATGGAAAAAGTATCTTCATTAGGGGGTGTGAGACATTTCTGCTACTTTTGCAGTTTCTGCCATGTTGGAACTACAGAGCTTGTTTCAGCTTAAAATGATTGAAAACTGCGGACAGCTCTGTGCAGGAGGACAGAGAGGATGCAAGGACTGGTTATAGTGGGTTAGCAAATGAAAGGGTACTGATTGTAATATTAAATGAGAATGTTCGAGCAGAGGAGCACATTTTTCTTTTCTTTAATATGCTGCTGTGAAGTTTATGCTGATTAACAGACAATATAAGAATGCATAAAGTGTTTTTTTTTTCATTTCAACAGTCTCACAATATTTCGTTAAATAGTGGCAAAATTTTAACCATCAGATTTGTATACATAAACACAAATTTCCTGATTTTTAATTAATTAATTTTCAGCACAACTGTGGGGAGGACATTTTGGTGCCACATGCTCTCTCACACAGGAATTTGGAGTTTTTCATGCATCTGTGGTTAGGTTACAGACAAAGACAAACAAACAAACAAAAACTTTAATGTTTTGGTAAAGATGAAGTAATTATGGGGATTAATCTATGTAATGTGTGCTCTTACTTTCTTTTGTATTAGCATTATAGTGGTATTGCATGTTTCAGCTGCCATAATGTTATTTGTGGTTCTTTAAGTTTGGGCTCTTTCTGGTTATCTATATGTCTGCTGTGTACCCATACACTCCTCCCTCTTTCTGTCCTGGTTCATAAGAGCTTATACCAATTTGTTCTCTGATTTGCCTTGTTGATTCCTCATGTTTTGGCTGCCTGTTGTTGGGCTGCTAATTACTTGGCATCCTCCTGGCGTGCTGTGAGGCTGTCTGTTTGTTTGCTTGTTGCCATTGCTCATTGCATTCAAGATATAATTAATACTGATTTGGTATTGGTGTTCTGCATCTTGGTGTGCTTTCGCCACCTATGCTTTGGGGGTATTATTACAATCAAGAATTTTTCTGAGACCACCAGATTTTTAATTGGGAGACATGGCTGCAATGGCTTTCAGGGAAGTGATAAGCTGAACAGGGGGAACCGGACCTCGGCATATCATTATCCGGGCTACTGTTCTGAGGCTCCTGCTGTGAGGAGGAAGGCCAGTAGGAAGTAGATTGAGGAGGACAAATTCTGTGGTTCCCCATGTAGAGGACCTCATGTAGAGGCCACTGGTGTAAGACCATTGATTGAAGGGCAATAATGCCTGTTGGATCTGCCCCACTGGCCCTCTCCATTGATGCATCCACATCCCGATGTTGTGTCTCTTGCTGCCTCAGATAGTTTGGATAAGTATGACAGCTCTGGCTGCAGCTCCTCTGGCCTGGTGGATGTCTATGATGCTGAAGAGGGTGAGCAAGCACTGATTTCCCTGCTGTCATAGGGAGCAGTGGCTCCCAGCATTCCTCCTCCACTGTCTTTTTCAAGAGCCTCTACACTGAATCGGGACCCTCAAAGTCAGAAGAAGGCCCTTCTGCTGGTGTGTCTTGATTTTGTCAAGCACCTGCAAGGGTCTTGGGCACGGCCCAGGGAAGCTGTTGCATCCTGCTCCACTCTCAGTGTCCTTGGTGGGGCTGCCAAGCATGTCCTGGATGGCATTACCAAAGTAGATCCAACCTTTGTGCTCTTAGCTTGGGTTTCATCCACAGGTAGTAGAGTTGTCAAGAAGATAAGAGGTGGTGCACCACTGATGGCTTGGTGGTGAAGGCTTATCAATCCACAGCCATGGCCTCGAGGCTAGAGAACACAAACACACCTGTGTCTGTGTACTTGAAGGGTGTGATATGGGATTTGGAGTTCAAGAGGCGTTTTTGGCCTGCAGCAGAGGCTGCACTGAATAAGGCCCAGGAAGCCAGGCTGTGCACTTAGTCTATTCACCCACCTGGACAGTCAAGGAGGCCTGTGGATCAAAGAGAGATGAAAATTACAGTATTACTAAATCACCTTGATGTTTTGAAGGTACAACAATTGCACTGCAACTGAATGTACCGAGTTTTGTACATACCAATATGTGAACAGACAAATAGATGTACTTCTACTCCCTCTTAGATAACAACCTTTAACAACCCTATAACAACCTTTATAGAATTTTAACAACAGGAAAATCAGATATTGGACTTCATTTCACTTACATGGGATCATTCTTCTTTCTCGTCTCTTCACAGAGGGGAATATGCTAATTAAAGTGCAAGAAATAACAACAACAAAGCCATCGGCCTTTTTGTAACTACAGGAAATAAAATCAGCACCTGCTCCTTGCCCTTCAACTACTTCACTGTTACTGTAGTCCTGCATAATTAAGGACAAAGCATTCTTCCCTGTAGCCACACTTGAAGCCATGAGTAATACATAAATCAAGGCTGCTAATAAACTTGGGAATTGGATCCCCAGTAAATGAGATCATTGCACTGTGTCACATATCTATTAAAAGATGCAATTTAAGGAATTAAGAAAGGATTCTCTGTATGACACTTGACCTCCATGCAAGAATGAGGTGTGTCTGAGTGGATTTAAAGGGAATTTATGGTATTAATTTAATAAGGGGTCTAAAAGAGTTTTTGAGCCAAGTTTGAAAATAAATAGAAAATAACTGTGGAGTGAGACAGCAGTGATAGATTTCTGTTATGTCTTGTTAATTCACAGTTCAGGATTAGGAGTTTATTAATAGATTTGTTTTACAGTTTCTGTTTAATGTTTCTAATATTGCTTTACAAGAATAAAGTAAATAAAAATTATTGCCTGGCTAGTTAGCACTTTCAGAACTCCAGGGGTAATTACAAAGGGTTGGGAGTAAAGTAACACAGATGCTGATTTATTGAGCATGACTAAAGGTCTATGTGATTTAAATTCATGGCAGAGTTGACAAAGCCTATTGTCACCTGACAATAATAATAATGCCTTCTAATATAATTGTTGGTTTCCTATTAAGAGATTCTTTTTTTCTCTCCTGTATTTAAATGGTTGCTGCTGGATTTGTTTATGATGAAAGTGAGTCATAGAGGTCTGGTTGCTAGGTGGTCTAGGTGAGCCAATATTTTTACATAGTTACTACATGAATAGGCTCAGTAGCTACACTGTAACCCGTGAATAAAAAATTCTAAATTCACTTTCACTTATGAAAGCACTGTGGCCATTCAAGTGAGTTGAGATCTTAAGGTTAAGACATCTTTATAAATTTCTGTGCATTTCAAAACCTTTTCACGAAGCCAGCAGAGACTCTCTAATAAAGCCATTATTAAACCTTCACATCACAGCAGTGAATGGTACTTGTTCATTGATGTGTTGGCGGCAATCCCTTGAGGAATCATGATGGAACATGTATGCAACAATTCCATTTCCCTATCCCTTTGATTTGTGTCAGAAGTTCCTCAAAGCAAGAGGAAGCATACTTCGCTATATGATTTACATACCGTCGAGTAAAATCCTCCCACACTACAATGGCATTACATTGTTAAACCATATTCACAGGGCATGAAATCTGAATTTAATGCTACACAAATATTCAATTAACTGACAAAAATATCTATTTCAGATATAGTCAAAGCAGATGAAATCAACACAGTTTAAGTTTATGTTACACTGAACTGCATGACTCTATGCAGGGGATGTTATTCCATCCCCCATGTTTGATAAGAAGTTTTAAATCATATCTATAGGATACTGGAACTATTTGAGCTCTACAAAAGCTTGAGATGAAATGCTTTGCCCAGAGATACCGAGCTGTAAATGAGTGGAGGGTGAGTTGAAAAAGATTGACTCCACTTAACTCTGGTGAATCCGAGCACCATCGGTCAATCCTACAGATTGTTGCCAGCTCACCCTTTAATCATGAGGTGCAGTCCACCGCTCTAGCCTTTAGTTTTAAACTTTTGACCTGTGTGGGATATTTTCTGCTGACAACGCTGGGAATAAAGCGTTTGTATCTTTCAGTCAAGCTTTTCTTCACAACTCTCAACTTTTCATCTTTTGCTGAGTTTAGAGTTTAATGGGGATTTTAAATTGTCAGCATACTAAGTACCTCCTATATATTCAATATTCCTCTTTGGAGGACACATCCATTTTCTTTGAATGACACAATTATTAAATGGACAACAATCTTGTTAAAATAGGTGATTTTCAGTGTTATTTAAGCATCAAATTAAAATATATACATATATTTGTGACCAAAAGCTTCAAAATCTTTATTGACTTATTCATAATTAGGATATGTTTTACAGTTTAAGAACCTTTACTTTTAGCCATGTTTTGATAAACCTGATCATTTTGTGTTTCAATGATCTGAGTTATATAACAGTTTATTAGTTATTAGCTATTTACTACACATTCTCAGACCTCTGGCTTTCTCATTTGGTACATATGGTTGTTTATTTGAGGATGTGTAAGCAGTAAATGGTAGGGTGAGGCAGGTGGATTACTGTGAGTCTGACAAAAGTTACCTCTGCATGAAGTTCCAAATCATCATTTACAGATAATATCAAGAGAAAAAAACCTAAATATATGATGTTTTTTTTCTGAGATCGCTCATGAAACTCCTCTTTCCTCTGCAAAAGTAGCAGGATTTAACTGTGAAGTCAGATTTTTTTGTGTTAATCAGTGTAACAGTACTACATTCAGTCTTGTTATCAGGGTTAAGCATTTTGGCTGAATAACAAAGTTATTTACTAAACAAAGAGCCCTACAAAAAATGACATCTGGTGCACTTCGACTAGCAAAAAAAAAACAAAAAAAAAAAACAAAGGAAATGTGATAAGTGCTAGAAAAAAAGAGCTTTCTCCCTTTAAAAACATGAATATATATATAAAAGTTTCCTTAAATGCATGTAAGAGTAATACAGCAAACAAAGTTTAATTTTAAATGCGCACACATACTCCTCCACACATGTACACGCACTCGCACACCTGCACACACATATACACATACACAACTTAAACAACTATGTTTCAGACCATTTCTAATAACATATAACTTGTAATAGAAATGTTTTCAATGATAGGCCTTTACCTTCATCAGTAATAATAAATTAATTGAGACCCAGTAAATGCATTTAGCTTTGGGGATGTGGAGATTAGTGATTGTGATCTTGTTTGATCTTTTAATCTGTTGCATCCAAGTCAAGGTGATGGGGATGTGAAGTTTATGAATGATTAATGGAGTACGTCTTAATTTGATGGGAGGTAAGGGTGGCTCATGCATTAGCAGAGTCAAAGGCAATTGCTGTAGGCACAAATACAGCTCATACCCCTCATAAGTGATTTATGTTCAGCAGGGGATGATATCTACAGAAAATGCTTTTAATGTTAAACAATACTGTAGCTTTTAGTGTTTAACAATAGTGTGTTCAGTGATCCCAAAGATGAACAGTCAAGATAAATAATAAAAAACCAACAAAGAGGCCATATTAACTCTAACACACTGGGGACTCTTAAGAACTTGTGTTTCTAGGAACACACTTAGCGTAGTATCTTATTGGTCTTTATATATAGCCACAGGGGAAGACTGTTTATGTATGTTAGTGCCTATGACATTGTTTGCATTTTTAGCCACCATCTGATCACAATGGAGACAGATTTGCAGTCTACGTGAAGTAGGTTCTCACAATGAAATTAAACTGCTCCATCCTCTTAATTATGTCTTGGTTGTATAGATTCAAAGTAAAAAATAAATAAATAAATAAAGTGTGTATGGTCTTTTTATGAGACATCAAATTGATGCTCTCTTTCTTTTTATCCAAAGTAAAAGCTTTTTATTCCAAGAAAAAAAAACCCTTTAAATGTGATTAAGACACTGACAAAACATTGTCTGCCTCCACATAAACCTATAAAGATACCCTGCGTCTCTGCTGGCAAACACTGTGCAAGCAATCTTCATTTAACCAACTTCATTAAACCAAACTGCTAAACTAAAAGACTATGACTTAAGCTGTGAGAAGGAATGTTGGAATGTTGTTAATACTGGATTCATTAGACACAAATAAAGACCACTTGGATCGACACAGCAGGCACATATATAATCACTTGACCAATGTAATTACACGTCTCTCTTCTTGGACCTTCTTAAAATTCCTGCTGTGGGATTTGTCATTATAGAGGTATCAATAGAGTATAATTAGGAGGAAAGATTATTTTCTTCTCATTTGTCGTAATTTTAGAATTCCACAATATTATATATATTACCGCTTTGCCCCTCAGGAGGTTGGGTTGAAATAAATTACTGTTTGCCAAATTGAAAAAATAATTCAGTTAAGTAGATTTAAAATTAATATGCAGGAACAGGGAGAAGGTGGACCAAAGCGATCCCCTTAAAATTAATGTTGTTCATTACTTTTAATTTTAG
>JAPZDV010000026.1:3874323-3919966 GCA_029814665.1 Acanthurus lineatus
TTTTAGTATTTTGCTGCACTGGCTTTACTAGTCATAAATGAACCTGTTACATCCACCTCAAGATGGGAGACTGGTTTTCATATGTGAGTAAAATCTATTTTTAACATCATAAGCACAACTAAGCCATTGTTCAGTGATACCCTGCTGTTTCTGAATTATTCCAATTATACAAGAAGGAACCAAACCTCGTAGTTTAATGCTGTTTTAACAGGGAATTTCCACATCACCACATCATGTCAGTTACTAGGTTACATTTCATGTAACATGTAGACAGTTTTGGACAAAATTTACCTTTTCTACAATTTTACACTTGACAAAATCTATGAATTTGTGATAACATCAGTAAGTAAGCTTGTTACATTAGGAAGCTAATTTTGTTGTTAACTTTACAAATTGGAAAATGTCCAGAAAGTCAAATGTTAACACACTTAAATGGCTGCTAAATTATTCTAACTTGAAACAACTAAAATAATCATTTAAGCCTGCAGATATTCTGTCCAGTTTCTTCTCTCAGTTTATTGCTGGTCTAACTTTTTTTTTCCCATTTCTTCAGAGGGGTACAGTGTTATGACCTCTGTTATGTGTTAGAATCTCGGTGGTGGTGCAGAGAAGCAATGGCAGATATGAAACACACACCGGTGCCTCTGGTGAGAAGTGGTTTCCATCAAGTTTAATAAATTGTTAAAATGTTAGTAGAAGTGTGTCTAGAACTGCTGAGGCTAACGTTTATAACTAATGAAGTCCTTCTGGGGGGGACTGTAAAGAGAGTGGTGGAACTCATATTTGGGAAAGGTGAGAGAGAGAACAGGGAGCACCTGTGTGTGTGTGTGTGTGTGTGTGTGTAGGTGTGTGTGTGTGTGTGTATGAGAGAGGACACAGTGTGTAATACAAACAAAAAGTAGCTGATGTGGAGTTTTCCTTCCTTATGGTGATAAACTTTGTCATGCTGTACCTTTTTCTGACCTTGTAAAGTGAGCAGTGTTATGTTAGCAGTTTCAGAGCAGTTCATCTGTGAAAGTTTTCTGTGTGTATGAGAAGCTTTGGGCTGTTGGGATGTAATTATTTGCGAATTGTGAGTATGGTCTTTGCTTT
Organism: Acanthurus lineatus; assembly: GCA_029814665.1. Lineage (NCBI taxonomy): Eukaryota > Metazoa > Chordata > Actinopteri > Acanthuriformes > Acanthuridae > Acanthurus > Acanthurus lineatus. The sequence goes on from JAPZDV010000026.1 coordinate 3,875,416, forward strand.
TTTTTGTTTTCTAAGTTAGCTGAAATGATCAACAAGTCAGTAGAGGTGGTTGTATCACAGGAAACATTCTCAAGTATTAGAGTTTTATATTTAAATATGTGTGACATATGCATTTATAGAATGTAAACTCCATTAGGCCAAACAAAATTAATTTAAAGTCAGCTAACTGAAGCAGCATATATCACATAGTTTATTTTCTCTAAAGAGGTATTACTAGATTTTCTTTGAAAGTGAAGCTTTAAAAGAAAAAGAAAGAAAGAAAATATATTCTTATAATCTCAACTTTGAAATTTAAGGGGTCAAGGGTTAGTACAGATAGATGGACAGAATTTGATTTGATCAGAGAAATGAGAAACAAACAAAAAAAAGATGTGTAAGCTTATGTATCTCTGTGTCTGTACATCAGGTACCAAACTGCCCAGCTACCATCCAATTAGTCCCAAACATCTAAACATCTGCATGTTATTCTCTTATTGTAGTTGTGCCTCCACAACCATCAGCTTCTGTCAATGTATATAATACAAATGTGCAGGCAGATGAAAAAAGCACCGTACAGCCACGTAACCAGTGGATCAGAGTTAACAGAGACTAACAACGTGTTTCAGTGAGGCATGAATAAAGCATGTGGTAGTATACACTTACATACATATGTATATATTTATACAGAAGAAAAACAGTAAATAAAGACATGAACCTGTAAAGCGGATATGCATTTCTGTCCATGATCCATTGGAACCTGCGACATGAGAAAGCAGAAAGACTCCCGCAATGATGGCAAGTTAATAACAAGCTTTAATGGGATATGAATGCTAAAACAGATGGAGAGGAAGAGGAGGAGGAAAAAGGAGCTCAGTGAGTCATGGAGGTCCCTTTTCTTCGATCAGCCTCCAGAACCCTCTTATTCAGTTGGGTGGAAGGGTAGAAGACTGATAAAAGCACACCAACATAGTCAAACACGCTCATAACGAAAACAGGCAAACACTGAGCTGCATAAATGTATGAAGAGCTTCCGCAGCTATTTATATACAAGACACTGGAGTGAAACTTGATCAAAGTGGTGACTAATACAGGATATGATGGTGACAAACCCTACTGAGAACAACACTGTAAGAGACGAGCATCAAAGGCACCGGGGGTAATTTTAGGAGTTAGAGGCCATTTTACTTTGTGTACCACAATCACACAGGACATAAGAAAACAAAGAAAGGGTAAGGGGTATGATCTCTGTAGGGTATCTCCAGTTGCTGCTTTGATGCCTTCACTGACCAGCTATCGCTGGTAATGTTACATTTCTGAACAAACCTTCACTTTAAAAACAAGAAGGCAAAGGCAGTGTGAATCAAATGCTGCCTACGGTTAAAACACTTCAGTTACTAACAATAGAAATTGCAATTACTAGATTATTTGTGACAAAAGATTATGAAAATGAGAGTTGAAACCTTTGCCTAGAAATTGGAGAATAATGAAAGAAATAGCTATTGAAACAAAGAAGCACAAGACTGTCAAATGAAACAGCTGCTTACAAAAGAAATTAGCCATAAAATTTCAGGAAAGATGTGGAATCACTGTAACAGAACAAGAGTTTAAAGATAGCTAAGAAAAGAGGGTGAGGGTGGCAGAGGTACAAATAGGTAAAAAGGGGAGACAATGCTGCAGTAGTTAATAAGCTGTCTATTAATAAACCCAGAAAAAAATGTGCATAAAGATGGATTATTTTAAGAGTTACCTATTACAAAGTGCAATCAGAATGTTTCATGTAAAAGAAGTATGTAAGGGGGTAGATGAAGCTGCTTTGTTAAGAGCTTCTAGCTGATAAAAACTTGAATAAGTCGAGACCCACTTAAGATTACCTGAGCAGCATCGCTCACCTCCAAACAGACAAGCTGGTAATACAGCAGATCCATCCTGCTTAACTGTGGTGATTACAGATATTGAAAAGTGCTTGTGGGAGAGAAGAAATAATGTTTCAGGCAAACAGACTTTATTTCAACAAGGAATTCACTTCTAGCAACAGGAGAAAACACCTGTGTCCAAAGATAAAATACCTCCAGGTAAAAATACTTGAAATCATACATATTTTTCTCTTCTAAATTAATTATGGGAATAACTGTATTGATATGCATGAAGACACCTTGAGAGCAGGACGAACCTGGAACCTGGGGTTATGGAAAAAAAGAGAGAGGTGGCCCCATCAGAGCTACTGAGTGAAATATAACTGACTGTTTTAAACTTCCCTCTACCAGGTCCTGAAAATGCATCTGCCAGAGAAAAAAAAACTGTATTATATAAGTAGACATTGAGAAGAGGGATTTAACCTTTGAGAGGGGGGTCATATGCCCTAAAGTACTTTAAGACATCAGTTTTAACTATTGTACATTCGTTAATGTGCCAGATTTGTATTAAGAAACATTTCAGTTAATTTTCCTTCAGTTCTGAAGCTCCTATTGATTTTTTTTCAAGTACTATGAATAATTACTTAATAATTCTTCTACCACTTTTGAACCTTCCACTGACCATCAGAAAGGCAAAATAAGCTAATTTTGGACTAAATGAGGACAATCAAAGCCCTGCTAGAGCAGGAGAATCACTAACTGTGTCCATGATTACTAAGGACCTAACTTTAACCCTGTCCCTAACCCCTAGGCAAAGATGGGACACCAACACTTTTATCTTGCTGTTAGATATCTGAGAGTCTTCAAGCTTCACTCCCACATTCTTAAGAAACCTTAAATAAGTATCCCTTCAGGCAGGATCAACATCTGGTTTGAAAATGACATGCAGAAGAGCTTAGCTGACTCTTGTCTGCTGGACACGGATATCAGCTGGTACAGGCTCAAAGAATATTATCCAGGACCATCGCTATAGAAACAATGTTGTTTTCTCTTAACTGGGGTCAAAGCAATGCAGGCTGAAGACCAGACAGAGAGGTTCATGAGGAGCTTCGCTCTGACAGGATCCTGCCTCAGAACTGCATGGTCCTTTGGACGTACTGAAGATCTACTTTAATCACTAGTACTTTAAATATGACATGGACCAGCACTGCTGTATCTGTAAGAAGAGTCTGTATCTAAGTTTGAATGACCTTTTTAAAAAAATTACAATGCTCTTTTGAAAATGTATGTTTATATTTATTTATTCATTTGTTCTGTTGCAATTTACACATTTCTCCATACAGTTATAAATCTAATCTTCTGCTGTGACTTTAGTTTTGCTTCTCAATAGTTTTCTGTTTTTCACATTTAATGTTTGTACTTCTTTCACTCGGCACAGTAAGCAGAGAAAGAAACTTTGCATTTTATTGCAGTGTTCTGGCTTAATTGTGTCATGATGTTTTCCACTAACTGCAGTTGCACAGGAGGGGCAACTAAGGTGTCTGAAACTACAGGATTTTTTTCTTCATAGAGTCGCTAAACTACTTTATGTAGCAATATGGTGCCCATTTGACTGTGTCATTTGGATGAGGTGCAAACAGCGCTTGATTAGACTAGACTTGTAACTGACTGTATGAAACCATCGTACATTACTCGCTTAGCAAGCTAAAGTGTTGATTCAAATACCGTGTGCTTTTTCACCAAGTTGAGATGAAACTTATGATTCCTGTGGACATACATAATTGCTGCAGTGGTAGAAAAAAGAAGAAACTTGCTAAATGAAAATAAGATAAACTTCATGTTGAGTTATTAAAAAAGCAAATAGAGCCAATTCAAGGCACATTGGCTTTTTGTTTTCACTGTGTATGAGGCCCTTGTTCGGAGGTAATTTGGACTGTAAAACCAGCACTGTTTTCATCTCTGTGTCCTCATTATAGTGATACAGGTTGGCTACGATATAAACAGACCTTTTGTAAGTGGCACACAAGAAAAAATCTGCAATCATGACAAAGGAATCTTGACTTTTTTTTTTTAAATAAAAATTACTCAGAAAATACATAAAAAGCGAATCACTCTGACTTCAAAGAGCAGATAAATAACAATCTATCTCTATAAATTAGTCAGTAGTTAATATAAAATGAACAGACAGACTAATCAAACGTGATTGCAAGAACATTTCCTCATTTTAAGTTCATTATAAGTGCAGGCTAAGTGTGCTGTATGCTCACAATTTCCAAACAGACTTGTCAACCTGTGAATGTACTTTCAAGGACTAAAACAAAAGTGCCTGCTTTGGGGCGTGAACTGGGGTATCATTATTAACTGGCAACTAACGTAATCAAGCCAAAGGGTCAAAATATCTCTTGTGATGCATAAAATATATTGCTGTTCTGTTCCTTGCAAGTGAGCTTTTATAATTTGGTCCCTATATTCTTCTCCAGAAGCCTTTTTTTGCTGTCTTTTTTACAGTACGATGATTGCAAGACAATCAAAGTCGAAGGTGAGGAGTGGAGTGGTGTGTTTGTGGACCTTGGTTGTGGACCATTGGTGTGGCTAGGACTCATTAATATTAAGGTGTAGTGTGACATTATGTAATTTTAAGACATGAATTAATATGTATCTTAAGAAAAAGTCCAATGACTTCTTTCAGAGGTGTCTCATCTGGTCATCAGTGATTAGCAAATAAGCAGATAACACAGAGTATTGGAAGACCTGCTCATACATTGCTTCTTCACAACATTCACTGATAAAATCAAGAACTCAAAATAGAAGAATTAGATAAGATACTGGACAAAGGTAGATGTGGTGATGGGCTGGTCCAAATGAAAAGGTTGGTGAAATTGAATTTAAAATTTTATGTTTAGACAACCATTTTTTTTAAATTTGGTTGTTAATTTAATTTAAAAAAAAAAAAAAAAAAAAAAAAAACATGAAAAACGTATTTAATGATCATAACTTTGTTCCTTATTTGGGATAATAAAACTGTCTGGTAAGAGGGATACAGTCCTTTCCTCGTCACAGTCAAACTTGAGACAGTCAAAACCAAGGTGACAGTGACAGATTTAATCTGCAGCGAGCTGCTAACTGGCTTTTATCTCGAATTCTCAGGGGTCCTGTGATGAAAACTGCCCTCAATGTTCTCTCTAGTTTCAGTCTTCTTCACCCTGTTTGTACTTTTCTTCAACCTGTTCTTCCTTTTTCTTGTTTATTATTTGCCTCCCTTCCTTCCCCTGTGTTCTCACTTCACAAACTCTTTCTCCTTCCTTTCCTCCCGACTACAGACCTCAATCAGATTTTATATCACCACAGTCTTGTGTTTATCTCACTCTGCTTTATTTCCCTTACTTCCTCCATTTTTTTCAGGTTTCTTCTCTGCTTGTTCCCTTCACATTACATCCTGTGTATAAATTGTCAGACCTTGAATTTGTCGACCTGTTTCTGCACAAAGTTAGCAGGTATTTTCACATTCCTCTGCTAAAGGGAGAGATGTGCTCTTCCATGAGATCTTAAATTCAAATGAAACCTGAAATCTCAAGTGTAGAACAGGCTTGTCAGTATAGAGAATGAAAGTTTGTATTAGTGCAACCACAAATTCTGTGTCAGCAATTGTCAATAACAAAAAAATGGATGCTAACTACACTGCATTTTTGGTAAATCTTCTAATGGTCATATTTGGTGCACAACAGACTCCTCATCTGGGTCCCATACATATTTGAGCTTGAGTCTGAGTTTCAAACATGGAGCCTTTGGCTAAATATCTCTTATGTTTTCATTGGCTAGCAATCTTCACATACACAGCTCCAACCAGCCAACATAATGTAAGAGGTGGTGGTCGGTGCAGCATCCAGCCACTTTCATAGTTTCTCTTTTTTAACTTATGTATAAAAACATTGTTAAACAAGATATTATTCATATCAGGGTGTTTTAAAAAACATGGGGAAGAACTAACTTCCTCTCATCCTTTTCTGCTTGTACTCCCTCTTGCATCGTTTCCTTTTTCCTTTTCCTCAGTCTCTCCTGGAATCCACTAGTCTCAACCTTCTCTTTTTAAGTGCTCAGTTGTTATTTCCCCTCTTCCCCTCTTGAACCTCCTCTCCTTCTTTGTCCAACCTCAATCTCCTCTTTTGTCATACTTTTTCCTTCGTTCCTTTTCATATTCTTTCCTTTCCAAATGTCCCTGCTATTTACGTACTCAGCAGTTTTATTGTTTTCTTAAATAAAATTTAGGCATTAAACACACTGAAAATGCACATAAAAGCATGTCTCCCTCCCTCCCTGCTCCTCTCTTTTTCTGTCATACCTCTCTCTCTCACCTTTCCTCTGTCGTGACTCTCTTCCCCTATTCCTAACATCATTCTCTCTTTCTCCCCCTTGTTTTTTTTTCTATCTTCCTTCTAGTCAGGCTCCGGCAGACTTGATCAAACATCCTTACCGCACCAACATTTTGACTAATCTCCACTGTCACTCCTACGCACTCAGACCTGCTCACCCCTCCTCAGGCACTGTGAGTTTTCTCTCATGTGAGCAGGGACATGATGTAATTTAATGACACAACAAGGTTGGACAGTATGCACATCCACTTTATTTAGTCTGTTTCTGTGTGCGTGTGCGCGCTTGTGCGTAAACAAGTATGCATGTGGTTGCCAGTGTGAGTGAGTGAGACGCTTCCAGCAATTTCGGCAAAGGTTAATAGAGAACAGCTTCACACCTTCTTTCTGCACACCAGAGAGAAAGTGGGTAGGAAGAGATAGAGCTGGAGACATGAAGACAAACAAAGAAAGATTAAAAAGAAAGGAAGAAAATCAAATGTGAGTCTAAATAGACAGCCCATTAATCTTCTCTTGGTTGGAGCCCACCATCTGTGGGCGTGTGTGTGTGTGTGTGTGTGTTTGTTTACCACACACATCGCCCAATCATTCTGCAGAGAAGGCACAGAGACTACCTTTAATACAACTTCATATTTACAAACATTTGTGAGGATTTCAGTTTTGCACATATTTAATAGTTCACTTTAAAGAAATGCCATTATGTGAGCTCAGTGGTGACATTTTGGGTGGGAAAAAAGTAAGAAAAAAATGTTGTTAGAACTTAGGACATTAAACATAAACCATTATGTTTGAAGGGATCCCAATAATATTTGGATGATATTTAAAATTTGTGTCAGCTTAGCTGTTAGCCAGTTTGTTTGTATTTGTAGCTGCATCAAAGCTAGTGTTGTCCGTCTGTTTTCGACATCATAGAGTTAAAATTCCATAACAACTCTTTAAAAATTAACACCACAAAATAATGCCATATGCCAACAAATACTAGTGTGACCAAAAGACCAAACCCCAGCAAAAGTTTACAAAGTTATGCAAAAACTATTGTATTGAAAATGGCAAAATAATTTTGTTAGGGTTAATAACATAACTGCTTATTTTTTATACCTTTCAAATTGCTAATGTTTTAAAGACCTACATTTGTTTGACAAAGACCGAAGTTTTGTTTCATGAGCTACCTGTTATGTATTACCTGTCCAAACAACAGGGGGCACTGCAGAAAGGAGTTTACGCCATAACAGAATTAACTGATGGTAACTCACAGGTCATACATGATATGACTGTCTGTTTGTGTCACGTTTGGGTCAAATTTCACTCCTAGCACAACAGTATTTTAAAAAGATCACCAGTACTTCAGAGTGTTTACTGTTCTGATTAAGTAGCTGCTGTAAAAAAGACTGTAAAAGTTTAGAGATGCTGTTATTTCATGGTGGCCACTAATAAGCATTTCTGTGTCACAGTGCAGACAAATACTGCAAATACTGTTTTGTAAATAATGTCATGATGCTCTCTCTGTTCCTGCTCTTGCTTTGCTTTATGTCTCTGGAGCTGTACACCTATCAGGAGGTTAATTAGCAGTATGGGATACACTCGGGCTCTTTCTACATTATGCATATAAGCCAGAACTGCAGCTAGTCCTCACGCAGATCTTGTCACCTCAGGGTTGTGGCTTTTATTTCCTTTTCTTTGTTTTCACAACAGAGTTGCTTTGATTAGTTTGTTGTAAAGAAACTGCTTTGTTACTTATTAAACCCATGTGTTTCCTGTTTGCTGTAACAATGTCTAAAGCTGAACCCAAAGAATGGATTCAAAACCACATTGACATGTAGTAGAATTATAATTAGCCTGATTTAATGGCCCTTTGTCTTGACTGGGACTTGATAGGGGAATGGTTTTGACTTAAGACTTGACCTTGGACTTGTTGCTCTTGATTTGTGACTTGACTTGGAACTTTGTAGCCAAGACTTAAGACTCACATGCAAACAATAACTTCATCCCTCCTCTATGAAGCCTTAAGAACTATTCTACCAAAAGTTGAAGCTTAGTTTTGACATGATCACCAGACATTTTCTGGTTGTTTCTATAAATCATTAAAACCATTAATGAAGTCAGTAGAAAATGCTGAGCTAACTTCTTCTAAGTTTTGTAAGAAAAAGTGAAACTCTTTGAACTGTTTTGGTTGCATTATTTTAAATGAATCAGTCCCTGATCCTTGATCAGTTTGTGACCCTAGATCACTGGGAAGTTTTTGCTAAAGGTGTAACAGAAAATATCCTCCTTTGTGCTTACAGAACATGCTGCTTGCTTTCCACAGCTCAGCTCCCAGCTCATTGTCAGCTCACAACTTAAACTGTCTGATAATGACATTATAAAGACTTCTACCTCTGTTAGAGATTCACATCACATCAAACCACTAGAATAAATTGGCCATGAAACTTAAGATTCCTTTTAATATCTTTTCAGCTGGTGTCAGCTCATCTATAACTCATTTGTGACCCAAGGTTACATCAGCAACTGTAACATGTTACAGCATCACTTTGAGCCTTGATGCATTATTGAGAAATATAACAGACTGAACTCAGAGCTGACCCTTTTATTTCTCTCTTTTTATCTATAAATTAGAAGAAAATGTTCTTTAATCATCAGAATATTATTAATGTCAGAAGCACCAGCTACAGCAGCAGAGGTACACACTGGGTTTGGATAAGCAGTACACTAACAATGTATTTAGGGAGTCTAGGAATTTCTTTTTGGAAATCGTGACCACAATAAGGACAACAAGAACATGAATACCTGCAGTTAAATTTTTGTTTGTTGAATTTTCTCAAACTGATCCAGTGGAATTTACTCCTTTGCTTTCGGGAAGTGAATGCATCTCCTTGCTGTCCTTCTCTGAACCATGCCCTCTGGCCTCCTTGTAGCAAAATTGATTATAAAAAAAATTCTAATAGGTTTTATAGAGTTTAGCATGGCCAGATTTTATTGCAAGACTTGTAATGAAAGGGTCATCAATACTAGATGTTGTAGTAATGATAGATGGTGGCTTATGATTTAGTTGTAAATAAGTGGATTGTGTCTAGAAACTGGTAAATGTATTCAACTGACTGTAGCGTGTTGTGTATTTGCCTTCTGGCACATCTCTTAGTCCTTCTGAAAACCTGCAGCAGTTGGTACGTCATATGGACAGTTGTTGTTACCTGTTGACAACAACTGTCAATGACGTCAGTTCCTATTCATTTTTCTCTTTACTCCGCAAAGAAGGAGGTGTATCTCAAAGCTTGCCTCATTTTTACCCTACACCCTTTCAAGTGTGTGACTCATTCAGCATCATTCACTGAGTGTGACTCCAAAGGAAGTCATTCTCAATCCACAGTGGGAATGTGTTGACATCGGTTTGAGAAAGGCCCTTTTCTTGTTCCCATGGCTCTTCAGGTAGAGGAATTCTCCTGGAGCTTGCACACTTTTTATTAGTTCCGGGATGATAACACCAAGTGGAATTAAACATTTTCATGGGTATTCACCAGGTTTGTATTTGGGGGATAAGTATATACTTATTAATATTACATAATTTTCTCAATGGTATTATTTTTATATCCATACATATTTATTGTGTTTGTGTGTGGCTTATGTTCTTTGTTTACCTCTGATTTGGTATGTGCAAGAAAAGTATTCTAACTGGGATTTGTATTTAAGTGCAGTCTATGTGGACCAAGGTTGCTGTAGGTGTTGGTGATGTGCTGTAAAGTTGAAGTGTTGAACAACATCAACAACAAAAAACATTTCTTTTCAAAGTCTTCCTGATGAAACTTTAAGCCTGAAGTTGTGATTCTTCTCTCTTGGATTTTTGTGCCTTTTCTGGTTTCAGAATGTTTGCAGGTAAGAACAAAACTGTTAAGACATACAAACAAAACCACAGAGTCTTCATTAGCTCTGCATCCATTGTCCACATCCGCTCAAAGTTGTTTTTCTTTGTTTTTTTGTTTGTTTGTCTATTACATATTTCATTGCTTCAACTTTCAAACTTTTAACTTTTAAACACAAACAGTATATCTTATGTATGGATGCTGCATAATTAATGCAGCATCCATACATAAGATATAGCTGTCTTTGATTTGCAGAACACACAAAGGGAAAGTTGTTAGCCTGCCGCGGAGAATAGAACTTTAAGCTGTTTAATTGGATCAGACAACAAAAGATTTGTTTACCATTGTTGATGCTTAAGAAGATTTGAGAGGGTGTAAGACAGCCTATCAGGCAGAAGGTGTGTGAAGATAATGAAGATGGAGTGAAGGGTATAGGAGAGTCAGGTGTAAAAAAAATTAGGAGAAAGGAGGAACTTTTTAAGAGAAGTAGAGGGGAACAATGTGAAAAAGGAAGTTAGGAAGTTGGTTTGAACGTGTAAAAGACAAAAAAGAGAAAACAAGGGAGCATTTCTTTAAAAAAAGGGAGGAAATGGTTTAGACATCGACAAGAATGAGAAAGTGGAAAGAGAGCATTGAATACTGAGTGAATAGAATAAATATGATTGTTGCTCTGCTCCAAGCCTCCTCAGGCGAATTAGAGCCAGGCCTTGTGCACAGAAACCTGACTGCCTCTCTTTGATCTTCCCTCTAATCAGACTGGAGCTCAGGGTTTAGGGAAAAGGCATAACATTGTATTGCCTCTTTTCTCTTTGAAACCTGCGTGTGTGTGTGTGTGTGTGCCTGTTTGTGTGCATGTGTGTGATTATACTTCTCTGTTTGTGTATGCATGGCGGGGGTCATCTGTACAATGCAGAATGCTGTGTGATAAATTGGAAGCCAAGCCCCAAAACTACAACTGACCCTAGAGGCATGTGCCAAAAAAAAACAAAAAACATAATATGAATAGCTCCGCATTTTGTTGTTTCATTTTGTAAGAAGACAAAACCTTAGATGAAGTTTAAATGACCACTAGGAACAAAAGTATTTATACAGAGAAATAAATATGTTTCATTTTTTGCCATTTTAAACACACTTTCACATGCAGGCACTGTTTGCTTCTCTGCTGCTGTGTGCGCAGAGCCACTGATCTCATTAGCTTGAAGAACTTACACTGCTGAAATTAGGATAGATAGATAGATAGATAGATAGATAGATAGATAGATAGATAGATAGATAGATAGATAGATAGATAGATATTCTCTCACTTTATTAACAGGGCTTGTTGAGGGACTTTTAGAGGACATACCTTCACTAAATACTTAATGACACTCTCTTCAGATGCATAAACTGCACATCACAAAGCTGCTCTGAGCCCTGACCTTCAGTGTAAGGTCTTTAGTGCAACTTAATTAAGAACAGTTAACAAGCTTGTAGGAAATAAAGTAATTATTAAGCAACATAAATGACTACAATTTAGTCATGTTGGTGTTGTGCAGTGGTCATGACTCACTTTGCACTGCATTCTTGGTATGACTCACCTGTGAAAACACAGGTGTCCTTGAAAAATACACAACCCTTAGCATTTGCTTTTTTAATGGTTTTGAGGCAGAAACCAAGGACAGGGGGAAATGTTGCACGTTTCTTAAGTAACGTTACTTAATTATTTAAAATGTAAATAATAAAAAAAAAATTAAACATGAATTTACCCCTAAAGGCATTCTGAAGACACATATGGTATATAACTATCATATATGTCCACCTGAAAAAATATTTATGGTTAGGGAACTGTGTAAAACATATCAGCAAACACTGAAATTTGCACATGACAACTTGCTCTGACATTCACTCATGTGTTGGGGGTCAACAACAGTGCGGTGGCAGCTTCACTAAAACCAGTGTCTTCTTTCGATTGTAAAATGAAAGACTTTTCATTGCTCAATTTAGCCATTGAGCCATTATTACTTAAAAAAAAAACACTTTTACATACCATAGACAGAGTCATTTGTTGTTGGGAACTGCCAGGATCAAACTGGACCCCCCCTCGGACAGCCTCCAGTGTTGCTAGACTTTGTTCTCAGAGAGGGTCGGCTCCTCTGAAACTGTTGTTGGTCTGTTAGAGCTGGTCCCGCACCAGTCTTATTATTCTTCCTGCTGCTTCAAGTATTAGTGACTCTTTAAAATGGAAAAACTAAGCAACTACCTATTACTTTGAATGATGTTTTTATGCTTAGTCCTGATTTTTTGCCAAGTCCTTATAACTCTGCTGATATTGCAGCTAAAAGAACACTAATTAAAAACAAAAAAATAATGAGTCTATCAGACAAATTCACTATTCAATCAATTATATTAATTTCAGTCTAATTCTGGCAAAAACTAAAGTGCTTTTCCTATTACTCTTTATTATGGAACAGCTTCAGACTTAACTGCAGTTCTACAGAATAATGTTTAAAAATGCTGAATGGAGTTTAAAGGCTCAGATGTCTTAGTTTGGAAATAAATTGGAAGCACTGAGTCACCGAACCCTATTTACAAGATCAGACTTTCTCTCTTTCTTTACTTGCAGCAACAATTAAGCCTCTTGCTGTAATCATTTTTTGTCTTTATTGTTCTCCATAATAACACCTTGTTCCTCTTGACTGAAGCTGCAGTCCATTTTGTGTGAAGGATGAGCCAAATGACGCACGATGATGAAGAGAGGCTGTCTCACAAAACAAATTTATAACCAGTGTCATGATACTCCTTAGCTCTGATTGGATCTTTAGGTTTTGTCTAGACAGCTTACCAAAAAAAAGCCAGACTTGGTTGAACTTGCGTCATATTATGACCCCACTCCCTCAAGTTGAGTACAATTTGAGTGCAATATACTCAATTTTGCGTCCCTTTTAAGTCTATTTTGTATGTTTCCATACTGTATTGTGGGTTAATTGTTTTAGTTTTACTCCTGTGTGGATAAAATTACTTTTACAATTAAACAAACTGACTTTTTGATTTCATACTGCAGGAGTTTCGCCTGTTTGAGAATATAAAAAAAGGCCCCATACACTTTAAAGCTGCAATGTCATTCTCACTGTGTTTGTATCAGTGGTACAAGTTTGACCAAAGTTTCAACCTTCGGTGTCAGTTGCAAATATTTACAGCTTTTTGATTCCGAGATGATGAACTATCACTCCAGTTGAACACCCTGCTGATCATCAACTTTACCTCCAGGTGTTTGACACATGACATACTCGTACTACACCTTTTCACTTGACAGTTCTTGCTGCACCTCCTGTTCACTGCTCCCAGATCCTACAGCTGATGATGCAAGCTCAGGCCAAGTGATGGCAAGACTCATTACAGCCAGAAGAACTTTAATCACTCGCTGAGATTAAAAACTGTGAGACTTTGAAAGCAGAGAGACTGAACTTGTACTTTACCACAAGCAAAATGCAACATGAAATTTAGAAAATCATACAACCACTTTATAACAAGTGTGTAAAGATTGGAGGATAAAACTTGTGTGAAGTGGCTATATTCAGGTACCAGGCATTTAATCAGTTTTCATCCAAGCTGGTAGCATGTTGCTCTAAATTTGTACTAAACATTGCAGAATTTTTTCCACCAAACAAAGCTTTTAGAAGGCTTTGCCTCTCAAGTGAGAAAACGCAGTTTGCATTGAATCATATTATAGCTCACAACTGCAGTGCAGCTTTGAATGTAAACAGTCGGCTTTATTCAGATTTAGAGAAGAATGTGATTTATGCTTGAGTAACTGAGAGAGAGAAGAAGATAAGAATATAATTAAATGAGATTCTTTGCAAAAAGCTTTTTCAATCAAATTGTTTTTCATATAATATTATTACACATGAAGCTCTTTCTATTAGCAGAATGGTTGTGTATGTGTGCCCGCATTGCATTTTAAGCTGTAGCAGACTTTATGAAAGGAAATGATTTCTGAAGATTATCAGAGTGATCACAAAGATTTATACATTTCCTGTTCCACATAAAGTCAAAGCCCTCATACAGACATGGATATGAAGGAGCTTAATTTGATACATGAAAAATGGAGAAAAATGCATTGTGCTTTCACTCAAACTCATGCATGCATGCACACACACACGCACACACACACATATGGAATGTGTACCACTTTGTGACAAGGCCAATCTATAAGTCTGGCTCTTTTTGATAAGTCCATGATTGATCTTTGAGGGTCTATTTCCTATCTTCACCTGTGATAAATCACCCATACATTGTCACTTATGTGTGTGTGAGCGTGTGTGTGTGTGTGTGAGTGTTCGGTCTCAAAAGTCTACATAAGCAGCACCCTGGAGTGATACTATTGTGTATTTTTTAAAGCGCTTATTCTAAAGTATTCATGTGGATTTAGTTTATGCTACTGTTGCCAATCCCATATTAAATTACAAGGACAAAACTTTTCATCAAATACCCAAAAACTGAACATATTTCTGTAATTATTTCAAAATACATTGTACACTGAGCAGCAGAAAAAAAAAGAAAACCTCAAGCCTACAATTCATCCTGATAAGAGACTATTTTTCTTTTCTAACAGTTTTGCTGGCAGATGTTTCATATGTGAACAGTCAACTGTGTGGCACTTTGAACAAATCTCTGTCCTTCTTTTTCCAGATAGTCTGTGAGATAATTTAGCTTGAATCCACAAGTCTGGCCTCTATCAAACAAGCTGTACATGAACGTCTGTCATCTCTGCATCTTTTGCTTTTTGTCAAACTGATTATGCTGTCAGCTTTGAATGAATGCTTAGTGTTTGCCTTGCTTATCATTTGTGGATGTCTGTTGTCAAACACTCTGTCTTATCCCAGCACTCACTGCAATTATTATATTTTGTGGAAAATACATTTAAGTCGGGTGTAGTCCAAATTAGAGAGTGGTGTGGGTTGATCCAATCGCAGAAAGCAGGCAGGAAGAAAACCGAGAAAAGGACAAGACAAGACATCACTTTATGATTGTGTGGCTAGTAAATCTAGTTTGTCCATTTTTTTTTCCAGTTCATTTATATTTCCTTTTACAGTCCCACAAAATGACCTAGTGTTTGTTGCTTCCTGAACTGCTGCCTTTTTGTCTCATCTTTTTGTTAATGATTTTTTTCTTTCTGATCAAATTTGGGTAATTTTAATCCGAATATTCCTCTGCCTTGATAATATTGTTTGCCCTGTCTGATTCCACCTGCTTATCCACTTTTTTTGACTTGCTGACAGTATTTGGGAGATCTTAAGTCATATTTTTGAATGTCAAGATGTCAGATGCTGTGCAGAAACACTAAAGACAGCTCTGCTTGCCTCATACTGTCTTCGCTCTTCATCATTACATCATTAGCTTCCTCATCTGGTCCACAGATATTCGGAAGCATCTGTGGACCAGATGAGAGGAGAGTCAGTGGACCTGTAAAACTTCTTGGTTAAATCTTTGTCTGAAAGTCCTGCAGTGGTGGGTTCTTAGCATGCAGTGATCCAAAAAGACCCTGCAGGACAACTTGTTCTTGCATTTGACATAACTGCTGCATTTTAAGTAAGCAGACTCTTAGATGTCACATTCAGCTATGCAGAAATGTTCCAGTCAGGTGCACAATATAAAATAAAAGTAAGCAAAATGAGTGAAAATTAAATTCTAATTAAACTCTTATTTTTATTAACAGAAAAAAAGAAAAAAGAGGCTTGATGCTGATAAATTTGTCAGAGTGTCTGCTTCCACTACTTTGCTCAGGTCTAAAAATTGAGGAACCTTGATCTTATGGCAACTGCTTCCATTGTGTGTGTGTGTGCGTGTGCGTGTGTGTGTGTGTGTGTGTGTGTAAACAGAGCTTCTTTTGAACTGTGACAAATCTGAACTGTCACTAAACTTTGTTAACTCTGTGACTTATCTGTATATCTGACAGTCCTCCTCTTCACCTCTCCAGTAGCTCTTTTGGTGTCTCATCTGTTGAACTCATCTCCTCTGATCTCTCCATCTCTTTCCTGTTGTTGGGCCAGATGCATAAAAATCACTGTGCATGTCAGCACTGCTGTATTTGACTTTGCCCACAGGTTAACAAGGTATATCAAGATCTGCACTACACACCTACTAGGGCCTTAGAAATGTAATAATAATAATAACAATTAGGTTTGTTTATGTTGAATAGTATAGCCAAGTCTGATCACAACACAAGAACATACGTGCTGCAAACATGCACACAGCATTCAACTGCAGCACCACCTACAGCTCTGAAGGCATTTGCAGTGGGTTTTTGGGTGTAGAAAGTAATGGCAGCCATTTTTAGATGGAGACATGGGAGTAAAACACGAGTTTGAAGAGTCCAAAAGACACAGGTAAAGATGTGTCTGAATGACACAGCACACGTCTTTGAAAGCCTCCTAGAGGGATCATCATCTTTCTGTAATGTGTGAGGAAATGGAGGTGAGACAATGGGGAGATGATCCACTTTGTTATAAGGGCCATGATTATCAAATGTAGAACAACTATTTTTTTTTCTTTAGCTCTATAAAACGTTTGCATCCTGTCTTCTTCAGTCTTCATCATCTTTTCTAGCATGTTATATTTTCTCACACACTGTTCTCCATTGTTCATCATCATAAGAATCCTTATTTTACAGTTTAAAGCCTCACACGGGACATGGACAGAGCTTCTAAAAATTGATTTGCACACCTCATTCACTTTTTGGAATAAAATAGAGGGAGGCAGAGGTCAAAGAGGAAGAAAAAAAGATGAAAATGAAAGAGAAGAAAAGCAGAGCGAGGACAGAGTAATTCAGAAACATAAGTGGTCTACATCAGCAGCTGTTGCAGAGATAGCTTGCATACTAATTCCATGTGTGTTTTTTCTTGCGTGACCCTCCAGGCCTTCTAACCTGAGATCAGGACGTGTTGCCTCATTAGAAAGGATTTTAGAAATGCTCTGAAGGTACAAGCACAGGGTCAGCTTTATATAACAGGGCAGGGCAGGAGGGCCAGAGTGTGTTCTGAGGGCTATTGACCCCACAATGCAGACTAATATGCACTGAAGGTAGCTGGTAAGGAAGAAAGGGTATCTGAGGACAGGTTTAATACAACCATTGTGTGCAGCCAATCAAATTCCCTAGTCTCTTTTTTTTCTTTCTTTTTTAAAGTTATTCAGGCCAATTATGCAATATTTGACCACATTATTAACTACCTAATAAGGCACTGGGGTAGCCCTACCAAGTACAATGGCTAAGAATTTTTCTCCCATAGGAATTAGAAGTAACTAGTCAAACTCTGGTCCAAGGTTCAAATACAAGTAAATTACACCCAGACTGTGTTTAAGAAATATACTAATGATCAGGCAACTGAAACACCTTGATAAGGTTAGCAATAGTGTTAGAGAAAAAATGAGAACATTTTGATTATATGACATTTAAGAGGCATCAGCAAGGCAAACTATACTATTTTATGTGCTGTGTGGTTGGTGCTCAGTGTAGGACAGCCAACAATGGAAAATGCTGAACCAATACTGACAGTGTTTACACATACAGACATTTAAGCTAAATGTATATGTCATTAGCTATAGCGTTTTTTAACATTATGAACTGAACAGGTGGGCTTCAGCCACAGGAGGAGATGGCAGAATGGAGCTCACAGAACAGTTTCTGGTCCACTGACCAGCTTTGCAGTGCAGCCTGTCCCAAGTCCTGCTCTCTCTGCTCCATACAGGTAAACCAGCCCACTGTTTGGTTTCTCTCTGCATCAGAACATGTGAGATGATGCTGTAGAACCCGGTAACCATGTGTCATGTTAAAAATAGCTGCACATTAAATGAGAGGTTATTGAGTTCCTGTAAAGAAGGCAACTAATATGAGTTGAAAAAAAAGAACTTCTGTGTTGTTGAAAAGCTTCAGCAGTTCACATTTGTGATCCATTTGATTTCTCCTGAGAGCATAGCGTCGGTGGAGGTACTAATAACCTTTAATTAACGCTGCAATTCGGGAAGGAAAAAAAAAATCAGTCTCTTATATTAACCCTGCCTGTTAAAAGATTTTTTTTATTCTATTCATACAAGGCCCTCACAGAAATGTTTAATTTCCAACAGAAAAAAATCTGAACATACAGATTAACAATAGAAAATGCAGATGATTCTCAGTTTCTAAAAAAAAAAAAAGATTCTGACCTGATTTTGGTCAAATTAAAGAAACTGAGAGCAGTTATTAACAAAGATAGCGTCATTTTAATTTTTTAACTCATCATTTGCTCTTTTATTATGTTTGCCTGTGAACTCTCATTGCAGCACACCTCCTTTGTTCTCTGTCATCTTTAATTTATGAGGGTCGTAATTATCCAAATTCCAACTGCATGTCTGAGCATCATACCACAGAACAACTGTTAACTTGTCTAATTTTCAGGAAGGTGTCTATTCACAGAGCAGATCTTTGAGGACTAGAGACAATAAAACCTGCTTTGCTTGTCTGGAAACCTCTTAGCTCCCAGTCTGAGTTGTTGTCTTTGTTTCTTTCCTGCTTAATTTTTAATATTTTGCCCATTTTTTTTAAAGAAATGACAGTTATATCTGGGAAGAACCAGCATGAGCTAAATTCACTGCAGAGATATAAAAAAGCAGTCACGTTGTTAAATATTTCATACATCGCTCTCTCTGTCTAATTTGAATGGGAAGAAGTCCCAACTTGAGTCAGAATGTTCAATCAGTCTCCTATGGTGAGGCTGTCCCCCCTCTTGTGTTATGATTGTCTTTAATCTCAAACAGTGGCTTTTGTATTTTAATTTATATCACATCTATTTACAGAATATTTCTCTACAGAGACAACAAAAACATTGTTTAGGTCACAAGAGGCTCTCCGCTGTGGTCTGGTGACAGTTTCAAACATAGCACAATTAGAACAGAACAAAACTCCAGAACTCCCCTGCTCTCCTCTTTTTATTCTTACAATAGAAAGAAAACTTTTAAGAGCAACTTGTATTTGAGTGCATAATTTATCTGCCATGATGTACAGGCAAAGAAAAAACAACCACTGAAAAAGCTAACTTTAAATACTCAGATCTTCTTGCTTTTGATCAAACTGTATTGATAAAAATTTGAATTTGAAGCTGCATTTTGTGGGGGCTGAGGACTGAAATTGATGTTTGTCTTGCATGTGGTAGTGGTCCTGTGCGAGTTTCCCATCATGATGCTGCTGCACACCTTCTACTTATTTTTCCTCTGAAAAAAAGAAAGAAAAAAGGAAAAAGACAAGATATCTGTTTCTTTTGATCATCATGCAACTTGACAGGCTAAGGCTGGCTGTTGTTTGGACACAGTCTATGTATAAAACATGTCGGCTCATACTCGCTGTGTTCCCAGGACAAATGGATGAACAGTGTTTGACTTCAGTTTAAGTTTTGTAGTGAAACAAAGCTCTGAAAAGAAACACTGAGGCCTACAGTTCAGCTTTTAGATTTTTAGAACATTTGTTTACTTCTGAAGGCTCACAATTTCAACTGTTTCTACTTTATTGGAAAACAAAATGTGTGTCTTCCATCATTTTGACAATAATGATAATCAGCTCAACAAACCCCAATGAGTAATTACACCGGGTTTCTCTCCTCTTATACCCCTTGTTTTAATGTAGCCTCACCCTACAAGTCGACAGCATTGATCCCTGAGTGTATGACATATGAAACCCTGACTGTCTGAAACTGTTTGTGTGACTGTCATTGGTGCGCTATACTCCCAGATAAAGATACTTTGGCATGCCATTTGTTAGTTATTTTGCTCATTAAATGTTTTGTAAAATATAAAAACACTATAAGGACATGTTGGTAAAGGTTAAAAACATGATTTTTATTTCAGCAGGCTTTAGGAATGAGATTTGATGTTTACATTCAGATTACATTCATTGGTGATCTTGGCAGTTAGATCCAAACTTGTGGACTTCCCTGCATTTACAGACTCCTCATATGAAAAGGAACATGTGTTATCCAAGCCACCGAGAGAATATCTAAAAAAACATATATTTACTCAATATTTACACAGGAAAATATTCACAACTTTTCCTAACTGGGTAAAACACACTCTAATAAGGGGGCTCTAGAAGCAGTAAAGTGTATCCGTTTTCTTTGTCCAAGCAGCCTACTTCAATAATCATGAAGGTTTTCTTATTTAAGCAATCTTCAGAATTTAAACATTTACCTCCATTGGTCAATGGGAAGCCAGTATGCAGGAAATTTAAAGTTTTCTGGAGGACTGATTCAACCCCTCATTAAGCCATAATTAGAGTGAAAACATATTCAGGAATGACTCTTGACTCCAGTGATTGCACAGGTGCCCCTGTGTGTGTGTGTGTGTGCATGAGTGTGTCTGAGTGTATATGGATTTCTGTACTTGCAGGTGCCTAATTGCCCATCTCTGTGCCTTCCTTTCTTCTTTTCACTAAGTTATTTTCTCTTTTCCTTTTTGTCTTTCCTCATTAAGGGATATTTGAACTGTTAGTGAGCAGAAAGTTAGTTGAAGACTGTAAAGCTACTCTTCCCCACATATTAAGAAGATTATGCTTTTGTTTTACTCTTGTTTGAAAGATAAATCACCTATGTGTGTGTGCTTATGTGTGTCAATATGAGTCATTTTGGCTTAACAAGGTACATGTAATGTTCAAATATTAAAGTTTATCCCCAAACATCTGAACTTCAAATTAAATCAATTAATTAATCAATCATTTAATTCCTCTGAAGCTAAAATCAACACCTCCCTTATGTTTGTGTATGTACTTTTGTTACGTTCCCAAGCTGTTCTACTCAATTCAGTGTCAGTAATCACATACACATATATGCAAAGAATCACACACAGTTATCAGCTGATAAAGGTCTCCAATAGTAAAGGTTATTAACAAAACACTTTTCAGCAGAGACAGAAAGATAAGCCTTTCAGTATGCACTCATAAACATACAAATTCATACAAACACGCACAGATTTTTTAAATTTCTTTTTAAAAAACTGCTTTATTGGCTTCAACAGCTGGGAACTTTATTTGTGCTCTTACTACTCTTACTATGCAGCACATATAAAAAAAAAAATCCACAAAGCAGTACTGTTAACCTTGTTAATACAAAGATTTATCCATCTATTTAGTTTCTGAAAAGTGGCTGCACAAAATTTTCATAGCTAAGTTTTCCAAGTCTGACCATCATCAGCATCTGGGTGACTACTGGTCCGTGCACATTTACAGTTTCCTGTGAGAGTCTGCAGTGATTTCTGTCCACAGGTCCAGGATGAACTTAACTCCATGTCAAGAATCATCAGTGGTGGTAAGAGCTGTGTCTATGGCTATGACCTACAGACCAAACACAGCAGTCTTATCAGTGGTTGAGCCTGCAGACTTTAAGACTGAAGAACATGCATCGAGTCAGGAGTGCAACCAAGAGCTTACTGGTGGTTTTCTTTGACATGCATGAGTTGAACCCCAGAATCAGACTGTTATACTCTGGAAACATGGATCTTGATGACCTGCTACTGCTTTCTGTTGTGAGGCTGTTAATTGAAAAACAAACATAGAAGGCTATGGGTGCATGAAATTCTTCAAAAACAAATATAATTGGTAGAGAAACACTTTTTTTATTGTAGCTGTCATCTTTCCAAGACAAGTTTTATATATACTTTCATATGAATCAACAACAGTTTGCAAGCATTCTGAAATTCATAGAAAAGGACATCAGTTAATATGTTAATGTGACGTCTAAATGAGACAGATTCTGATTGGCAGTCAGTTTTTTTAATGTTCATGAAATCGCTCTGAAAGTGATCCCAATCATATTGTATGCCAGTGTTGTTATGTGTGGTGTTTGTGGTGTGGACTCCGCCATCCACTTGAGTTAAAACAATTATTAAAAGCATATCATTAGGGTTATCTCTGTATAGTTATCGTTCTTGGTGTGGACGGCCCTTAATACAGTGAGGTTCTAAGGCATCCAAGGGAGAAACCTCTGTCCTGTGAGTCTCTCTGAAGAACAAAACTGTTGCTCCCCAGCCCCCTACTCACTAGATCTGGCTCCATGACTTTTATCGTTTTTTTATCGTTTTAGGTTTTATCTTTGTTGTGTTTCAGGTCTGTGTTGAAATGCACCATTACAAGTGGTGACAAAAACGTGTCTCTCAGCTGCTGATAATGATCAAGCAATACAATTTTGTATATTCACTCAGTAAAGTACTGCTTACACTTGCTGCATGCACATTATTGTGCAGCGCCTCATGCATACACATCAATCTGGCAAGCTTTTGATCACAACTTAAATCTAAAATCACAAATCTGTTTTTTTCATGTAAATATTGAGTGAATATGTGTGTTTGTGTTCAAATGTCAGAATTACATTATGACTCACTCAACACATTGCTGTAAACATCCTTGTCAAGGGTGTGTGTTTTTGTGTGTTAACACTATACTGCAGTTTACGGCAAGGTTGAGTTTTAATTATGGCATGGATTAGCCTGCAGTGCTAATAAACAAGCATGCTTGTGGGTTCAATCAAAGTGGAGAGGAGTTATGGGTTGTTTTGCATTATTTAAAATATGTAGCATGAAATTATTTAAGACTTGAACAAAAGACACAGAGATGTCAGTGTAATCTGTTGTGCAAGTCATTAAAAGCTTAAAATATTCTATACTAAGCACAGTATTAAAAATGTCTATATGATTGTCAAATTAAACGTGACAGTTTGTTATAGCTGTGAACAAACTGGCAAAAACCAGCTCCCATACAAAACAACAGTTTGCTTTCAGTAATTACAATTATTATATAAAATGCTAAATATACTGTCCTTTACTGTAAATCTAACTTGTAAATGTCTATCAATTACAAAGGCAGTAATAACATTCTTTGTACTTAAAGAAACAGTGCATATCGAGCAGTTAGATAAGTGTCAACAGCCTTGCTAATGGCTTTGTGAGGAAGAACTGAGGCACAGCGGCACTTCAAGGTAAATGCTAACAGCAACATGCTATCATGCTTTTAATGACAGTGCTTGCATGATGTTTCTTTGGTATCATTCTAACATTTTCCCCTTCCTAGCTGCCATATCAGCATGCTAATCTGAAATCTTAATGATTGTGCTATAGTTAAGGGATATTTGTAGAATATCTGATATAATATCAGTACCAAATTTCTTGCGTTCCATTAAAAAAAAAGATTATTTTGTCTTTAAATGAACCCTGGAACAATCAGTGCCTCCAACACTCATCAGCCATGCTTATAGGATTAGGAAAATCAAAATAGGCAATGGAGAGAAATCTGGTAAGAACTTTTTTTTTCTTTTTTAATTTGTGTTTTGACATGTTTGTTAACCCTCATCAATTGCAGTGCTCTATTATCATATAGTGTAATAGTAAAGTAAAATATTTTGAAAAAAAAATTAGCCTACTTGTGGTAATGAAAATAAGGGACCCCTAGTCAGAATGAGAGTCATCATTGGGGATCCATGAATGGTTGTACCATATTTTGTGCCCATTAAGATGGATGTGAAACTGTCCAGTCTAATCTTATATTATTGGGGTTTTTTTTGTTTTTTTGTTTTTTTTTTTATAAGGGTTTGGCATAGGCAGAAAAAAGTGTTGAATCAGTTTCAGAATCCTCCACTCAACAAGTCTTACGCTGTGTAATGTAGAACCTCTAAATGCTGCAGCAGCCACTCTGGTGTATCAAGACCTTTGAAGGCATCATGAAGAAAAAGACCAGTAGCCTGGGCTGAAGCTTCTTAAAATTATATAGAGACTTTCTGCTTGGTCACACTCATTCAAGAAAATTTGCTGAGATACCAAGCTTCAGGATTAAACCTGTTCTAATTAACTTAATACTAATACAACAATTCAAAAGTCAGATAAAAGCTGCTTCACTGGTCAAATTTTAACATCGGGAAAGAGACATTCAGCTGACATCTAATCAATTTATGAAGCTTTTAAGGACTTTAAAATATCATATGCCAGTTATACTGTTAAGGACATAAATTAATGGAAATGTTGAAATAAGATTTCATGTCAAATGTAGTGACTCAGTTAAGCTCTTCAGTTGTTGACACTCGAGCCATAATGAACTCATATTGCCAGTTAACTAAGTGTGTCCGTGTTTGTGTGTGTGTCTGTTTGGATTCACTACCATGACATTAAGCCCTTAGTCAGATATGTCAAGTTAAATCTTCTTGGGTGTCATGTTTTAATAAAGTTTAGTGTTTATAAAGAGCCTTAGTTGCAAAATAACTAGGGAAGACAAAAGGCCAAGTGTGGTGATGCGTCAACTTCAACGTCCTTAAAAGGCAGCAGCCTTGCAGGGGATAATTTACTAGTGTTTAGCAAACAGTAGGATGGTCACAAATTCATTTTGATATATTCAGACGCTTAGATAAATTTAACACTGACATTTGTGACGCTAAATTTGTTTGTCAGTGCAACATTGAACATAATTTAAATCTGCTGTATTTAAAGACAATTTAAGGCCAACATTGAGACCACCAAGATTTAAGAGGTTATAATTTCTAATGGGTGCACGGGTCAACATGGGTCAAACTCTAATATGAGAAAGACTCTTCATTCTTATAAAAAAAAAAATAAAATAAAAAAACCCCAAACAAATAAAAATCCTGCTGTGGCTAAATGCCTTTAAACACAGTAACTCTAATGTCTGCTTGAGGAGCACTAAGTGATTGAAACACAGAAGTCAGTACAGCAGAAAACTGTATTGAATATAAACAAATATGCAATAAATTATTTGAAAAGATTGAACAGAAATATTATGCAATAATCCACACTATCATTTCCGGCTAACACAAGGAATTACTAAAGAATTTCTGGTTTAAATTCAAATAAGTGATGAAATGTCTAGTTATGTTTACTT
Organism: Acanthurus lineatus; assembly: GCA_029814665.1. Lineage (NCBI taxonomy): Eukaryota > Metazoa > Chordata > Actinopteri > Acanthuriformes > Acanthuridae > Acanthurus > Acanthurus lineatus. Next base: position 3,900,344 of record JAPZDV010000026.1, read on the forward strand.
GCTGATATATTTTTTATTCTATTATTATTTTATCATTACAGTAAGTCTTTTTTGATCTTGTAAGTTAACTACCATTGGTTGTTTTGTTTGGCTGACTCAGCCAGTGACTCATCTAAGAGGTTGTTGCCACATCTTGCCTCCATCTCATCTACATGAAGCTCTGATACTAATGCCCAACACTAGAGGAGGTAACCAGTAATCTGTTATCTATTAACATTCAAAACCTGACACTAACACATTTCTGTTTGACTCCTTAATAAAAGTGATACTTTTGGTATTTCACTGATTTCATCATCTATTATTGCCAGAAAGTCTGAGACCTTTAGCTGTCTGTACTGGCAAAACAGCGCTCTCTTCTTGTTTTAAAGCGTGAGGTCTTTTTTAATTTCACTAAGTCTGCTGAGAAATGCAACATGGAGAGCAACAGAGGCCTTCAATCTCCTTGCCAAAGGGCCTCTTTGATGACAGAAATTAACATGTCTCCAAATTCTTGTAGAAACAGTGAAGCATTGTTACATGACTACTAAGAGTAACAGTCAGCCCAGAGCCTGGAAAAAGGATGTGTGTGTGACTGAAGCAGAAAGCACAGAGGTTTTAAGGGACGTGAGCCTGCACGCTGTATAATGCTCCATTGACACCTTTATTGGATCATAAAACAACATTTTGATCCACAGAGAGATCTTCATCAGGTCAAACAGGACAAAGATCCTTCGGTGAATGAAAACAATGGTTTATGGTCTAATAAAGGCATCAGTGGGGGATTCACAAAGCTCAGCACCTCATGCTTTCATCTTCTCTTACATGACTCCCATGATATATATGTGCAGGGACTGGAAGTAAATAAATGGGACTAATAATGGCACTTCTTCTTCTTCTTTTTTCTTATTGCCCACCGCTGTGCTTCTGGTGGTTGGGAGAGAACAGAACAGATCTTGGAGAGGTGACATCTAGCTGAAGATCTACAACGATATAGGCAGAATGGATCTATATGTCATATGTCTTATAATGCAGCATCACATCACAATGGGAAATAAGAGAACTCATACTACATGTGTTATTTGGAAAGGGAGATTGTGTTTGTCAAGGCAGAATGCTCACAGTATATCTGGTTTTTGATAAATTACCAAAAGTATTGTTCAGATCGATGAGATCATGATCTCATATTGATATGACTAGACTCTAATCGATCTCAGTGCATTTCATGAGGGTGACCGCAGTTTTGTTTGTGCTGCTCAGAACATTTAGGAATGACATTTGAAAAACACAACCCAGATGGCCTCAGTTACAGTAGTACTCTGTGCATACTTACCATTGGTGTGGCAACATGTTTAAATGACGATGATAACATGCTGATTATTTGCAAATAATGATTACCATGCTCACTGATTAGATTTCAATATAAACAATGGCTGTTGCAGGTATTCAGTGTTAGTGTTAAACAAACTGAAAGTTTTACCCAGTGATATAAAATGAAAGAGAATCAGTAAAGATGACACCATTATTTCTGCAAGAAATGTCTGTTCCAAATATCATTAGATCCCATTTATGTGAAGATGAAACATTTCAGTCTGAATCCGAAAAAATACCAACTTGTTGGGAATGTTACATGAAAACTCAGGTCATAATATATGGCACATTGTCTGGATTCCATGAATATCTCCAAATTTTCTGCCTATCCTTCCTTATTGTAAATGTGAAGACAGTTTTCCTGGATAAGTGAACATTCTGGTTTTCTCATGTGTGCTGATCTGTGCTACACGTGAAGTCGGGGATCGCCTAATGAAGTTATTATGTCTGAGGTTCAGGAGCAACACCAATCATCTGAACCTTGCTTTCAGCCACATGTGCTCACTAATTCAATCACCGACTCATATTCCCAGTACTCACATGGGTCCTGCTGGGGGCTCCAGCTTCCTCCCACAATCAAGGAAATGCTTATTAAGACTAATACTTTTCATAAATAATTTTCTTATTATAGGAACCCAGCGGCTGATGAAGACCAATGCTCATGCAGATGTGCTTTTGCCCTGAGTCCTGACACTGGGTTCTCAGAGAGTCTGCAGCTAGAACATAATAGCATTAGCACAAGTGCTTCTTGTTGTAATCTACCCTCCCAATCCCTCTACAAAACCACCATTCTTGCCACTTTGTAAGATTCTCATCCAACTATTTACGACACGTTCAACATTCCAATAAATTCTACTTTTAAAATGTGAATATGATGAGGTTGTCTTAGTGGAAGCAAACCATCCCATGGCTTTACCATCCATGGAACCATGCAAATGGCATGGCCAAACACTGTAATGGCTGCTAACAATAAGGCAGACACCTGTCAAAAAGTATTCATAAGAAACAAACAGTCTAAGTCATGTCCTACAGTGGAAAGTAAGAAAACGTGTTTTCTGTCAGATGTAAGAGTAGTGAGATTCTATTCTTTCAAACAGGTTAATAACACCTCTAGGAGAACAGATACTGCTGCAAATATCCTGCATTTGTAGGTTCAGACTTGTGTGTATTAGTGAAAGTTCAGTAAAGAGAGAGGAAGTGAAAGTGGATACCGCTTTCTATTGAGATAAACAACAGAGGAGGACTTTGTGATTGGATCCAATTGATACAAAGCAGTTTTAATAAGCTTGGTGCCATGAAGGTAGGTGATTGATTAGAAGTTAATGAGAGGGAATTTGACAGCGTGGGAAAGTAAAGGCAACAGTTTAGGTCAAAGCCTTAAAGCAGGAAAATAACAGGAATATCCACCAGAAAGAGACAAGTTGGGCAAAATATCACAACTTTTTTAGCCAAAGCTTCATCAGTATTAAAAAACAACATGCTGCAGCTCTAATGACCTGACTGAATCTCTGTCTGCAGTGGGGAAGGGAGGAAACAAAAAACTTTTGGCATTACTACCCCTCATGATGTCAGACTTTCAAGCTTTTCAACTTTTCAAGTTTGTACACTGGGTCGACTCTGCCTTCATTAGTCCGGTTGCATAAGGGTGAGTCAAGCTTCCACAGTCCTTTTCTAATGTAGAATGTCAATGGATAAGAAGTTCATTTCCCACTTTAAATTGGCCTCACAGTGTTTATATTTTTTTGTAAATTGCTATCTTTGCTCTTTTAGGATTTCACTTGATAATTTATGCAATGTGCCGGCTGAATTGTCCTCAGCGAGTGTTTTTCTGTGGTGAGTGTATAGCCTCTTATCAGCAGAAAGAGCACTTGTGTATGTAGGGGCCTGCGTGTATGAGTGTCTATGTGTGCGTGAGACTGTGTGTGACTGTGTGTTTGTGAGTGTGTGGGGTGTGAAATATTGCATGAATATGAAAATTGCTCCCATAAATAGGCTTTACTTTAAGTTCTGTGAAACTTTAATTTCGACCCCCCGTGGCATATGAATCTCATCTCCACATCTCCCCCAGAGGATTCTCTCTGTGACGCTCGCTCTGTCGTTCTCTCTATTTTTGTTTTTCTCTGGTTTTTTTGCCTCTGTTCATCCATCTTGTCTAGTACTCGACCCAAAAGTCTTTCCATCTTTCTCTTTCCTCCAAACTCTTTATATGTCTTTTTGCCAGCGTAAATAAGTTAACATAGATCAAACACACATATACACATATACACTGGTGTTATAATGATGCACCAGCCAAATACCAAAGGAGAGAAATACCCAAAGTCAGAAAATTAATTCATTTCCACCTTTTGAACAGGCTTTAGTCTAAGGTGTGGAAAACATTTTGTGTGTCTAGAAAACACTACATATACGTATTTATGTGTTTATGTGTGTGCTTTCGACCGACAATCAAATCTGTTTGTTTTAAATTGAGCCAATTTAGAAAAGTCAATGAGAGAGAGAGGGAGGGAAGCAATGCATGAGAACAACTGATGGAGGGTGAAGACAGACAGACAGACTCGCAGACAGAGAGAAATAGAGCGGAGGCAGAGAAAGTGAGGCAGCAGAATAAAGAAGAAAAAAAGTTCTTAGAGTTTGACTGTGAAAATATTTGACTGGGGAACATTCAGAACTGAAAGTGGAGGTTTTGTTGGTGAGATTAAAGTTTTTAGAGGAAGACAGGGAGTGAATAACTACAGAGTGTTGTATAGTTTTCTAGGAGGAAAACAATATCTGTTAAAAGTTCAACATCTTTGTCCTGATGTGAGGGTTTGGAAATGGCTTTGATCCGCATATGTATACAAACAAACAAACAAATAAATAAATAAACAAATACATACACACACACACTATCAGATCAGAAAAATAAACAAGTGTCAGAGATTTTAAATTCACCAATGAGAATGTGTTTTCATATAATTGAGGTTACTGAGGTAATAAAAAGTGCAATCTAGAAACTAAAAATGGCATCTGAGATCACAAACTTTATACTTCATGTTAACAGAAATATAAAAGAGATTTTGGGTAAGTGTTGCCAAAAACTCTGAGAAAAAAAAATAGAAATAACAAAAGCAGTAAGTGGTGTGTATGGATGCATCAGATAGCAAATCAGCAGAGTTGAAAGTTTGAACAATTATTGAATTTAAGCAAAACAAAAGCACAAATTGAAATATTTCTAGTAAATTTTGAAAACTGAACTTTAAGGATACTAGAAAAAAAATGTAGTCTAGGATGAATTAAGGTGCAAATTTTTACGAAGTTATGATCATTTGTTTACAAACAACAAAAATATACTATAAAATAATATACTATAATATAATATAATATTATATAAATAATATACTTACTTACAAACGACAAAAATATAGAACGTGAAGAAAAGGGGGATTACACACTAAATTTAAATATTTGTGACCATAAACCTGGCATGATTCTTATAAGGAAGTGTAAAATGTAAAACCTGTCAGTTTGATTCATAGAAACAGCGCTATGAGGTGCATATTTAGAGGTTATCATGTATGGAATTATGCAAAAAAAAACCAGCTGCACTAATGAGCAGGCATGAAATCAACATTATCCAGTGAATACGTAATGTATATCCACAAAAGCTCTCCCATGACAACGCCGGCATGATCCAGACGAAAAAAAAAACTTGATTCAGAGACAAAACGGCAAAAAGAAAAACAACAAAAAGACCCGCTAACAGTGCAGGGAGGAGAGAGATGTTGCAGGTAGTAGGAGAAACATTATCTTTGAAGACAACAGGGCTCAGCAGCATTTGTTAGATTCAAGTTGACAGGTCGAGAGGAAAAAACAATAATGGAGGAGGAGAAGAAGATTGGAAAAGAAACAGCTCACCTCCAAATGCACACTCTCACTCAGTTCATATTAAAGATCAGACCTGCAATAGCAGAGAAGAAATATAGGTGTTATCATCATCACTCTTTTTGCTGGGTGTGTGTTTGTGTGTGTGTTTGTATGTGTGGTTGGGAGGAGTGTTTTTATATCACTCACAACAATCTCTTTTGTCTCTCCCTCACTCGCTCTCTTTATCTCTCTTTTGTTCTCTATCAGCTGCTGTCAGTCTCTCTCTCTGAAAGGAAACCTGAGGGTTTTTCTTTGCATCTCTCTCACTCTTTTCATCCTCATTTTTTTTCTCTCTCTTTTTCTTTACAGCCCCTCCTGACTCTATCCATCGCCTGAACCCACCACTCCCTCTCTTCATCCGTCCACCTGTTACACAGGTCTTTCATTTTGAGCAGAACTATTATTGCTCAGCAATATTGAGCCATAAATATAACCTTTGCTTCAAAAAAAATCTTATATTATGAGATGACACGTTTGGGCTCTTTTTCTCCCTCACACACTTACACAGACACACACACACAGGCTGTGAGTGTGCATTTTAAGTATCATTTATGGAGATCTACCCAACATATATTAGAGGTGAAATAAAAAAAAGAGGTGAGGCAGTGCAGCGAAGAAAAATCCGCAGATGAATCGATTGTGAAAATAATCACTAGTTGTAGATCTGTTAGGAGGGCAGAGTGTCCCCAGACTGGCAAAGCCCTTTGAATTTCCCTGACTAATTTACAGAAGAGGCATAAATTCTTGTCAGAGGGAATGACTTATCCGTGTCCGCACCTTGATCCATATGTTGCGGAGACTGATTGAAGCACTAAAGCCTTGTTCTAATTATAAGATATGAATGTAGGCTTACTTAAGGCTTTGAATTCTTTTTTTTTTTTTTTATGAAGATTTTATTTGCTCCAGAGTCCATTTGCTTGCAGCTGAAAGACTGAGTGTAAAACTGTCACAAGGGCCACTGGAATACATCTAAGCCACATTAATTTAATGAGACTTCATGGAGCTTATAATCATGTTGTGAAAATAATATTTAATCAGCTTATAGATTGCAGATAAAATGTTTGTGGCTACAGGAGTCACTTCTTTGCAAACTTAAAAAAGAAATGTTTTGTATATAGTAGAGATAGACCGATATGGTTTTTTTCAGGGACGATATTGATACAGATTATTAGTAGTTAAGGAGGGCGATAACGGATAATTTGAGCCATATCTATACATATATATACATATCTGCTCTCCACAGCTTCTCCACTCAGCAAAACTTTCTCCTCTTCGCCGTCTGTGAGCACCATGCATGCAAAGCTTTCACTGCTGGTTGGCTGTTACCCGTGCCGTGGCTCTGTATGTAACCAATCAGATGGTGCTGTGGGTGGGACAATGCTGGGGACAGAGTAGTGACTGCAGACAGAGAGGAGCGGCTGCATAAGAAGCAAAAATAACCCAGTTTTAAATTGATCTCATATCTGCTGTCAGATTAAAAAAAAGGACCGATGCTGATATGCGTCAAAATGCCGAATATCTGCGCCGATAATCGGCCTGGCCAATAATCAGTCTATCCCTAGTATAAAGTTATTTGCCAGCTTAATGGCACTGAAAACAAAATCATTTTGATCTATGAGATAAAGAAGCTGTCTGAGAAAAAGCTTTGTGTCTTATACGTCAATGAGCAGTAAATTCAAGTCTTTTTTAATATTCAAATTCCTCTCAACTCTTGCAGGTATTTTTTTATTGAAATGTTTGCCTTTTTTATTGTCTTTGCAATGAAATTATTATTAACCTAGTAAATTGCACAATCAGATAGTCAGCAGTTATTTGCCAGCTGTTTTTTTTTCCTGTTTTAGCAGCAGAAACTGATTTCAGTTTCCATTATGTGTTCCTCTTCATATATATATTTATATGTTCCTCTATTATAGTTTGTTCCTGGGTTTACAATTGGTTCTAAGCTGCAAAAACTGCCTCTCTTATGTGACTGCTTTCATGTCTTGGATAGGAAAAAATATTGTGGATATGATGAACTTGCTTCACAGTTCAGGCCTAAGGAAGCTGCATCAGCCTACTGAAATTTCACCAGACATGAGACCAGACTCCGACTGTCATTGTTTTACAGTTCTGGAAATTCAAAGACATAAGTAATAAGTTTTTTTCTTAAGGTGGGGCCATGGCAATTGGGCTACAAACACAAAATTCAGCTCAAGTTGGGTCAAAATTAACTTTTTTTTTTGCTGCACCCCCTCCTCTGTTTGGCACATCATTAACATCCACACAGATCAGTTGCAACACACCACATCACAGTCATGATGTAGGCAAAAGCTTTTTCTAATGTGAATATGCTCAACTTGTTACTCAGCTGTACTTAGTGGTATTAGAGCCCACACAAACCAATTATCCACCCAAACAGATCTTTTATACTAATGCTGTCTGAAGAGGCCTCAGCTCTCAGAATTGTACAAACTGCACTTTTCCTGATGGATATGTACTGTAGCACCAGCATCAGGACTGAACAGCTGACACTATTATCACGCTTTAAAGTTTGGTGACTTGATGAAATTCCTAACCTCAACCTGACTGAAGGGTTTATCAGCAAAGGTAATTAAAAACCCCTGTGTGAATGTACCTTTATTAGTTGTTCAGCTATGATAGCTGCGACCAGTTGCAGTGACAACAACAGCTGCAGGAGCAGAAGCAATAATCACACAACTTCACCTGCAAACATGGTTTCTTTGTGGGCTGAGTGCTCAGAATGGGTCTTGTTACTTTAGTTGGGTGAGAGAGGTACTTGTATGTTTTAACAAGCCCCAGTCCAAGGGTGAGTCACTGCATTATAAATTTTAAGCTTGGGTGCTTTTGCCAAAAAAAGGTCTGAGCATTTAAGCCTTAAACAATTTATATGATTGGGGATGTAACTAAGGTGAACAATGCTGGTTCTGTGAGCTGGAGATGTGTGGAAAATGCAGCCTGTGGTAGAAATATGGCTGCCACTGTCCCTGTTCCATTAGCTGTGCCCTACAGCTAGCTTGAATGCAAAGAACAGCAATGACTCAACACCACAAACACAAAACAAACACATACACAACACACACACATAACACAACACACACACATAACACTCACACACGCACATGCCCATGCACAAACGAGCACACACACACACATGCAGGCACACAATAGAGTAAGAATGTAATAAGGTCCTAAAAAAAATTTAGAATGATAATGAAACAAAGAAATGAGAGGTTCCTAAGAGTTGTAGAAGTTCTACATGTAAGAATACACAAGAGCGTATATGTGTGCGCACACACATACACAAGAGCGTATATGTGTGCGCACACACACAAAAACACACACACCTACACACATGCACCCAGCACACACGCACACACACACAAGGTGCCTTTGAGGATTTCAGAATGTTGATAAATCAGTATTAAAGTGCCAGGCAGTATATTTAAATATATATGATATATTATATATTAAAAATTTAGATGTCAAGAAAGACAGTAAATGCAAACCAAAAATTGACTAAGGGACATTTTTTTCTATTTTTTTTTATTTTGAATTAGCATACTGCTTTGGAAAGGTTTCCAAGTTTGAAGTGTGAAAAATTACTAAGTTAAACCAAAGTTCAAAGTGATATGCCGAGGTTCAAAGACGAGTTATTATTGGTACCTAATACCAGTGATATTTGTTGAGAGAAAGTAAAAGTGATGGAAAATTAACTTTGAAAATTGAAATATCAAGAAACAGGATAGATGAAATTTTAAATGTGAGCTGTGCTACTTTTGGAAAGTCAACAATCTAGTTTAATCAAAAATAAACAACTTCAACAAAGTTCTCAGAGTAGTATGCCAATTTCAACAGACAATCAGGTCGTGCCCATTACTTTAGGAGATATTTGTTGCAAATAAATAACAATGTTAGATAATTCATTTCCCAAATTAAATTTGCCAACAATATGAACATTTCAAAACTTTTGAAACTCAAGGATATAAACCACTTTCATAAAATAGAGCTTTAATTGGGAAGTTTAACTACTCAGAAGTATAATGTTCATGTTCACAAAAAAACATCTACTAAGTTCCCACAGTAATATGCCAAGGTTCAAAGTGGCGCACCACGTTTGTGCCAGATGTACGATAGGGCCCCTTAGCTGTTCTCAGTAAGTCCAAGTTTTAAAAGGGAGGATAGGAATTTTTGGCAGTTTTAACATCTCAAAGGAAAATTTCTAATGTCTCTGAAAACATAGACTGGCATATTATTTGCTAAGTTTTAAACACATCAGTTTTATTTGTTATATGTGTTATCACAAATAGAAAATGCATGTAAGAATCCATTTTTAACCAGTGCTGCCAATTTTCTTGTAAGAGAGAAAGCAAAATAAAACGTCCAAAACAAGGTACACAGTGACAACAGAAACAGCCAAAGTGATTTTGGCATTATCAAGTAGTTGCAGTAAAAAAAAAAAAAAAAAAGAAGAAAGAAAAGGAAGGGGAAATTGATGATGTAAATGGTGGTTTATGAGCAAATTATACAGATTTCAGAAAGCAGTGATGGCCAACTTTGGTCAAACACAACATGAGCCTTACCATCTGAATAACAATACAAAGTCTTAATGTGTAGTGTGTACATGAGGCTAAGCTAGCTCACACTGCATTAGCTTTGATATCCTGAACATGTTCAGTTACGACACTTAAAACAAATAAACCTCACCTTTTCAAAAGAACATGTCATTTACATTTGCATCATATATGTGTGATCTTAAGAACCACTGACCTTGTTAATCCGCAATTATCTCTTTCTTACGTCAGTTAGAAGATGAGAGATTAATGTAGACTACACTCAGCAGTCTCCCTAAGGAGGTGATGCCTCCTTAAGGCTCAAATAAAACTTATCTAATTTTAATTTACTCAAATGTCTGAGGGTTTAATTATCTACTCTAGTTATCTTCTTTTCATAATTGGCAAATAATTTACATACCATACTTACCATAAAAGGAAAGAAGAAATTACTGATTATTTTACAAGTACTAACTTTCTGCTTACTTACAATTTGCTTGTTTGTGAACATGCTTTGGTATATGTATAAATCACTGTCCACAGACACCTGTGTGACTACTTGTTTGTTATATGTGTACCAGAAACAGAACATGTGTACAGATGGTTTGTTGGTATTTTGATGAAACCTGCTATGATAATGCTTCTATCGTGGATAATCATCATAAACGACTGATAATTCATCAGTTATCATTCATCAACATGTTGTATGAGAAAATCTGAGAATGGCAAAAATGAATAAATAAACAGACGAGATGTCTAATTAGAGGATACTCTAGAGAGAGGCAGCACATAATTGAGTAGGAGGTGCAATCAAAAATTTCTGAGACTGTTTCTGTTTTGCAACAACAGAGCACTGTACGTTAATGTGCATGAAGCAGGTGCAAGAAAGAATTCTAATGAGGAAGTACTCCAAAAAGCATCACTTGATTTTTATCAGCACCTAAGTTACACATGACTACTGGTATGTGTGCATTTGTGATTTCCTGACTCTGCAGCAGAGGCAGCTCCATATTCCAAAACCCATCAAGTAGCTTCTTCCCACACACCAGTGGTCCCTCAGCTGTTGGAGAATTCTGACAGTTCTAATCATCTTGCTTTTTTACTGGTGTCTCTGTAATCTGGTTAACACGGTACCCTGTGCTGCTCCACTGAATGCCCATATCACTCTCCAAGCACACACACGGACCTTTGAAATTCACTTTGGTTCTCAAATTCACCCTGCATGTTGACACTGGTATAGATATTTTTGTTCACACTGACATCTGGAATCTTGAGGCGAGGCTTGTCCCTTTATTTTTCTAAGAGGAATTCTAGCATTGCTACAAAGCCAAGGGAATATGACAAAGGAGTACAGAATTATTTGAGTGAATAATTTATTGACTAAATTTCCATGCAGCCTATTAATGTACTAAATATGTCAGGGAAATAAATGTGCAAATAAACATTGAATGAACCAGTCAGCATTTTAGTGTTTTATAAAACATCATGATATGCTGTCTATCAGTTTTCTTTTATTCACCTTAACACAGAGTTTTTAAATGATTAATAACTGTATGGGTGTAGTTGAGGAAGCAGTAATGAATGTGGTCATGTTCTTCTACAGACAAATCTCTGAACCATCCCGCTTTTTAGCCTCCTTCCTCCATTGATTGCTGTAAATTAGATCTTTATATAAAATGTTTTTTTTTATTAGACCCTGACTATAAATACTGCTTAAGATACACAGGCACCCATGTCTTCTACCTGCTATTTTCCATTTTACTCACTGATTCTGTGCTTGAAAGAAATGAGAGTAGAGGGGAGAAAGGAAAAAGTGAAAACCAATAAAATCAGAAAAAACAAGGCTGTGGGAGAGAAAACTAAAAGTTCGTACTCCACAGTCAGCAAACACACTTTTTAATATCTTTAAAAGACAGTTTCCAAGAACTCATGAAAACAGAAAAAGAATGAAAGCAGCAAGCTACAACTCCACATTGTCACATAGTGGATTGCTTGAAGGTGTAAAAGCTGGTAAATCCTATCGTGTTGGACATGCTGTCACATTAACATATGTGTGATGTATAGACTAATGTTTCTCCATATCTGGATTTGTAAATAGGCAACTATTTGTTTGCCATATCAGCTTTGTAAGCTGATGATATGTCAGTTGTCTCAAAAAGCTGGTTCAGCTGTCAAGCTCCTAAAAAAATAAGTAAATTAATCAGCTGCCATTGGTGCAGAGTGTTTTCTAAAAGAGCAATGCTGAAAAGCCAACTTAAATTTAAAAAAAAAGTGTGATGAATAGTCTAAAAATGTTAAGTTTGTCACCAGATTGTGGGCGAAACTTTTTTTGTTAGAAGTTTTGTTCATGTATGTGATATAATTCAGTGATCATTTAAGATGTGCCTATTTGCTTAATTATTTGTGGAGCATCTTTCTCCACAGTAAATCACCTGTTGAGAGTTTGATGGTTGTTTGTACTAAAACCAAGAACTCCATGAAACAATTAGAAGGTAACGCATTTCTGTCCTTCATGGGCTTTCTCTCTTTCTTCAAGAAAAGAAGGAAAGGCTGGAAAAAAAAGAAGTTTGACTTATCAACTCTAGGGGTGTGATTTAGAAAAGGTTTGCTTGAAAACGGTTAACTCGGCAGCACAAGAAAACTTGGGGGAGCCAATTTACTAAGGATTGCATCTATTGTGTGTGCCCAACAGCACATCTTGACCATTCGGTGCATTTGCCATAATAACAGGGATGTAACTTTATCACCAGTTTTGCAGTATTAGTACATATATATGTATATGTACACATATACATATTTAACATCGTAATTATATTGGTCACTTTGCACCTTGTGTTTAACGTACAGGTATGTATCATCTACTATAGTTCCATTTTAGCATGCAGGTGTGTCCCAATCATAAAGTGAAAAATTATAGTATGGCATTAATTTGGAGTCCCTTTGCCACATGATTGAAAGGTAATGAAAACAGTTCAGATTTTTAAGTAAAAATGTTAATATTAATAATGATGGGCATTAAAATCCAAAAAAAGAGGTGTGTGTCCTAATTTTCTAGTGTAATTTTCCATCATATGAGCATCGATATGGATTTAGAGATAATAATTCTATAAAAACGACAGCATGTACATGAATTACCAAACATTTCATCACCAGCTTCTGGCACACACCTGTGAAAAGTGTGTTTTCATCTGACTGCTGGTAAGTAGAGAGTCAGTACATGTGAACTTCAATAGGTTAACTGTCATTTAAGGGTCAGGGTCTCTGTGCTGATGGAAATCCTCACTAGTTCAGCTCTGAGTAAATAGGATGAATATCATGTGTGATCTCAATCACGAATAATGGAGGTCTCTGGTGGATAATCCATTAAAAATCCTGCCCCTAATGCAAGTTTAAAATAAATAATTCCTTCTTCCATCTATCAGTAAGTCAAATGTGGCTAAAGTGGAGTATGTATCGACCCAGGTCACTTTGGTAGGATAGAGTGAGAGTGACCGATAACAGTGACACACAAGGTCAGTGACATTTCTCTGCAAAGGAGAAGCAGCGGCATCAGTAGCATTTATTGACTGCTTTTGATGTATGAACAGTCCAAGGAATTTGTTCTGTGGTCGTCCCCTGAGGAGGAAAGTCACTGACACGTTAGCAATGATCGCGTCCTCCTAGATGACCTGGCAAAGAGAGGACGAGCTGCGGCACACAGGGAAGAGAGAGACAGATCCATCTGAAAATCTGTCAGACACGTATGCACATCGCTGTGCGCGACCCAACAGTCCATCCACATCCTTTCTATTAATTCTCATGTTTCTAGCCTACTGCTGAGTTTTGGTAATCAATAGAAAGCTGTATTACTGAGTGAGGCAGCTATTATTAAAGGTCACTATCATGGGATAATCTCCACATTGGGATTTTTTTCATTGGTGCGTGCTTTTTTTGACATTTAGCAATACTTTATTAGTGTCCATTCAACATGCAAATCTCAGAGATGTTATATTGACTTTAACCTTAAATCAAATAAATGTAATAAAAGAGATATTGTAAGCTTACATCTTTTTCGGAGGAAAAATCTTATCCTCATCAGCAAATAGTGTTCACCTTGTAAAGCTAATTACACAGAAATTAATTAAAACTTTCATTCTACTTCAAGCAAAGGTCAGAACAATAAATTAAGTCCAATTATGTCTCTTTAACGTTCCATGCCCAATGAAAAACTTAACACCAAAACCACTTTTTAAATCATTAAGTTCAAGTACAAGCTATTATCAATGTATGTTTACTATAATGTTCATTAATTAATTTTTGCAATAGTAGACATTCTTCTGAACCCGTGCTATACGTTATCATTAAGCTCCTCACGCTTCTGACAGATAAAGGATAAAATAAATTGGTGGTGTAGAGAATTTTAATGGTAGTAGTTGTTGTTCTATTTCTAAGGTAGTCTAGAATGTTGAAAAACTTTGCATGCTCTGCAGGTCCAAAGAGGCAGGCTGAAAAATCAAACCAAACTAACATGAAGGAAAAAAATTAACTCCAAACCAGTTCACCATCTGCTAACAGGCTTATACACACATAAGAACATGTTGCTTTTTCCAACAATTAATGAGAACATGAGTTAGTTTGTTTGATAATCCGCTGTGGATTGTTAATGCCAAGAAAACAAATAAACATAAGACTTTACAAAATAATGTTTTACACACACAGTACATTCAAACTTGTGGACAAAAACAACCCATTCTGATTGTTACCTTGACAAGTGCATCAGTCTTTATGAGTCTTAAAGACAACAGAATTAAGTCCTTTGTTACATTAAGTTTCTTTGGTAAAATCCGTTGCTGAATTTGCAGCTAAGACTGCAAGGTCTCATCTTCATCTAAATACATTTCTTTCTGTATTACTGATGCAGAAGGGCTCCTTGGATGTTTGTATTAGACCCCAAGGGGTGTGACACCGTTTCGGTATTAGATGAGCTGGGGAATGGAAGTATTTTCAACTATTAGGGAGCTCTGTCCTCATATGACACAATCATAACATGGGCAAAAAGGCTTAGTCTAAATGTATGGGAATGTTTAATCATCCATTGTTTTACACAATTCAAAATTCAGTTCACCCTGCAGTTTTTTAGAAAAAAGTCCCTGTCCAGATGGTAATGCAATACCTTAATTGACAGTCAAGAGTATGCATGCATACTCTCATGTGCAAGGCCAAAAAAACTCTGTTTTTACTGTCAACATTTCAACACTAAAAATAGAGTAACTGAACATCTTCCACCTGGAGGAAATATTTCAAATGGTCTGTTTTCTGTGGCATAAAAAGCAGCTTGTGTGTGGACAGAAAGTCATGAACAGAGTTCTGTATCTTGATATTAACTTGCACATGTGAGGTCTGGAGATCATGAGACTTTCTTATGAATCGCTCCTGAAGTGTTATTTGTTTTGAAAGACACAGTGAATGGCAAGGAGAAAAAAAGCATGTAAAAAGAAGGGACTCAGAGTGTCTTCATATTGTCTTTCAGTCCTCGTCTCTCTGGCCTTGGTCACACTGTGTTCTGGACATGAGTGATTCATTCAGTTTGTGCAGGCAGATGGTTTCTGCTTTAACTTCTCCTTGCTGGGTCAAGTCACTCACTCACTCTAAAAGGCTGTTTACTGTATTTATTTTCCAAAGACAGCTTTTTTTGCAAATTTTTCTCAGTACATGGAGCAAGCATGAGCTTGGCTTTATACAGCTCCATCTGTGATCACTGCTGTTTTAACTTAGAGAAAAGACAAATAAAGCAATGTTCAGAATTTCTTCTCACACTTTAGTTATAGATTTATGTGCATCACGGGGTTTTCTGCCAGCTAAAAGCCATTTTCCTCCAGCACAGGGGCTCAAAAAGCTTTTCCTTCACCTTTGCCCATTTGCTGTTTTGTTGACTCCCTATAAACTTGATTTTTATTCATTCAAACCCCCCTTTAGTTCCAGTCCTTTGTGTCAAGGATGGCAAGAACTTGTAAGTCAGTTGCCTGCCTGCTTTCAGCGAGTTAAAAGTGCTGGAAAAAAGTTTTTTTCTTCCCTTACCAAGTGATATATGCATCATCTGATCCTATTCAGAAACTTCTGCCGTCACCTTGAACTACAGCAATATTGTGACCCCTTCCTGTGTCTTGAGAGGTGCACTATTTCCTCTCTGCTTTCATGTCCTTATTGTCCCCTTTTTTAACAACAGTGTTATTTTTCATTTTCAGATTCAAGCTGTGTTTTCTTCAATTAAGTGCTTCTGTTTAATGCCACAAATCCAAGACTGTTTATGCTGACAAAAAGGGCAAAGTCAGGTCATTCATATATACCTTTCCCCAAGTTCAGTGAATATTGTTTGTTGTGCTGTGTTAACATGTAACATTATTTAGCTAATGTTAAATTAGAAACAGCTATACTTGAAGTTTGTTTGAGTTTACTGTTACTGTAACTGTAACTAGACTAACTTGCAGTGTTGAGAGCTAGCTGACTTACACGACAGCCCATTTCTATTCCATAGTGTCCTCTTCTCATCGGTCTGTTTCTACACACTGTCCAAGCTCAAAGATCAAGGTGTCATTTAAGAATAATTTTGCTGTTTGGTTTACCTTAGGGCTGTCAAAGTTAACACATTAATAATGCGATTAACGCAGGCACGGTCTGTGCCTTGCCAGCTCCCGTAGTTTCAGGAAGTGGCGCTAAATAACATTGCAAATGGTTACAAAGCAGAAATGGATACGGAAACGGGATTTTTATATGGAAAGTTTAGCTTTAAAGTTTTGCCCAATGGTTCTCTGGTCAAAACAAAAAGTAATTTGTATTTATTGTAAATATAAAAGGGCAGGGTAAAAAATTTGCAATTAATTTGAGATTAATCGCGTGTTAACTCAGGGTATTAATGCGATTAATCGTGATTAAAAATTTTAATCGACTGAAAGCCATAAAAAACACGATTTAGTAATACCTAAACAGTGTCATTTGTTTTAGAAAACCCTAAAAGACAAACCACCAATTATGTGACACCTGTTTCCAGTCACCTTCACAGTCTTTTACCGACACATGTGACACTCTGTCCTTCAGCTCTGCAGGCTCTCGGTGTTAAAGCCGCCCCCTTGTCTTTGTGTAAAGGATCCTGAAAGGCTTTTCTCTTGGACCCAGTGTCACTGCCCTCTCAACATCACTGATCCCCAATATTATTCCCCTCAGCTCCGGTTTCAGACCTCCCTGCCACCCAGAGTGCAGAGATGCAGAGGGAGGTGTAGGGTTCCCCATGTGCCTCCGCTCGTCTCCTCCCACACAGCAAACGTCTTTTATCTTTGCTTTTCTTCTACTGTAAATGTACGTTGTGCTTGTGTCTTTGCACCTCTGAGCTGTGATGTTAGACTGCTGCGTTTAAAGCAAGAAAAACATCACGATAAAACTACTTTATTGTACTGGAAAGATGCTTAAACAGAGCTCCCGCTAAAAAAAAAACAGTCCACAATGGGCCAATATAACAACATGCACGGACCAATTAATTTGAAAATAGGACTGTGTTTTTGAAATGTCAGCAGAAAATGTTCTAACCTACTTGGTTCTTGGTTCTCATTCTGCCATTTTCTTGATCACACTAATTGGCTCTCCTGGTTTCTTTGTGGTTTCTGGTGTCGTGATCATCCTGCACCTTTGTGCATTAACATTCTACCTTCCAGGATGACTGAATAATGACATGAATAATCTTTACCGGAGCACAAACCCTTGATGTTTGCACTCAGATTCAAGCGCTCGGTGAAATGTAATTGATACAGTACAGCACTATAACTGCACTTGAAATATGTGGAGCTACACGGCATGAACTATTTCAGTTCTTTTTACTGCCTATCTTGCTGCGTCTCATAAAAAATTATGTTTAATATGGTTGAATTTACTCTGTATTAACAAACCCTTAAAAAGTCTTAATATATCATCACTATGATGTGTTAAAAACAAGCTATTTATATCTTACTTGCACATAAAGATGATAAGTTTAGCTTCGTTTTAGTATAAACTCTTTTTTTTGGTGCGACGAGTACTTTAAGGACACTTTGCTGATTATGCTTGTGTACTTAGAAATGCATGAATCTGCAAAATATTTATGTTTTCTGGAACAAGATGAGTCTAAAAAAACAGCAAACTGCAGAAAATCTGCCTCCACTTTCACCTTTCACAGATGTGCCTTTTTAGAAGTGAACTCAAAATGACTTTTTAGACTTTTTTTATATAATGTATATTAGTAAAATGATAACATATTATTGCTTTTTAAAGCTTACTGCCACTTTAAGGCATTTTTAATTTTCTGTGCCATCACTACTTGTCTTTTGATTTAACCAGAAGGAGCAACTCTTTGGAAATATGTAGAAGTATCCAAGTAGAATTATTTAGGCTGCTATAAAAAATATTAAAAGGAAAAGTACTTATTTTGCAGAAACTCCTGTATCATTGCCTCTTTTCCCCTCATGCAGAATGGGTTAAGTAGGCTAATTGAAAAAGGGGGAGTGGGGAAAGAGAGAGAGAGAGAGAGTGGGAGGGAGAGAGGAGGAGAAGGAGGCAGAGGGGGAGCATCAGTGTGGGATCTCCGTCCGTCTCAGCTCGGTTCACTTCAGTCCTCAGAGCCGCCGAAGCTGCCCGAGCGCACGGATGATGCTCTGCGCACAGCGGCGGCTGGATGTCAGGACGGCAGCTCGGTGCTCGGTGCCTCCCGGAGACCTCCGCTGTCATTTTAACGGGATTTACTAACTAACTCCTGCAAACCGGGGCGCGTTTTTTTTTGCAGAGAAGCGTGCGTTGGTTGCTTCACCGGCGGAGGCAGCTTCACCGCCGCGTGTGCGATGCTTCTGCCGCCGCGTCCGCACCGCTCCTCACCGGCTGTTGCGACACTTTGATGCCGCTCTGATCTGGTCGACAAATATGATGAAATGGCAGCCCCGGAAGAAGGTGAGTGAGTGAGCTGTGGCTTTTTATAAAAACTCCACTCTAAAGTTGTAGCGGAATGTGTTTGGGCTCAACAGGGTCTATTTAAACCGGCTCCGGGAGAGCGCAGTCACGGACACTTTATTAAGGATAATCCGTTAATAGCCCGCATTTCACAAAGACACTGCAGCAACATGTCTGTGCAGGATTATTGGAGGATTATACAAGAGATGAAAAAATTCCATAAAGCTCTATAAAGTCGCTTTAAGCTCACTGTTCTCCAGGAACTCTGTGAGTCAACTGTAGTTTTATTATAAGGATGCCTTAGAGAATTAAAATGCCATAAAGGATGTAAGTTATAGACATGTAAGACACTAAAAAGTATCATAAATTGGCATAAAGTTGGTTATAGCAGACAGTAAACGTGGTCTAAATGAAAAATATAGCCTACATAACCTGTATTTGTTAGTTACTAATAATGCAGTGAATTGTATGTTTTGTAATAAGTCACTGTTAAAAGTGTAGGGCTGAAACAATAAGTCATTTAATTAGCAGGAAATTTAAAGTCAGCAAGTCCGATAATTGATTAATAATCATAATAGATAAATGGCTAATTTCCCTCACTGACTGCAGCTTCTCTAATGCTGAGAATCACTACTGTAAATTTAGTATCTTGGGATTTGAAATGCAAGATATTTATTGATTTTAATGTATTTTTTAGGATTCAAAACTGTCGTGCGGAAGTTTTGTCTCCCCCTTTTGGCAGTGCGAGTTATTACACAAACACTGTTGACATGCTAATGATGCTAAAGGCTCATGCTAATAGTTGCTCCAAACCTCTCAGACACCAGGATGCTCCTTCTTTATCTCTGGCAAATCAGTTATTGCTGATTGATCAAAC
>JAPZDV010000026.1:3926283-3940506 GCA_029814665.1 Acanthurus lineatus
TCATGAGTTGACCTTTAAAAAAACAAAACTTTTTTTTTTTTTTTTAATAGAAGTTATAATCTTTTAAACTGAAATACTGAAGAGATGAACGTACAAAAGTAATATGTATTCCAAGCTTTAACTGGCCTATAGTCACTCCTATTGGTTACAGGAAAGTTAATTCCTGTACACAAATTAATAAAATCTTCTCTCCCCACAACAAACTTAAAACTTTACTGTGCAAAATATGGTAAATATATATATTTGTTGCAGATAATTGTGTTTTGTGTACGTGTGTGTCAAAGGTAATATGTCTCCAATTCTAGGAGACAATATTGACTGAGAAGTGCTGATGGCACAGTTGTGGTCAAAGCACCTTGGTGCTCTGCTCTGTTTCATGGCTAATCCACTATGACAGACCATCAGGGGAGGCGGGGAAGTAGTTAATGGACAGCATAGAGAGAAGAGAGCCATAAAGACAAAAAAAGAGAAGCAAAAGAGATAAAAGCTTAACAAAATACTTTCTCTAACTTAATAGCCAAAAATATTTGTATATATATTTCATACACATTCCTTTTTTATAAGCTTCATATTATTCTTCCTTTTCTTGTTAATATTTGCTGTTGTATTTAAAAGACAGATATTGGAAGAATGAGATTGCTGTATGTCTGCCATCAAAGTTATGAATAGAATTTTAGCCATGCATTAAATCTCTCTGCATGTCTGGCCACCACTTATATCAAATTAAAATACAATATAACTACAATTTTTTAAAAACGTCCATGTGTATCTGCTTATGCATGCACTAGTGGCATTTTCATCAGATGAGAGAGAAATGTTTCAGTGCTTAGCATACCTTTTGAGGATAAACGCCATGAACACAGCGTTTAGTTTCCAGGCACTTTACACAGAGAGGAGTGAGAGTCAGTGAGACAGCTAACCATTAGCATTCTGACAGGCAAGTCTGACACTGGCTTGAGACTCTTTCATACAGAACCTAAGACTCTGACTAGCAACTGCCATGACCATGACACATGACAAACAGACAAGTAAGTGTTAAATTTAAGTTTGTTGTGCATTCCTCATTAACAATAGCTTTGTTTGGTTAGTGCTTTTATCTTGAGAGCAGCAAGGTGATGTTCTAGTCGATAGCTTTATTTTCGTCTTACAGACAATGTCGATACTACTGCGCAACTAAGATTTTTTTTTAAAAATTTTGCAAATGTATTGGCACATAATGAAAAGGTGAGATCATAGAGCATGTCAAAAGAGACCACCAAAAAACTGAGAGGAGGTGGTGAAAACTGAAACTACACTTGGACAGGGACAATTTCAAAAACACCCTTTGGGAGCTACAACAGTAGTTTTAAAAAGGCCACAAAAGATCTTGTCAGCCCTTTCTTTACTGTTTCCTCTGGCACTTTCTCAACCAACAAATGTATTAATTTCACTTTATTTTTCAATGACAAAGTTCCTCCCATGAAGTGTAACCTCTTAGATACCAACTGCACTTCTAGTTTTGACAAAAATTCTTGAACACTGTGCCCATAGACTCAAGCATTTTTCCACTATGAGCTGCAGTGATGCTATAAATCATCTTTAGTTGTCTACCACCACCCCTGCTACACTTTCAGCATCCTTTTTAAATTGTTTTTTGATTTTTTAACCAATATTTTGTAACATTGCTACATATCACAGACACTGCTCTTTTAAAAGTTGTTAATGAAACGAGGATCAACATTGGCAGTATTGAAAGAAAGAAAACTAAAAAGAAATCTGACTCTTCATACTCTTCACTCAAAGCTCTGCATTTGAGGCTATCAAGCACAGTTCTCCAATTCTTTTAGTACCACTCGCATAATCAAACCTTCATTTACCCTTAGAGACTTCCATTCCAACAGATATTTGTTAGTGTGTGGGGTCCCACAGGACTCTATTCTGGGTCCTCTTCTTTTCAATGTCTGTGTGCTTCTTCTTCTTCTTCTTGGCCAAATTATCAGCAAACATGACATTAGCCACCAGAATTACACATGTGACTCGCAGCTTCTCATCTCACTATCAACTGAGGCTCCCCAGTCACTTGTTTGGACGTACTTAACCACTAACTAGCATTAAACATTTTTCAACTGAATATGCAGAAAACTGAAACTGGTCTTGGGTGCTAAATCCCAGACACAGCTTGTCTGCACCTAAAGTTCAGATTACTTAAAACAATGTAATAGGTTAATTAATGTAATTAATAAGTAACCATGGTTGGTAAACTCAGTTATCAGTGACGATATTAATATACACAAAGGTTGATCATTTCCAATGCAGAAACATTTCTAGAAACACATGCCTTCTTTCCCAGTCTGACTTAGAGTAACTAATTCATACACTTGTCATAAGCAAGGTGGTCTATTTTTATTCTCTGTTTATGTGCCCTCCAACCAAAAAAATCCATTGAATTTTAAAAAAATAATAATTTTATACATTTGAAGTCCACTTGTTGTGGTTGGAATTTGCCATCCTCGTTGTTCATGAAGCCCTTGCTGGTCTAGCTCCTCTGTACAATTTAGATAAGCTTACAGTTTACAATCCCACCAGATCTCTCCAGTCAGCCTATAATCTCCTCCATTAGTAAGGGCATTGTCAAAGTCTGGTGACATGGCATTCAACATTTGTGCACTAAAGGAACAGATCGTCAACTGACTTTAGACTTGATCCAGCACTGCATTGGTTTAAATTAAACTAAAGATCTTCCCTTTCATGCAAGAATACAAGCATGCAATTTGTATTTGTAAATTATTTGTACATTATATTTGCAAAGAATGTATGTTTTTATACGTGCATGTGCATATTTTTGCTTGTTTGCATGTTTTTTTGAAACACTCTGGAGTGCTTCCCACCTGTGTAAGAAGGTGGTAAACAAATTGAAATGAATTGAGTGAATTTGTGGTTTTGCATGGATTTAATGAGTCAGTATGCTGGACCCTGGTGATTATATAAGATGACTGAACTCTCGTAAGCAAAATGCAAAAAAACAGGGAAAGGACAGCTTCTTGGTCGTAAATTGTTTATGCATGCACAGATGTTTCAAGCAGACACTCCTTCCTCAGCGTGCAAAGCATGGTGCAGTGTGGTAAGCAGAATAACATAGGTAAATTAAATAGCCAATGTAGCCAATGGCAGATGTCCCCTTCAAAACAACAATTACCTCAAGAAGGACCTTATGACAACAGAAACAAACCTAATAAAGCACATTTTTTTATATCACAAAAACAGGAAAATATGGGTGTTTTAATGCAAAATTTGCTAATCATGAAGCCATTAAAACTTTTTCAGTAACTTTTTAATTTAGCACCTCTTTGGAGAACCATTGTGCCCACAAAACAAAGGTCATTAAGATTATTATTATAAGCACTTAAATGTCTGGCTACTGCAGATTTCTCCTCATTACATTAGAGTGCAACATTAATGTTCACAACGCAGGTGGACTAATGCTACATGCTGATATTCATCCTGTTTTTCTCATTGTGGTTTGCAAGTGTGAGCGCACATTTGCAACAGTCTAGCACACCGTTGTCACCCATTGTTGTAAGACAGACTAGACAGAGAATCAAGAGGAACGGAAAAGAAAAGATGAAGACTGGACAGGAGAAAGAACAGAGAAAAGTTGCAGAACAAAGTAGGAAGAGAGGGCAGGAAAGACAGAAGAAATCATCTCAGTAGAAATGATGATGATGGAGCAAAGGGTCAGAGAAGAGACAGAAAAGAGTTGGGGGGCAGACAGAGAAGAGAAAAAGAGGTGAAATGAGAGACAGGGATTGGAAGACGGTCATGCAAGCTGGATGGGCAAAAAAAAGCATTGAGCACAGCAGTACTCTTCTCTAGTCGTTCCAGTTCACTGACTCACTAGAAAATAGGATGAATGACTGGTCTGGACGAGACAGGAGGGAAGAGATACAGAAAGGATGAAAAATAACCCAAACACTTTATAGAAAAAAAGAAGTTTAACTCTGAGAAAACTGTACAAGCAGTGCTCCAAAAGCATGTCATTCTGTAAAATATAGTTTCCAACTAATGAACATGCAATGGAATATGACTCACACTTGTAGCAGCAGTTGGTGGCACTTATTTCAAAGTCAAAGGACCAAACGGGGACTGACAGATTAAAGGAACAACCTGAATAAATGAGTTGAGAAACAGCACAGCTGCTTTAACAAAGGAGACAAGTGTTCAGTGGATGATGTGATGAGTATGAAAATGAATCTTGTTGTTGTAGAACCAAATCCTAATATTTGCATAACAGTAGTGGATGGAAATGCAGATTTATTCGCGTTTTACTGGTTTATTTTACTGGTTTTCTGAGAGTTGTTAGAATTTTCACTACATTTGGAGATGAGCTCAGTTTATGAGAAGCCGCATTGAAGCTGTGGTTGACGCCTTAAGATACTTTTTTTTGCTTTTGCATGTCACCCATTTGTATTGTTAACATTGCTTCAAAGCTTTTTTCAGGGCAGTGAGGGCCAGATTTAAATCCTTTGTGCTGGCTGATTTCATGTGAGGATATTTTCAGAATTTTCTAAGATTAATCTCTATAACTGTAAACAATTAAAGTTGGATGCTTCATTAAATGGGGGATTGTAGTAATTTTAAGCCATTATTAATCAAAGTTTGACAATGTATTTTTAACTCAGAGTTCACTAATAAGACTTTTTCTGAGCTTTGAGTTGCAATTCTTGCTCTTCATCAGCAAACTGAGTCTACTCATTGGCCCATACATTAAAGACAGACACATCATATCCCTGTTCCTTGAGCTGGCACATATAATCTCTCATTGACTGTCTTTTGGGTTTATTCTGTCCTCTTGTGGCTAAAGTGTATTGTGAATTATTTCTATACTTTTTAAAGCGCTTTAAATCCGATCTGAGTAGTAAGACAGAGTTATGTTTTGAATTACATGACTTTAACCACATCTAAAACAACCCACAGACATAGTTTAAATCTGATGTGGGGCTCCACAGAGTGTGAAGCAACTCATAATGTAATAACTGCACATAATGTGTTAAGAGATGTAATAAAACCTTAGTTTAATGTTTATGATGTAATAAAAAAAAAATGAAGACATGTTCAATATCCAATTAGTATCAGATGTGCAAAAATCTAATATGAATGTTAGTGCTGTAGATGTGTGTGCATGTGTTTTTGTGTGTCTGTGTTTCATACTTAAGTGTGTATTTTCCCTTGCCTATAAGCATCATTAGAGACGGTTTATAGCCATGTTTTGTTGACAGACAAAAGTGCTGTTCATTCTGGCAGAAAGGACAGTCAGAGCTGCCGGTCGGTCTTTTCCATCACTCCACTTCTCTAATCTCTCCAGTATTCTGTCTCTCCGTTTGTTTACTCTGTTTACTTTGTTTACACATCTAGGGAACATGACCACACTTTCTGGCTTTGTTACACTGATTTTAGTTCTTTTTTTTGTTTTAAATATGATATATTTGTATCTTAAAGCACTCTATTACTCTGTTTAAACAAATATTTATAAGTAGCTTTTTATTTTATTATTATTATTATTATTATTATTATTATTATTATTATTATTATTATTATTATTAGGTCACTGTGGTATAAGCAGAGTATTCCATACTGGCAGTTAACTGGTGATGGAAACTCTGCCGCTGATGCAAATTTAACACCCCTCTTTATCTGGGTAAACTTGACTTTCATTGTTAAGGATTGAATTTGTCAGTAAGCACCGTTATGTACTGTTATGACTCAAATAAGGTCCAGTTCTGGGACACAGTCAACAGGTGGGTTTGGTGTTATGAGGTCCAGAGAAAGTGACTGAAGCAGGATGAAGATGGAGGGTAGCTAGATGTAAAAATCAGAAAGATAAGGGGAAGAGATTGCATTGAGGCTTGAAGGTTGTTAGCAGGTTGGCAGACAAGCTGAGGTTTTGGTTGATGAATGATGAGCCTCAGAGATGACACAACAATTTGGCAAAGAGTGTTTAGAAAGCAAGGATAAATATGCTGCAGACTGACAGACTGATGGGAGGAAGGTGTGCAGACTGGAGGAAGTTTTGAGCTGATTTGTAGACAGATGCCACTGATTGCAAAGTTAGAGAAGTCAGAGAAGCCAGAAGGGCCAGAGGGGCCAGGAAGGAGAACCACACCCACACACTTACAGACAAAATGTAATTAAAGAGACAAATAGAGAACATGTGGAAAAATGCAACAGAAACATTTGAGGAAATCTTGAGGAAAACTATTCATTCAAAATTTGCATTTCATTTTTAATTGTTTCAAAACAGTTTGTCAAATGAAAAAATATACATTTTTGTGTGTGTTCACGTTGTGTGTGTAGCCTGTGTACACACTGAACCAAAGTTAATGTAGCAGTTTATCTTCATCATGTGCTGTGGCTGTCTAATATTGACTTTTTTCTGTACCAAGCTTTTAAATGGTTTGCATAAGCCCCAGTATAAACTGAGCTTTCTTAGTCTGTCTGTGTGTGTGTGTTTTCTATGTGTGTGTGGTTGTGTGATGCAGGAAGTATGCAGGAAGCTGTTTTCCAGCTCCTTACAGGACACTGACAAAATGGCATCACTCTCCACTGGGCTTCAGGTGAGGTGTGCACTATTACACACATTTCTCTCACTCTCTATTTCTTTCTATTTCTTTTCTTATATTTCAAACTTCTCCTTTATATGTCCCTCCTCTGTTGTTTTTTCTCCTTATATTCATCTCCCTCAACTGTGATTTTATTTATCTTCCTCTCTATTCTGACTCTCAGCTTGTCAGACAAAGGCTCACCATTACTCTCTCTTCCTTCCCTAAATACCCCCCATCCTACACTCCATCACCAAGGATGGCAAGAACGATGGAGCCAGCAAAAGAAGGGTTTCAGAGGGGAGATGGGTTGGGGATGGAATGTGGAGGAGGGAGGGAAGGGAAGATGAGACATTTCAATGCAAAATAAAGACATTAATCTACTGAGAGCCAGCAGCTTTCCACATGATCTTTGCTGAATATACAGGAACATGCTTGAAAGCCGGCTCTTACTCACTCACTCACTTACAGACACAGATAATTTATCATTTCCAGAGAGCTTCATTTCCATCACACACTAACTGACAAACACATGCCAGTACATCACCTGAGGGAGCTGCTGTAAACCAGATCAGTGTTAGATTTTCCTTCCTCTCAGACATGTCTCATGACATGTTTAGTCATCCATTTTATATGACAATGTGCCAGAGCAAAGTTAGCGCTGTTCAAAGCCTTTTATTGTTTCAAGTAGTCTTTGTCTTGAATGAAACACATTGATATCTGCACTTGAAAAGAAGTTCTGTATGCCTATTTAAAAAAATGAAGACATTTAATTTTTGCTAGAGACACTGACATGAATAAGTTCAAAGGAAAGTTAACAGCACTTCTGTTCTTTAATTTTGCAGTTGAGCTCCCACAATTTTGACAAGATGAAGAGAATCAGATGAGTAAAAAGCCGTGGTGGTTATGTTCAAACTATTATGGCAAGCTTTCACCAATAAACACATTTTTTGGAAACACTTGTGTTTAACAAGAATCAGTATTTTAGCTTTATGCTTGATGAAGCTTTAATGAGGCTCAGGTTTAGCCGGGATTTTAGAACCAGCCAATTAAGTTTGTACTATGGAACTGCTACAATTTATTTTTTTATTTTTTTGGCAAATCTTGTCTCCTTTGCTTCCAATGACTTAAAGATTTGATGCTTTGCCAACTGTTGTTGATTGTTTAGCATGGATGCAAACTTGTTTTTTTCAGCCTCCCTGTTGCTTAATTAAGACACAACCCTATTTAAGTTGTAACCAAATGTCAAGCACTGCGGCTAGATGTTTTGCTAGTAGCAAAGTGACCTAACAAGGCTGTTGTCAACCTGTCTGCATTAGCCGTGTATCACAGATATCACAGATAATTATGACTCAACTCTGCAGCTCCAATTTGCTTTACAGTGCTTTGCAGAACTTCTTGAATCATTGTTTTGGTTTTATGGCCCAAAAAAAAAAAAATACTGTATTTATTCACTCTTATAATCATCAGTCATGTTTTCAGTTGTTTTAAGCCAAAAACTGACATTCATGGCCAACCTAGCGCCAGAGTTCCCCATCATTTTAAAATGTTACATCTGTGTTTTGTTTGCAGCCTGTTTCCACTGCCCCTAAGTGGGAAACAAATTATTTATTGCAGGTTTAAAGGTCAAGCATGGATTTTTATTTTGAAAAAGTACAGATACTTTTAAATTTACTTATTTAATCATCTTATCATTTTTTTATTTTTTCCACAATATTTACTGTGCATATGTTCGAGGCCTTACAAACCTGTTGAATGTATTTCTTTTCCTTCCACATTTGCAAAGTCAATTTTTGGTTTTAGATTTTAAACCTTTTCTTTTTTTATGTTTGCTAGCAACCTTCCTCCCTTCTGTTTGATAGCTTCATATTGCTCAGTTTAGTTTCGACACCACAAGGGCTTTAAAGGGCAAAAGGTTCTACAGCAAATGCTAGAACCAGTCTATGAAATCCCAAGATTTTGCCTTTGTCCTCATGGCACCTTGGAGGTCCAAGGCAGCAGATACACAGGGTCTTACCAGATGTTTTCTTTCAGTACTGTGACATAACTGCTGGCCGGAGGATTGCGATACCTTAAATGTGGTGGAAGGGAAAGATCACAGCTAAAGATTACTCCATCTGCATGTTTTACATCACGCTCCTTGTAAAAGTCTCAGGCTACTTAATTCAAACTCTTATCTGTAAACATACTCATCACCCTCAGTTTTATTACAAGGTGGATTCAATAGTAACAAAAGATAGCAAAGTATTTTGGGGGGGAGGGACATTTGCGTAAATGGTATTTTTTCCCTAATTTCAGCCCGATGCAGACAGACAAAAAAAGAGAACAGCAGAGGACACGGCATGTCCAACAGCAGTGGACATTAAATGGCAGTACTAGATAAAACCATCGCAGGCATAGGGAAAAAAAAGTTGAGACTAAAGTCTACATTCCCAGTGTTGAAGGAAATGTCTCCTGACTCAAAGGGCTCGCCTTGCCAGACCAAAATGAGTACGTCTAAGTTTATTGGCCTCCATAACGAGCAGACTTGACACAAAGTGAATTGCGGATAAAGGGGAAATTGTAACTCTTGATGGCTGGCTAAGCCTTGGTCAGCAAAATGTTTTGCCTGAGGGAGAGCAGGGATGAGGGGTGAGGGAGGGAGTGAGGAGAAATTTTGCTTAGAATGAAGTTTCTATTGATGCTGATCATTCCTTTAAAAGTTGTGAGGTTATTGTTCTTGTAGCCAGGACAGAGAGCTAATAAGAGCTGGACACAGTGTGAAAGTGTGTGTGGAGACCGGGGAGTGCTTTGTGAGTTTGATGTTGGAAACTCTGACGGAAGTGATTATTTGTTTCTGCACAAGTAGTTTTATTCTTTACCCTGGTGGAAGCCCAAACTGACCACAATGACAGATTTTCTGCACTGGACTGTGTTAGGGTTCACTTTTATACTAACTAGTTAGAAACTGACATGGTTCAAGCCCTTTGAACTGAGCCCTGATGAGCCTGACACACTGAGTGGATATAAACAGAGCTTGGGTCTGATTCAGGCTCATTTAACTCTCCTTTCACTGCGCTCATATGTTTGCAGAGCACACTTTGTATGAAATATTGTTATATTGATTATATAAAAAATATTATTCAAAACCATTGTATTAACATACATTAAGTGCATTTCACATCCCCCACCTGCATATTGGTCATGATATATAACATGTATAACATGTTATAATTCACCATGCAGAGCATCAGGGAGAGGCTGGAGTGTGGGGAGTTCCTTTAGGTTCCTAATGTTTTAGGAAAGGCTGTATTTTGGAAGCTACCATTGCAAACAATGATCCAGTTGGTCAGGGTGTAAATCTACATTAATTTCTAAGCTTCTGGATAAAGTACCTTGGTTACAGTCTGAATTATGTATCTCTGACGTAGTATGAATATGTGGCATGAACATGGTGATGGCACTTGTTGAGGCTTTTAATGAAGCAATACAGTTAACAGTAAAGTTTATGTGCAGGTATCAGGGAGAGCATGAATCAAAGGGAGTCCAGAGAGGACTTAAAGTGATATCAGCACCTCTCAGCCTGAGTTTGGTGCAGGATTTGCAGACTTGTTTTGCTGGGGCCAGGCTAAGGCTGGAGTTTTTGGCCGATGTGGAGCTCTACCTCTGAATCAATATCAACATTTCTGTGGGGGGTTTTGTGTGTACGTGCTTGTGTGTGTGCGTGTGCGTAGGTGTGCGTGCTTGTGTGTGTATATGTGTGTGTGCGTGTGCTTGTGTGTGCGTGCTGCATATGTGAGGAGGGGCTTGCTGTTTTTATGGGAGAGAAAAAGACAATTCTCTAACTATTCAGGTCTGTTAATGCCTTTGATCCATCAACATTCTAGAACTCTTAAAGGGACCATGTGTGTGTGTGTGTGCATGTGTGTATGTGTGTGCTCTGGTAGTGACATACCATTCTTTGCAGTGGCCAGTATACACAAGCATAAGATTCATGCACAATGTCTATATAGTTGGAAGACTACATTTGCATGTTTATGGCAAATAAACACAAATGATCTAGTGGTCTAACTGAGTGAAGATAAAGATTTGCTTTAAACACCTTTTACAGCAAAGACTCATTGGAAGAGAACATGTCACATGACATTCTTTCAGAGACTACTTTTTACCCTCTACTTGTTTTTTGGATGTTGGTTCTTGCGTGCTAGCAGATATCCTCCTTGTTGGCCTGCGTTGTTGAAGCAACTAGTATTCTATTCCACAGACAGATGTTTATCCATCTTTTAAAGACCAAACATTCTGGCCAAACGCTGCAGCACATTGTTTATGTTTAAGTTCTCATTTTTTAGCAAATTTTACCATATTAATATCACTGATCGGTCCTGCCTTGATATCTTTTCTTTAAAGCTTTACGAGTGGTTCACACCTATAATGTATGAAAAGAGGTGAGCTTTGGCTTTAAAAATAAAATCGTCAGGCTTGTTTTTACTTTACATGACCAACATTACTAGCTCTCAGCAACTGCTATGGAAGTTGCAAATTATACATGTAACCATAGTTTGCATTGTATGTGACAATAAAGAATCCCTCCTTATGTTTCTTCCGAAATATTTCCACCTCTGTCTGTGGCTCACCCTGCTCATTAACAATTGATGGTTGCATGTTACTCTGACCCCCATTTAGCCTGTTTAGCATTGTTTCATGAGGTAATGTAAGGTCAAACATTCTTTGTTAAACTTTGGACACTTCTTTAATGAGGTGAACTGTTTGAAGTGAAATACTCATTTCTAACTCCACAAAGGATTCTCTCTTTCTATCTTATTCACCTTGAGTCAGCTCAGCTCTTTTAATTAGCCTACTGGTTAATATTGCATGAACTCATGAAGATGTAGAGCTCCCTCCTTTTTAAAAATGTTTGTCTGGTTCTCTTGTTGCCTTCCACTATCATTAATGCCTCCCCTTCGATTAGATCCGTGGGGTGCTTTGTTGGTAAAACCATTATGTGAGAGAATGTAGTTGCATGAATTAAAAGAAAACACTGCAAAAGCAGGAAACTTGCAAAGTGATTTTCAGTTTTGGCCCACATCTGCCAAATGGAGAGATCAAATGCACTCTGAAATAAACTTAGATCATTTCCTTTTTGCTTAGATCATGTTTTCATGTTTTTCCTACATTTATTTGTGTCTGTGGAAACTACATTTTTACTTACTGTCTTTTGTTTGTAAATTGGATCATGACAACAGTTTTAAAGTATCAAACACTCTCCTATGCCTCTAAGAGTTTCTAGTCACTTTTACTGAGTCATGCTCATAGTGTAACACATCAGATCCCTGCTGAGTCGACTATTTTATATGTAACACACTACCAGCATAAAATAAACTTTTAAAGGTATTTGGGATTTCAAAGTCAACATTCTTACTTTAAGTCAACATTCTTACTTTAAGTCAATGAGACCGAATTATGTTTCTTTAAAATTTTACACACAACGTTGTCATATGACTTGAACAACTTGATCTAGACTAAACGAGCTTGCTTATCTTGCATCACATAATTAATCATCTTGCACAAAAAGATGTTTCATACCTTCAGATATGATGCATCTCATAGCACATTTTTTCAACTCACTAAAATAAACAGCCAACATCAACAAAACAAACCTCAAAAATCTGACTTTGTTATTTTATTGGAAAATATTTAGTTTGCATATCTTTATTTAATACTCTCGTCTTCAATCCAAGTCACTAATGCTTAAAATGCAGCTAGTCTATTTTATCAGCCAGTCAGTTACTTTTAACTCATCAGCCTCTGATAAGATGGATAGAATAAACTGGACAGGCAAAATTTAAACCTTTGCTGGCTTCTTGTGAGCACTTCAAATGGAGGATGTAATAAATAAGTTGTTTATGAAAGTAAGCAATCTGCAGTTGGGACTTTTTTTTTTTTTACTCACTATTCCCTTTTTCCTCTGTGTATTTTAAAATACCCAGTCATCCGGTCAAGTTTTTTGTTTTTTCACCCTCTGATCCCCTCGCTCCCCCAGTGTGACCTAAAGTGCTGTGTGTTAGAAATTGCCAAGAGCGAGTAAAGGATGGCATGTCAAACTTTTACTTAAATGCTTTATTAGAACTCTAAAGTCCTCAGAGGCAGGATTGGAACCAGTTGGGACTTTTAAGAAGATCATTTTCCTTCCACCTCATCGTGCACCCACTGAACCTCATCCTTGAAGCTCACAAATTATAGAATAAATCATACAGAAAGTACATTCATAGAGTTCCACACTTCCAGACATAAATGTGGTATTTCTCTTCTTATTTACAATAAAAAAGTAAAAGACAGCAAATCAGTAGGTCTCCAAAATGCATTTATCTTCTTATTTACAATAAAAAAGTAAAAGAAAGCAAATCAGTATGTCTCCAAAAATGCTGAGCAGTAATAATAAAATTTATACTAACTCTCATTCTCATCAGAGGTCCATGTGCTGTATCATCACATTGTAGATCGCTTTGGACCAAAGCAACTGCCAAATGTATAAAAGTCAATGATAATAATCATTTATATATTTTCCTGGATCATGACTGATAATTTCATCCAATGAGGCAGCCAGTCAGAACCATTAACCAAGACATCACAAAATGAAGTGATATCTACTTTACTGCTAACACATTTACTTCAGACATTTTTAGATTAGGCTTGTTTGATTGAGTTCAAACCTCATCAAAGAGTAGGTGTTCATTACTGTTGCCAGGAAATGATGTTGGCCTCAGGTTTGATGTATGCTGAGAAAATGTACAGGTTGATGAAGCCACATCGGCCAACTCTACAGGCCAAAACTGAGCTTAAAAAGTGACGTCTTTCATTCTCCCTCCAGGAAAAAAAAAAATTGTGCCATAGAGCTGAACATGTTTGCTCTTTATTAAGTTGTTTGTTATTAAGTTTACCACAGTTTCAAAGGAGCCAATCACAGACAACCTCATTAAGTTGTCTCAGATACAGTTTCTTAGTTTGCAGCCCTGTTTATTAACAAACATTCATAAGCTGTTTACTGGATGTTAAAGTGAATAACCCTGCAACTGACTGCCAGTGTAAGTGCAGGAACTGAAGTATGAAAAAAGTATTGAAAGCATGAAGATGAATAAAGCACAGTTTTTCCGAAACGACTGGAAAATAAGTCCCACTTTTTGGTTCAATAAAAAGATTTTTGTATTTGCACAAACAAATTGGTGGACAGACAAATCAAAACACATATTACTGAAAACAAAAGAGCCATTGACAGGTAGAAAGCCATCAAAGTGAAGCAAAGCAAATGAACAAATACTTTTGACTGCTTTGCTTGAATTGTCTCCTGTTAGTGAACTTACCTGTATTTGGATCTAATACCAGACACGAGTATTCATATGCACGCACACACAAGCAAACACACCTACAACATTTTTCTCTCTTCCGATGATTCCATTCCGCTGTCATCTCAGCAATCATGATGTCTGCACGCTAATTCCCAGCTGTCAAACCGGACTTTTTACAAACATAGAAGCAGACAGCAGTGTGCTGTTCCGTCCACATGAGGATGAGACACTCAATCATCTCAGCACAGTCACACATATTAAAGGATGAAAGTGCGCCGGGGGGGGGGGGGGGGGGGGGGGGGGGGGGGGGGGGGGGGGGGGGGGGG
>JAPZDV010000026.1:3946536-3973714 GCA_029814665.1 Acanthurus lineatus
ATTATTTTGTTCATTTGTTTTGTTCTGGAATTTGGCTCTGGGCACCAGAGGGCATATAGGTAGAAGGGTTGGTGTGGGACCAGAATGCACCTGGGTGGGCCTATGGTTTTTTATCAGAGCAGGAGAGGCGGGATTCCTTTGTTCTTTGTTTGCTTGCTTTGGAATAAATATATAAACCATAAAAACCTATAAACTTTGGAATGGACATTGAGTTTCTTCTGCCTGCATTAGTTACAAGCCCATGGTGCAAAGTGGCTCGCTTTTTTGAAGTTTAGTTAAAGGTTATATATTTTGACAAATGGCCACTACATAAAGTAAAAAAAAAACCAGCCCTTGGATCTATGAAGGATTAATCCA
Organism: Acanthurus lineatus; assembly: GCA_029814665.1. Classification (NCBI taxonomy): domain Eukaryota; kingdom Metazoa; phylum Chordata; class Actinopteri; order Acanthuriformes; family Acanthuridae; genus Acanthurus; species Acanthurus lineatus. Next base: position 3,946,894 of record JAPZDV010000026.1, read on the forward strand.
CATTGGAATTGTTGGATCCTCCTGGATATTGAATGGATAATCAGGACGGACTATTGCATTCATCGCCTTTTGTTCTCAGCGTCCGGGGGAAAACTGCTACTCGCCCGGATCGACAAAACGCTCAGCCTTCTCATCTGAAACTGGTTTGTGATATAACTGCAAAAGCTGTATTGGAAGACGGCAAAACAAATGGAGTTTGAATGTCAGCGTGTCACATTAAAAGTTTGATGAAGTTTGAGTCAGACAATGAATGAACTGTTGTGCGTAATCATTGCGTAATAGTCTACCTTTACGCACAACTGCCTGGTCGGCTGTCACTCATGAAAAAAGGACTTGAGTGTGCGTTTGTTTGATGATGAAATGGATCGATGTGTGCAGTAATCACACTGGATGCCATTTCTATCTTTAATCTGCATAATCATATGATCGTGGATTTGGTTGGTCTGCAGCAAGCAGTTTGAAGAAACATAAAAATGTCTGTTGTTGCGGCAGAGGATGCTGAAGTGCCGCCAGAGAAGAGAAGCATTAAACTCACTTCTAAAGGATTGTTCTTCAATGTGGAAATGTGCCAGGAAAAAAAGAAGTGCTAAGTTTTAACAAGCAAAAAAGCGTGTGGAAAATATCTGTGAGTTAATGACATCAAAGGAAAATGTGGATGCAGTGACTTCTGAGCTTACTAAGCTTATTAACCTTTACAAAGAGGCAAGCGGACCTGCATGAATCTTTCATAAAGTTACCTTTACTACATGATGAGGTGATAAGACAAAGTTAATACTTTGAAGAAAAAAGGACAATGTACTGTGGTTTCATCGAAAAGGTAAAAAGCTGGCTGTCTGAAATGGATCATCCCTATGTGCCACTAAACAAAGATTTGCCCAACCAAAATGTCTGAGATGAAATAAATCCTGAGGACAATGCCTCTAATATGTTAAGTGTAAAAGCTAACTCTGTCAAGTCACAATCCCAGCCAGTTAGTTACAGTAAAGGCTGTTGTCTGGGTTAGCTGTTTTTCCCGTCGAAATCACTCCATTACCGGTGTGCCCTAGTTACTTTTGTAAAATTTCAGTACTGAACCTTACAAGCATATTCAGTTTCTCTCTGTCGGCTAACGTAAGCTGCTAGCCAAGCTCGCAGCTAACAAACAATGGCGAGCCGACGGAACGTGATCCCCAGCCTGATGTCTCCCGCTCTGTTAACAAGGTTAACTAACTATTAAACAATTAACAGTCAGCCTTACAGCTAAAGCTAGTTTAAGTGTTTTCCATTCTTGCTTTCTCCTTTATTCTTCCTCCTTTATTCTCTTTCTTTTCTCGCTCCCTGACAGGTAGCTCCTCTTCATTTTGCATGGTTGACTTTCACGTTACTTTGATTGACACACTTCAGTAAAGTTACTGGATGTAGCAGTGCAACAGGGATGACATGGGGCCCCTTTAGGGAGGTATCTGTCAAAGATGTCATTGCAATTTGACCAGTGGTTGTTTGATGGGGTTAATGGGGTAGGTCACTGCAGTTGCTACATTTTAAGACATTACTGTGGAGTAAAGTTAGTAAGCCCTTGGGGGCCCCAAGCAGCTGCCTGCCTTGCCTGTTGACAAGCTCCGCCTCTGCTAATGTCAATTTATGAATTTAACCAGTCAAAGCTAATAAGAATGAAAAACAGCATTTAAGAGAAGCTTCAAAAGCAAGGAAATAGTTGAGGATGGTCGAGCATCAATGTCTCATTCATGTCTTTCTTCCCAATGTCAGATGTTGCTTTGGTAGGTTAAATAAATACCTAGGACTAACATTCATATCACGATCATCATTGATAAAGATAGTTGCCTACCTATTGCACTTGCTTCGCATATTGTTGCATATTATGAATATAAGCAATTTTACCAGAATGTTTAATTGTGAATTTATATTTTAAGTTATCACATATGACCCAGAAACATGAGTGACTGAGATAAACGTATTTGATGGATGCCAGACAGCTGGAAAATGGGTGAACTGATAGATGCATTGATGAGCCCTTCAGAACTGCACTTCACCAAGACTGGGGACACCTGTGGAGAGAAAAATAATCAGTGTTGAGAACGACATAACTAGGTAACCAACTGTGGTAAAGTCTGATTAACTATATTATACCTAGGCTATATTAACATTAAGGAGAAGTTAGTAGTGATGGGAATTCCGGCTCTTTTTAGAAAGCCGTTTTTTTTGGCGCTGCTCACTAAAAAGAGACGGCTCTTTTGACTCCCAAGTGGCTCCTCAGATTTTTTTGTTGCTTAAATTAATTTATTACCAAAAATAATGTAAAATTCTGTGTAAAATGAATTACTAATGTAAAAACATATATTATATCAAATGTTTATTATTTATATGGCTTTATTTATCTACTCAACATACACGGGGCAGAGTGCTGCAAAAAATAAATGATAAAGTACAAAAACAAAGACCCATCTCAATTAGACAAAAAGGTCCAATCTCTGATTGAATGTATATAATTTATAAACTGTTAACTATTTAGACGCACAGGTGCTACCACACATCTTGACCAATCAAGTGCGGCTTTAACAGAAAAAAGAGGAGAAAAAAACCCAAATTGGCTCCCAATCAGGGGCCGGCTCCCATCGTTCACTTCAAAGAGCCAGCTCTAAGAGCCGGATCGTTCGCGACTGACACATCCCTAGAAGCTATATTGACATTAAACAGAAGGTATGCACTGTATTAGGTTTGTCAGTTACTTTTAAAACATGAACATAGACATTTAGTCAGGCAATATATGTTAGGGTATACAGTACTGGACGTGAATGAGTGGAATAGTATTAAGACACATAGCAAAAGTGATTGGAGAAGTTAAATAAAGTTGGCCAACATAATCTTAGGTATAATCTAAGTATAATTACCTGTAAACCGTCTAGTAACTTATCTGTAATTGTCAAGGGGAAACACGCTGATAGCATTTTCTAGTAACATTAATAACAAAGTTAATGTATCTGTCGCCTAAATGCATGTTAACTATATAATACTACTTTTTTAATATCGATTTTAGCTTACCTTCAATGAATGGACAACATTGGTACATATTTTTTTAAATTAACATATTACTCACTTAGTGCTGCCGCATCCAAGACAAACACTTGGTGCTGCAGCTAGGCTAGGATATGGCAAGGCCATAAGGTCAGCAAGCTTGTGAACAAACAAGTTTGACCATGAAAACTGTTGAGCAAGCCTGGGAGAGCCCAGGCGACTACAAAGCGGGTTTTTATGAAAGGCAACTGCGCAATCTTGGCCCCTATGGCTCCATAGAACATGCGCAGTATGCTTTTAGATGAAGCCCTGCATTTTTGGCTTCATGCGCTACTGAGCAACTTTCATGGGAATGAACGAGGCTCTGCCCCCTACACTGTATCCATTTCTCCTTAATACATCCATGGTCTTGCTCTCTTAACTGTCTTTGTCCATGGTCCCAGCTGTGATTTGATTAGCCTTGCACATAAGTCTTTCATAACCACTTTTCCTTAACCTCGATGGAGAATCTCAGGAGGTCAAGGGGAGGAGAAAGGAAAATTCAAAAGGACTGAAGCAAAGACAACTGCTGTGATGAGAGAATCTGACTGCACTTTCATTAGCCCAGGCAATCATGCAACGGTGGATGTTACTGACATAGTTGTGCTGTGGTGAAACTACACTGATGTGTCCTGACGGCCTTGTTCCTTGCAGTTGATTTACAAGGATACAAGGAAGTTTATTGTTCATTATACAACAGGTTGTATAATGAAATTAAAATGTGGTTCCCTCTTGATGATTAAATGATTGTATAAAAAATAAATAAAATTATTAAACATGGAGGAGTGCAGATGGTGCATTAAGTAGTCTCACAGCCTGAGGGAAAAAGCTGCTCTGTAGTCTGGTGGTACGGCAGTGGATACTGACAGCAGCAGGATGAACAGGCTGTGGCTGGGGTGGGTGTTGTCTTTTAGTATCCTCTTGGCTCTGCCCAGGCACCTCACCTCCCTAATATCACGGATGCTTGGTAGAAGTTGGCAAGAACTTGGCATGGGAATCTTACTTTCTTAAGTTTCCTTATGAAATACAGCCGTTTCTGAGCTTTTTTGACCAGGGCAGAGATATGTGAAGTCCATGACAGGTTCTCTGTAATGTTGATTCCGAGGAACTTAAAACCGCTCACTTGCTCCACCTCAGCTCCACTGATGTAGACCAGTTTGTGTGGCTTTGCCTCCTTTTTTTCTAAAATCAACTATCAGCTCTTTGGTTTTGCTGACTCTTTGGTTTTACTCCCGTTATAGCTGGGTCTCTCCCTATTTTTAGATCCCCCTCCCTGCCCCCTCACATTTTGTTATTTTCATGGAAAACTCCCATAATATGCGTAATATGCTTTAATGTTGGTAGTTATGCTTATTAATACCTTTGAACTTCAACTTTTGAATCAACTGAAAACTTATTAATTTAGCTAGATAATAGGAAATGAAAATGTAGCCAAACAGCAACAAGCTTAGCATATCTTAGCTATCTCAGGTTTTGACTCCATTGGCATTTATTGACACTTAAAGACATATAAAAAGCCATAAATAACGTATTAAAATATTCTGTGTACATTATTTTACTTTAAGTTGTACTAATAATATGAGTAGTAGAAGAACACACAGATACCTAGCAATCAGACTAGTGCAAAACACAAACACAGGAAATAAAGAGATCAAAATGTGAGTGTTAATAGGAAAAAGCTGATAAAGACAAACAAAAACTAAAGGAGCACCAGACAGTTAACCATAAACTCTAGAGGAAAATTCAAAAACTGAATACAACCACAAAATAGGATAACAAAAGTTGCACAGGGAGGATTGTGGAATGGATGCAGGAGCCAGGAACAGACAGAGAACCAGGGGGCAGAAACAGAAGAACAGAGATGCTGAGAAACAAGCCAAAACTGGATGAACTGACAAATGACAGAGAGAAAAACACCTGGATTAAACAGCTTGGAACGAATTAACTGATAAGCAACTGGTGACATAAAAAAAAAGAAAAAAAACTGACAGGTCATGAATTGAAGGCAGGAAGTTAAGCAAACGCTTGAAAAGGATACTAGAAAAATTGAAACAGGAAATATACAATACATTTAAATCCATACGCAAAGATACATTAAGTTTGACAAGACCAAAATAATCCGTAATAAATAAATAATTATTATAAATTACTCCGAGAAAAACTGGTTTTATTGAGTTGGAGGTTTGTGTATTTTCCTATTGTCTTCTGATGTTTATCCAAAGACAGAGTGCACTATCCCCTTATTTAGTTTGGCTATAATGTAGGTTTTATAGCTATGTCTTCAGAGATAAAATAATCTCTGCCTTTGCAGTGCAGAATATTCAGCTATTTTATTGCACCCACTGTGCTGCTATGTGATGTATTTTTGTTCATTTCTGTGGATAGCTCATTAAAATTAAACAGCACATTATCATGCATTAAAGGTGCTATATGTAACACCTTAGCACAAATTAAAATACTAGTCCACTAAAAAGTTTAAAAAATTCTGTTTATTTTTTGTACAAGGTTGATGTCTAGTTTAAACTCTGCAATGGAAGTACAAGCATGATTGGCAGTAGAAAATGGCAATCCTGTGTATGAAAAATCTTACAGTTTTATATCTGTGTGCGTGTTTGTGCATGAGCAGGTGCTTGTGTTTGAGCCAAAAAGGAAAATCCAAGAAAAATATTTGCAATGAGCAAATCTAATTTATGTTGCAGAGATACATATAATTATCTCATTTGTAACAGTTAGCATTGACATACTGGAAAACAGTGTGTTGGTAACATGGTGTACTTTGAGTGAGAATTGGCTTATCTCTTGTATTTTTTAATGACTGAAAATGTTTTTCTTGGGCTGCTCTCTCTGCTTTGTCCACCCACCTACATCTGCCACAGCTGTGAGGAGAACAACTGTTCTCTGTAGAGCGTCACAAGGCATTCTGGTATGTGGAAAATCACTAAATTAAGAAAAATTTAGATTAAGCATATTCAGGGATAGCCAGTTTTCTGATGACTGTATATGTCTATAAGTTTATGTGTTTGCAAAACACCCTTTTCTGCTTGTGTGGCAACGTTTTAATATGCATTCATTCCTAGTGACTTTATGAGCAAAGCTATTTGGACAGCTACCTCTGTGGCAAAACCAAACTGACTATTCTGTCACTTTGTTATTGATTTATCATCTCAAACCTCATTTATTGACCAGCCGTGAAAGCTTTAATTTGGCTGATTCCACTTTGTGATAAAGAAATGACAATCTATCTTGTAAGATTCCACCATTATAGATAATGATGTACTGCAAAATCCAGCCTTAGTTTCCAACTTAAAAGGTAATAACACTCCCATTTAATGATTCGTATAATTACTTATGTGCCTATGGACAGCCAAATCAATAATTGTGAACATGAACAAGTCTTGCCTGAAGCAAGAGGTATCAGATACAAGAATTTAATATCTAGTGTCATCAGAAAAAGCCGGGAGCTGCTGCAAAAACAATCTGTGGGAAGCTAATGTTGTGGAAACATTCACAGTACACAGTGTGATTTAAGTGAGACATCAACACATAGTTTGGCTTGTTACCCTTAACTTTAAGAAGTAAAATAAACTAAAATGTCTTTAAATGCACAAGAAAAAGACCATATAAATACAGAAAATCTTATTTTTAATACCAGTGGATCAGCCATTTCATGTTTCGGAATGAGTAATTATAACTGTTAAATAACAAACTTTTGTCACTGTTACTTTCTTGTGAAACTATTAAAAAGTCAACTATTTTTGAAATATTATTAATATTTATATATTATATTATATTATATTGTATTTTAATATTTGTTATTAATGTTATAAATCATATAATACAATCAATAGTTAATTGCCTTCAAGCCTGCCTCTGATAGAGAATAGTTATCTTAATTGTATAAGTTGTGTCCAGTGCTGTATAGTGATTTTAGTTCTTCTTTTCTAACTGTTTTGGATTCTTGTTGCATTCTCATTGATCATGTCATCTATTACTTTATTTTTGTAATTACTTTTTCTGCTATTATTCTTACCATACATCAATAGTGCAGACATGCAGCTGTAATATGCAGCAAAATTAAATATTAAACAATCTTTGAGATAAAAATATTTATATGAGCGTTGAAGTTTTGATGGATGTCAACAGAGTAAATGATAGAGACTTACAGACTGACAGAGTGATAACTGATAACCTCATAATAATAATGGGCAATGGGGTCAATAAAATGCAAAAGTTTGATTGTATCTTCCAAAGGTTGAAAGGTGGATCTTAACAGCAGTTACATCCCTGCTAATAAAGTAAAGGATAACAATGATGCATGCATGTAGTGTGTGCTGTATATGTCGCCTTGTTGTACAAATGTGAAAAAGGAAAATAAATAAAATTCAGTTTCCCAGAGTCCAGTCAAAGATCTGCAAGAGCATCAGTTTTCTTACCTTCTGTATTTAAGAGAAGTTTCAGAGACAAAATCAAGTTTGCACTGTTATTTCACAGAGACTGGTGAGAGATTCCTGTTGGACACCAACCATTCACACTGTTTCAGTCGCACAAAATGGATAAGTGTAAACTGTGATCTTCAGTGTGCAACTCCATAAAGATTACATCTCTGAAATCTGAAAAAAAAAGTCCAAAAAGGCTGAGAGTGATAAAGGCCTTGCTTTGTTGGAGCATTTCATATTTAGCAGTTATCAGTACTGAGGCTGGGAGGTTAATTATGAATGCAGCTGGGTCGAGCAGATCTACAGGGCAGATAATGGTGGAGGTAAAATATGGCTAATAATGTTAAGAAAAGAAACTAATGAATGAACTGCCCTGACTGGCCCGTGGCAGAGAGAGAGAGGAGTTCATTATCAAAGAAAGCAGGGTAAAAGAGCACACGAGATCATGACTTGTATGTGTATGTAATTTAACATATGTGTGTGAGTGTATTTTGCCTCATGTGTCTTTGCTAGCATGTGTGTGTGAGTGAGTGGCATACAGATGGGATCATACATCAGGTATTTTTAAGGCCAGAGCCCATTTTGAAAATGGCCTGGCAGGTTAAATGTCATTAGAACCACTGCGAATCAGGTAGAGGGAAGCTTTCAGGGTAATGGATACCTTACACACACACACACACGCACATACACTTTCACATACACTGAGTAAGGTCTGCCAGAGAAGGTAGTGTGTTCATCTATTTAACTCCAACTGGGTAAGGATGGTGTTGTTGTGTGTGTGTTCATGCTTGTGTGTGTCTGTGTGTTTAGGGGGGAGGTCATATGTGTGTCATTGTGTGTGTGTGTGTTTGGGTGTGCTTATGTCGCAGTGTCATTTAACGGAAGCCTAAAGGACGCATGCATTACTACTGAGAGAGAGCAGGGCCATTGAACACTTCATAAATATAGTAGAAGAAAAGCTATATGCTGCACTGGATGAATACTAAGAGGAAAAATAAAATAAAGTGTTTCTGTGCATGGGGGATGGTATGAAGGAGCACAAAAACAGGTGAGAGAGGTTACAAAATGACAAAAAGAGTGTGGGGGTGAGAGAAAAGGTTTATGTAGCGGCACATAAATCTAGAGCCATTTAGGACCTGAATTTAGCCATAAAAATCCGGAGACCAAACGATGGCCAAGGACGCTTAGTAGGACCTTGGCTGACCTTACGATAGACTGGGCCACGCTGTTGATGGGATTTATGAGAGCACCTGAATAACACAGATGGGTACTGGGGTATAGGCCGTCAGAGTGTCTGAACAGAAATACAGCAGTCAGAACCTCAAGGACCTGAGTTGTTGCTTTCAGCATCATATCTGATCTGTGTAGAATTTAGAAGGTGAAGTGTAAAACGAGCTTGAAAGTTCATTCTAGCTCTGCAAAGTAAACCAGAAAAAAAAAGGCAGCCTGACAGAAAAAACTTGACTGTGGTCCACTGCTGAGCTCTCGCCAGAGCTTACAACAACATCAGATGGTCTTTGTGAAGTTTGCTTGGTTGTGATGACCTTTGTCCTTTGGAGCTCTTGACTTAGACGTCTTTCCACAAACTGTAAAATGTGGTTGAAAACTCTAGAGAAGAGCTGACTGTCAGTTAAATTAATAATGCTGAGGATTGTCATTTAAATAAATGTTTAGTATTTCTTTCTGTGGTCTATGGTTACCCAGAAAAGATTTTGGGAAAAAAAATGGTGCTTCAACACTTTTGGTTTTACTTTTGGTTTCTGAGCAGCTGCAGCTGAGGAGGTTAAGCATTTTGTCTGATGTTGAAGTGTTTGTCCCCAGTTGCTCCTTCACTGATGTGCCAGTGTCTCTTTCTGATAAGCACTTTGCATAGACATCTTTGCCATTGAGAGCAATTTCCATGAAGCATTTTTTGCAGTGTCCTGGTTGTGACACAGATGCAGGAGCTGATCATGGCCACTCAAGACAATGCCTGTGATTCCACTGCATGCACCACAACGAATTTCAGAAGCAGCTCTCCATTCTTCTCAACAGAAAACAAATAGCAAACATTTTTTAATAACAGAATTTACATCAATCTGCAAGCTTGCACAAGAAATCAGAGGCAGGAACAACATGCAGAATTCAGTCAATTTTAAAAGTAAAACATCCTGTGAAGAATCTGACCAGCTGACATTCGTTTTGCCCTGAATACAGTAGTGTTTTTGGCCTTCATAACCAGTAAAAGATTAGACCAGCTAAGTTATAAAAATAAACCTCAAAATCTAATTGGTAACTCAAAAAAGTTCCAGATAACTTAAAAAACTGAATACTTTAGATGTGGAAAAATGCATTTGCAAGAAGCTAACTGAAAGGTTAGCATTAGCTGTGATGGCCCCAATTAATGAACTGACAGAGAAGAACACAACAGATACCTAAACTGACAATAGAAAATTAAGATTTTGGAAGTCATTATGCAAATTGAGATTTATGATAAATAAGTGATATTTTTTCAGAGTTTTCTTGTAATCAGTGCTTATTGTCCTTATGGTTCTGATAACATCTTGGACACAAGAGAACACAGATTATTAGGATTATATTGAAATGACAAGTACAACAAAGAAGATAAGAAGAGTTATTTATCTTTGTGAGACAACATTCCTCATTTGGTTCTTTGTGTGACTTGTTTTTGTAAGTCAGACCTTCTGTGCAACAAGTTTTATTAGGGCAGACTCCTTCTATGTCCAGACCAATGAGCACACACCGTAAATGACAACTTAACAGCACCTGACAACACATCTACCTGTAACCTGTGATTTGAGCAATCATTTCCAAATCCTGTCTTTTTTTTTTTGCTTTGTCTTCCTTCGTATTTGTTTTTGTTCCTGACATCTTTCTCTTTTTTTACAATCTTTCTCCCCCTTTAGTTGCCTCTTGACTGCTCTCCCCCTCATATTCATGCAAAAAGTGTGCACACACAAATACCAGCTAATGCCCTAACATAAGCTTGCACCTCTCACTCTCTTTTCCGGCAGGCTCTTTTCTGATTGACAGAGTATTAGGGAAGTGTGTGATGGAAGGAGGGAGGGTGGAAAAGGAAGGGAGGAGGGCAGGGGGGGAGGAAGTCACCTTGGGAGAGCCGGTTATTGAACGAATGACTGGAAAAGGTAATGAGAGGAGGATGAAGAAAGAAAAGTATTCTGCTCTTTTTGTTGGTGTGAGGTCATTCGAGTTGAAACAGCAGGAAACTGGTCACACATTTGTTGCTTTATCACAGCAGCTAGCATCATCAGCACTGTTCCGTACTAATACCACCACCACCACCACCTCTCAGGGCTTTATAATGTGGTTTTTTGCTCACAAAGGCTGTTCAGTACAAAGATTTAGCCTTTTTTATTCCAATAGACCAACCTCAGAGAAAACTATTTCAATTAGGTGACACAGGATAAGACGGACACGGTCTCCTAGTGAAGGTCTGTGTTACTTTTTCAATGTCCCATGTGAAACTAAAAGTAAGTTAAGCTTTTAGTTTAATCTAAACAAACATTTTTTCTTAAACCTAACCAAACTGCAACTGTAAAATCAAGCATAATACAGGCTTTCAGGCAGCAAAGCTTTGTGGCAGTCGCATACAAACATTAAAGTGTAAAGTGTGCATCTGTATGAATTCAGAGGTGTGTGTGTGACGAAACATCAGTATTTGAGACTGTGGGAATAAGAAATAGCTTTGGCAATAAAATAAAACACAAAGACACTAAATGGTCACACACTTAAAGTTGAACTCATCAGTGTTTCTGTGTTAACAATTGATTTATGCACCATGTGTAATGTGATAATGTTCACTCATAGCAACAAAGCCACTGAGGTTTACAACCCAACTCTGCAGTTTCCATCATCAGTGGAGCATTTCAGTGTCCTCCAGCTCCTTGGTTCATCCTGTGCAGCTTCAAACTTTTGGTTCGGTCAAACTTCTTCATGTTCCGGTCTGCAGACGGCTGCCTTGTGCTCCATAAACTTACAGCGGTGGGCTACTCTGCCTGCATAGTACTGAACGGTGAACTGCTAAAGCTGGCTACCAGCTAGTGAACACAGAAGCAAAAAGTTCTCACTCAAAGGAACTTGAGGTTTTAGAGGACAGTCGATATAATGTGCTAGGAGCTGTGAGTGCTGTGGTTAGAAGAGCTCTTTCAATTACTTTAACTTGTGGTTGTCACTATTGAAAAGCAAGTTCTTTGGAAAGGGGAACAGAAGGAGTTTTGTTAGCCTGTAGCTTCCAATGAAACCATTCAAGCAAGACAAACAACAGTAGAACAAGGCAACAACAACGATAAGAATAACAACAGCCATGATTGTATTGTGATTAAAAAAATGCACGAGAACTACAAAAATGTGCAGCATTAACTTCTGTGTGTTTTAAAAAGCAAAGGAATTCCTTCATGATGTCTACATTTAGGCAACATTATCTGTTTTTCTTGTATTTATTGTAGGTATACTTTGAAAAACCTTCGTATCTTCCATGGGGACAACAAATCGAACAGATTTTACATTGGGGAAAAACATACATAATTACATATGTTCATAAAAATTAAATACAATAATTAATTTATTTGCAATTACTGATGCACTCAGATTCATCCTATTACACTGTACTACAGTTAAGACAGTGATAAACTTACAGAAACACAAATATGATTCATTCAAAATCACATCTAAAGTTTGCAGTTTTTTCTGCTTGCTTTTTTTGATATGTTAACAGCTGCAAGTAAGTAATCTAGTGCCAACACAGACAAGACCGAAAAAGAAATTTATCCTTATAAACACATGCTTATGTATGTCAGTTTAATTAACCCAAATAATGCCTTCAGCAACACCTATGAAAGTACTTTTGTTTTAACCTAGATGTAATTAAACTTTTAAAGGCTTGTTTGGAGGCTCAGCTCTGTCAGGTCACTCAGCTGGAAGTCTCTGCTTGTTGAACATACCTAAAGACATTTGGGGCGTTTCACCATATCTCGTTTCCTGACTGTGAGAAGCCAGGATTAGCTTGTGCTGTCAAATGTAAAGGCCAAGGGAGAGATAGAGGCGCACAAGGTGTGGACGTAAGGATTAACACTGGATTAAGTTGTATTGCAGGTCCTTCCAGGTCACTTTGTGTGGTTGTGTGTGCGTGAGTGTGTGAGTCACCTTCCCCTGGGCCGCAGGGTGGGTTTGTCCGAGAGAGAAGTAATAACACCATACATATACCCATGGGATTAACTGCTTTATTCAACTTACTTTTATACTTGACACGCTTACGCACACTATCGCCTTAACATATTTTTCAAGAAAAAAAACCTTAATTACAGTCCAGGCTGGAAATGGTTTTGTGCTGCTTGCCTTTATCTTACTCAGCTTCTCTTATTTTCTTCAAAATGAAAATATTGCAAACATTTTTCACCAGGATACCCAGTGAAAATCTAAAATGTGTTACTTGATTAAAATCCATTAAGGGGTCATCACAGGTTGCATAACTGCAGATTGCAGATAATTGTATATAATTGTAGAATTTGAAGGTGTAAAAATGTTTGCTCATCACGGAACAGCAAGCTAGTTTCTCATTAAAACCCTAATAGAGATTTGTGGTGAAAATTTAAGAAACTAAAGGCTGAGAACCAAGTATAAACAATTAATAATACAGACAGGAAATCCAGTAACAAACAACATGTCAAAGTCACATTTACTCAGGTTTTATCATGGTAAGACCATCTGCACACCATCAGAACTACTTTGCTCTAAACCCCTAGCTCAGGAATATTGTTAAATGGGAGGAAAAAATGGAGAAACCTCACAAACTGTTAAAAAAAAAGACTAGAAGTCAACCTGGCAACTCTCAAACCACCATTCAGCCACAAGTTATTTCATCACACCAGATAACTGATCAAAAAGAAATCTGTTCACTAAAGTCTCAGTTCAGCTCCAAAGGAGTAGATATGAGACAGGGCAGTGCACTCAGTGATCATACTGCCTGACTTTAATAGTACCTCGACTCAAACAGAACACCACTTTTATTAGCAATTATGGCAGAGGACATATCAGAAGAGAATACCTGTCAAAACATCAACTGTAATCATCTCTTTAGATGGCTCTTTGGTAAAATAAGACCCTAATTGAGCATAATGACCTGTCTCTGCCTGGGCCTTCTTTAGAAGTCCCTTTTTTTGTAGGGTAACATCCCTAATTGACTGCTACAGCTATCTTAAATGAATCATTAGCAATTCCTGTCATGACATGAAGCTCCTCTGAAAAAGAAATGACAAAAACAACCTGTCAAGCAACAGTGGCAAGGAACTTTGTGTAATTGTGAGTCTTTTTAAAAACTCTTTCATTTTTTAATGCTGAAATCTGTTGGTTGAGCATAAACATTTCTCAGCTTCATCAGATGATGTGGTGCATCTGAGTGCAGGGCCTAGGAGAGCCTTGACTTGGGTAAAAAATAATTACAAAGTTGCATCCACTTAAATTAATCAGTGATTTAATTTGCCATCACATCAACAACCATACAAGTGATGCCTGTTTGAAAAGGTTTTTGGAGGCTTTCTTTTTATTGGCTGCAGTTGCTTTGTTGTTTAAATTACTTGCACACCTGTGACCCTATTTATGCCTGGCATTATCAAGTGATCTGTATCTCGGTATCTTATTTGGGTAAGGGGGAAAAAAAGCATGTAAATTGAAGCTGTGAATTCATGCAGAACGCATTTTGATTGGAATTTGTTCTTATTGGGTAGAGCACATCTGGAGATGGCAGCTCTGGCAGAGCCCAACACACAATCACTGTAGTTATGCGTGCAAGAAAATAGAATTAGGCATAAAGTACACTTCAGGGCATATTTACATGAGTAAATCATGAGCCCTTACGCAGCCTGTGTGGACAGCTGGACTGATTAAAGTAAAAGTGTATCTGCTCCATCTGATGTGCAGAAAAACAGAACAACAGAACACAGATGGCTCAAACAGCTCCTGTGCGGACAAGCCATAAGAGAGGCTTCATCAGTTTGATTATGGATGTTGCAACTGCTGCAGTGTCCATGCTAAATTAGTTTTATCCTTAATTCTGTGTCCATCTATAGAAAAAGAATTATCCTTTTATTTCAACTCAAGGGCAAGGTGGTGCAGTATACACTCATCTGGTGTACTGCTGCTCTACCAGTGGTGAGACCTGCAGATAGCTGCGTGTGTGTGTGTATGTATGTGTGTGTGCGTGTGTGTGTTGGTGAGTGCTCTTGTAATGGGCTACTTCATATTATAACTTTGTATACATGTGTTAAAGTGTGTGCACTCATAATGTCTCTCTCTCTTATCTGCCAAAATAGATAAGAACAAACAGTCTTAACATACAAACATAAAAGATAATTATTGACCGCATTGATATTTTTAGCAGAAGAGAAACACATCATCGTTGTCTCTTTTAGTTTTAATTTCACTGTTAACCTTCACTGTGGCTTTTATATTCTCAAAGTTAGTCCTACATAACACTGTGGCCTGCAGATAAAAAAGATTAGCTAACCTCTGATAACTGGCACATTTGAAATTTAATCAATACAGACTAATGTGACTATTCATAGAAGCACAGAAAATACAGGTGAATAAAAACTAACTTTCTGAGGGATTTCTTTTTCTTTTTTGCTGTGTGTGTGTTATATGGCCACCAAGCGAATAACAGACTACAAGAGAAACATAGGGATGATAATTTAGTCCTATCAGTGTAGAGCATCTGTGAGTTTCAGACCTGAGCTGCCAGTTCATTGAATTCATAAAGACATGTAATAACTACACAGCCAAAAAGATAATGAGCTGGGTACATTATTTGATCTTGTATCCAGGCTTGTCGTGCTGCTTCCAAGAGAAATAAATCCGACTGATCTTCCCGTGCTGGCAGATCAGCTCACCCGTTTCATTATCACATCAGATTATCAAAGTAAAAGTGACATGGAAAGAAAAGAAGCAAAGTTGCAGGTAAACACCGGACTTTGAATAGTCAGAAAAGAATAAAACTTTCAGCGTGTTAGTAAGAGCAACACAAATGGAGAAATTCATCTTTATGTACCTTGTATTTGGGTCTTAGATTGTTCATAAACAAATAAAAACAAAAGCATGTTGAACCTAAGTAAGTTGAATTTAATCTAACAATATCTTGGTGTAAAGGGGGTAAAACGTTCTTTGCCACAGTCCCTGAATTTCTTTTCACTCCAGAGCAAATGTTTTATTGAATCTTGTTTCTCTTACTTCAGTGTGAAAAGAGTACAAGTGCAAAAGTGAAAGCAAAAAATGTTTTATATATTTTGTCACATTAAGTTGAACAAAGGAGGGTTCAGAAAATTCCTTAAAAATGTTTTCTGCTTTCTTTGAGTGTTTCAAGGACTGATACCAGAGTGAAAAACCTTGTTTCTTTTTATACCGTCCTTCATTGGAGCCTGCACCTGCTGCAAATTTTAATGAAGGACCGAGTGTTTTGACTGAGTGTGTATTGCACCACAAACTGGAGTAGCTGCACTTTATGTTGAGCATTTAGCTTAGCGTGTCTACATCCAGGCCATGGCCACGTCTTTAGTTGTTTCTCTTGTTTTTTCCTGTGTTCCCCTCCTTTTTAACTCCTGCTTTTACCTGTCAGTTTTTTTTTACAAACTGAGCTTTTCCTCCTTGATTCCTTATAACTGACTAACTAACTATATGGGGTTTGACCAGCTCTTGTCCAAATGCTGTAAAGGTGTCAGGAGACACTTTGTTGTGGGGGTTTTGGATTATGTAGTGACATCTGCAGTGCATTCAGATACTTATGTTCCTTCTTATAGTGAAAGGTAACCATGCATTTATGTGTAAACATGTAAAAAGCGCTGTTAGCAAGATTAGCATCAGCACTATATCATCTCATGTGAGGAAAGGTGAAAACAGTGCACATTCTGACATTTAGCACATTCACAATAAGTCGTCCCTGGCCAAAAAGTATTCTCCCTGCCTCTCTGACAACCCTGCAAGCCAAGTGTCTGACTATACACCAAGGAAAAAAGGCCAAAACATGTTAAAAAAGGACTACTTTTTGAAAGGTACCTCTGTTTGTGTGTTGTCTGTCTCAGTGTGATGCTCCACCTGCCACCAGTCAGCCTGCACACCTGCTACACATCCACTAATCGAGCTCCAGCAGTACATTCCCTCTCTTGACTCCACTCTTTGCCAGATCGTTTCGTTACCCATGAAGGTGGTTTCACTCCAGGCCACTTCCTCGTGTTCCTGTGATTCTTGTAAGTTAGTGATTCTGCTCCTTGTGATCATGTCCTGTCCAACTTTGTCTCTCCTCTGCTCCAGGATCACACAAACCATCCCTGCCAGCCTGCCAGCTCTCAAACCACCATCCACCTGCAAACTCCAGCTGGCCACATAATCGCTGCTTACTCCAACTCTGTTCCCAACTATCCCCTAAAAAAAGGACTCTTTTCTAATTCATCAACTTCTGAGTCTTTGTCAGCATTTGGGTCTGCATAACATAGCAACCTGCTTTGAGGTTTCAATTAGATGCCAGTTAAATATCAGTTATCAATGATAGTCATTTTAAGCATCTTTTAAAAGCATTAATAATACTGGCAAAACAATAAAGGATAGCAAAATACAGACTTAGTTAAAATTCATTTGTAGAATGAAAGACAGATGATACCAACATAAATACAATATGGACCATAATCAGGCTTTTCAACAACACAGAAACCCACTCATAAAAACATAGCTTCATAGCACTACCAATGATCAAAGACTCTACAGGATGCCAGTTAAAGAACAGGTGTGGATGTAAAAAAATGGGGTTTTTTTGAGTTAATATCAAACCCGTCACAGAGATGCTCTACACTGTTCAATGCACCTGATGGAAGGGCTGAAAAAAGCTTGGAAGTACCAGATTAAATGTCCAAACAGCACAAGGGGTATAAGCAAAGAAAGAAAACTCACAATAAAGATATAAAGATGGAGCAAGAGAGGCAAGTGCCGAAAAAGTCCTTTCCATCATTTTTTGAAAAATTGTAAAATATCCAAACAAAACAACTGGGTAAGATAATGTGTTTAACATAATGGACAAAACATAGAAACAGGGATGTAAAGGGACCATATTAATATAATGTAATAACATGCTAACAATTGCTGATTAGCACACAACGTACAGCATAAACTTAAGAAAATCTCATTAGTTTGTTGGATACATAGTTAAAAACTAAGGGCACTCTTATTTGTCATAATATTCCAGTCTAGACGCTTGTTAGTGTGCAAACTGGCAATTATCTAGACCATCGCTGCATTTCCACTTCATGACACAACTCCACTCAGTTCTGCCCATACTGCCTTCTGTTTCACTACTTTTTTATTTTCACTACACTCTGTTAAGGTACACCAAATTTGAACTGATTGTCAAAGCAGACCCTGCACCTTTTTTCACTTCTCCAGCAGCAAACAATTATACAGAATTTTATTTACTTCATAGTCACTCTGATGAAAAAAACAGCTAAAATGTGGGAGAAACATAATTTATATATGGAGAAACAAAGGGTGAACAAAGGAAACAATGACATCAAACCAGAGAGAGGGAGGAAGTCTTTCACAGTCATTTCAGACTGGCCCAAGGGTACAGCCAAGTCCTCTCTCTTACTGCATAAAACTCCCAGCATGCAATGGCCATTTTCCCTGACAATCTGTTTTACTATGGGCTAAAAAATTAACACACAAGCACACACACACTCACACACCCACATGAGGCGAATGACAGGGAAATTAAATCAGTGTCTGGGTCTCTGAGTCATTTTACAGCAGTAGAGAAATGATAATGACAGAACATGCGGAAACAGGAAATAAGAAGAGAGGCTTGATTGATAGACAGTGGGCCTTCATTTATATCTTGCCTTTTACTAATCTCCTCTGCCCTTGCTCACTTTGACCTTTAAATACACTTTAAAAGAGCTTCTGTATGTGCAACATTTTAGTATCAATAAAACATCACTACAGTCATTTTGATACATTAGTGTAATTACAGTAATCACATGAAACCTCTCTATTAGATGCACAGGTGCCAAAGGGATGAAACCCTCACTCACTGCTGCACTGAGCTCAGTGTTGGTTTCAGTTCAGTTAGTGCACAGACGCACACTGACAGGGGCAACAACAACATCAAGTGGGACTGATACTCCAAAGGGTTTTCAGTCAGTTTAATAAGGTTTCCCGAAGACCAGAGGCTTAGAGGTTTGTAACTGTCACTCCTCCTCATTAAGTTTGACTGAGATGCTTTTGCATTTTTATGGATATCTGTTCTGAAAAGTAAACCTGAGCCTGGAGGCAAACATCATTAATCTTGTGCCACATAAGTCAAATCTGTTCATCCAAACAGATAAACGCAGTCTGTTTTAACCTGGTATCTTCACTTACAAGACACAGGCCATGGGGGCTTTAAGTGGTGAAAGCAAAAGGAATAAGAAAAATGCTTCTTTAAACTTATCTTGCTGAGAGATACATGAGAAGATAATATCATTTATATCATCTGTACGGTTACTGGGGCTTGAACAATATCAGGCTTTTACTACATTATGTTGTAGGCTGAAGAGTTAAAGATAACAATGTTATTGTGATACCCTTATATATCTTTAAGTTTGTGTGTTTTGCCCCTTTCTGCAGCAAAGTAACAACAGGGTTTAACTATAACAGTGCAAACAGAACAACTACATTTTATGAATGTTTCCAGCTTTTTTCATTTAGGTGGATAACCTACACCTGTGGTGACAAAGTGAGATTATAAAGACACAGAAGTCAACACGGGTTAAAACAATATAACAATAAAAACACATGAATATTTCATACTTTACAGTTATCATAAATGCTACTTTATTGTAACACTTAGGTAGGTGAATACAGCAGCATGGCTCTGGCCAAAGGAGACAGGAGACAAACTCATCTCATCTCATATGGATGATTTAGAGTAGAGCTAATGATAAAAACACATGATAAAAGTTTAATTTTTTAGTAGTAGAGGTTCTGGTAGTCAGATTTTATTAGTTTTGATCAGAGCCAGGTTAGCTGTGTCTAGCCAGAATTAAACTTAATGTCCTGCCCTCTTCCTCTACCTTGAATGCAATCAAAGTGTTTGCAGCCTCACTTTTGCACCCAAGAAAATGAAAAGTGTTTAATTACAGAACTTTAATTTTGCAGTGGCACACTAAATTATTTAAAAACATATGTGTGCTTAAAGGATGTACATGCTGCATCTGCAGTCACCCTTGTCCACACACACCCACACACACACACTCAAAGGAACACACATACACAGCCTGACCTAAGCTGTCATCAGTGTTATTGAGTGGTGTTTGGTGAATGAGCTCTCCTGTCTGGGCCTGAGGCGCTCAATTCCACTTAGGACACCCTGTCAGTTGAGCTTGTAAATGCCACGATAGCCTTAAGAAATAAGAGCTGTAAAGGCAGGGCAGCACCAAGGTGAATGACTAGTGGGACAAATGACACTGGAGTATCGTGGACTGCTACCATGTTGCACCAAACTGTTATAAAGATGTTTACAATTGCAAACAAAATTGAGCCATTTGAACTGGACCTAAGCTTTTCTGCCATCATTAAGGATATAAAAACAGAGTGAACTCATTAACAAGCTGTTTTTGTGAAGGCAAATATGCTTTGACTGCACAGAATGTCATTTTCAGATAACTGACTTTATTAATTGAATACAAATATCATATAATTGCACGCTCTGTTTGACACAGCCGTTAAAAGAAATGGATGACACTGTTTTCACTGTGCCACTTAAAGGAGAGAAGCCTGTTAATTTGAAAAAATATATTCAGAAACATTTAACAACTTAAAAATATAAGCAAAAACCTTGAGAAAATAGTTGAAAAAAGTTTTAATAAATTAATTACTAAGAATAAAAAAAGCTAAATTGATCAAATAAAGTTTAAAGGTTTATTTTGCAGAAAGCATTTACTGCTCATCAAAGCCAATTTAATTCATGAAAGCATTTACAGGCTGCCAAATGTCAAAAGGCAAGTGCAGTGCAGAAACAAGAAACAACAAGATTTTAAAAATCAACAAGTACCTACATAGCTTTGCTGGTTAAAGTTGCAAAATGATGAATGTGGAGATAGACAGCTACAAGACATGAAGTTCAGATGACTTTGTTGTAGATATTATCTTATGAGGGGAAATGTATGCAGACTGTACTTTTGTAACCTTCTCACCACTAGTTACCACAAATCTCAGTCTATCTGAGTTAATACAAAACTTCCTGGTGACACATTTGGTTGCTGTAACTATCCTTTGGCAGAAGTGACATTTGGTTGATGTTTTAAACGAGCAACTTGTCTATTTGAACAAATGTGACCAGGACATCTGGACATTACATTGTGATCTGAACAGTCACCATTACAGACCAAGCAACAGCAGCTTGTTTGACCCATTTTGTCGGGTAAAATATTGTTAAAGCAGCTGTTCTGATGTTTGTTTGTTTTTTTTAAATTGTAATTTTGCATATTGAGTCACAACAGTCAAAAGTTTTTAATTGATTTTGGATAAAAATGACTATATGCAGATCATTTTGAGACTAAAATGGTATGAACCAATATTTTGATGGTTCCAAAAGTTTGGTGGAGCTTTAAGCTAACACCTTTTTTTCGTCGGGTCATCTAAGGTCTGTTTTTTACTCCCAAGGCATGCAGGTGCAAGTCTTACCTTTGTTAACTGAGAGCAGAGTGGAGTTTAATTCAATCCCACAAGGCTCCAAGCTGTCTGCAGCTTCTTTACTCATAGTGATTCTGTCATCTTCTCTCTGGCAACACTTGTGAAGGAAATTCAGTGCAGAGGTTTTAGCAGTTAAAGATTTGTTAGGTTTTATGTGCTGACTCTCTGGCACACAAAATAGACTGCAAATTTGACTGATCACGGATTTTAAAACATCATGGTGCTGACAGCTGAAGCAGTTGTGGGACAGGTGGTAGTGTATCCGTGAGGTCTGTGGGCCGGAATTAAAGCTTTAATCTGTGCAGAAGTTTAGAAATTGCCAACAAGAAACCTCAGCTCCAGTCCCTGAGCTATGACCACAGATATATTTATATATTCACATGGAATCTCAGTAGTTTGTGCCTACAGGCCAGCTATCGATTTTGTGAGAAAATAAACTTGCCTCATTATATGTAAAAAGCTCCATCTTTGGGAATCAGAGCAGACGGGTGCAATGGAAGTTAAGCCGTCTTAGCTTCAATCTTCTTTAGTCTGCTGAAAGTAAACCTTTTCAACCACCAAGGCTTCATGCCATAAACAACTTCTCATCCATTTTAATTTTGTGCTATCTTCATGAGAATTGACATTATCTGACCTATCTTCTCTCTTCAGGGCCCTGATGGAGGCTTATCGACCGTCTGAGTAGTTAATGCAGATTAAATTTTATCTCTATAGGTCTCATTTGTTTTCATCTCAACAACAAACCAATAAAGTCAAACACAAATTCTGATTGAGTGGTGGATTCAGACTTCAGTCTACAAAACGTTTACATTACTGTGCCAAACAATATTTACATGGTGACATGGTTTTTAAAGAAAAGCTGGAATAACTGTTCTTAGCATTGGTAAAGCACACATACTCTTCAGTGCTTTCAAGCAAAAACAAGTTGCCTGTCTGGTTCTGCTTTTTGTAAACTTGATCACTCAAATGCAAGTTTTGCGGTTGGTGGTGGACCAACTATCTGGAAGCGTTGCTACTTCCAGGATAATCAATGGCTGCCATCTTTCTCAATCTGACAGCATATAAACTTTTAAAATCAAATGAATAGACATAATCACAGTAACTGATAGTGAGGAATAATTCCTCTATCTAAATATCTTATTATCCAGAGAAGATACCAATGAAGAGCGGCTTGAATTATTTAGATTTGCAAATGTTCATAGCTGGTACATTTCTCAGTTTCCACATGGTTCTCTGTCCGGTTGGGAGTCCAAAAAGAGCAGAGAGATCTCTTAACCATGCTGTTATATGGTAAAAAGAAAGGTATTGTACAGTACATCAAGCATGGATTAGACAAACATAGAAAAACAGATCAAGGTTCTCATGATGTTCTGTGTGTTGTTGCATGTTTCCTATGCTAGACCTCGTAAAACACTGGGGGCCCCATTGTACACTTCTGCCCAGCGCAAGTGCAGGGCGCGTGGCTCAGGAGTTTTAATTAATTCAGGGGAGTTTCCAGGTCAACCTTTGCCACCTTGTTCCAGGAGCAGCAGAGGAATCCTGCTCTGTCCCGCCCAATGCGCCACTGGCGCACAGTGGCTAGTCCAATCAGCTGTGTAGAATCATTTAATCAATTCATGGATGTTTCTTTGACTGAAAATGCTTGAACTGATCAGAGATTCCGCTCTCATTCCCTTTAAAGACTGGTTGTGCTATGCCACAGTGGCGCAGGCATATTTCTTTCTTACACCTGGTGCAAACATAAACAGACAGCTGAACTGCAAGGGTTAATTTATTCATTCATTCATTCATTTATTCAGCTGGACAGGGACAACCCTCAGTGAATGGATTGTGTCAGACAGCTCTCAGCTAATTCTCCCTTAAGTTAGATCGTTTAAAAAGCACAATATTTCCATATTTTGTCATATCTATTTCTACAAATAGATATGGAGGGGTTGGGGGTTACTTCACGCTTCACAGGGGTTTACGCTGTTTACTTCAAAATGTATACTTTGTGATCGAAAATGTTTTCAAAGTACACTTCACTAACTTTACTAAATATGTCCAAAGCACAGTTAAATATTTTACACTGCTGAAAGGCAAAAACAGAAAAGAATGGTGTGTGTGATTGTGGAGAAGTGTGTGAGCACGTTGGCCAACTGCACCGTATCTTATAGTTCAAACTGTTTTACGTTGGCGCATTTGACCTCATTCCGATAGGTGTACAATAGCAAACGCGCTAGGACATGCCTCCATTCTGCCTTCATTCTCAGACCTCCTACCCCTTGACACACAGACCGGGCGCAAGTGCATTTGCTATCATACACTTGTGGCAAAAATGATACTTTTGCCGGGTGTATGATAGCAATGACATCTGCGCCACTGGCGCACCACATTTGCACCCGGTGTACGATAGGGCCCTCTGTGTGTCTCTTTCTTGAGTTTCATTTGGCCCACAGTCTTGATAGGACTTTCTTTTGCTGCATCAGCATTACATTTCATTATTTTGGCTTGTTTTCTTGTCACCACTCAGAGATTTACAACTCCTCAGCTCGACATCTGGCTAGAATATGGATTCTCAATATTTTTCAGGTTCTGTCACAAGTCCAATAGCTGGAAGAGTGAGAGAGACAGAAAGAGAGAGCGCTAGAGAGATGGGGTCCTTCATCCCTGATAAGATGAACTCAGATTTATTTTACAAAAGAGAGAGCAGGTAATAGATGAGGAGTGGAGTGAAAGGAAGCGAGGGACCTGTGAAAAAGAGGAACAGACAATAGATAGTGTGTGTCGAACACAAATCAAAGTTTGTCGTGACACTGCATTGTGTCTCCAGGCTTCATAAACTGTATCTACTCACTTTGGCCAAGTAATTCTCTGAAACAAATGTGACACACACACATACACACCCACATACACAAAGCTGTAGCTGCCTGACTCCTTCACACTCCAAATGGACACACAAACATACTCACAATAACTAACCTTGTCACCTCTGTTTGAGGACAAGCTTATAATTTAATTGGATGTGTTGCCACCCACCCACACACACACACACACACACACACACACACACAAACACACAAACACTGACCCTGAACAAGTGAAATATGCTGATACAGTGTTACACCAGTGAACACCACCACTGTCAGTGAGGAACAAGCAGGTATAAATGCTCAGCATTAGGTCTGATGTCACAACAGTGTGATCAAACATCATCCAATGATATGTCTAATTCTCAGCGAAGCCTCTCTGCTCCAAGCTATTCATCTATCTATCTATCTATCTATCTATCTATCTATCTATCTATCTATCTATCTATCTATCTATCTGTAGATAGATAGATAGATATAGTGTATTTTGTTATATACTCTGCAAGAGCTTAAGTAATAGTTTTATGTTGCTTTGAAATAAGGCTTGTTACATGTTGCATTGTGAGTAAGTCTGTTGTCTTTCCTGTTTGCGTTCATTACCCAAGTCAATCCATTTTGTGCACACACAGCTTCAGCCAACAAATGTTAAAGCATTTTATCTAGAATGTCACTGGTGTTAGCTGGCCTAGGTAACATTAGCTTGGCTGAAATTACATTATCTTGCTCCTCCTCTAAGTAGCGTGTAACACATTTGCAGACTTGAGCTGTCACTTAGAAATGTAAGTTTTAAGCTCATATGATGCCACTAAGTTTTGTCTGAAGTCAGTGCGTACATCACAAATGACAATATTGCTGCAGAAACCTGGGATTTTCTGACAAACGTATCGCAGTTAAATTGCACAAAATGCAATTTTCTAAATGATGTTACTTTAGTTTAAAAGTCTATATTTAATTACTTTCTACCATTGGTTGTCTCCTTGTATCCTTTATAGCAAGGTTATAGCAAATTATTGGTTATATCCCAAGTAACTGTCCATGGTGCTGAAATAGCACAACTCATTGTAATCTGCATTTCTCTCCACTTTGACATACCGTCTCTGTATCTTTCTCTTTAGATCCATCTGGCATCTTCATATTGCCCATAATTTGTGTATATATGAACTCACTACTATTCTTTCCCCCTCTGCATTAAGTCACTAACATTGCACCTGCCAGACAGCAGGAGAAATTGGAAGAAATGATCCTATATACATGGATACCTCTCTTTAAAACTACTAAAATTCAGCCTTTTGGTGGAAATGTTTTCCACAATAGAACAGCAAGCTCCTGAATGCAGATGGAAAATATGAAAAGTTCCTTGTCATATCTCTGCCTTCTGTCAAATGACCTGCTCTTCTTTTACCTCCATCTCTTCCAGTCCTCTCATCATGATTACCTCTTACTCCCCTTGCCTCTAATCAACTCCTACCTCACTCTTTTTTGATGTCCCCTCAATGTCCCCCTCCTCTCCACTCATCATCCTCATCCACCAGAAGTTTAACCATCACTTTTTTTATCTCTGTTCTTATTTCTTCTTCTAGTTTTCATGTTAATACCAAAGCTGCTGTCCTCCATCCATTCCATTCTTGTTGTTCCTTACCTTCATCATATGCTCTTTTCCTTTTTTTAACTTTGCTAATTATCTTTACCACTCTGCCCCAGTCCTCTCTTTCACCACCTTCCATTCTCTCCTCTTTTTCTCCATTCCTCTCCTATCTTTTTATCCAACTTCTCCTCTCCTTTACTTCTCTCCTGGGTGCTTGACAGCTTTTATAAACACCCACTAAAAGCCTCTGTCACAGGCTGCTGTTAGCGCCACACTATTCAGCCTAATTCACCTTCAGTGGAAAAAGGCTTTTACTGGCTGCCATTTTGGCTGTGTGCGTGCATGAGGATAATGTGTTAGCACATCCAACGTTTTTGGGGGTGGCCCAACAATTTTCATGTTGAACTGACGATGTCAGACAAAATTGTAGTGAGAAATCTGGAAAAGTTACATGACCAGAATTTAGAGACATTTGTGTTTGAAAGGAAAGGTTGAGAGATTTTGACTAAAAACCAGGGACGACTTCACCTCTATTTTTAATAACATATAAACACATCATCACACCCTTTTATGTTTAAGATTTCTTGGAATGAATAAGAGGGGGAGAGGGACTGCAGTTTGATACCAGGCTGATTGACTCTTGGCAAGGAAAAGAGGTTCTCTTCAGCATGAAGACCAAACAATCATGTGTTCATACATTTCTAACTCCACTTAGCTTTAGCTTAAATAGTCTGTGTACGGTTCTTTTACTCAAATCTTTACTTGAATCACCATTTTTAAAACTATGAAGTTTTGCTGTTCTTACATAAAATCATGCTGTGCACTTGAGTTTTCAACACATTGCACCCGAAAGTTTGGGAGAGAATGGGTTTGCAAAGACCTGCAGAGATTACAAAAGCTCCAGTCATGTCCTTGTCATGAGTCTACATCATCTTATGTCCATGCAACAAGGCATGTAGGGGCATAAAAAAACAACAGAATGACACTTTTTATAGATTCAGGTAATAGCTCAGGCTAACTTTTAAATTTAAACTAAGCTAATTTTTATCTCTTTTAAAACCTAACTGCTTAACACACACCACTTTCTGGTTAGCCTTTTGTGACCAAGTTTAGGACTGGTGAGGGACTTCTGGTGTGAAAAACAACCCAACAACGCCACCTTAGGACTCTCACCC
>JAPZDV010000026.1:3974132-4011906 GCA_029814665.1 Acanthurus lineatus
CATATCAAATACGAGACTTTCAACATATTTTGCATACAGCTCATACCTGCTCCCGACCCGGAAGTCCTAAGGGGATTGAGGGAAGCTCCCGCCGGCTATTTATCTCCCCCGGGCCCAATAGGGTTACGATATGTTTTTGGTTCCCCCACCAGCGGTGGGGCGTAACCAGCTAATCAGCTGGTTACACTTTATTTTTACACTTCTAGACTCTTGTTGGTATTTATGTTGGATTAGCAAATGCTATACAGCAAGTGAGCCTGATGGCTTGTTCAATAGAATTAACCAGCTAGTTGGCAAAGGGCTGTGTCTGAAAATTGCTCCCTAATCTGCCCAGTAACGAGTTCTTACTTATTTATGTCTATAATGAGCAAAAACATGAGATTAAGAACATTTATGACTCACAATCATTCAGCATCATTGCTGGTGTAATGCCACACAATTTAGCACAAAGCAGTGCATTTGCCTCTTCATTCTCAAATTTCACTGTCAGCCAGACAGAGCCAAAGTTTTTCTTAGTCTCTATTATCCTCTCAGGAGGTTTGTGTTGTCCCACCACTGCACAATGAGTCCATGCACATGCCCTTCTCTGTTTACTCCACTGCTTTGTTTAGCCTTCTCAAAGGCTACTTTCCAAAACTTACTGAATAAATTGAGCACTTTGCAAAAGCAAGTTGTCTTGGCTCAGGTCAGGGCAGTCTGACAACTCTTCAATGCTCAAACTCCACTTCTCAGTCCACTTCTCAACTGTTGTTCAGGGCTCTTGTGAGGATTAGAAAGGAACAGATCCAAAACAGTGCCAGATTGGTCTGGTGGGATTACTTAAACATGAGATTGTTAAGATTTACTTTAACTTACATTTCAAAAAGTTAATGTTTTTCATCCAGGCCATTACTGATCATTTCTCCTTATTCCAATAGGAAGGGATAGAATGTAATAAACCCACTGCGAGAGCTAAAATTATTTATGAGCTGAATGCAAGCAGAATCAAATGATGAGTTTTAGAGAAAAGTGAAGACCATGGTTTAAATATCTTACAGTTGGTTTAATATTTCAGGAATTAACTAATTGCATTGTCTCAAAGATGCCACACAAATGTGCTGAACCTGAAATATCCTATTTGGTTAAGTGCGTGTGCTGGCTGAAGGATGGATGGATGAGAATGAAAGAATACCTGGCTGTCTAACAATAGATCCTTGCTTTCCACAGACTGAGGCTTCAATAAACAAGGCTTCAATCCCCCCTTGGCTTCCTGTGTAGACCATGTGTTTGATGGAGCTGGAAGCTCTGGCTCCATTGTCCTGCTGGTTTAAATAGAGAGAAAGTATGTGTGTGTGCATGTCCATGTGTGTGTTTGAGCCCCTCAGGACCAAATGAGAGTGCCTGCCACTGGATGGAAGCCATAACTAGCACACAGGGGACACACACACACACACACACACGCAAACATTCTCTCTACTTCTCTTTCCTACTCTGTCGATGTTTCTTTCCACTCAAACATACACTCGCGGTCCCTCGGTCCCTGTGCGTGTCTGTTTTGGGGTTTAATTATGTGATTTTTATGGCATAATCACTTGGCCCTAATAAAGCCAAGAGAGTCTTCGGGGAAGTATGGACACACACGCCTCCTTTTCTTTTTGAAACACACAAACACACACACGCAGCTTGTTTTGATGTGCCCAGTTTATAGTCCATCGCTGTGAGAATTGAGGCTGTCAGCTTCTCCTGCAGTAAATGATGGGCTGACATATTGTTCTGTCTGAAAATACTGACTCTATATGTCCTACAGCATTTTTCTTTTCTTTTCTTTTACTTTTTAAAATTCTTTTCACTTCTGTTCAGACTTATTTCATGATTTAGTAGCAAGTGCAATTTTCCTTTAGATTACAGATATTTATCATAATCTTTAAACTGAATATTAAACATGTTTTCTTATACCAACATTTTTCCTTCTATGAGGGGGAGGTCTTCAATTAGGAAGAGGTCTTACAGTTTTTTTTTCCAATAATATTCCTGCAGACTAATTATGATGCCACATTTCATGATTCAGAGTTGAAAGGGTCACTTGCATGTTCACATTTATTGGATCACCTGTGAACTCCTTAAGCTATTTTAAATTGGCTTATCAAAAATTTAGATATTAAAATTTTTTGGACATGCTCTTCATTAACTGATAGATTACTCACTGACCTTTGTACATGTGTTTTGGCCTCACAGTGGCTCCTCCACGTCACAAACCCAGAGGTTTTTGCTATTTTAATAACCTTGGAATGAAAATCAACATTCAAGTGTCTTGTCCATTTGTTACATAGTGTTAATAAAGCTGAGGATTTATGTTCGTGCTCATCTTACTGCTGTTTTTTTATTTTTTTCAAAATCATTCTTACTGCACTGTTAGCTCATTGGTGCTGCTGTTGTGTGCACCCCTCCACAGGTCTTCACAAATTCATCAGTTTCATCATTTCATCAGCCTTTCAGTCTCAGCAGGGTCATCAGTCACCACAACCACCAGAGACTCCACTCCATGGGGGGGATTTATCTTGCTGGTGCTCAAGGCAGCACCCCTCAATTATAAAATATCCCTGTTGAGACTGAGTGCCAAAGACTTTCTGACAAGACTTAATTATCACATATCATCTCTCCTAATCCTCAGATATTTTTACATTTATAAATATATTTGTTTTCAGTTTTTGAGACTATTTTAAATGTTTTGTATATATGTTATTTGTGTTTCAAAATGTTCCATATTTAAGTACTATTATTCATCAAAGTGTTTTTGAACAAAGGACATCACTCTTGCCAGACCTGCTGCTCCCTGACCTCTGACCCTTGTCAGAAACAGTTTATATTGTGTTTTTTTATATGATTTTTTTTTTATAAACCACTTTTTGTTTTACATTTTACAAAAGAGGTACAAGAACTGAAGCCAGTCTCAGTTCTTATTCTGTATGATGGAAAAAAATGGGCTGTAGATGCACTATAGCACTGCTGATTACACGTTGTCCACAACTCTTCTGCTGGGTTGATGATTGATATCTGTGTGAGGCATCCAAACCACACGCACACAGTTTCAATCTTCAGCTGAAAAAAAAGACAGAACCTCTATTTTTGAAACAAGATTATGTCTCATCTGAGAAGGAATAATTGTGTGGGATGGATATGGGCTCTGTCACACACTGTGTATGTCTGTATGTGTGTGTGTGTGTGTGTGTGTGTGTGTGTGTTTCAACACTGCACAGTAGTTTTGAAGTTTTCTTGGTTGTGATTTGGAAACTTTCAGTGCTTTTCCCCAGACATGAGAAATTCAAAGAGAAGCTCTTTGAAACCTTTTTGAGAAAGAAGCAAAGTCTTTAGAAATGTCTTCAGGGAATGATTGTGAACTGTGTGGTTGTGTGCGTCAGTGTGTGTGTGAGAGACACAGAGAGGGAAATAAAGCTAGAAGACTCCCTCGATATCAAACACTTTCCTGAGTGGCATAGTTCACAGAACAGTGACGAATCATTCATTTGATCAGAGCACCTGTTGAAAACAGATCAAGATCTCAACTACATTTGCTTATAAATTTTATGTTCGTGAGCATCAGGATGCCAGATGATGGGGGAAGAGGTCCGGTCTTCTTTGTGCACAAAAATAATCAGATAAAAAGAGGTTCAGCAGTCCCTCAAGGTGATGATTTGAGTCAAAAATAAAAAGAAAAACATTTTTGGGCTTGCAACCATCATCAAACACAGTTACATCATGTGTATTTGATGAAGGTCCTCTGTTGAGACTCTGGCACCCGGGACACACTGCCTATCTGAGCAGTGCGTTGGCGTCTCCAAACGTCTCGCTTTTTATATCTGTGTCCGTGTTAACAGGTTACAGCACTCACATCGTCCACATAAGCAGTGCCATCTAGAGACTAGAGGCTCAGGAGAACATTGCCTACGTGTTTCTGCATGATGTTACATCTAAAAATATTGTCATAATGGTATTCTAATGCACAATGCGTCTTTAACTACAGTTTCAGTGTCTATATCCATAAAATATATCACAGACAAGAAAAAGTGTTTTCAACTAAATACCGCCTGTATCCAATTACTTTTTCCCCATCTGAACTAAATATAAATTAAATTTATAATGAAATGAAATGAGAAGTTCTATTATTGATGGCCATTATTAAAGGCAGACTCAGTGTTCTGTGGAAAGATTGGGATGGCAGTAGCAGCTTTGCAACCAACTCAAATGCCAGAATAAATTTTGGTATTGCAGGTTTCTGCAAGTCATATATGGACTATGACTGCTCACACACCAATGGAAGAGTCATCAGGAGCAATTTAGGATTCAGAAACACACTGACACAGTGACATATAGGAAGGAGGGGGACTGAAGCAACTTCTAGCAGGTTCTAATAAGTTGAACAACCTGCTCCACCTCTTGATGCGCAACAGTAAAAAATGTAACTTTCTTTCTGTTTCAGTTTTGAATTTGATGTTGTAAAAACACTATGATAAAGGTCTGGTTAGGTTTGGGAGCAAAAAACATCTGGTTGGGGTTATGAATACGTTTTGGACAGTGTGTTTTGTTGTGTCACAACAAAACACACTAAAAAATGTCCAGATGTCTCACTAAAAAATACTGAGTTTTGCTGGTTCAAACGAATGGTGGTCCTAATGAATTTATTCATTGGCAATTTAAATAAAGTTTCTTGAGAGGAAGGGCTCATTCCTTGACAATGCTTGGAAAAAAGGCAGTGTAACTTTGCACAGTTTTACTGGACTGAGACAGAAAATGAAAAAAAAAGTGTGTGTAAATATGCTGACAAGTCTATTCTGCAGCAAAATTCAACTTAATATTAAAACATTCACACAACTGGAGTTTTTGCAAAAACATGCAAAATACCATATTCAGTAATACAAGATGTGGAATGATCTGAAGTGGGCTTAATACTATTGAGTGCAGTCATTGGGTTATGAACCTGCTCAGACTGAGATTCAAGGGACCACACAGGTGAGACCCTTTGAAACTACACTTTCAAACACAAACCGATTAGGCAGAAATTCTGCCTGATGCTGAACTGTGACTGCAGCAACCAAACCAGGGGTTAAATCTGGACAAATACATTGTTGATAAAAATACAGATAGAATCCTATAAGAGTTATTATGTAGGGCCTTTTTGTCTCTGCTGGATTTACCTCCCACAGCTGTTTTTCTCTGTGAAAGCCCACACTCTGGTGTCATCCTGATGTACATAATTGTGACCTGATATGTGCCGATCTATCAACATCCTATTCCCCAGCACTATTATGAGTCAGCTCTTTGGAAAAAAAAAAAAAGCATCGAAAAGATCTCTTGGACATTTTGCACTGCTTTTTGAGGCTGTCCCTGACTTCAGCTCATTAGTTTTCCTCCACTGACTTGCACGAGGTGCCAGGCTTCAATATGGAACTCATTTATGAGGTAAAAATAACTTCTGTGGCACAGCAGTCAGGCTTTATCCCACACTGCACAACAAACCTGGAGACAACTGGTGAAAGCATGCTAACGATGAACCTCTCTGAATATCTGAAAACAATATGCACCTTAATGTTTAAGCCAATGTTTTTTTTTTAATCTGTTTATAGTAAATCCATATGACGGCATGTCAGCTGTTTTGGTGACTATGGCCATGACTGTGGAACTGAACCACTGCCTGAAAAAGTTAGTGGCATTTTTGTTAGATCTTTAAGTTGGGGAGAAAATTCTGTGTTAATTAGCAGAGGACAATTTGTAATAATATTTCACTGAAAAGGCCACAGTAAAAAATAAGTCAGTACAAAGTTAGTCTACACAGCCAGTCTTTTCTCCACAGGACTGTGTCATTGTTAGACATACATCTGGCAACATCAATTATTATTCTGCTATGGAGGGAAAATGTTTAAGCTTGTTTGTATGCCTTTATCCAACCAATCACAGTCTTCTTGGGCGGCACTAAGCCCAGGACGCAGTGACGGGGCCCTGCAGCACACAGAGGGCTGAAAAGGAGAAGATTGTCAACTGATACAGTCACCTTATGCAGATTTATACCTGCAGTCTACTGCCAGTGAGCCAGACCAGAGCAATGACAGTAAGGGACAGAATTAATAATTCAGGGTTAAATAATAATGTGTGATTTTTCTTTTTACCTTGAAATTGTGTATAATTCATGTAGTGAAATGCAATGTGTGTAAAGTCTTTCATGAACAACAAGCAGCTCTCAAACCTTTACTTTCCTTCCACACTGATTCAAACTTAACTGTTATAAAACTTTTCATGTGACAGGTAGTTCAGTCTATAACTTGAGGGTGCATGCATATGACTCTGTCTCTGTTTGTCGAAGTGTGTTTATCTTGTGATACATAGTGTGTTAGTGTTTGAATGTTCTTGCAGATTCTCAGGGGTTTCTGCTTCACTTTAATTTGTAATCCAAAAGTTGAAGACTTTAAACCAAGCTTGTGAGTTTCAGCATTCATTGTGCTTTAGTAACAGAAGAACCTGTGTTTAACATTATGATCAAATGTATTTTATTTCTATATTCACAAAGCCACACATGACCGGCTGTTTCCTAAACACACCTTTGTCCTCTAAACCCTTCCAAATGCTAGAAAAACAGTTTAAATTTTAAGAAAATCTACATCAGTTGGGGATAAAACTTTCTCGCCTTCATTTCTAAAAAAACTTCTAGATATATTTTCCCCACTGATGACAGTAATAATTCTGTCTGGTGTCCCCATTTTGCCCCTTTCTTCAGTCCATGCCAGGAGAAACTTTATTTTTCATATGATTCTCATTTCAGCTCAGTCCCAGTGATGAACCCTCTGCTGACGGAAGCTGTGAGGACAGGCTGTGACAGAGCAGAGACGGAATAAAGACTAAGGCATCCTGTTGCTAAATGAACAAGGCAGGGCTGAAAATGAAACACACGGACCATCCTGTCTCTGTCACTAGTCACGTTTCCCTCCAGCTGTCAGGGGAATTTTCAGCAAACTCTTGAAATGTCACTAAAAAATAAAAGGAGAATTACGAATTGAAAGTGTTCCAAACTCCAGATCAGAACTGCATCAGAGAAAAGGCTTTGATTTGCATTATGTAATATGTTATTGTTTCTAAATGTCAGCCATTGTTAGCTTAACTTTATACTAAAGGTGAAGACAATAAAATGCACTTTATTATGCTTAATATACACCAGCTAATGGTCATAAAATGGTTTATACAGATTCAGGTAAAGAGGGTTTGACATTTCTGTGAATTGTAATTGGACAGATATTTAAGAGACACTCTGAAACTGCATGTGTGAGGAGGGCTCACTATTTTTATGGGAGAGAAAAAGACAATTGTCTAACTATTCAGGTCTGTTAATGCCTTTGATCCATCAACATTCTAAATCTCTTAAAGGGAACTTGTGTGTGTTTGTGTGTGTGTGTATGTATGTTTGTGTTCTTATATGCTGAACTTCTACAACTCCATGAACTTTTCATTCCTTCATCATCATTCTAGAACTTTTATAGGCCTTTTATATGTTTGCGCATGTGTATGTGTATTTATGTGTGTGTGTGTGTGTGTGTGCACTCTTGTATGTGGAACTTCTGTAACTCTTTTGAACCTTCCATGCCTTTGATTCATCCTAATTCTAGAACTTCTTCAGGACCTTATGGAATGTGAATTAGTGTGTGTGTATGTTTGTGTGTGTGTTTGCGTGTGTGTGCGTGTGTATGTGTGTGTGAGCGTGTGTGTGTGTATGTATGTGTATTAATAATTTTATTTTTATTTTTTCTACAATCAATTAATCAATCAAGAGGGAACCACACTTTAATTTCATTATGCAACCTGTTGTATAATGACTAATAAACTTCCTTGTATCCTTGCATCCTTGTTTGTGGAACGCAGTAAAAAAAACAACACTGGTGATTGTGTTTGAATGCATAAGTCCCCGAAACAAAACAACAAAATTAACGAGGCATGAACATTAATCCTCAGCCTTGCAAAAATAGTTGAGAATAATCAAAACTCAAAGTTATCATTCACCATGTGATCAAAATTTCAAAAACTGTTTCTGTTTTGTGTGGAGCACTTCACAGGACTGTTGTCTGTCTTGATTAGCTCTTCCATGTTTGATCGCTCCATCATCAGCTTCTCAGTCACACATGTTTTTGTGACCAGTTTTGTTGGAAATAACAAACACCATCTCAGGACACCATGTCTAGTTTCTTTTAAGACAACAAGGATGTGCAACACTTAAGTGTTATGGAGGAAGTCATAACAGCTTCTAAGCTTGCAGGTCAGCAGCTCCACTTTTATAACCGCTGAGGATATCAATTTGTTGATGAAGGGACTGTGATTTGGTTCATAATATGATGTTTTATAATACGACAGAAAAAGCTAATAGCAGAGCTTTTCTTTTGGCCTCACAGAGTCAAACCATGCCATGCTGAAATGTGTTTCCATTTGCTGTTCAAATGAGATGGCCCTGTTTTCAGATTAGGGCCAAAGTGTGCTGGATCTGCTGCCAGGTTGTGGAGACATGTCCCCAACCCCTAAGGGACCCCTTTCTCCCTCTCAAACAAGCATGACTCAGCTCACGTCTGTGTAGGAGTCCAGAGAGGGTGATGTTTTTAAAAAGTCTCTGTGTGTTCAGCTGTTAGTACTTTTGTAGCTTCTAATTGAATCTCTGTTGTTTAAAGTTTGTACTTTCCGACGTCTGTAATATTTAACTGTATTATTATGTTAGCTTTTAGCTGGATCAGGGTTTTGTTAAGTTACTGCTGATGAAAACACATTTCTTGACTTAATTGCCTCATAATAAAAACCTCTTTAAAACAAAATACCAGAGGACTCTTAATGTGAAGAATTCATGGAAATGAAATGTTTTTAGCACTGAAGTAGCAAATCTTTAATAAAACATTTTTTTAAACATTCTTTAATAAAAACAAGTCTTCTAATGCAGTGGAGAGGAAGAATACAAGCCGAAGCAGCTAAAGTGAGATGTTACACGAAAGGCTGCAGACGAAAGACTCTTGCTGCACATCTGCAAACAGCTCACCTCAAACAGACGAACAGCTCTTTTTTGCCTGCCATGTTGTGTGACAGAAAACACTCACAGCAGAAATAACTATCAACAACAGTTAAAGACACACCATGGTGTGGGAGACCCTGTCGTAATGTAAAATGCAGGGCAGACAAACTGAGTCAAGCCAGCGCAGGGTGCGTGGCGCAGGGGTTTTAATTTATTCAAGGGAGTTTCCAGGTCAACCTTTGCCACCTTGTTTCCCCGTCCAATGCGCCACTGATACACAGCACACAGTCCTATCAGCTGTGT
The DNA here is from genome assembly GCA_029814665.1 of Acanthurus lineatus. Lineage (NCBI taxonomy): Eukaryota > Metazoa > Chordata > Actinopteri > Acanthuriformes > Acanthuridae > Acanthurus > Acanthurus lineatus. Next base: position 3,983,443 of record JAPZDV010000026.1, read on the forward strand.
GTTTCTTTGACTGATAATGTATGAACTGCTCTCATTCCCTTTAAAGACTGGTTCCACCGTGCCACAGTGACACAGACTTATTGCTATTGTACACCTGGCGCAAACGTAAACAGCTGAACTACAAGGATTTATTTATTTATCTATTTATTTATTTATTTAACCATCCATTCATCCATCCATCCATCCATCCATCCATCCATCCATCCATCCATTCCTTTGTTCGGCTGGGCACATAAATGAAAGGGGTGTGTGCGTCTTGGCCAAATGTGAGATACACACACTCCCATACGCACGCTGTTTACTTCAAAATGTATGTTTTGTGATCAAAAATATTTTCAAAGTACACTTTACTAAATTCACTAAATATGTCCAAAGCATACTTAAATATTTTACACTGCTGAGAGGCAAAAACAGAAAGAAAGGTGACCAGGTTCTGGCTGGTCTAAACTGCCGCATTTGACCTCTATGCGCCAGGTGTAAGATAGCAAACGTGCTGGGACACGCCTCCATTCCACCTTCATTCTCAGGCCTCCCGCCCCTCGGCACACAGACCCGGTGCAAGTGGGTTTGCTATCGTAGACTTGTGCCAAAAATGACACTTGCGCAGGGTGTACGATAGCAATGACACCTGCGCAAGTGTCGCACCGCGTTTCTTTGGGGGTACGATAGGGCCCCAAGTTTTAAAAAGGTCCATAAATGACCCTGCTTTTTATCACTGCCCTATGAAACTAACAGTATTTGCCAGCTGTTTGAGGGATTCAAACACATGGTGATTCACATAAGGGGGGGGTTCCGAGTATAATTCCTTTTTTTATTTATTTTGAGCTTTTATGGGACTTCTGTTTATGTTAAACTTCACTGACAAATCAACTGAATGTGTAAATGATTGTTTGATATCGTAGTGGATGAATGTTCCAGCAGTATGTGATGAAAACAGAAGAGACCACTGTTCACACTGCAGTAGTTAAACTCACTTAAAATCAACTAAACCCTACAGAGGGCCTTCTTGTAGGTTTTTCTTTTTAACAAACAATCCCTGTTTACATTCACTCTTACTCCCCCAAATGTACTCTGTGTATCCTTGAGGTCTACCAAAGGTGCTGCATTACCTGCCTCATTAAACAGATGCAAAGCAGGGTTTTTTTGCTTCTTTTAAAAAAAGAAAAGTAATCCCTTTGTAACAAAATAACAAATAGCCTGTTCTGTTGTTGAAGCATAATTAAACATGGTGATATTACACGTCATGTTGCTTAAAAGAACACATTTGTGTTGCATGTGCTCCAGCCTTTTTTATGAGCCCATACACATTCACCAGTATTGATCAGTTCACATTTTTTTCAAACTGGGCAAAGTTTTTTATGTATTAGAAATAGTCTGAACAGTTTAAACCTTTGCTTACCAATTTGTTGGTCCAAATTCAGTTTATTTACATACATTTCTAAGATCGAGTTACTTTTTTTCTTCCTCTTTCATCTTTTAGCCTCCTCAGTCTGCAGCAAACAATTAGAGGAAGTTCAGATACAGACTCGATGGCAGCAACTTCAAAAAGAGGTTTCTAGCTGTGTTACAGAGAAATAAAGCAAAGAAAACTTCCACAGTCATCCCCGGCTCCTACCTGCTGTTGTTTTTGACAACAGAGGCTAAATACCCTTCTGATAACTATTCAAAGCTGTTTCATACGATTTTTTGCCGTGCCATTACACCCTATTGTCAAAACCCTGTTTACAGCAGTCTGACGTTGATTTTCACCTCCTGCATTTTGCCATCAGTCAAATGTTACTCCACTGACTCCCCCCTGTCTTTTATTTTCTCCATCAAAACACAGATGTCAGACTGTGTTTGTGTGTGTGTGTGCGTGTGTGTGTGTGTACAGGCTTGTTTGTGTATGAACAGAATAATCATTAAGAGTGCCAGCAGTTTTTTTAGTAAGTCCAGTTTTAACCAGGACCCTTTTTATCAGTTCTTACCTCTGTGTCCCTGTCTATTCATTTAGAATCTGCAGCCTCTTTGAAAACAAACAAATGGGCTTTAACCACACACACATGCACACACACACACACACACATACACTTAAGGGCCTGGTGGCATTGATTTGCTCTGTTGCTCTGGTCCTACTTGCAATTCAGCACCTTGATTTGTGCTTGTGGGGACACCAAGTCAGAGGAGATGTTAATTTAATTTAGCCACTGGCTTTTGTTGCATCAAGGGAACACAACTGGAGGCATAGCGGCATCAGTCTTTACCTTAACAGCATATTAGATATCCAACTGATATTATTGCTGTGGTTGAAATTTTTATGTCTTTTTGCCTCAGTCTGTCCCACCCTCTTTCAGTCACAAAGACATAAGACTGTCTTTATTTCTTGAGTAAATCTTTAATTTATTTCTTTTCTTTTTTTCCTTCTTTTTATTACTCAAAGATAGTTTTCCATAGCTGTAGGCTGGGTGACGCACACAAAACAAAGATGTGCAAGAATTCACCTTCCTCTGGATTCGTGTCATCAGATGACTTCATAGAGAAAGTGACAGGTCTACAGCTTAGTGCCTTGTAAGTGGACTGTACACTTTTGAAAAACAGTTGTTTTCAACTTCTCAACCTGTTAAACACGTTCTCTGTAATCCTCGAACACCCACACATACATTTACACACACAGCACAAAGGGCAAATGAAATGCACATGGTAGCTTTATTCTGTCCATCCAGACGAGGCAGCGCTGTATTTTCTGGTGGCTTGGTGCACTGGGACTGATGCCTTATTGTGGAAACACTCTTTTAATTCAGGTTCATGTTTTTCTCTCTGCTCTTTCATCTCTCATTACTTTACTTTATATGAGCTTTCAGTCCACATTATGTGTTACTTTATGAAAAGATTTTTCTGTTATTACTGGCAATTTAAGACTAATTTAAATAAACAAAAAACAGATTGAAATGTTGTACTGTGCATTCCAAAAGTATTAAATTATTGGAATAAGCAAAATATACAAAAAATAGATTGTTTAGGGATATGAAATCCAACTCTGTGTTTATAGAACCAAGTGATTGATTAAAAAAACATATTTGATATGATTAGACTTTTAGAAAACAGCACTTGCCTCTTGGTTTGTAGGGTTTCCTAATACAGTGTCTTTTTTGTATACTGTGGTGACTGTGGTTGCCCATTCAGCAGTGTCAGTATAATTCACATCTCTGTTTGGTTGACAGGTTGGTCATCACTTTCTCCCGGTAAATCTTGAGCCCATTGCTCCCTGCCTTTAAAATCTAGACTCTGTCTCTCTCTCTCTCTCTCTCTCTCTCTCTCTCTCTCTCTCTCTCTCCTGCAGGCACCCCTCGGGTTATGTGGCGGCAGCAGTTATTCCTCACTTCCCTTTTCTTTATTTGATGAATTCCACAACATTCATACACCATTTTCACACCCACATGCAAGGGTTAAGGGGGGTTCGAAAAAACCTGAGGTTCCAGCAGCTAAAGTAGAAAAAGCTGATTGGCAGTTGCATAAAAAATAATCTCAAACAAGTTCATTTTTCATGCACTGAATCCGGGCATTCCTTCCAGCAGATGCCATCCAGATACTAACTCAATAAATAAGAAAGTGATGTCACCCCATGAACCCACTCCCACACTCAAAACACAGTCCCTCTTTCATTCCTTTGAGACATAAAGGTGATACAGTCTGAAATACTTGAACACATTGTGCATATGATTATAATGCCCTTGGTTCCATCAGGAACCTTTGATACATGTCACACCTCTTTAAACTGCCAAGTTTATTCTGCATATTCACAACTGTTATCTTTTAAATAGGGCCAAATATTCTAAAATTAAAAAAAAGATTCTAATCAACAAAGAAAGCTAAAACATGACAAAAACTAAGTTGGAGTAGAAAAAATTTAATTTAAATTTAAATAAAGTAAAAATTAAGAATGTTTGCTATTTCCCATGCCCCAATTAGAACTGCTTGCGTGTACTTTTGTGCAACCAAGCCAGACTGCAATATGACTATTGAAACATCTGTTCTTATGTGCATATCAAGAGTTTCATGATGGACGATTCTACTGTAAATTAACAGGTGTATTCAAGACTGATATACTGACATCAACTTACACTGTCCTGTTTGAAATAAGTGATTAACTGAAACTTAATTGGTGACAATCCACTACATTCTGACTACATGTGAGAATCCATTGTCATTGTTGTAAAGTGGACCTTATACAACATGCACACGTATACATGGAAATCATTGTGACTGCACACCAGTGATATGATGAATAGATTAGAGTTTGAGTCAGGTGAGAGTTCACATCGTTCTTTCACCTTAGACAGAGACCCTCCAAATCAAATCAACCCACTTATTTCATATTGGTGTAAACCATTTCTCTCCTGTATGAATCAATGCCAAAACAAAAACATTATGCACATCAAAAATCATTCTCAGTACACTAAAGGCAAAGAAGCAGAAAGTTAATCTGTGAGCTCATCTAAGAAGTGATTCTTAAAAAACCCTCCAAAGTTTTAAGAAGTTTGAGGTTCCATCTTTCTTGGTTTGTTTAATCCTTATTACCATGCAGAAGCACCAGCTCCAGCATATCCCTGCCATCTGCAACATCTCCTCCAATTTGGATACAGTGATTAAATCTTACACAGCCAGCACCCGGTATTACCGAAACCATCACAGGAACATGGTTTTGATCACATCAGGCTGCTGGCTATGAATCAGTATTCCACACTATTTTTGCAGGTTGCAGGGGTCAAACCATCACAATGATATTCTGAGGACACAGTGGTCACAGTGGTTCATACAGCTTCAGATTTTCTTGTCATTCTGCATCACTGAGCAACACCGAACTAGCTGTGTCACAAGAGACCTTTTTCCTCAAAGAGAAAAGGGGTTTTGAGATTCAGACATTTCACACGGTCGTGCAAAGCGTAGGGCTTAGGCCAAGTGATAAGGCCAAGGGGTGGAATTGAGACTGGGCCTTTCTGCCGAATGTTTGCAGCCATACACTTCCCACCTCTATGACTCTCTGCAGTGGTAAATGATTGCCACCCAGACCCCTCTGAGCTGTAATATTTTTAGCCTAACCTTTAAACCCACCCTTAGAGCTGCGACCTAGGGGTGGAAATGCAATTGATCTGTCTCAGCTGACAGAGTGTCGGCGTGATGAAGTAATCAATAAATAGCTGTAGTTAATCAACAACCCAACTGACCCCAAGCAGGTATAACTCCTTTATTTTGGTCTAAAACTCTGAGAGAACAGAAACATAAGCACACAGAGACCTGAAGAGGTGGAAGAGGGAAGTTTGATCAGAATAATGTTCTAGTAAAAGGAAGTTTAAGTTTGCTGTGTTCTGCAAACACACATTCTCCAAAGAGATTTCAGAAGCATGACTATTAATCTAAGTATGTGTGTGTGGATGTGTGTGTGGATGTGTGTGTCTGTGTGTATAGTTAAATGCCACCATCAATCTTCATTGAGCTCTTTCATGGAAGGGAGGGAGGCTACCTTTCTTTATCAGCCACACACATGTCCATCTGTCCCTGTCAGAGAGAGAGAGGCACACAGAGGGAAAGAGAGTGTGTGTGGTTGTGTTTGAGATAAAATTTGCATGTGTGTGTGTGTGCATGTGTGTGTGCTTGCATGTGTGTGAGAGTTAGTTAAGGCCAAAAGAGAGTGCCAGCTTAATTGGCTTTGGCCTGGCAGGGGATGTGACATGAAGGGTTCAGCTGTATGTGTGTGTGTGTAGCTACTAATTATGAGGACTGGCGTTGGTCCTTTGTGGGATGACCCACAAAGAGGACCAATAAAGACCCCATTTACGCCCCTTCCTCCTTCTATTTCAGCTCTATTACATGCCAGTTTTCTATCTATCAGTAGCTGATAAACCCAGCTTATCTCAAAGACTGGAAAGATAATTCAGATACTTCATTCAGTTCACTTCCATTAGTTCACTGTTCACTTGTGTAGTGTGAGAACCTCCTACAAGTGAGTAGCGTTGTCTCAAACCAAACATGGCCAGGGCAATTTGTGTTAACATACAATCCATAATTGTTGCCAACCTATTATCACATTAACTGAATTTTACTTAAAGTAGTCATGATTTATGGTCCTAACACCATCATTCTGCAATTAAAAAATTATAATATTTGCTTAAAGCACCTACCCAGTTCCAACACAACTAACTGTTTGTATTGAAATAATCGCAACATAAACCTCAACTAATACTAACACCCGCCTTTCACTAACTAGTGACGGATGAGATCCAAAGATTAAACCTATGTCAGTGTTAGTTGTCAAAAAAAACAGACAGTTTCAAGAGTCACAATTTGTAGTTTTAAGTGGAATCAAGTGCTCTTCAGCCTTGTCACTGCAAGACACCTGATGCCTTAACAGGATGTGTCTTATTTTTTAAAGCCATATACAGATAGATATGCTAAGTGGCAATATGAGTTTAGTCTTTATAGAAATGTTATTAATGAGACAAATTACTATATCTCTACTTGTATGAGTGTCACTTAGGGGACATTTAATAAATGATGGAAGGTGATTGGACGAATGCTCTGTCTGTCACATTTATTAATTTTGCTGAAGCCAGTCGGGAGAAGAACAAAAAACATCCTCTTCATCAAGAAAAGCCTTCATTGCTGTTCTTTGCTCTTCCTTAAATAAGAAAATGTTGTCCAGTTCTGATAAAACTGCTGCTATTGCAGCATCCACACTAACCTCTTTGGTGATCACCATTGTTCATAAGCTTGCAGTCGCTTCTCACTTTGGTCAAAACTGAATAATGGCTAGAGCAACACCCTCTTTGTCCTCAAAGGATGTGGATTGGTTGAGTTATATTCTGATCGAACACAACAAATCCAGTTGGAGCTTTTCAAGATGGACCTGAGAGGCTGCAGACTTGAGATCTCAGCAGTCCAGCTGCCTTGCAAGGTTATTAGTGTGTTGGAACAAGGCATAGGAAAGCAGATCCCACCATGTCTCATGGAATATATAACAGTTTTGGTACAGCTGCAGCTATAGTATGAATACATATCACCAAGTACTATGTGTCAGTAATTAATAAAAATTTGCAAACATTATGGACTAAAACATATCTTCCCAACCCAAAAGAGACAGGGCAGTACAGTGTGTCAACATCTGTTACACAAAGTGAGTCAGTGTTTAGTAATTGAACTCTTAATGTTAGTGGATTTATCATTACATTGCAAAGGCATAACAGCTGAATTTGGTTTTAGACAGCATGCCTGTAGGGAAAGGATTAGCTTTCCAGAGGGCGGTTGGCTAAAGTAATCATTACCACAGCATGTCTGTAATTTCAGACTGAGTCCACCATCAGTAATGTTTACACTGAGTGTGGAGTAACAATTCAGGCCTGTTTTGCCTTTTGTAAAATGGCAATACAACAACCAAAAGTACAATTAGTTAAAATTGATATCCCTTAGACTCAATATAGTTAATGTTACTTATCCACTGATTATTATTAGTTGTTATCATGAAAATGAACAGTATGAATTACAAAGATTTATTGTGAATTGTACTTAATCCACATTGCTGTCTTTTTCCAAAATAAAAGCCGTAGCCCCCTCATAGTCTTCTGAGCAGGCCATCTCTCATCATTATTTTATTAGGGGACTCTAAAATGAAAGGCAGAGACAGCAGCTATTTCACAGCCTCTGGTGCTGTGATCTTTCTGTCCAAATGGGCTGTTTTCGTCAGTGGGCCGTGAGAGGGGATTTTCAACTGTGTTGAGAGGCAGTGTGCTGTGACTGATTCAAATACACAGCGGACATCTGCACTGGTCGTGACACACAAACAGACAGGAGATGACGCTGGTGTGTTTTTAGTGTCCCCCTACACAGGGAGGGGGTGAGAATATACTTGGCCTGCTGGTCTCTGCCACCACACTTTTCTCTCTCTGTCACACACATACACCCACAGGAACACACTTACTTAGGTAACTTTTGGGGGACATTACATTGAGTTTTCTTAATATCCTGGAGACGTATCATCATCATAACCACTACTTGTCTGCTATTAACCATTTCTAAACCTTAGCCTCACTACAATCTAAACCTTTGGCTCAAAAATCTACTGTTTTTCAACTTGGGTCACACCTTTTGTCCCCAAAACAGACACTTATACACACTGGATTTTGCTTTACAATCTGGAATATCATGAATGCCTTTTGGTTAAACAGTTTAACATTACAGAAAACATCAAAAGCATAAGCAAGATAGTGAGATGAATAGAAATGTGTACAATAAAGAGATACATTTAATATATCCACAGGGATATTAACATCTGAGAGAGATACCTCATTGTTAATCCACACAGAATAAGGAGGCTGGGGTCATCCAGTGTAAATTGGCAGGCAAAGGGGCAGCATGTAGTAGCCAACAGCCTCAAGTGATAACAAACTGTATGATCTTGGGTAATATTCATGGTTTAATCTTAGGCTATATTCATGGCCAGTCCTTATCTGGAAGGCCCCAGGACCTCCCATATAGGAAGTAGCACCTATTTGATTAGATCCTGCAACCAACTATATAATCTACTTGTCTGGCTTTTGTGTACACAGTTTAAATTTGACTTCAAAAGACAGTGATAAAGAGACAGATTAGGTGATGCTTGAAATTTAAATTGTGTTTTTATTTGCATTGTTTCATTTAACAGCAAGCACCTAAGCATGAGGTAGCCCCCGTGGATTTTTTTTTTATGTGTTACATGACTTTTTCTTTACAAACCTGGTACACTGAACCAACACCCTTTCTTTGTTCAGACCTAATGATCTACAGTTAAGCACTGATTATACTTAAGTATGCAAACAGGATAAAATAAAGGGTTCACCTCAGCTCGCAGTTCTAATATCTATGCAATTACATTTAATGTTTCCCTCAAGAGACACTAAATTTATATCTAATTTTTCCATAAATACTTTGACATTTTAATTTATGTTTTTTATGATAATTCATCAAACAGTTCAGACATTAAAATATTCAACCTTTAGCTCCTCAACAGTATTACTAATTAATGTTAATGTCATTATTACCTTAAACCAAAGGGCATAGCAAGCTTCAAACTTAATTTCAATTACCCTCTTGGTTACCAGTACATTTACTTATCCCATGTACCAATAATTCTAATTAGAACTGACAGTGAGCCACAGTGTTACCCTGCAATTCAACTAGGCAAGGTTTTGTGACATTGCATCTCTTTTAAAGTTTTATTCTGTCTCCACGCATCCTCAAAGCCCACTGGGAGAATCTCCGATGCAAAATGTTTTGTAGCAGTAGGACTACAACATAACCATGCCCAATGGAATATGTGGGTTAGACTACAGTTTAGAAGCATGTTCTCAAAAAATAACAACTGTTTTACACAGAAGTAACAAAAAAAAAAGAAGCTGATGTTGAAATCTGAACCTCGTCCTCTCTAGCACTTCAATCTAGAGAAAGAGATCTGTGTAAAGAGTTGGAAGATTATTTTTGAAAACCATATAAAGGATCATAAACCATAGCCATACAATGGCATTATGATCCTATGATGTTTATATACTGTTCATGTTCATTCATCATGTAAATCCACTCATTTTTTATATTTATTTCCTCTTAATTTGTCTGCCATGTATAGCTGGGTTGCCAGATTTTAGTGCTGTTTTAATTTTAGTGCAACACAACACTCAAGTCCCTATCAGTGACTGATCTGCTACATATGAACATATGACAACAGCCGATGTGACCATCAGTAGGTGATATTTGTTCAGTTATCATGGTCATGGATCAGTTGTCACCACTTGACCTTTGTATGAAACATAATGACTGAAACAGAGAAAGGGGTCATGATCAACCCCGATACGCCTACCCAGCATGGTCTGCAGACTCACCAACCTTTCTGTCCACTGACTTTTCACTGATGACCTTTGACCTCTTGCAGTCTCAGCTGTGAGTGGTTTTGGTTTGGCTCTCACACACTGATGTACTCCTGCTTTTAACAGAAGTAATGTTTCTCACATCTATCATGTGTTGCGTTAGATGATGATGTCATCCTTTCAGTTTCTTGTCCATTTTTTTTTTCGCACAGGTTTACAAGCAGAGATCTGAAGGGGTAAAAGGGGATCATGTTTAAGGTCAAAACTGTTTTCAGGCTAAATCTCTGGAGTTGTTTTGAGGCATTATGACAAGATACATTTAAACTTCTGTCCAAGAAAGGCTCAGGATTTCTATTTGATTTCAGTCTTTTGCTAAATTGGGCTAAATATATCCAAGAAAATTGATATTGATCCTGTAATCTGGTGATGATAAGGATAGTTTTGTCCTGTCTGTCTACCTGGATTAAGAGGCTTTTTCAAAACCAGATCACCAACAACACTTGAATAATACATGTTCAGGTAAAATCCGAGCAGGCTGAAAAGAAATTGGCAGAAAATAGGCTAACTTCACTCTTAGCTGTGGGTGGAGGGGTTGTTCTCTGGAGCTCCAGCCTGGAGGCAAAGGGAATTTCTCTTCCCCCGGCAAGATTTTATAGTATGAGAGGCAAACATACCCTAGAAATAAAGTACTTTTCTCATTAATTTTTAATGCAACGGAAATAAATCCTGGACTCCTTGACAATCTTTTATAGGCACATTTTGTTTAGCACTGTAATTGAACTTTGTCAACAAACTTAACTAAAGAAATGCCCTCGATATGACCGTTATAAAACCCTAGAGTGCCTGTAATTGTGCATTTAGCCAGAGTCTATGAGCTGTTTGGTTGTTCCTGCTAATTGTCTGGCTGGCATGTCAGATGACAGAGCTCACAGCCTTGACTCTCTCACATTCTTGTTTATAAGGAAAATATTTAATTTTACCTTTAGCCTTTAAAGATAATGTGCTATCTAATAAAGTTTGAAAACTGATTGAAAATTTTTAGTTGTTCATCTGAACTTACAGTGTGCAAAGTTGATGAAACCTTTTTTCAAGCCATGTTGTTCCAAGGTTGCTCATATTTTCTTGAGAACAGTTTGTGAGTTCACAGCAGCAGCGTGAGCACTGCACACGGGAAAAAAAAAAAAAAAAAACAAGTTCAGGTAACAACAGCGTTGGAGGGACAATTGGATGAGTCACAGCTGGCATCTCATACTCACACACCAATTTCAGTCTGTCAGAGTCAGTGCGAACAGTTGCCACAAACACAATGGAGCGCTCATTGCGAGGTACACGTCAAGATGACACATCTGCCACTGTGTTGTCTACACTCTGCTGGCTGCCAGGACGAAGCCACATTTCCACCTGGCATGGGTGTCGCATTCAGATGGAGTCTGAACGTGCGAATGAGGCCATAAACAAAGGTGTGGCAGGTGAATACGGAGCACATTTACACCTCGTCTTTGGTCAGTAGTAGAAAAACAGACATGGACTGTCATGTCTCACTTTTATTGACATTCCATTTTGACACACAGTATGTTTTTATTCCAAACTGGAAGGAAAGCAGAATGACGTTGACACACATCAGAAAAGGAAATGTGAGGCACCTTTACAAAAATATTTATTACAGTTAATCCACATTTTATGTGTTTTTAGAGTGAACTCTTTAAACTGAAAGTTTAGTTTAATTTTATATTTAAAAAAAGTGTGTGTCAACATTGTGCTAGTTAAAAATTAAGCACAGTCCAAACAACGACCTTCTGATGAATAAAGGATGATAGTTATGTTTCTCCTTTGTTTCTTTCTGTACAACCTCAACTTCCTAATTTTAGCTATTTAATCTCCAGTTCAGTTTCTAATTTTTAATTTATTTTTAAATAAATCATATAACAAACATATTCAAATCATTTCACATGTAGTATTTTTATCCCTACAGCTACAAGAACAAACAGTTAAAGTCGAAAAAGAGAAGAAAAAATTGTACATGATGCACTTTGTTTTACCTAAATAAATGATAACTTCATCTATTAACTAAATGCTGTTTACATATGGTTCAGCTATGCCTTGTGTATGTACTGATATTTGCCAGTGGACCTTCAATAATTTGAGCACTGGATGGATAAATAGATGGATGGATGGACGGATGGATGGTAGTTTAGCTGTTTAAAATGTCAAAGACATTTAAAGCCACAGTAAAATGCAACCTGTCCTAATAAAAAGGACATGAACTTGAAACGGTTTGAGATGCATCATTAAGCACATTTGAAATGATCCCTTCTGGTCATCGTCTGCTGAAGGACACAGGTCTGAAAGCCAACACCGGCTTTTGTCAAACTTTATCAGCAACCTCTTACAAAATCCAGTTGAAAAACAGCCTCTATTTTGACCTGAGCTGAACACCTTAGAAAATAACATAAGCATCACATCTTCAGAGGTAACATGAAATCCTCAGTAACTCTTTAAATAGAAAGAAGAATTAAAGGTTGAGGTTCAGTTGGTTTTTAGATGAAGGATAAGATCTCCCATTGCACGCTGCCAACCTCCCCATTCACAGTTATTTAAAACCCTGTCAATGCTGAAAGAAAACTTGGATCGGAGGCTTAGAGACAGGAAGCAAAAGAGAGGAAATAATGTAAGAGGTGAGGAAAGGGAAAGTAACAAGGAGACAGAAAGTGTGAAAAATGGCAACGGAACCCAGAAAGGAAGGCCGAGCATCTACCAGAATGAATCATGAGGAAGACAAAAGGAGAAAGAAAGAGAATAAAAAATGAGTCAGAAGACTCCTAGAGAAAGAAGGAAAGACAAGGGATGAGAGATTGCAGTGTGGTGTTAGTATAACTATTACTTATGGGACGTTAATACTTTAAAGGGACAACAGAGAGAAACAGATATGATAGAAAGCAGATGCAGCGTGACAGTACGGTCCAGTGCAGCTGACAGGAGGAAGGGATAAAGGGGACAGGATTTTCCACCTTCTGAGATACAACAGATACGTAAAAATAAATAACACAATGGGGCCACCTGCTCTTTCTCTGACCCCTTGTTCCAGTCTAAGGTTTGAAATCTCAGTCAGCAGCAGCGTTATGTTGCCCCCTTGCTGAAACAATGATGCCTATCACTGACCTTTTTCCTATAGTGAACTGTCTGCTTTAGAATTTGCTCTCTGAGCTTTTGAATCAAGGACCTTGGCTCTCTGGAAGACTGAGCAGGTCATGATTCGGTCCCACAACCCCCCAATGGTCCATGATCATCTCAACTCCTCACCCTCCAGGCTCCTTTAAAGCTCTGACAACCTTTCACCTTGATGCTCAAGTCAGAACAAAACCCCCACTTACCACTGTAGACTCATTTTGTCAAGGAGACCCTGTCACCTTCTCCAAACTGAATAACATTTACTCACAGGCCCTCAAAAATCCTCTGCCCTCAGATTTAATTTCATCTCAGAGCACTTGTGACATGAGTGGTACAGAAGTAAGACCACTACGGCTCTGATCCACAGAGGCTACAAGTGCCATTGTTTAAGAGGATCTACAAATTGAATATTACTCTACTGTTCAATTCATGGCAACTTATTCTGTAACAGTTTATGACAAGGATTGTCACACAGCTGTGCAGAAAAAGTGAACAAGCTGTAGTGTTTGTGATGAATTTAATTACTTAACCACTAAGGTTTGCTTAGGTTAAGGCAACTAATACTACCCGGGCAGGATAAAGGAAACACTGTAATTGTGATCACAGGTAACCAACGTTTGGCTGTCAGCACAATGCTGTGAGACATCTTAAAAAACAGCCATCCAGCCCGACATCTAACCTACAAGATTTTGCGATGGTTACTTGCCTCTAACATGCACTTAGCGAAAATGCATTTTCCAGCATCCTTAAGCAGCAGTTACATGTACAGAAAGTGAAGAAAGCAATGTGGAGAGTGTTAAGCTCACATTATGGGTTGACATTACTAGACTCTCTCAGCATGAAAGCAAACAGCTTTTTGACATTTCCACCAACTAGGGGGTGGTTTTACCAATTATGAGAGTGTTACAAGCAGTTTAATGCATCTGTTCTCCTGATGAATCAAACAGACAGAATGTGTTTATCTGGGTTGCTTGATAGTCTTTAAGAAAAGATCCCATCCCAATCACCTGCGTCTCTACATAGCATGATATGCTTAACAATATGTTTTGTAGGTAGTTAGAACAAATGAACAATGCTGTTCTTTTTATGATAATGATTTGATACAGAGCCAGACAGATTTTTTTACTTTTTGTAGGGACTTTATTATGAGTTAGCAAATTCCAAAAGGATATTGCTCAAGAACCTGTGAAACACATGCTTGAGCAGAAAAACATTGTGAAGCTTTATGTATTAATATTTTACCAATGATTTTGATTCATTCAAAGCTTAATGCAAGAAAGAAAAGGTGCTTGGAATGTAAATAGATGTATTAAACAGACAAGATCAGGTTAATCAAGTTGAAAGCTTGTATTCATCATTGATTTTACCCAGTGAGACCAAGGTCCCTCACAGCATGGAGGTGTTTATAAATCACAGCGGAAAGAGAGGAATTTCCTTTCAATGATGGAAAAAAGGGCCAGAAAAAGGCCAAACTGAGCCTGAAAAATTAGATTAGATTTCTGCAGGAAGCGGTGGTGCTTATTTGCTGCTCACGTCAAATACAGCAGGAAAACAATACTTCCACAAATATATGAGAGAAATACACTGAAGTTACAAGCACCTTGCCTGGGAGAGGAGTTCCTGTCATATATTATGTTTTTTGTGGCTTTTATTTCCTATTCAAGGCATCTAAAGATGAAAGATTTGCCTTACTGTTGCTCTTCCCCCCTTTTTGTTGAGTCCCATTAAAAAATAAAAACATCATGGATCCCTGTTTGTGATTTTTTAATACACTACACTGAGTCCTTTGAGGGACTGTAACTGCAGCAAAACTCAGGGAAGCTGCTTCTTATTCTTTTTAAACAAACATATTTCTACTGAAAAACTCTGTTTCCAAACATTTCAGATAGCTGCTAGCCTATAATCATGAGAGTAGAATTTTAACATTCTACATTTCTGCAAACTATGTGTCAAATATATGTATTTCATAAATAGTAATGGCACATGTTAATGCATCACCCAATAGCTTCTTCAAATGTCCTAACTTTTTTGTTTTAATCTGTACGTTTTCTAGTTTTACTGAAACATGCATTACCTTTTACACCCACTAGCACTGGAAAAGGAACACAGCATTCAAATTAAAAGCAGCATGAAAAGAAGCATTAGAGGGTGATCACTGCCCACAGCACCATCCGACCACTCAGCCAGACCAACTGTGCTGCCTCAGCAGGGGAGAGAAGACAGCCAGGATAAGAGCCTTTAGCCCAACTTAAACCTTAGGATTCTCCAGCTAATGTCCAACTGCAGGGGGAAAAAATGAGCTCTTGCTGGCAATGGAAAATCAAAAATTTCTTTCTCTATCTTTGTAGAGAACTGTCTCCACCACCACCTAACAGACTGGGTAAATGCATTTGACAGGTGGATGGTGTCCTGAGCCGACACGGGGGCTCCAGCAGA
Organism: Acanthurus lineatus; assembly: GCA_029814665.1. Lineage (NCBI taxonomy): Eukaryota > Metazoa > Chordata > Actinopteri > Acanthuriformes > Acanthuridae > Acanthurus > Acanthurus lineatus. The sequence goes on from JAPZDV010000026.1 coordinate 3,998,916, forward strand.
AGGAGGTTGGACGAACTCTGTGTTTTACATAAGTGATGCTTAGTGCTCAAACACAGTCACAGTTGATTGAAAACCTCCATGTTCCTTCTCCCTCTGCACACTTTTCCTGGCGCAGCTTGTATTCTTACTAATAATCCCTCTATCAAGCTTGCTGTGTTTGATAGGAGGATGCAGAGCCCGCCTTCCTAGCCAATAGTCTAAACACTTAGAGTGTGTCGCTCCAAGATTACAATGCAAGCAAACTAATCAGCTGAAAAGATCAATGCATGGCTACCTGAGTTGATAGCTACAAGCTATAAGTTACAACAAGCAGCGGTTAGTGGTTACTCTGGTGATTCGCTGCCCCCATCACCTTTACACATTGCTCCTTTTAACTACTGGGTTGCTAAAAAAAAAAAAAAAGCACAGCATATGATAAAAGCCTACAGATCACGTCTGAGTTGTAACGAAATTACTTTCTCCATAATGTTGTTGCCACCACTCAATAACACACTTTCCAATGCAGAGGTAGCAGTGAAAGCAACTGGTCATAAACACTAAATAGACTGTTAACGTGTCTTATTTTCTTAGGTAGAGGTTCTAGATGATGAGCTGATGTCTGTGTGCTCAGAGAGCCTCGAGGGTGCTCTTTAGTCCTTTGTTACCATTTTTATGTAGTTTTTTAATTTGCCCATCTTAACACAGATAGTGAGAGTGTGGACACTTGGCTGTAATTGATTAATCTTTAATTACTTGCTGATGGTGGCGGTCTGCGCATGGGACTAATAACTGCTTCAAGTGCTCTCTTTCCCAAAATGAATCAATTGCTTCCATTACCACAATGGTGATTCTGCAGGAAGAGGGAAACCTTCCTCCCCTGAGCCTGTGGCCTTCTCCTCTAGGCCAGGTTCACAAGTGGTAATGATTCAACTTAAAACAAGGAAGTCCATGTGAAATTTGGACCTTTTTTCAAATGTGTTATGCAAGGTAAAAATGGTTAAATGTCATAGAAACTGTGTTGTGTTTTATTTGAGTTGGAACAGACAATATGAGACTTGAGAATACTTTAGAATTTGCTATGAAAAAACAGGTAGAGAAACTTGAGCACCATACGCAATTTAGCAACATAATTTATTTCAAGTTGCAGAAAACAATTCTGCTGTAATGTATTTTTCTTTGTTTCCAGGAATGAGAAAACAAAAGGTAATTGGGAATAAAGACTTGTAAATGGGACTTGTGTGTGTTATTAAGGCGTAAATTGCTCTCTCACAGTGATGGTGATGTGGTCCACGACATCAAAGGGTTGCTAGGTGACAGGAGTGGCCATCGTTTTTTATATGACGGCTTTATTGTGGAGCACGACACACACTGAGATGATTCTGCATCTACTCAAAGACACTTAAGATACTTTTATTCCACACAGGGGTTTGAATCAGGCTGTCAGTGTCCAAAATGTCATCTGTATACTGATCCATGATTTCGTAAGGATCTAATTTGTGGTCCTGCATTTGGGTCAGGATAGGGGGTCACTTTACCAGGCTGTAGGCAAGCCCCCTTTTATTTGGCATAACACCACTTAGCAACATGAAAGAGAAAAAAAAAATTATGTGCAATGTGCAATTACCATACATTTCTCAACTCTGTGTGCTAGCCTGGTTTCTTGATTTGTTTTAAATGGGGACAGTCAACCTTGGAACCTTGTACTGCTGCCTGTTGGTGGAGCATTCATTTAGGAGGGTGTCCCAGTCTTCTCTGTATGACTCTTATCTATCTATGTCTTTTAATGCGGCATGTTGTGTTTTCATGAGTTCTCTCCAATTCAGCCTAAATGTCCTTCTTTCTTCCTGCTTCTTTTACAAGAAGCTGGCAACATAAATGCATTAAAGCTACAACAAAACAATGCCCCCCCTGTGTGCAGTGATTGCCACCAATGACCTGCAAACAGTTTTTTTGGCTAACAATACTTACACTAGAAAACAGTATTTAAGTCAGTGCGTGTGCATTTAAAAGACAGATAGTAAAGAAAAAGAAAGTCCAACTTTGACCTCTGTGCCTTGTGAATATTTCTATATGAGCTAAATGGAAATGACCTTTAATTATCTGGGCTACTGAATTTTCTGCACAACCTAAAGAAGCCTGCAGCAAGGCAATGAGTATCCCTTATCCTTTGTGGTACAGCGACTATCACATACATGACAAGTAGATAAAGACACATGTAGATTACAAAGACACCCACCGAACATAAACAAAGATGTCTGTGCAATAAACACGAGGAAGAGAAAAATTCAAACTCAAGGTAACATATTGCTATTAATGTACAAACTGAAATTAAATATGAATTATGCATCGCAAATACCAAGTGCAAGATATACCTTAATTTCAAAGATGTACAATGACTTGCTATACACATATTCTGCTTCATTGTCTCCCACATATGCAGAGATGGGAATGTAGGTGCTTTCCACCTCTAATCACTTTGATGGATTACAAAAAATGTCCCTCTCCTTTATGGTAGTTCCAATAACTTTTTAGAGATTACATTCTATACCAAAATGATGGACAGTCCAACTGACAAACCAACAATGCCACACTAAATATAAGCCTACCAGTGTAAGCTGAATTTGAAAAATGATAAAATAGGCTCTCTTAAAATATGTGATGGGCAAAAGAATTGTTTTTTTCCTGATGTCATAATGCCAGTTTTGACTCAGAACTTCATGAGTGATAGAAAGCAGATATTGGCTTGTAATGAAAGACAGGAGCTGTGCAGGAGTTCTGTGTGTTATTGAGGGTTATTTTCTTCTCCTGGAAATAAGCTTAGTGAAACTTAAGTGCTCAGTTATTTTCCCCATAACCATGCATTCACAATAATAACAATAAAAAAGCTAAATTTAAATTATTCTGGCTTTGACTCATATTTTCAAGTAGCTTCTTTTTCTAACTATGTTACTTTCATAATGAGCTGAAATGTATTTCTCTCTGAATATCTTCCTTTTGAAAGCCATACAGGATATTTATTTATAAATCCTATGACGACATTGTAAAATAATATGAAAAGTGTGTGATTCAACCTGCCCAAACAAAGCTCAGTGTCTTTGAAAAGACTATTTGTTCTCAGTGTACAGTGTCACCTGCTCTAAATGTTCTTTCAGAGGAATTCTTCACACCAGCCATGAAATGTTTTTTCCTGACAAACACTGGCCACATTTTGAATTAGGTAGTCTGAGTACAAGAGGAGCTGTTTGGAGAGGCTGCCAAGTGTTGTGCACAGGCAGGGACAAGCATGAGAGGCTGGATGAGCTGAGGGTACTGTGCAGTTTGAGGCCAAGCGTGTCAGAGCTGAATGCCTGAGAAGAGGCTACACCTGTTTCAGAGCGAGCCAGAGAAAAGTGGTCAGGAGAGTGGGAGTGAGAATCACAGTTTCATCTGGCTCTCTCCTTTTTTTCATTTGTTTTATTTTTAAAAGAAACAGTACAAACTTTTCAAACTCTTGGAGATACTTTTTGTACTTTGCCTTCCTTAGCCTAAAGACTTGAGGCAAGGACTGTCAATTAATCTATCTGTGTCCAAAGTTCAAAAATAAACCTGTCCAAAATCTCTAAAAGCTATGTACGTGCCTTGTCTCAACAATGTGTTTAAACAGAAATTAAATAAGGCTACTGATGACTGTTTTTCTTGGGGGGAAGTGAAGTATTTCTTCAAAAACAACTGTTTGTCCATCTGCTCGTTAGTTCTTTGTTGTGCCTGCAACCCAGTGCAGCTTTTCAGATGAGGTTGGTACATAGTTTTGGTCTCCATTAAGACAAAAATTATAGTGAGGTATCAAATCTAACAATGTCACTCAGATAACAGGCCCCAGTCACTTTGACTGGCTGCTGTTCAGTAAAAGCGTAAAATGAAACACTTAATAGTTTTCATGGGTGTCAGACCTGCTGTGTGACAGCTGGACAAGTCCCACCCACTTTTCAAAATCATTACTTTGGACCCCTTCATTTAACCATGTCAAAAAGTCGGCTGTCCTGTCAGTCTACTCAGCGCTGTCCACTGATGTCCACTGAGATGTCAGTCAAATCCAATACGTTTTCTCATTGAGATCAGTGAAATTCCACATCACTTTTTCACCGTTACCTTGCTGATTCCATGCAGTGAGATTTCAATAAACTGTCACACAGAGCAGTGCTTACAATGCCTGAGTTTAGTGGGTCACACACTGTCATCACAAGCTTGGCATTCGTCTAAATGTTAGTTATTTGTTTGCCTGTTGCTTGTTTTTGTTGGTTACAGAAATTGTGATTCAAGTTTCAAGAGAGTTTATTGTCACATCCATCATATGAATACAATGAAGTAAAAAGCTTTAAAAGGGAGCTCCATGGCATTGTTAGAGAATGCATATAAACAAGAATAAATAACACATCAACAAAGAACAGCATCATAGATCAGGACAACATGATAAAGGACATGAAGCAATAGATGAAGGGATGAAAAGTGCATCACAGAATATGTTATCTTATATGTGTGTGTGGCAGAGGTGAGAGGTTATTTGTTGAGGAGCTTTATGGCCTGAGAGAAAAAGCTGTCCTTTGGTCTGTTGGTGCTGACTTTAAGGCTGCAGTACCGTTTCCCAGATGGCAGCATTTGAAAGAGACATTGGTTTGGGTGGCTGGGTCCCTTATAATACTTCTCACCTTCCTGACACACTGTCTATTATAAATTTCCTGGAGGGAAAAAAGCTCGCCGTCAAGATGCACTGGGCAGACCACACTCCTCTCTGTAGTGCCTTCCGGTTGAGAGCCATGCAGCTCCCATACTAGGCAGTGATACAGCTTGTCAAAATGCTCTCCGTGGTGCCCTTGTAGACAGCATGGAGTGTGTGGGAGCTCAGACCAAACCTCCTCAGCATCTGAGGAAAAAGAGTTGCTTTTGAACAACCTGATCTGTATGAGCAGTCCAGGTGAAGTCCTCAGTGACGTGAACTCCAAGGAATTTGAAGCTGCTGACCCTCTTTACTGTAGTCCAGCTGATGCTCAGGCTTCTGAGCATGTTTAGCTTCTTATATTCTTGGTTTTGTCCAAGTTGAGACTGGAGATATTTTCCTGTGCCAGGGCGTCAACCTCCATGCAAACACGACGAGGTTTTTTGAATTAGTCATAACATGAATTTCTGTAGTATAACTTTTTATATTTTTGAGTGTGTGGTCTGACTGGGGCCATTTTCTCATGCAATAGTCAGATAAAAGTATCAACCACAAGTTAAAATGCATCAGAGTAAAATGACATCAGCTCTGTTCAGAATTTTCTAAAATGAAACATATACTTTAGTTGCCAAGACTTAGCCAAGCTGAGACTGTTGTAACAGGAAGATTTGCAGGTCAGACACAGATACGCTGTAGCAGACACCAAAGAGTGGGACAAAGCTGTTTTATTAGATGAGGTAGGATGAAAAATGTTGGTACAACTTTAAACCAAGACAAGTTGTTTATACCTTTGTTATCATCTCTCAGAGGAAAGAAAAAGTGATTCCCAAAATGTTGAAGCATTCCTTTAATATTTGTCCCCTTTTTTGGTTGGTTTTCTTATCTTGTCTTTTCCTTCCCCCTTTGCATCCTCCTGCTACTTTATGGTGATCCATCCTGCCTCCTCTTTCTTCCTTTTTTTCCTTTCTTTTTACAAACTTCCTCCTTATTCCCTCCAGTTTTTTCTCCTATGCTTTCTTCTGCTTTTTATTCTCCTTTTGGCTCATCCTTTCTCTCTACTCATAATTTTTCTCCCTTCTTTTCTCTTCTCCTCTCATCTCCTTGTTCTTCTTCTATATCTTCTTCTCTTCCACTCCTGTCTCGCACATTTTCCGCTGTAGTTTTTCTCACTTTTGGATGAAGTTATGAATGTTCTGTAGAGTCACAGGATCTTCTGTTAGGCTCCTCATAAACCCTGGGAAAAGCAGATAAGGAGTTGGAGGGGGTAGATCCCTCCTCGGGGTCTTTTCTCTCCTACTTGCCCAACCTTAAACCCTATGATCTCTCCCTTAGCCTAGGTACTGAGCTTTTTTATTCTTTTCCATGGTCTCTTTTCTCTCCTCCACATTTTCTCATCCTGCAATATAAAGATTTTCTCTGTTTTCTCCAACTTTTACATCTTGTCTCTTCATATCAATGTTTGTAAGCAATGTAACCTTCTTTCTCTGTCCCCTCCCACTTTTCCTTGTTAATCTGCTTCCGCTTGTCTCTCACTTTCTGTTCATCTTTCCCCCTCACTATCTCTCTCTGATCATAGAAGTGCCCTAGTGCTGTAAGCTGTGTGATGCTTCAAAGGAGCAACAGAAAGTCTACTTTTCCCCCGATGGCGACATCTTTCTTGCTGAGCACCAAAGATGTTGCAGCAAAAGAGGGGCAAAAAGACAAAGGGGGCAAAGAGATGGATAAAAGATGAAAAGACAAATGGACAGATTACAGACAAAAACTTGAAGAGACAGAAAAGAGAAAATTCACAATGAGGGCAAAAAATTCTTCCTTGTTGTGATATGTTTGAGGATCACAGCAGGAGTCCTCCTCAAATGTCAGATAGACAATTGGATAGAGTTGATTTTCTTGTAGAATATGACGGAATAAGTCATAAAAGAGAGGAATCTTTAATAGGGGGCCAACTGGAGTTCAACTTTTAAAATCACATCACAGCATAGTGTGTTATTTTAATATCTAACTTCTCAGCGATGCAAAGATCACAGAACAACAGTGGTCATGAGGGTTCTCTCGAATACAAATATGATACAACTTTACAGCTCTAATAGTTAGAAAAAGTTAACATGAAGCCAACAAAAACATTTTAAAAAGCTTCAGTAGGACATGTACGTGGGGCAAAGTTTCTGATTTGGACGACTTTCCTGCATGAAGAGACTGTTCATAGTGGTGAATCGTCAACAGAGGTTTGACTGTGGCAGCTTGAGACACACACTTGGACACATTTTCACACTCAAACAACTGAATGGTGATACAAACTAAACTTATTTGAACTCTTTTGAGTAAGAGAAACAAATGAGAAACAAATGCCCCACAAACTTCCCTCAAAGATTTCTACAATAGTAAAAACAGGTTGCAGTGTTCATGACATGTTGCCTATTTTCTGCCAACAATCCCACAATGCAATAAGTTGCATTATGGATGACCCGACACACAAAATAACAATGATTTACAATTTAATCTCAATTTTAAAAGATTAAAAACTGCTTTGACAACATCAAGGCAGTCATGCCCCTCTGGCAGCATTTTGCTAAACTGGCACCATAAAGTCTTCAAAATCAGATATTTACAGTTTCTTGTTTGCATGCATCTATGAATGTACAAAGCAGATTTATTGATTTATACGAAGCGACCGCCTGTTTACCTAGCAATGACTAGCAACCAATTAGCGCCATCCATCTTTGATACTCTTGACAACTAGCTATGTCTCAACATAAAGGGGAAAGTTTTCACTGAACACTGCTGATTGATGCATCAGGCATGAAGTTACAGCTAAACTGCTGTGAAGACATCGCTCTCAGACACAGCCGCAGGCTAGAGAGAGACTCGTGACAGCCCACCTCTCTCACCTCCTGTCACCTGCAATAACTTTTGTTTTGAGTTTTGCAAGCAGCGCGTGCTCTCTAGATGGTTTCTATAATCTTTTCTGGTGTTCTATAGTAATCCGTTGGTATTGATCTGTTGTGTCTGAAAGTTTGGACTAGATTCAAACAGCCTCCCTTCTTTGAACTAAATAAAGTTTTAATACAACTTTCAAACAAAAGCAGAAACTACAAGGCGTAGGCTTGTCATGGGTGGCATCACTGTGCTTTCATTATAGTTACGTTGATGACTGAAGTACATGTCATAACTTTGCTGTTTTCATACTACCGTTGTTTTATGGGTATAACATGATTTACTTTGCGAGGGGATTATGAAAGATTTTTGCACAAAAAGTGACTGTATTCAGCTCGTTTTAAAGTGAACGATTTTGGCAAAAAAAAAAAAATATTGTCTATAATCGGATTAAAAGGTGCAAAAAAAGGTACTGCCAAAAGAAGTCAGATGCCTTTACAAGAAATTTCTTCTGGCTGTCAGATAGTGAGGAGCCAGCCTATAATGAGTTAACAAATACAGATTATTTTAGGATATACACCAGCATTGAATTTACACTAGTTAGTTAACAAACACTAGTTAACAAATAACTGCATTTGTTAACTAGTGTTGGGGCTATTTGATAGGACATATAATCAACAATTAACATATTCAGTCTTACCAAAAAAGTCACCTGTGGGCCGCCTCATAATAGCATTAAGTCTGACCTTGTCTGGATGAACAAATACTTTAATACTTTTGGTTTAAATACAATTCTTTCGTATCATTTCTCAGCATAAATAAAGTTTAATTTGAATATCTGGGGTTTAGAAGAAAGTTGAGAAAAATGCTTCATGCCTAAACTTGCACCTCTCATGCTTGCTTCCTCCGTCCACAAGCCCCGGAGTTTGAATTAAGCACAGGAAATTCAGATGAAATCCCCATAATCTCTTCAGGCTACTATGTCTGTGCCTGAACATTTAGAATCTAATATGTCCCCCTACCTCCACTGGACTCCTTAAGCAGCACTCTAAAGTTTGACATTGGGAGGTTTGAAATTGGCTGAGAACTTGGCAGCCCCACGTTCTTTCCCATAGACTCGCTGCTGTGAGGTGAATGTCAAAGATACAATTGTTCATTAGTTAGAGAGTCAGTGGCTACACACCACAGGCTGGATTATGGTAAGGAACTGGAGAGGAGACGAGGGGGAAGAGGTCTGAGCTGGCAGAGGGAGGATGGATAAAACATCTGTGGTGGGTTAAAATAAAATGACTAACAATAAGTAAGTAGCTGTAAAAAGCACTATATATTTGTTTTGTTAACAAGAAGAGCTCATTCTCTCTTCAGCTGTTGTATTTAAATCACTTCAGCACATTCAAGTTATTCTTTATGGAACCTGAATTTACACATTGTCTTATTTCTGTAACAGCGGCATCATAATACTATTAAAATTAATATCTTAAAGGCCTACTACTTGATATTTTTAGATTTTAAGAATGTTGTAAATATTATCTTTTTATTGTTGTTTCCATTGGATTTCTGGGGGGGTGGGGGTTATGTTTGTTTGTTTGTATGTTTGTTAAGTGTGATAACATAATACTCACCAAAATAATTGTTTTTAGATCAATTCATCATATTTGACAGGACAGGAAACACATGCAGTCACTCACACAGTGATAAACACAACAACGGTCGAATTCACTAGCCTGCTCTTCTAAATCACTTGATTTGGAGGTAAAACTGATAGTGAGCTCTCATAACATGCTAATAATCACTAGCTGCACAGGAAAACTCATGCTCATTTGTATAGTTAGTATTACAGGACAAAGTGGTAACAAGAAAGTTGGCCTTTATTATGGTGATGAATGATGGTGTACATGTACATTGGAGATAATATTTATACATTAACCATCTCTGCATTTAGCTAATCTTTGGAATTATTCTAAGATTTAAACAAAATATTTGATGGCCAAGAATGAAAATAAAACCTAAATTTTAAGACCAGTTCATCAGTTATGAACAAATTTACTTTCTTATTATTGCCCCATTAAAAGTGACACTTGCACTCCCCTATCTCACAGTCATAAGAAGTAAAATCTAATAAATGGTTCATATTGTGACATGCTATTATGTACTCTGCAGCTACAAGGACATTTTCCATTATGTGTAAGATGCAGATAGCATTAAGGCTGTGCTAGCTTTACTATATTATCATTTCTTATACAGCCACCTCCACTTATTAGTGCCCACGTGCAGAGTTATAGTTGTAAACAAATACATTTAGAAATTCTTCTATTTGCTTACAGTTACATTATATTGTATGGCATTATTAAGTTTACTGCTAAACTTTAAAGTGTTGCCTCGTCATAGTTTCTCTTTCATGCACTGAAGCTGCTGTTAACCAACATTTCACAGTACAATCACATAACTCTTACGCTCATACTTTATTATCCTGCTTTAGAAAAATAACATAATTTCTAGATGCAACAAACTCTAGTTATTGCTTTCATTTTTTTTGCTCATAGCAAATTGTTTTTCTTTACCTGTCTGGGCATTTGTTTTTCTTCACTAACAGTTGTAACACTGACAGCATCAATTCTGTGTGAACTCCAATGTGTCAAACAAAATGTTTAAACACCAGCTTTGTTCTTCCAAAGCATCCAAAACAAATCTAAAATTTCAAAGTTTACTAGTGTTTCTCAATTAGACTATGATTTTAGAAAGACTGATTTTATCTATTTTGTTCTTTTATCAGTTTTTATCTATTTAATTGATTGGAGAAGACAGCGACTTCTGAGGAACACAAATTAAAATAATTTGGTTTCCTTTGACCAATTTTTGATGTTTTGCTTTTCTTTTTCTGAAGATTTTGGTGATAATGAACAAAGCATCGGGAGCGAGGAAAAAGTAAAGTTCTAAAAGAATCATTGAATGACAAAGTTAAGTGTACGAGCTTCTTGCTGCCACTCTATTTGTTCACTCCTACTCAGGAGTGACATCTTCTTGTAAAGTGGACGGTCCTTTTTATTACTTTCCCATTGAGTCTTGTTTTGTGTTCCACTTCTTTTGTGTTCAAGTACTTTCAAGGGAACTGTTTTGTGTGACGGCCATATATACAGGCAGAAGCAAACTAGGCCCATTCTGGTGATAACCTTGGTACAAACAAATGAGTGCAAGGTGGGACAAGAGGAACCAGGACATGTTCATGTAATTTTTCTCTTTTGTTGCCTTTGATGTTACATTAGTTAGGATGAAATTCTGGCTGTTACCGAGGGCTGGAGCAAAGTCAGATCAATAGCATCACCTCCCTGTGTGTAGCCTTGTGTGTAGAGTTGATAGCTAGTTTTTTGCCTGGCCAAGAAGAAAATTGGCAATAGCGCACCTTTATTTTGTTCTGAGAATAAGGAATGCAAAGCACAAAGAGACAGTGATTAAACACAAGGCCAAACTTTAAAACGAGAGCACAGTATAGGTCTAATAATGGAAACTCCAAGTGAGGCAGTGAATAATGGCATAAGAGGCAGAGCATATGAGAAATCATGACAAGAACTAAAGGAAAAAGTAATGGAGAAGAGAAGACCTTATATATTGGGCCTCATTATTTTCTTGCATAAAGTGACATATGATTCAAACAAATAATACAAATAAAAACCTAATGTTTTACCCAGTTTATGCAACAATTTCCACCAAAAACTTTGAGCTAAAAAAGACACAAGAGTAGCTGCCATTTAGCTCTACCGGTAGCGCGGGTGGCCCATGTATGCAGCAGTCGTGAGTTCGACTCCAGCTCTGACCATGCGCTGCATGTCACTCCCCCATCTCTCTTTCCCCGATTCCTGTCAATCTTCAGCTGTCCTATCCATAAAGGCGTAAAAAGCCCAAAAATATAATTTAAAAAAGAAAACACAAGAGAGACACAACAAGCTAAAGCTCTGGTCTCACAAGAGAGACACAACAAACTAAAGCTCTGGTCTGTGAAGCCAAACTGATGGCAAGACAGATGGAAATGAACAGAGATACAATTCAAAAGAACTAGGGATGCCCACAGAGGAAAGAGGGACAGATGAACAGGGAAGTAAAAAGAAAAGAGATCAATGCTTTATCAGTTTTCCAAGACCCTAAAATCCCTTTTGGCTCAACATCAACATAATTGCAGTTGCTACTTTTTTTTCCAAGAGCTGTAACAATTGATTTTACAGTTCAATTAATTAATATATTTCCTTGTTGTAATTGCAGGCTCATTCCCACACACCCTCTACGGTTATCTTTACACAGAGAAGCTCAGCTTTTGTGCAAGGAGGAAGATACGGAGAGGGGGAGGGAGACAAAAAGAGAAAGGAGGAGGAAGATGGTGTTTGTGTTATTTCATCGCACTTCAACAGCTCAGTCACTTCTATTGTACTGAGGTAGCAGCAGAAATCTCAGCGGTGGATATCAAAAGATAGAAAGTAGCTTGGAAGGAAATCCTGATCTGTGTGCATGTGTATGAGTGAGGGAGGTGGAAAAATAGACAGTTCTGTAACATGGGTGAGCGAACTCTTCAAATATATGTAACTGTGTGAATGAGAGGCAGTGGATCACTGAATAATTAACACCAATCATCAATGAATCCTGGATAAATACTATGATGATTAATTACAACAACCACAATACAATTTTCTCACAGCAGACATTATAACTGCAAACCACTAGTAACACTGAAGAACAGGTAGGCCAGACAAGAAAAACAGCTGAAAAAACCTTCCCAGTTCTGCAACAAGATTCTTTGAAAAGATGAAACCAAGATTAACTTGGGACAGAGGAATGAAAACAGACCAGCAAAGGGTTGAAAAATGAAGCCAGCAATTAAATGCGAAAGACTGCAGTTCCTATGATGGCCTCTTGAGGTTGGTTCCGAAAACAGGTCAGTACCCATAATCAAAAATCAAGTCAATCCCCCCAATTTCAAAATGTCCTAATACACAGCAGCAATACACATGTTTTCAGCCTGGTTAAAAAAAAATGGGCTCCTTTCATGCATAAGTAAGAGTCTGAAGCTTTGTGCACAGCTTTGTTAGGTGTCACTCGGATGCACAGCAATGTGTATCCCACTTAGCTCTGCCTTTTGTCCAATTATGGTCACTGCTGACTCTAAAGAAACACGACGACCACTGCAGGGTTTCTGTATTTGTATGTGATATATAGGATCATTTTGACCATACATTAAATATAACTGCAGAGACATTAGATATTCACTTGAAATAGTGCAGGTTGATGTCAGGCAGATAACTCTGAATCTTCACCATAAAATTTCAGTAGATTTAAGTAAGGTTTTAACTAGCTTTTTTTTTTTTTTTTTTTTTTTTTTAATTTTATGTTTCCCAAAAAATTTAAGTTAATGAGTTTATTTGGTTATTTATTTTAAGGGGTAAAAGTGAAAGGATATAA
>JAPZDV010000026.1:4017220-4031032 GCA_029814665.1 Acanthurus lineatus
AATTTTCATTAACAAGGCTGTTTTCTCTGATCAAGCAGCCTAAGTAACATAGGTTTTGCATATCCTTGTGAACATTTCCATGAGTTATAATATAAGGCCCTTGTAATTGTAATTGCTTCTTCTGGGGAGCAGGCAAAATTGTTGGTGTCACTTTTTTCAACAGTGAAAATCAGCTATCAAAAAAAGTGGAATTAGTACAAAACATCCCCTGTTTTAACTTCTAAAAGATTTTGACCGTCAGAGATGACAGAAATTAGATCATGTATGTACGACTGATACTTTCTTTTTCAAATGGCAAAACAGTCAAAAGAAAGTCATCTCATAAGACTTCTTTTTTTACATAACTAAGCTGTAAAAGTTGATTGAGCTCCATGCTGTTTTGCAGTCATGCCCTGCACCACATCCACCCTCACACAAATTCACACCTGGCAGCTGCCCAGCACCACTGCAGTCTGCTACACTGCCTTTTGTTCATTTCTCTCCTCAGCCCATATTTTCTCCAGCTGGTGCAAAGATTTAAACTGGCAACTTTCCGCTTGTGCGCTCACTTTTCTAACCTCACGACCACCTGTGCCTCTTGTACAATATGCTTCCTGTTAAATCATGTGGTAAAGGTGGATTCTGTGATGAAAAAAGTGCAGGGATAAGCACTTCAGTTGAAAGCATGCAGCATCATTAATTATAAGTGGAGGTACGATCAGACCATTGGTTCCAATTTGTCTTTTTGGTTTTGAGGTAATGAGCCTCTTTCTTCATGTTGCTCAATTTAGCAGACAGCACACATACTCATATGAATGCACACACGGCATGCACAGATGCACAAATTCAAAGTAGTCTTCAAACTATACACTTGTTTGCATGCACAAGTAATGTACGCATGCACACACAATCTCTCACACACAAGAGACATCCACACACACGTGCCAATATGTTAATTAACTAATGCATCTTTTTAGGGTCTGGTCACATCTGTCACACTGGATAGAGAGTTCCTCACAGGAGCTGGCAGACAATGGCCAGCACCAACAAAGAGTTTTCAACAAACTTATCTTGTTTCTAAGGGGAGAAGGAGACAGATTGAAAGAGAGAGAAAATGAGGGGGTGGAAAGGGAGAGAATCGAGAGATAACACACGCATACACACAAAGTCACACAACGCTTGCCATAGACTATTAAGTCACTACTAGCAGTTTCACAGTGCAGGCCTTTGCCTGCCTACATCACAGCTGGTTTATTGTAGTACACTGGGATACACTAACTCAACACAATGCAGGGGTACAGATGGTTCATGTGTGTGTATGTGGTTTGTAGGAGTGAGATAAAGAAAGTTTGTGGGGAAAGAAGGAGACATCCATGTACATCAACAATCCTGGAATAATGAAATGAAAGAACTGAAATTATAATGCTGAAGAAAAAAGGAAATAAGGTGGAAAGGAGAGATCACATGTATATTATGTATATATGGAAGAGAAAAATGAAGATGGGGAAAAAAGTGAGGCAAAAACAAGCATTCATTCAACAGGCCTGTTTATAAAACCATTTCTAAATATGTCATTTCACAGTGTTGACCAATAGCAAACCATCTTGCAAGTCACAGTCAGTGGACATTTTAAAGAAGAAGGAACAAACTGAGGGAAGCTCTTGAAACTTCTAATTTGTTTGACACCATCCACCTTAATTTAACCGCCTTTGTCAGACATACACATGTTCACATTTCTCTGTTGTATGAGTGGAAAGGTTTTCACAGTTTTTAGATAAGTCTGTAAGTTAATTATAAAGATACTGTATTTATTTTGCCCAGTAGCTTGAACTTTTTCATCTTTTCAGCAAAAACTCGAACATCTTTTTTTTCAGTTACAATCTAACACAAAATGCCACACAGGAATAGAAGACAAACCAGTTCTGCTACTGCATGTGATATGACCTGTTATGTTAGCTGTTAGCTTGCTAGCCAACAGTAGTTTATCAAGAAGAACTGAAAATGTAGTCAGTAGTTCCCCAATACAAGTTGCAACCTCTGTAAGCCTTTAGGTTAGTAAAAAGATGTAGGGGCTGAGCAAAGTACTAGCTATTCTTTTTACGAGTTCAAGTATCATCGGCTTAATGTGTGTCAGTCTTTGTAACCCTCACTCCAATCACATGCCTCAAGATTTCAACAGTGGACCTCAGTAAAAAGTAACAACTGGTGGTCTTGTACAGGACACTGCCGGAAACATGTCTTTAAGCCTCTATTGCAACCCAGTTTAAGATACTGTAGCCATGACAGGCAGAGACTGCCTTGTTCAGTGGTTTAATGTAACCTCTGCAGCAGTAAGGAAAGCAGTATTTCTGAAGAGTGTGGAGTGGGTTTTTTTTCTTCTTCTTCTTCTTTTTTTTGCTGTGGACAGTATTTATTGACACTAAAGCTAACTATAAAACATTGTGCTTATAAAAGTTCTTTAAGAGCTTGTTGCTCTAAACCAAGACAGTAAAAGGTAGTAAGTTTGCTTTAATTTGGTTTTACAAGAAACACTGGATGGCAGTAGAGTTTCCAGTGGTGTAATTAAAGTAATTCAATGTTTGCTCCTTCTTCTATATGGGGGAGAGAGTCAGGAGTTAGTCTATATTCAAGTCTATATGCAAGAAATCTCTATTAGGTCAGAAGTCAAGGGCTCACACCTTTAGAGATTAAAGAAGAGACTTCTTATATTTCATAGCATAAAAACATGTCATTCTCAATATAAATATAAAGATCTAATTAGTTTGCTTTGTAACCTCCAGTTTTGCCTTTTACATCTTTGTTTCTGTGTATTATTTAGAGACATCTGCAACAGCTAAGCTGACAATGCCCATGTGCCTCATTCACAATGGCCATGAAGAAGCCAGGCAGAGGCACAAATTGGGCCTCTGGACATTTCAAACGCTCCATTGCTGCAGTTTGGAGTAATAGGCAGCACCATATTCCCACTTTAGACCTTCCATAAAAATGTGTTTTGGATGTGGGGTTGCAATGGAATGGTGCTTGACTACATGAAAGTACAGGTGTTAATGCACCAAAATATACTGAGGATAGATTGTTATCCAATTGGTCAAACCACAATAAACACAAAAAATACAACAACATCATCAACAACAACATGGGTAGAATAGCATGAGACAGTAAAACACCCCCCTAGTGCAGAGAATCAAATGGTTTCTGTGACCCTCTTTTCCAGTTAGACAATTAAGTTCAAACCTCCTCTAGATAACCCCATTCACAGTCATCCAAAAAAATAAAAGTCTCACATGCATACAAAGGTTCAAATCCACACTTTACAAGTAAAGTTCCCTATTAGCCTACTTTCCTCAACTACCATTCTTAAAAGTATCCGCACACACAGATCATCCTCTTGATGCACTGACAGCTCAAATCAAAGCAGCTGCATAAAACAGCATCCTTCTCTACTTTCGTCTTTGCCACAAAGATAAAAGGCAGATTCTTTCCTCGTGTCATAAAGGAAATAAAAGTCCTCACAATAGTGCGGCTTCATAAATGGAAAGAATGTTTTTGTTTTGTTTTGTTGTTGTTTTGTTTTGTTGTTGTTTTGGTATCCATGTAAAAAAGAGGAGGCCACTGTCAACTTGCAGAGGTCTAAAGATCCCAACAATCTGCTCAGTGACTGGTTGCACTAACTCAAATCTCTCATGTCTTTCATCAACAAGAACACCCATCTCACTGCCAACAGGGAGATAATCCCCAACTTGCACTGAAACAAAACACAGTGTATTATTTGTGTCAAAAAAGAAAGAACAGACAAAGGGAGCAAACTCGTACAAGAGCTGCCCATCATGGCTAATGAAATGTGTATTTGTTGGAATTTATAGGGCGGTAAAATGTCTTCTGCCAATAGAGCCCTGAGTTTAATGATCCAACTATTAGATAAGGTAATGCAAAGGTTTAAACTTTATAAGCTCATGTAGTCTCTAAAAAATGAGCTACAGCTTTGTGAAAAGTTGCAGAAACAGCCGGATGACCTTTATTTTTATCTCTATTTCAAACTGCTTCACTTTCTCAGGATTTAAAAGTTGATTTCATAGACAGAAAAAATGAAAGCAGATATTACAAATAGAGCCACTTGGGCCTTTGGCACACACACACACGCACACACACACTCACACACAAATGAATAATAGTCTAGTAAAGACTTGCAATCCATGGTGATACCCATTCATCGCAGGTCAGCCTGCAGCAGCCCAGATATGATGGGATTAGCTTCAGTATCATATCTTGGCATGAAAATGTAATCCTAAAGTAAACTCATACACATGACACAATGGCCTTTAATTTATATGCTGCACGCAGACATAGGATGTGGGTGTGCTTTACAGAAGTGAGCAGCAGATGATATCCTTTAAATACACATCATATTACAAGAACCTTTCCACACAAGCCAGCATTAAATCCAGGGAGCTCTAGGATAGGAAACTGGAATGCAATATGATTAGGGAAAGGATGTAATACAATATGATTTAATTTAATAGAGTGGGCTCTGGCCAAAGAGAGGAGAGACAGAGGTAAAAGAAAGGTCCCCATTCTTCTCTGTGGCATGAGGTTTTTCTATTAACGCTGTAGTGATGACAGCTTTACAATGCCATCCGTTGGCACTCAAACTCAACTGAAGACAGGAGATAAGAGCTGCTACCTAGTGCTCCGTCCCTGCCTGGATCCCTCTCTGGCACTCTTTCTCTCTCCCTCTGGTCTTCGATTTGAAAGTGGATTTGTAGGAGAGAGATAAGACGAGCAAGCGCACACTTTTATATGCTCTCCCTCTCATTCCTGATCTCTGTCTCTCTGTCTCTCTCTCTCTTTTCTCCTCATTCTGAGGTTTCTTATATTCTTCTACAATCTTAATCTCTGTTATTCAGTCAGCAACCTGCTGCTGTATCACTCTAAGTCCTTTACTTTCACGTTCTTTCATCCAGGATTCTGATCCTCAACTGGACTGTAAGAGTAGATAAGAGGACCGTCTTGTTTCCTGCTGCTAGATCCCAGATCATTCACTTCAGTGAATTTCACCTCTTCTTGGTCTCCTTTGCTACACAAAGTAAACTTAGAAACTGAAAAATCACAGACCAAGTTGCTACCCCTTTACGTGAAGTTGTGTTACAGTTGCACCCAAAAGACACCAGTTGAGGTGAAGATTTATTGAGAAGATATGGAGGCTTGGATAGCTGCTCAAGGTCAAAAGGGAAGCAGGCAGAGACGGGCTGAAAACAGAGACAGATCAAACAGGTGAACCTGGGGCACAGGCAGACACAGGATTAGTAAATTGATAGTCAAACATAGAAGGGGAACCTTAAGAAAATGGCTGATTTATTAAACAATCTGGCAAAAAGTGTATTGAAGAGCTGGGTATGCACGCAGCAGGAGGCTGATGACTGATGGCAGGATGGGGATGGACTGCAACACTCAGACGGACAAAAAGAGAACAAAGCCATACCATAAAACTTTACTACTGGGATCACTGACCATTTGCTATTTTCACCAGAACTTTCATGCAGCCATCACAAATGGATGGAGTTCACTGAGTAATGTATCATTCACTATGACATGCAAGCTCAGTAGATGCTTTATCTACAGAACTTTAAGGTTATACTTCAGTTTGGGTGATGTTAGAGCATGACAGTTAATTCTCAACTTTGGAACAGTTGTTTCTCACGACCATTTTCAAGGTTAATGTAGCAAACTTCCTTAACAAATTAAGACCGTGACCGCCTCAGAAAAGGAAATAAGATGGCGGGTTAGAATTGGCATTTCACATAAAATATAATTGCAAGTATGTCCACATTTCGTTTTAGTTTAATTTGACATCAGTGTGCACTAGTATACAGCCATGAAATTTAGTAGAGATATTCACAATCCTCAGAGGAGTCAAAGTATGATTATCCCCAAAGTTTAAGTGATAATAAACATTGATTGAAAGGATTGCTATGGAATAAAGTGCAGCTATTCATATCCCTGGAGATAAACTGCATTGTTTTACCTTTAGTTATCAACTGATTGTTTTAGTTAAAGCCACCAGACAAGAACTTAATCTTTTTGTGAGAGCAATTTGTGACATACATGTGCAGAACTGTAATAACATTCCTCTCACCCTCAGCTGTAATTAGTGCTAATGCTAATAACCATGCTAAGATTTTAAACTAAGATGTTGATCATAATAACAATATTGCCACAAAGGCAGAGAATCCAAGAGCACTAAACAGACAGAGGCTGAGGGAGTTTCTCTCTTCAGGATTTCACAAAAGGCCAGAGGCAGGAAGGAGGCAAAATTCAGAGAAACTCTCTCAGAACCTGAGCCTATGCAAAAAGTCAAAGGCTGGAAGCTCTCTAGCATGGTCTTACCTGTCAAGCATTGACTGATGAAGGGGAGGGTCTATATATAAACCCACAGATGAATGGGGAGATTGAGCAGGCCTGAGCTCAGATCCGTGGAGACAGGTGGGAACTTCTGGTGGATCGACATGATAAGACAGGGGTTAATACCTAAAAGTCATCAATAGTTTGGATATATACCGGCTAAACCTTTGTATTTTAGGTTTGTAATCATGAGCATGTTAGCATGCTGATGTTTGCATTTGGCTCAAAGCACTGTTTTTCCCAAGTACAGCCTCGCAAAGCCACTAGCATGGCTGTAAAATCAGTGTGTAAGTCCAGGGTGATGTCACTGATGAGTCTCTTTTAACCTTCAAAAATGTTGACTATGTGAGATAATCCTATTATGGTTCTTTTAAATTTAAAGCTACTTGATTATAGCACTAATCCAGGCTAAAGAGGCAGCACTCGACCAAAGAAACAGTGAAATCACTTAATGTTGTTTGTCTCTTTACATCCTTACAATAATTTCTGTATAAATTTTGCCAGCAAAACTTCTTGCTGCTGCCAAAAGCAAAGATGTGAACTTCTGTAAGGTATTTGTTAGTGTGTGCTTATATGTGTATTTGTATGTTCATCCAAGGCTGAAACACAACAATATGTTCTTTTTAGCTGTATGAGTCACTGGCCTTAAAGGATGCACTTTTCTTACAAGGTCAGGGTGTACCCACACAAGATTTCAATTTTCCATGTTGGCAGTTTATGTAATGTCTTGAATTCAGTATCTACTCTATCAAACAGGCACTGTCCAATGACCTATAAGAATGGAAGCATGACTGAATGGTAAATGGAGAGAGGCATTCTTCCTCAGGCTACTGTGTGGACAACTTGCTTAAACCTGGCTGTCCTTCCAAAGATTTGCTCAGAGGAGAGTGAGCTGTCCCTAAAGTAAGGATGTAATACAGTATTTAAAGTTTAATTCAGATTTAGCTGTTTTAGTCTCCGACATCTATTCCTGCTTTAAATTCAGAGGTAAAGAAATTAAAGTCAGAAAAGCAAACATGTTTCAAATCGACCCCAAAGTTGGTCAAACTTCTTAGGAAAAAAACAAAAGCTAATGATAAAGTAATAACTGAAACCGTCCAAAGTTAACATTCATTAAAGATCAACTTCTTAGTTTAGGTCTGTCAAAAAATATGTGCTTTTCATGTGTGCTAACACTGAAACTTTGAATGTGTTTATTTTCTGTATTAACAGATTAAGTGGCTCACTATGGCTAAACTATTGGCTTGTTTTCAATCTGACTGATTAACTGATTTCTCGTGCTCTTGTTGCACCACAATACAGTGATGCAAAAAAAGCATAATCTATAAAATTGCCATATGTTGCAACATCAAGAAGAAACTGTAACACTGACATATTACCTCCAAAGTTGATAAATAATATATTAGAATAAAATGCTTATGTATACAATTACCAGACATAAAACACTGAAAGGATTCAACATTCCAATATCTTCTCTTTCTTTATATTCATATTCATCTCTCTCATGAGTGAGGGATAAATATTCATTGATCTGTCAGAAAGCTTCATGCCAGTTTGCATTATTTAAACTGAGATTACATTATGTGCATAGCGTGCTGTGTGCACAGAATTATGGTTTAATGAAGAAAAAAAAGAATTTTAACTTGGAAGAAGGACATGCATAGGCTTTATTCTGTGCAGGGGGTGATTTGATACTCTAAAAAATCTGCCAGTGAGCAGGTTAGATTCACAGAGTTAGTTACCACAGAAACTGATCCAGAGTTGAAGTTACCTTTCTCTTTTGAACTGAAAACATAGTGTTTCCCCCGCAGTTTAGAATTCTAATGAACCTGATCTCTGGAATACACCCCTGAGGAAAATATCTGTCTGCAGCTGCTAAACACTCAGGTTTATGACCTGCAAGTTGCTAATATGCTACAGTTTGGTGTCGGACAGGTAGCATGAGCTTGGTTTTACTGCTACCTGCTGCAGGGGCAAAAAAACAAGGTTGATGAGAGCAGAGAGACTGAACTGAGGGTGAATTTACTGTCTGTGATACCAAAATATGAGCTAAGAAAGCTCTGCTGAGCTGAGAGGAACTGCAGAGTCATGTAATTATTCTCTGTAAGTACATCACTGTGACAATCCTTTTAATATAGTAATGTTTTTTATTTGTTGATATAAAAATATATTCTGGGTTAGGAATATGGTCATTAATCTGATCAGACAACATTATTTCTGATTACTTTAAACTGCCATTCCTCACAGATCAAACTGGTTTTAACTCAAGTGACAGAGCAGGCCGGTAATTAATCATTGTGTTGGTTGTTTAAATGTCTGGCTCCTCCTGCCTGTGCGCGCTGAGCTAGACACTGACTGGAATTAATCTCAAAATGTATGTACGTGAACAATAATAATGAAAGTATGTCCCAAAGGTGACTACATATTCTTAATCATCCCCAGTCCATCTACTCCAGTTCTGATCCAGTACCCATTTATCCATTACTCCAGAAGAGATTAATGGTGACACTGATAGATGACTGTATCACAAACAACCAGAAAACTGGGAGAAAAACACATAAATTAAGAGATTAATCTTTTTGATGTGTAATTACATGCAACAGCAACTATAAACAAAATTTTCAGATCACAGTAAATGTGATCTCTTTTTTCTCCAAGAAAAAAAAAGATTTTTCTGCTCAATTTTGGGCTGTATGATCCGCAGACAGTAAAAGGGAGGGAATAGGAAGGACATAAAATTGAAAGGACTGTTGGATATGACCAGATATTGGTTTTGAAAATGGACAATTTTGGCATTTGCGCTGCTGACAAACAGCCGTACAAATGGAGTACCTTAAGTGACAGAGAGCTGGGTGGAGAGAGTGTTTTCTGCCAAGGAGGAACACACACACACAGCGGCCAGCTGCAGGCTGGTGGGCGGTCTCTGGGCAAGGTAACAAACAGCCACACTCCACTGCTGCAACGCTGCCAGCAATCACTAATCAGCCTCTGCCTGCACAAACACTCATCTCTAGACCAGAAAGGAAGGTGGTGACTTCCCCTGTAGTGTTCAGAATTGCTCCGGAGCCAAGAGCAGCCCCGAGCGCTGCCACTGCAGGAATTCAACAGCTTTCGCTTTTATTCTGGAAATTTGGTTTTGTGTTCGTGGACAAGCCGAAAGGAGTGACTGATGAGTGCAAGCAGGCAAAGGGATTCAGATGAATAATCTCCACTTCCTTACCTGACCTGAGTCTCACTTCCCTTATGTTTTTACCTGAGAATCAGTCCATTATATAAATTGCTGTATATCTCCAAGTGATGAAACATACAGCAGCTCTGGTCCAACAAGGAAATTATCTTAACACAAGACAACTGTATGTGTGTTTAGTACAGAATGACCTGGTTCAGTATTTTGGTACACTCTATGATTCAGACAATAACAGTGAAAAAAAAGTCCACAATACACATGGAATTATGTAAATATTTTAAAGGTTGGTTTCACCAGAAGTTTTGCCAGTGTACCTGTTGTTGTCTATTAGCTTTAGCAGCCAGTCAGCTAAGCCTAGTAAGCATTTTTTTAAAATTCATGTAGTGTTGCCGCCTCTAAATAGCATCAAATAAATAGCATATATATAAAAAAACAATTAGTGTCAAACTGCATGCTAGCACTGGTTAGCTGAAGTTAGACGCACTGCAACATTATTGATACAGACTCCTTCTCCCTACACCATTTAAACAGCCTCTACCATGATCTCACCTGACCGTCTCAAAGCAAAGCTGACGTTGTTGAAGTGTTTGTTAGATAACAGGATTTAAGCATGAGCACCCTAACAATTGTATTAAGAATTAATGCCAACAACCAACAACTTAATGTTTTCATTTTTAAAATAAATAAGATGATTAAAAAATTAAGTTTTCTCCATAATGTGTTTTCCCTGCTGTACCAAAAATGTACCAAAGCCAAGGTGGCCTGCATACTGAAGCTTTAATCATTTGTGTCCAGTTAAAACTGACTGTATACCTTCTGAAAGAAAGTGTTATACATTTCCAAAAGTTACATTAATCAGCAGTGAGCCAGTTCCTTGTGGGTTTGACTGCTGCAGCCCTTTTATGTCTGATACGATCAAATGGCTCAAGGATATTGTTGTGTAACTGACATTACTGAGTCACTGGTGTCGTGATACTTGTAAATTTTTTTAGCAATTGACTTGTTTGATCTGACCTGAATATGACAGGTCACGGCACAGCCAGCTCAGGTCATTTCTTGAATCAACCTTCAGGCCTGAGCTAAATTTTATTTTTCTCTTTCATCCTCTCTCTGACTTTGTTAATCATCAGTGTCGATACTTGACATGTACTGCAAGTAGATGCTATTTGCTGCTGGGAAGCTGAAAGAAAGACAGAATCAAGCCAGCGCTTTGCATTATTTTTTTCAAGTTAGTGGTCAGTTTTTGATAAAATAAAGCAAATATTTTCAAAGGAGAGTTTTTTTTCTTTTTTTTAATTTCCTGTAGAGTAAGGATCTTTAACCACATGGTTAGATCTGAGCAAAGGATTTTTTCCCCAATCTTTCTTTTTAGAGTAAATAGTGTATTTTGCATTGTCAAAATTTGAACTTAAAACTTCTCATTTTACATTTTTTACCAAGACACCACTGACACTAAAATGCTTCTTTCTAAACTGAAAAGAAAAATAGACCTGAGAGAGGCAGGCGATTGATTGTTTTTTTATGGAGATTGATGCAGCTGTTTGTCTCATCTGCAAGGATGCCTGTCTTAAGAAATACAGTCTCAGGTGGGATTACTCTACTGAACATGCAGAGCAGCATGTCGGGTATGGAATACAGGAGAGAGAGAGAGACGAGCTACTCAGCTTCGGAGGGAGCTAAATAAAAGAAGGGCCAAGCATAAAGTAGCCCACCTATAAGTAAACAACCTGGCCAATGGCCCCCTGGCAGTTTCACACTCCTGCTCTAAAGGCACCCTCAGGACAAGAGGATACACACAGGTGAAAAATAATAATTACCTGAGTAGAGAAACATAGCAAAAGCAGATGGCTCCTCACAAGACATGAGGCCTCACTGAAAGGCTCACAGTCCCATAAACCATGAGCTATAGGCTCCACAGTCACCACATCAGTGTCAGCTGACAAAGAAATATTGTTAGTTTTTCCATTTATTTGTCATCTACCTGAAGCTATTTTTCTGCAACTTGCCATGAAGCTTTCAAGAATTTTAAATCTGCGTCAACTAACGACTGGAGCTGAATAGTAGCTACACCGTAGCAGCTAACTGTTACCCAAAAAAACAATAAACAATAAACTCTGTCTTGTCTCCGTCAACTCCAGAGGGAAATATCTGTCTCTGTAATTACTAAACGAACTGCTACCTTCAGTTTGTTGCTAACTTCGCCTGCTGTTTGGTGCTGGACAGGTTGTGTTCAGCAGGTTTATGAGAGCCTTTTTTTGAGGAGAACAGCTGCCTGTTGCTGCTGGAAATGAGTTTGATGTAAGTGGTGGTAATTAATCAAAACAGTTAAAGTTGCAGATTGCAAAGCCAAAAACATAGTGAATTTATGTACCACAGTCTGGTGCATCAGACACAAAAACACAAGAATAAGCTCTCTATCACAGTCTGAACTGTCAGAATCTTAACATCCCAAGCTTTGAGATATACAGCATTTTCAGCTGAAAACACCAAAATACAATCCAACTTTTAATAACATGCAAAAGCAACTTTAATCAAAAGCACAGCTCAGAAATCCTGGATGCTCCCCTCCCATTGTTACAGACCAGGAATAATTTCATTCTGAAACATGATATATCCTTTTTTTGGAGAGGCTTTGCTCTTTGAAATTCACCCCAACGGTATTTTCCAAAGGACACAATTCTATCCTTGGAAACACGTCTATATTGAAAACAGAGATCCGAAGATGACAGAACACTTTTATTTAGAAATTTTCAATAACTTTGCTAGAGAAGGCATTGTTTACGTAACAGTAGGAAGCTCACACTGGAACCATATTGATTTCAGGCAGAGAAAAATAGAAGCACCCAATGGAGAAGTGTTGTCTTTATATTTTCTCTAAAGAATAAATAGCAATATCTCTTTTAATTTATTTATTTTACTAAAAAGTGTTATATGTAGCATTTGAAAATTGATTGCAGTCTTGCTGTGATTTTGTTCAAGTGTGGTTTAAAAATGTGATCGATTTGGCTTTTAATCATTTGAATCTTAATCATTAGGTCACAATTTATAGTGCAGTGTTTATAATATATGTGTCCCATATGGTCATTGGTTGGATTGCTGGTTTTCATCCAGGCACCTCAGTCTCAACTATTGGAATGGGAACAAATTTATTTTGTACATTTGTTATTCTGCAACACTCTCTTCAGTTTAAGCTAGGCATACACTCTGTACGTACAGCACACATAAAAATTGATGTATGGGACAGTATTTATACAGTAACCGGTACAAAATATAGCACCTTTAAAGTAGACACGAACACATTTCATATTAAAAGACTGGATGTATGGATGGTGGACATATAGATGGTCATCTCAAGGATTATAGATACAGTTGAAAGCAGGGGAAGCAGTTAAGAAATATCCTACAATCTGTGTGCATCAGATGAGCTGTGTGTCTGTGTGTGTGTAACACTGTCACTAAGTACACCGACCTTGACAGCTTTAAGGGTCAGCTTTCCAACCGTCTGTGTGTTTCCAGTAACAGAAGCAAAATACTAAAAGAAGAAGGATAAAGAAAACAGAAGAGGGTGTATTAGAAAACACAAAGTTCTTGGAGGATTGGTGTGTTGGTCAATATGGCCATTAAGTGCTGAAAACACTTAACACTTACGAGCACACTGCGAGTGTGTTTAGGTGGTGGTGGTGTGTTTTTTACCCTTTTTGCCAGCAGGTCACCTTGCTAGCAGTTTTCAGCTATTCACAGTTTTTGTGCCTCAATCATTTTGTAAATTACTGCAGAATATTCCCCACAGAACATATCTGAGGTTACAAAGCAGGTAACAGTTTGGGCAAAAAGACAAGAAAGAGGAGGAAGTGGGAGAGAGCACTGGGAGAAATTACTGAGAAATGAAACTGAGTTTTTTATCTTTTGTGAAAATATCTCAGAAATTTGGACAAACACTGCTTTCGTACAGAACATACACAAGTTTAAAAGTAAGTAAGGCATGCATGTTCCTCTATTTATCCTCTATTACTGGGTTTAGTCACATGTGTTACAAACCCAGCTCATTATGGGGAAAAGGGAAGTAACATACAACACAATGGATGGAGGGGATTGTGAATTAGCCGTGAATTTATTATAAAAGACACGTGGATATTAATTACAGAACAGAAAAGGGCCGCCAGGTGCTGTCAAAACAATGAAACAAATATAACAAAAAGAGAACTCCATAAAACCAAATGGAGCTGACTATCTAATGACTAAGTGAC
>JAPZDV010000026.1:4034166-4068276 GCA_029814665.1 Acanthurus lineatus
ACAGAAAAGGGCCGCCAGGTGCTGTCAAAACAATGAAACAAATATAACAAAAAGAGGACTCCGTAAAACCAAATGGACCTAATGACTAAGTGACAACAACTCAAATACCTCTAAACAAAACCTGACTACCTACACTAGGCAAAACGGTGAAAAACAAAAACGCAAATGACCAGCACCCCTGAACCTAGTGAAACTAAACAGAGACAAAACCTTTAATGAGTGTACTTCAACAGAAATCAGTGATTGAATCTTATCCTTGGTCCAAATCTGGAACACACACTAGAGTCAAAGCTCACACTAATCACACAATACTTTCACAAAGTCGAATGCCAAACTGCTAATGGCGTCTGCCCCCATCGGCAGAGCACGCCGGTCTTTTATCGTAGCAATCACTTCTGGACTGGTGGAGCCCCACACCGTCCAGCCACACCAAGCCTCAGCCACCAGGATCCGTCCGGGGCCGGAAGGACACACCCTCCTGAGTCCTGACTGCTGTAACTCAATTGAACATGGACACACACACACAGCGGAAGGAGAGGAGTAGGACCCTACGGCTCAGGGCTGTAACACATGATACTGCTGATAAAGAAAATCTCTAAACACCCAAGCTGGGAATGTTAGCTCACATCTACAGCTCACTAATATACCTGTTACCTTCTTTGTTTTATCTGCACACAAACAGCAGCCTGAGGAAAAACATCAGCTTTACATGTATTCGGTTGTAAACTGAATACTGTATACATTAAATATGTTAATGCCTGGACCCAACTGTAACAGTAATCTGTCCAATAGTTGTAGTCTACTTCTATTTTACTTTAACAATTAGTAATTCCAGTGACATTTGTATAATTTAAGAGGGAACACTTCATGCCAAATACTACTAAAAGGCATTAGTTTTATCATTGCCACTCATTTCAGAAACAGATTGAATCAGTGATGCTCACCAAAGAGAGCAGGCCAAAGACAGAATAAGAGCCAGAGAGAAAATAAAAAATCAAAAAATCAAAAAGAAGGAGAGACAAAATGATGATAAGGAAATCCCTGCCATGAAGCTGCTCTTCTACCCAAGTTTCCCCTGTATGAGTCACTGTCGGGCTGCGTCTGCCCACCACTGATCCTGTTTGATAAAGCACCAGTGCCGCACTAATCCAAGCCCTTTGGCAATGGAGGTCAGTGGAATCAAACTGGTATAAAATGAGAAACAAAGGCAGCTTTTCTTCAGCATAGTCAATAACCCGAAACTCCATTTGACCTTCTACTTAGCGGATATTCTGGAAAGAAAGGCCTTCATTAATTTTTAGAAAATTACTAATTCAAAGGCTGAGTTCAAACTTTTGTTCAGGGGGTATTAAAAGTAAAAGGATGCTGTGGATTAAATCTAACAGAGAAGGAAAGTTTGTATATTTGACATAAGGTGGTATGAGCCTCCCCAACAGTGATGATAATGTAATAAAAGCATTAATATGAGCTTAATCTGAGATCTTTCAACCAGCCAGACTCTTTTGAAACTTTTTTATTACTTTCTCACTTTCTGTCTCACTTGTCTCACAGAAGTTTGAAAAAACTAACTATCGATGTCTTCAAGCAAGGCAAGAGCCATTAGATATCCTGTGACCAACATATATCATTTCACATTTTAAAGGACCAGTGCAGTATAGCACCTTGGCGGTGAAGTTAATGTATAACGATTGTGATTGCTTATTTTAAAATATGCTAATGCTAATAATTTATTGTGTAAGACTTGCTCAAGCTAATATATGCTCTGCATGCACTCTGTGTAAAGCTGATTACTCAGGCAAAGTGGTGCTTTGAGCTCAATGTTAACATAGTAATGAATCATAAACCAAAGTAAAATACAAGTTTACATTGAGACCAGATGACTGTGTTAGATTGAAGTCAGAGGATCACTAAAATGTTTACATTTCATCCAGAGGAGGACATAAACGTCTGAGCTGGAGTCCATTATAATCCATTCTGACACTCCACTCAAACTACAAATACCAACCTCATAGTGGCACTATAGTAATAGTCAAAGGATCAGCGGAGTTGGCTGTTAACCATGAATGTATGTCCATCCTGTCTAATCTTCTAACTATCTATCTAAGAGTGGTTGAGATATCTTAGTCTGGACCAAAGTGGTAGTCCAATGGATGGGATATAGTAGCCATTTCTGGAGCTATGCCACTAGCATGGCTTAAAGAAACACAGTTGCCTCATTTATTCCTACAAGAGTCACTGTTTGGAGCATTGGGGTTGCCGATGCTGAGAGCTCTGGGGAGAAATTGCAGGGTTGTTTGGCAAAACCTTGAACTTAGCCTAACTTAAGCCACAAAGCAATGAAATGTAATGTCAGTGCACAGGGTGCAGGCTCATTCCTGATGGATTACTCTGTAAATGTTTTGTTGTTTATATGGTAATTTATTCTCATGACATATAAAATGACTGTAATTTTTTTTTTTCTCATGGTACTACAACCTACTGTTTGGTGTTCTAGTTTCTGATCAGCCTTCAGACTCATGGGCTCTTTAATCAATCTGGCACTCTTGAGTTTCATCATCTCACCAGCACCTAAGAACAAACACTCTCACACCAATGCAGGCCTTTTTCACAGTTGTGCTGTTTTTGGTACACATGAATGCTGAGACTGTGCCTGTTACTGTTCCATGTCCCAGTAAGTTCTCACATAAAAATAACCACTGATGATGTCACTCACAGGATTTTTCAAAGAATATTATGTGCATGTTTATTTTTAAAACCTTTGTTGTTCAGTCTTCCACTTTTATAACTCATATAGAGTATATTTGTCATTTTACCTGTTTTTTTGTTTGTTGTTGTTTTTTTAATTTTGGTATTTGTCCTAAATAAATACTTGTACACACACACAGACACACACACACACCCAAACACGCATACACACATACACACACAAGGTCCCATTAAAGATTCTAGAATGTTGATAAATCAAAGGCATTAAAGGTCCTTAATTCTCTTTTTCTCTCCCATAAACACAGTGCCCCCCCCAACACACGCCCACGCACACACACATACACACTAATTCACATTCAAAAAGTCCTAAAGAAGTTCTAGAATGAAGATGCATCAAAGGCAAGGAAGGTTCAAAAGAGTTATCAAAGTTCTGCGTACAAGAACACACATACAAACACCCACACACACGCACAGACACACATACATATATATATAATAATCTAAAAAATAATACTAGTTTACATTTTTGACTGAAACTAAGCAGAAATCTGTTCTCTCTTTATTGTCAAGCTGTGAATCTTTGTAAATCTTATTTGATTTCAATTCCAGGTTTAATTCTTGGGATCACTACTCAGTTTCAAATTAGTTTTCACCTCATAAAGAAAATCAAAATCAAGTCAATAAATAAAGAAATGCTTTCATCTCCGTCTTTTTCAAAAATGGAAATGCTGCACTGGTCACACAGCTGAGTTTCACCTTTTGTTGTCTCACTATGATATTAACTAACCCATTAAGATAAAATAGTTTCTTGACATTTGTGGATTGATTTTTAAATCACCAGAGGTAAGACTTCTGGTATGTATGTTAATGGTTTTCCACACTTCTCTACACTTTACATGTTCAGTATTTCACCTTCCAGATCAATGGTCATTCCTCTGAGCTGATGTCCCCACAGAACAGTCGACATAATGTCTCGTTTGTCCCCTGAAACACACACCACGGGACATGTCAGTGTCTGACAGAGCGCGTGTAGATCTGTGTGTGCGTTTGAGTGATAAGGTGGTTTGTCCTCTGTGGGGTCATAAAGTTAACAGCCATAACCAACATCATGAAGACCGATCACAGGAAGTTAGTCTTCCCTGAGGCTCTCACACACACATGCACTAAACACATATCTGCCCCACTCTTTGCAGATCAGTCCATCATAGCTGTGCTTTGTTATTGAACACAGACTTTGTGCAGCAGTGCCACTTAAACAAGTGATTTCCTGTGCAAGAGTTAGGGATATTAGGGGAGTTTCTAATCTATGTGTGTAAATAATACTCCCTTTAAAAAATTTACATCAACACTATTAAGTATTTATGACTGCTTCTAAGCGGAGAATAGCCATAATAAAAGTCTTTCCAATCCCAGATGGCAATGAAGGGCAGCAAATGATGGCTGTTCTGGTGTCCAGTTCAGTTATAAAGGCTTAATTGTTGCCTTGACTGATTACCACAGGCTTGGATTGCTGTTTTTACATTCTGAGTCTGATGGAAATGGTGGATGAGACCATGCAGCCGGTCCTCTATGAAAAAAAATTCATATACCATTGCTTTTTCAGCTCTCTGTCACTGACAAACTTTCTCATTTTTTTCCATTCTTTCCTAACTTTTTCGGCATGCAGGAAACTTTCTGACATTAAATAAATATCGGTCCACCTCCCTGCACCACTCTTCAAAATATCCATATTTTGCAGCACAGTTTTGAATAACACTGCTGCAGGTAACGAACTGAAAACTATAACTTTGCATTGCTAAATGCATAAGTCTTTAAAAATACACAAATAACCTTTCTGTTCAGTTAAATATGAATAGAATAAAAGTTCAAATTTAGTGCACTATATAATCATTAAAAATGCTCAGCCCTTCCTGTAAAATCTTTTAAGAGCTGCTCCAGTTGAAACAATGCTATATAAAATACAGGACTGGTAATGAACTCCATGCAATGTGAGTAGTCCTTTTGGATGAATGCAGGATGCTGGCTGAAAAGGGACAGATGCATAATGTACCAGAAAAAACTCAGAGTTCTGTTATGGTGATATATTGGTGTGAGGTTTCCAAGTCTTTTCTTTTGATTTCTTTCATTTATCTTTTCAAGAAGCATCTCACTGATGTTACATGTCATAGTCGGTTTACCAGGCACAGAAAGTTCTCCACAGCCTGTGAAAACAACTATGTTGAAGCCATTGACTGTGAAAAGATGGATGACATAACAGCTTCTCAAAACCGAGGCCAAAGCAGATCCAGAGCACCATCATCATTCATTTGAGGTCACTTTTCTGGCCATCTGATGATCATAAGTCTCAGTCAACCCTTTCTGTTTCTACTGACTCCTCAGTCACTTAATGCTTTTTTATGTTTGCCAACTGGTTGTTACCAAAATCAGAAAGGAGGAGTTAAATGACATGAGAACACCCTCTACCAGTGAGGGGAAACATAGAGTTGAGTGAGAATTCTGTTTTGTTTTTTTTTTGTCACAATAAGCAATACTTTCCATATTACACTGAATCTATTGATCTATTGTAAACAGAAAATGCAAACAAGGCCATAGACTGGTTGAAGAAACAAAAGAAAGCTTTAATTGTGAAAAACTGATTCCAAGTTGATGAAGTCCACTTGGCAAATCCAAAAACATCAGAAGATTAAAATAAGAAAACTTAAAACAACCCAGGTACACACATCAGGCATCAAAGCAAAGAATATGAGCATAGAGAAGAAATGCTAAACTCCAGACTGCCAGTAGATGAACAGACAACTCAAAGTGGGAACAAACATGGCCCCCAGACACAGGAGGACGATCAGGGACAGATGAAACCAATTAACACATCGAAAGATACAGGGAAGCACACAAGGACGGGAAGGGAAACAAAGCATTAGACAACAAAGTAACTTTCAAAATAAAACATGAAACACACTTAAATGCCCCCCATTCACACTAACACACACATACACACACACAATAAAAGCTTTATTGCACAACACTGGAAGTGCCACAGTACATATCTAGAGCACACTTTTAATTATAAATTGACTTACCCCTTACAATAATGTAGCTGATTCCCATAAAAGCAGCACTGCTGATTCTGACTTCATTTTCAGAATAAACAACCTAGTGGCAGAACTCTACCAAAACTTTACTTTCCAACCGCTTACCCAGACGGCGCTTTTCAGCGGTTGGAATCCACCTGCAAAATGTCACTAAAACACAGACAAAGCAAACAACAACAGCTCGGTTTCCTGTGTTTGCTGTCACTGTGGCCTCATTATAATGACTGGCAGCTACTGACTCTTCAGGGCCCTGCTGGTTTTTACTCACACAAAACACTGCAGGTACACCGTCTTCCAGGAGGCTGTGTAAGGCGCTTTGGATAGAAAGTGTCCACCAAATGGCAGATGTGTAGGTGGTGACCTGTCTTGTCTGTGTCTTGCAGAAACAGTTTTGTCAGAGTTGGAGACTGAGGGTGGGGGGAGGTTTTATTTTTTTCTTTACTCCTTTTTTTTTCCACCTGAGACTTTAAGGTCTTAACTTTGGAGGATTCTTAGCTCGCCGAGGAGAGCATCGCGGTTGTTCATGCAAAAAAGAAAAAAGTTCCTCTCCATGACTGTGCAGATTTGTGATTTCCAGAGGTGAAGAGAATGGCAGAGGGGGACTGACACAGAAGTGCAGGCAGAGAGGAGGGTGATTGGCATGAAAGCCTCTTAAAGGATTTGGAAAGAATGAGATGCAGATGACAACTGAGAGATGGAAACTCTGCAGGCTGACAACAATACACAGAGGCACATGCAAACACACACACACACACACACATATAAATCTCCCCCCTCTCACCTTCATGCTGACTTTAACATCAACAGCTAATGAAGATTGAAGAATCTTCTTCAGCTTTACTGATCAATGAAGACAGTGTCTGTGTGTGTGTGTAACTCTGTGTTTGTGTATCTTTTTAAGCTGAATAAATATGGGATATTTTCTCCACTTTACCTCACAAGCTTTCTCTGCTTGTGGCAAGATATTGTGTGTGTAAAGGATTTTTCTTTTTTTTTTTTGAAGCCCAGTCTCCTATAGCACAACATTCATTCCCCTGTTCTCTTCGCGAGAACAGGATAAACCAAACATCTGTCCTTATACTCCACTGCAGGTCTCCAAGGCCTCCTTCACTTTCTGGACTGACTGTTCCATTATATACTTGGCCTCACTTTAGAGGAGAACATTAAGTTCCCCTCCTGTGTCTGTATTTTTCTCACTCTCACTCACACGTCCAGTAGATCATGACAGTGGTAATATCGCAGCTGTCTCTGCTGCAGACCACTCTGACTCTAACTGTTCTCTAAAGGCCTTCAGTTTATGGTGGAGCTCTGCTCTCAAGCGTTATAATAGTTATTCATTTATTCTTACGCTTACATTATCTTTTTTTTTTTAAGCAAGGACGGGCTGTAGATAATTCTGACAAATGACCTGCTGACCTTGACTAACTTCCAAACAAAGATTCTTTACAAGAGTTTATTGATTTATGTTTTCATCTTCATTATGTTTTCACAAGAAAAGCAAAATCTGATTTTTTATTTCGACCATCAAGTTGTAAAAAGATTTCACAAGACCAACACAAGAATAATGGGAACCTTCAAAATCAGATCTTTAGATGTAGATGTAGATTCTTTTTTTGTTTTAGAGGGAAATTTTTCCTATAACCAAAGTAAACCGTATGTCTGTGCACTGCATGCATATGATATTGAAATGCTCTAGACCATATTTCTAATAACAATTCCTGTGTCAAAAAGGAACCCTCTTAATTGTCATCAGTAGGAATGCTGTACTGACACAAGAAAGAAAGTTCATTGTCCAGATAAACACTATAATGGTGACTAACCTTTTTTTCACATTCACTGACTCTTTAAACAGCGTAAGATTCTTGGTATGATTTTGTTCACATTTTGATTTTGATATCAGTGCACCTTAGTGTATATAAAAATAGTCTTGCAAAAAATACTTAATTAATAATTTATACAATAATATTACAAAAAGCAGTGATGTTTAAGTCTCTTAAGTGTCCTTTATTATATTTCATCATCTCATAAGTACATGTAGGCGTAAACTCACATCAACACAACCCCTTGCAGTTTTCTGTTTCAATTTTCCTTTTTTGAAAACCACCCAGCACCATTTTAGGTCTTTAACTTCTGTCTTAAAATTCCAGATGGAGTCAGACACCTTTATCAGAACACATCCCACAGATGTGACATCCTTCTCTTTCTTCAAGGAGACTGAAATCCTCCTGAGAAAGAATTCAATTTTACTATCACCTCCTATCTCTTTCTGTCTTCATCTGCCACCGCTCATAAACCTCTGTCCTCTTAAACCAGGTCTGACTTCTCCCTCAGGTTATCATACGTGTTGTGAGGTACTTTTTAAGCTATCCAGGAGGAGCACATCACTTTACATGACAGGTGATTTCAGTGCTGGAATAGAAAGATTTGGCCTTTTAAAAGTGAAGACAAAAGTACTGTGGTACAATACGCTATTTATCATATTTAGTACCATATTGTATTGATTGCAAAATCAATAAGAAAGCCAGAGATTGATAAAGCACTAAGTAAATGATAAAACAAATTTCCACAAGACATTTTGAGTACCAAAGCCGATTTATGTAGCTGGGCGCTGCACAGTAATGATTTTGGATGTTCAATAAATGTACAAAATATTAGGGAAAATAATGTTCTCTCAGACAATCCACAATTCATTTGACTTTATGTTTTTTCATTTCCATCCTCTGATATACATTTAATAAATGAATTCAGTTTGGAATGATGAATTTTACTTTGGTTAATTTTCAGTGTACTTGATGGAAAGAGGAAGAGTCCAGAGGTGAAGCAAAACTTAGTATCTGTGTTTCTGTCTGAAATATCTGATTTTGATTATTTACTGTGAGTCATAGGGGCCTACACTGTTGGAAAGTTGCTGGATCATATCATCTAGACTGTGTCAGATTGTTTTCTACTACATTCTGATTCAGTGTTTTCCATTAAGTTTACCTGCTGACAAACAATGTAATATATAAAATAAACATGAGATGTAATCAAAAATATGCAAAAC
Organism: Acanthurus lineatus; assembly: GCA_029814665.1. Lineage (NCBI taxonomy): Eukaryota > Metazoa > Chordata > Actinopteri > Acanthuriformes > Acanthuridae > Acanthurus > Acanthurus lineatus. The sequence continues at coordinate 4,043,005 of JAPZDV010000026.1, forward strand.
TGTTCCTGTTCCTGCTCTTACTTCACTGAAAAGTCCATTCTCAGTGTTCTGTATGTGCCAAAGACTTTTAGTTTCCACATCACACTTGTATAAGCTGCATATTGGGTGTAACTGCCTTTCAAAAGATTTGTGATACAAGTGCTCATCTTAATCTCAGATTTAAGATTCAGAAATACTGTCTCCCATCACCAGATAAATTCGATAACAACTTTCTAGTTTCAAATTCCAGTATATCAACCTGCAAAGTGACTCTCCAACATCCAAGTGACATAACAAAAAGCAAAGTTTTTTTTAATGGTAAAATAATCGGCAAATCTGTTTTTGCCTACAGCCTGATTCTTAATGTTTTAGCACTGAACTCCCACTGTACATACAAAAATTACCTGGATAACTTTAAATAGTATAAAATGTCTTAATCCGGTTTCTATGTTAAATGTCTAAACAGAATTTTGGACATTTATTCTAAATGAACATCGAAGATCTGCCTCATGGTATAGCAGACTGCATTTTATGTTGATTTGACTGAGTTGTGACTCTAAGATGATGTGCTATTACATTTGTTCTGTTCATATTCTAATGGTGTATATAAATTCAGTCACTACACATGAAAACAGTATTTTCTTCCTTCTGTGAATGAACAGTGCAGGATAATCAGGCTGAAAAAAAGAGAAGTAGACTGGCTTTGGCAGCGTATAAGCCATCATGTTGTTTGCATTTCATTTGCAGTCTTGTAGCAATATAATCAGATTAGGATGCTTAATTTGGCTGATTCACTGGAATATGTGACTGTTTCCAAATACAGTCATGAAACAAAAATTTTTAGAAAGCCTTAACGACCATATAAAGTCCACCAGAACACCACAGCTAAGTGAAGGTCAGAGGACCGTTCATGGGCTACCACACCGACACAACTACAGCAGCACCACAGAAAGGACACGTGCAAGGAAACAATTGACGCATATCCCACTGCATGATATTACATCTTGTTGTACTGAATGATTTAGTGAGGGACCTCAGTGGAACTCAGTATAAAACAGTGAAATTAAATGTGTGGTAAAACATAACCCCTGTTAAACCTGTTATAGGTCTGTTTGGTGTGTCCCCAGTAATTACAGAAGCTATACCTACACTGAAACAAGATGTATTCCTCCTCTACTATTTCAAGTATTAGGGAAAAAAGCACTGAGTCATGACAATAATAGATTCATGAAAAAGTAATCAAATGTCATTGGTTACCTGACTTTGACTTATTGAAAATAGTTGTTACATTGTTAAGTAACTCCATTAATATGTTATATTTTAACTGGACAGCTAGTATTTTGCAACCTTTTATATGTCAAAATTAACTTCTCTAAAGCATATTTAAACTCAATATCAACATACATACAATAGCCCAGAAACTACTAAACTGACTGCTATATAGAAATTGAACTGTTATTTCCACTGTTTTCATGTTTTTCTTGTAAAGAAAATATGTAGAGCTACAGTAAGACAGCAGTGATATCCCAATCACTGAGGTCTGGCAGTTCAGCTCTGAACTGAATTGAGCTGCAGGGTGAATATACTGAAAAGCCGAGTGTGTAAGTTCCCTCCTTTTGAGCCTTTTGTACCCCCTGTGGCCAAGGATCAGCTCCTACCATGCTTCCTTACATCTGTCGTTTCTCCTCTCATCCTCCCCGTCTGAATAAATAAAAAATACTACAGCTGACTGGCCTGCCAACTTTCCTGTTAGAAGACAAAAGTAGGAACCTCATATCCCTCAATTCAGCAGGAGCCGGGAGCCAGATGTACACATCACAGTACAGACCAAGGAATAAAAAAAGAAGAAGGATTAGCTCTTTTCAGTAGAACGTTAAAGCTTTTCTTTTTTTGTTATCCCACACCTGAGTATAAAATGTTGCTTTTGACTACAAGCAAAAATGGCTATTTCTACATTTAGTCTTGTTTTTTTCATTTATTAAAGGACAGTGCACATTAATTAACATGAGCACTTAAGTCCATTATGTAAATGTTCCAGATTTAGGGCTAGTTTTTCATCTACAGCCTTTTAATTATCACTTTTTTTTCTAAAAGTGCCATTAAATTTGGCTTGGACCTTGACAATACCAGAGTTCTTGAAAAAACAATAAAATCAATGCTCTGCATTGGCCAGAATCCTTTTTATTCAAGTTAATTAAACCCAAAAGTAATGGACTTATTGTAGCTCCTTTCAATTAACTAAAAGGCAAAACCTGAAATTCTTAGAAATATTTAGTGGAACAAAAGAGACAGGACCTCACAAACTTTCTTCAGTCATTCATCAAATTTTAAATAAGAATTAAGGTTTATATTTATTTATTTATTTATTTTGTATATACAGATAGAGAATAGGAATAGGATGGATGGAAAGACAGGAGAAAAAATAAGAGAAAGACAAAAATAGATAGATTGAGATAGTTATTCGTGTTCTCATTTGAATTCTAATAAACCCCACCACCTACACACACAGAGAAGGCCAAAGTAACTGAGCACTCTGAGGAAGCTATGTCCCTAAAATTATACTCTAATCCCCATCCCACACGTTATTATGGTGCCTGAAACTACTTCCCCCATTCCTCTGTTCTCTTGTCTTTGTTTTTTCTCTAACTCCCAATATGTCTCTCAAAAATACCTCAGTTATTCTGCCTGACCTCTTTTCATCTCAGTCACCATCTCCTTCACTGTATGGCTTCAATTTACTATCATTTGCTCAAAAATGCATGACTAAAAGATGATTACCTTTTGTTGATGATTTTTCTAGATCAAGGTAGTTTTTAAAACTGGTCAGGTAGTATTTATCTCAATTTTTTTGACAATGTGGCTGGTGTTTAGGCTTTTTTCAGAGCTGGCAGGCTCAATTTTCATAAAAATGTGAGATTTTGCTTAAAGCAAAGAACAACTTTCATAAAGACTTCTACAGTCACATTATTTATCAGTTCAACAGTCCAGTAAAAAAAAAACCAAACACAAGCCCTAATGCCTAACCCAACATTAACACCGAATTCAATGAACACGACCTTTTTAGAGTAGTTGAGAACAACACTGACGAAAACTCTATTTTTGTTCTCCAGAGTGTGTCAGTGCACTGTGAGGTTACTGTTGGGTGCAGTTACATTATAAACTGGTGCTGACATTAGCTGCAAAATTTTTGAATAAAACATTAACATTGCATTTAGTTATACAAAATAGAATTGTATAAATAATACAGTGCCTCTTGAATAATTTCCATTTCTTTCTGTTCTTACTTGGTCATAGACGGTCATGGTGATGCACCCAAAGTTTGGTTGCCACCAGCAATAAAATGAAAAAAATATGAAGTAATATTATTATGAAGCATTATCTCTTTTGTGTACTAATGTAAAGTGACTGTTACTCACTCTATCTCCACCACCCTAAACTTTTTTTTAGTTTAATTTATCTGCCAACAAGCCAAAAAACAAACATAAAATTAAGTAAAAACTCTCTTTGACTGATAGTATTATTGAGATATCTATAAAAATAATGCTGTTACAGTGAATTCTTATTGTTGTGGGAATCAGATATTGTGAAAACTCAGGTTAAGACATTCTCCCAGACTAAATTAATGGCTACTCTTGTATTTATTGTAAATGTGGAAATATATCAAGTTAATTTCTACATTAGCCTAGCCCTGTCAGAGAAGCAACCTCAGCACCTGCTGTCCCAACCCTGAACCCACCTACCCTACCCCACCTACCCTACCACCTGCCCAGAACTGAAGGTCTGATTCAGGCTGCACTGATCACTCACTCACCTGGGGTCTGACCTCATAGCCCACCAGCAGCTCATTACTGCGACACTTTGCTGCTGTGTCCCATCGATGTTACTTTTCGTGAGACAATGTAAGCATTTGCAACATGCCTCTCGTGTGTCCAGCAAAGATTACTATTTTTTCAGTTAAATCCAAAAATACCTGCAACTGCAGCCTTTTCTTAAGAACTCCAACACTAGCATGTCCATGCCGCAAATCACCCCGGTGATGCAATCGATCACGGTTGAGCTCCACCCTCAGAGGGAGCTTTGCCTTTGAGACTCTGTTTAAGATGAATCAGGGGGACGGCGAGTGGGTGGGACAGTGACTGATGACTTGATGCTGATACTCGGCTGTCAACTCCAGTTGAGTTGCTCTGGGATAAGATGAGTTCTCCTGATTAAGCCCCCACAGAGAAACCCAGGCTTCAAGGCCTGGTTTAACATTGTGTTCAAACTGTGAAGTCACAACTGCTTGGTCAAAGGCAAAATGCATAACAATCATAGAAAAAAAGGAGTGTCCGTATAACCATGGACCTTTTTTTACTGTTGTTGTTGTTGTTGTTGTCGTTGTTTCAGCATCACAAACCCTGTGAAATGTTTGCTTGTTTCTAAGGGGTGTAAACTGAAATGGTAGACTAATAAATAATTTGAACTACTTGCGGCCTTATAAAAATCTTGAAAACATTAAAGTTTGTACAAAAGTTTGACCATCCAGTGGTATTTAAGACTTCACTATGAGCCAGTCTTCACAACCTTGTCACCAAGGCTAACAAGACTAAATGCTGTTATTTGAGGAACAGGAGATTCTATTAAGCAAATTGACTACCAGTAATCTAGTTAAAATAACTTGCATGGGGCTCTGCACACAGAGTTTCATTTGTTCCATTGTCTTTAACCAGAGCACATACTGTAGACTCACTGGCATTGATCTAAGCATGCAGAAATCCTTTTATGTGATTGCTTCTATTTTTAATAGAGTGGTAGACTGCACACATTCAGCCTTGACTTGAGCTGCAATGTCAAACTCCACAAATTTCTATTCAGAAACTTTACTGCGTTTCCTGTGTAGTAAGGGAGTTACCACCACTGTCATTGTTGGCCAGTTTCATCTTTAAGCTCCCAGGAATCAGATTACTGATTTGCACTATGCAGATTAAAAAAGTGAATCCATTATTGTCCTTATGCCTCACTCTATCTAAAGCAAGAGAACTTGTAATCCATAGTGTAATATGTGGCTGGTGGGTTTGTCTGCGTGTGTGCATATGAGTGTGTTTGTGTGTGTCTTTCTATATATAAAATCAAACATATCCCCACTTGCTCTATTAAGCCTATGATTAGCCTCTATGACAGACAGGAGCAAGCTTAGTGCTAACTCTGCTCGCCTTGATCAAAGAAACTAACACACACATAAAAGCATATGTGCATGTATAAATATAAAGTCCTGTCACTTGAATACTAAAACAGGGAGACCTATAAATACAATGATTTGCATGTACTCTTGCGCTTGCACACAAAAAATGGACAGCAAAAGTAGGAGTGTGTATTTGCATTAATGCTCTCTTAATATGTTTGTGCGTGTGCACTTGTGTGATTCCACGCACACATATGTGTGTGTGTCTGCATATGACTAACGTCTGTGGTAATGAGGTTGGACTTTCCTAACAAGTGGTTTTCCTTCATCTGTCACCTCTAAAAAAAAGAATTAAAAAAATCTTGAATCCATCCTCCCCTCATCAAAGAGCGAGGGATTACGAAGGAAGGTAAAAATAGCCCACATGAAGAAGAATTTTTAGCTGTGGGCTGAGAGCAAAGCCCACTTTCCCCTCACTTTTATCCCCCTTTCTCCCTCACTTATTTCTTCCAAAGCCCTAAGTATTTTGTATGTATGCTGTAGAAACTTTGTAGGTCCGATAAGTGCACTATAATTGTGAATAGAACAAAATTTAAACATGTTGAATGTTTCTCCTTAATATGCTAATAAAGTAAAATGAATGATATCATTTGCTTAACAAAATAAGATCAAGAAAGTTTTGCTTGAGGTTAAATAGTGCCGACAACAATAAAAAAAAGACATTCCATCTTCAGGTAAAATATTATATAAAAATATTCTTTAAGTGTTAAGGCATCATAGCCAAAGTGAAAGCCACACAGAGCTTCCTTGTCCTATTTAGAAATTAACAAAAGTTAGCAAATGTAATCACAATCATAACAAAACTCAATTAATGGCTTTTTATTATAGTACAATCCTGATTTAAAAAAAAAAACAAAAAAACAGTGAAACTGTGAAGTATATGATTGGTTTGTTAAGCATATTCTTAACCTAAATTTGATACCATTAATATTTAAAAAAGCTGTTTAGGGGCACCAAAAGACTGAAAGTTTTCAGTGCTTTAAAATACCTTTTTGGAACATGCAGCAGGGAAACTGGTAAATTGGCAGGTAGTTGATAGTATAACTGAGTACAAGAGGGGCATCCTTAAAAGGTTCAGTGGTCCACAGGTATGGAATAGAGAGATTCACTACTCTATGAGATATAATTGTTGTAGGGAAATGTATTAAGGTTAGGCTTGCTTTTACAAATACTGGATTCTAATACTTTACCATTAAATACAGCAAGCAGCAGCAGAGTGGCGCAGCGGAAGCGTGCTGGGCCCATAACCCAGAGGTCGATGGATCGAAACCATCCTCTGCTAGCAGAGTTTATTGTACTCACATCAGGCTGACAGCCCAAATTATGCAATAAGTTTGGTGTACATACACATACATACATTATACGTGTGGGTAGATAGAAAAAAAATATGAGAAATTTCTATTTCTTGAACTCTAGAAATGATGATGATAAATTTCACCTATAATTCTCTAAGTTGTCATGTCTAATCTAATATAAGTCTTAACATAGAAAATCACTGAGTCATGGGATCAGAATGGGAATAGATGATCCTGATAAAAGCACTCTGACCAATAAAGCTTTGTTCTAACCAATAATGTTTTGCAGATGCATAGTTTCCAATTAGCAGAGGATGGTTTCAATCCATCTACCGCTGGGTTATGGGCCCAGCACGCTTCCGCTGCACCACTCTGCTGATGGTGCCAGTGATGCTGCTAAAAATGACAAAAAAGAATGAGACTCTTTTGTGTATGACCTATGTTCAGTCGGGTTTCAGGTTACAATTCTTAGATTGTGGACATATTTCAATTACATTGTTTATCAGTCATTGGTGATGTAGCAGTACTAGCAGCAGTTTCACACTTGTCTCTGCCTTGATAAGAAGTATCTCTAAGACATAAGCCTCAAACATTCACCGATGGCCACCACTGATTCCTTGTTGATCACATGTGCTACAGCTCTGGTTTTGTTGCAACAAGTTATTGTCAGGGTTTGAATGTGGTGTTCTGTTTCCTGTTTTTTTTTTGAAAGTCTGTTAGTTTGTATCCTAATGGTCTGTGAAGTATCGCTGCCCTGATTGTCTGATTGTTTTCATCTGTGTCTCATTACCCCCCCTGTCAGAGTGTAATTGTGTTGTGTTGTTGTCCTGAGTGTGAGCTCTCCAGCATTCCTCCTAGTGTGTTATCCTTATGTGCTTAACTATTCTTTGTGTTCTAACCGGTGAGTTTTGCCTACAGATTCTGTTACTCTGCCTGTGCTGACTGCCCTTTAGTGTACCGACTGTGCTTGAATCAAAGACCCTGAACGCTGAATCTTAGCTTTGTGAGTCCATCACTATGTCTGATAATTGTACTTCCCCACACTAAATCACTCTAATACATATAAAAGCCTCTAAAGATAAAATCATCTAGCCTGGTTGCTATGCTACGAGTCCCAACCTCATGACCCTGGCTTTAACCTGACAGAGCCGGTGACAGAGGGAGGCTGCGTTCCCTAATCAGAGTATGCACAGTTGCATGTACATGGGAGTTTTACTGGAATATTTCTTTTCATTTGCCATGTAAAGTATTGTCTTTTTCAGAATAAGAGCAAAATCCAGAATATTTTGTGCATGTAAACATAGTCAGTGAAAAATACACGATCAGCTACAGAGCTGGAGTTTCCACTTTAGTAGCAGACATCTCAGTTAAGACACTTGTGGCAGTGGGCGTCTATTTATCTACAGAACTTGGCAATGTGGTGCGAATGGATAAGATAGGGACAGCAGGGGGCCATGTTGGTTTACATGGCTTTCTATTAGCAGAGGATGATTTTGATCCATCTATCTCTTGGTTATGGGCACAGCATGCTTTCACTGGACCATTATGCTCGCCAAAAGCCGTGACCAAATCCATCATGCTGCTTGATTAGACCGATAACTTATCTGTTACAGTGAGTCTCTGAGGTAACTGGAAACTGAGATTTAACAGTCTGTCTGATTGAGTGTCTCTTTCTCTCTCTGTAAGCTGATTGGTTTACAGAGTTGACCAAGATACAGAACCTGAACAATTTTTCTAGCGTATTAATTGGTTCTCATAAATGGTAAAAGACTTGGTGCTTCATAAATATTAACAGGCAGATTTAGTAAATGCTTTTCATGAAAAAAAGGGCTGGTACAGTCAGTATATTGACCAGAATTTTAAAAAAAACTGTGCAAAAACTCAGAACTACTGAAAGGGTTGAGTTTTGATTGGAGGCATTTTTGTTGGCCTGATCAAAAAGTTTGTTGAATAGTGTTTGGTTCATTCCAGAATCAGCCAGATATCCATTTTGAAATTTAAAAAAAAACATCCCAAAAACTTACCAGCATTTTACTACTGGCCAATTTTAATTTCCGCACTCTATTTATCATCTAATGAAGTGGGATGGCTTGCAAATATCCTTTCAACAACGGAATTATCAGTATCATAAAATTGCAAATCTCAGTGGTTAAATTTGCCATCAGGATTCAGTCGTATACAATCTTACACACCCCCACTGTGAAATCTACAAATAGGGTTTAATCCATCCATGTCATAAGTCAAGATATATTTCTATGATAGATAGACAGATATTACACTGTCACAAGTAAAGAAGACAAGTTCACAATATGCATGTACTTTGGCTGAATTGAGGTCATGACTGGTTGAGGTCACTATGACCAAATTCAGTTCTCCTAAATTAATCTTTTTTCTTTGGGCTAAATGCTCAGTGTCTTTGAGAATTTACTATCTCACAGCAATATAAAGTTATTAAGTTCTGCTGTCAGGCATACAACAAACATTTACTGGTGAGACACCACCACCCGACCCCCCCACACCCCCCGACAGCAATCTGTCCTCATCTATCGCTCTGTTTTGAACCAAAAGTGATTTTTTTCTGCCTCTTCAGGTTCATGCTTGTGCCTCCCAAACCCAAGTGCTCTGTCTCGAATTGATTTCTATGGATCTGAGCTGTAAAATACAAAATTTCCTTTGATTTCTCTCAGCCCAAGTGTGTCTTAATAAAAAGAATGAACGACCTGCAGTTCCAAGGACAGATTTTTTTAGCCTGCTATGCTCAAATTTTGAATTTATTTATTCATTGTCCAAATTTGTTTCTGTGATAATACGCAGTGCACTTGTGTACAAGGTGTTTCTTTAAAAATTTGAAAAAGGAAGCTTCAAAGAGAAAGGAAGAGGTTGTTATTCTGTCCGACCCTGGTTCTTTCGCAGCGTGTTGATGGTAAAACACACAAAACAGGTCAAAAAAATGTGCAAAATACAAAAATAGACCTTGAATAGCAACACATTCGCACTTGTGTGTTGACTGTTGACATGAATCACTGACTTAGTCCAGTCCGTGGATCACACAGATCCCTTTTTACGGAAATTGGCATCGTGGACCTCTAAAAAGTGGTGCACAACAGCAATAACGTCATCATTGATGGTGTCAAAATAGCTAAGTAGTAGACTCAGGATGCAAAAAGGCCAGTGTTGTTCAATTTCCTATTGAGTGTTAACTTGCAATTTAAAAGAGCCAAAACAGAAATATACCAACATTTTTGAACAATCAAAAAGATGAATGTACATGTAGTAAAAGTGATATAACTCTTGTTTTTCTTACTGAGGCAACAAACAGATATACAGATCTATTGCCCCTTGCATAAAGGGATGAACTTTATCTCTGCCCCCCCACCCCCACCCTGCTCCATTCTGTCTGTTAATCCCACAGTACACTAGCCATTAATTTTCTGTCTCCCTCTCTCCCTGTCTCCCTCTGACCATTCCCTTAATAAACACATCTTTAATTAGACAGAGACTCAGGTAGAGAGTGAGAAAACAGTGCAGGGCCTCAGCATGTATTTTGCCCGAAAAGCTTAGTCCTCACTGCATGGTCCGCCTTGAGTCCCATCACAAAGATGAAATCCCATCTTCTTAAATTGCTTTCTTTTAATTTGCTTTGAATTGAATTGAAGAAGTTGTCTTGGAGCCCCCGTGTGTTTGTGTGGCAGTGCCTCATGGGTGGGTTGGTGTCTACACCAGGGATTTTTGACAGACAGAGGATTGAACCAGAACGCAACCTTTCCTGCATCATTCCCTTTTCTGTTTGACTGTGAGAGAAAACTTTTTTATGTGTCTGTGAGAGAAGTTGGAAAAATAAGATTTGAGCACACACTGCCATCAAACAATGTCATTTACTCCCTGAGTGTTGAGCTTCTTAAGCATTTCACCATCTACATCTCAGGTGAGGATGGAAAATACCATTTCTGAGAGTTTCTCAACCTATCACAACTGAAACTACAGGCTGAACTCCGCTGCTTACAGAAGTAAACAAGCCTTTCCCACCCTCAAAACACATGTAAAATTCATATTAGAGTGTCACTGACAGCACTCCCATCTATGTTTGGAGATGTGTGTGGATGTGTGGGTGTGTGAAGTCCTAGTTTGCAGGCAGAGTGTGGTCTCATTCTCACTAAAGAGTCTGGAGAGTTGCAAAACAAGGACACATGCATACACCTGTCAAATCACGCTGTGTCGCATCAATACCTTCCATGTGGGTTGAAAGATTTGAAGAAATGGTAATACTACAGGAACACATGTACAAACTCGCGCGTGCACACATACACACACATACACAGCCATTATATCTTTCACTGTAAGCTGTTTCCTTTGTACCAGTTATGTGTTGAGGTAAAGAAAAACAGTGGGTTGATTCTTTTTTTATGTTTTTTGCAACTTACTTGACACCATGGTGTCAGCCCGACTGCTCTGTTGGTTGGCATTGTCGTTTGATTAATTGTGCATCTCTGTGGATATATCAGTGTGACATAGTTTCCATTTTATGTAGGCCTATGAACAAAATTTTCTCACCAAGTGGTTGGAGGGGATGATGGAGGCGTGATTAGGCTCTCATGCTGCAGACTCAAGTTCAACCTTTTCAATAAAGTTTGGCAAAAAACAACCAAAACCAGATGTTGTCATGTATGTGGAAAAAGAGGAGATTTCAGTGTTGTTTGCAGCAACAATGCCAGGTATTCTAAGGTGGCCTCACAAAGTTTCAAGCCCATTTTTATGGCAACTAAAACCAGATGTTGCCAGAAAATGGGATGGCAATGAGATTTTTAGCTGTCATGTGTCTGGCAACTAAACTAGCTTTGTTTAGCAAAATTATGATCATATCCTGACCCTTACCAAGTGTCTGTTTGTTAGTTTGTTTGTGTGTGTGTGTGTGTGTGTGTGTGTGTGTGTGTTTGTTTTGTTCCTACTCCTAACCAATCCTTTAAACCTGGAATTTAAACTAAACAAGATCTTTTCCTAATCCTAAGAAATCAGTTTTTTATGTCTAAACCAAAACAGACCCTAACTGCAAAGTTTTAATGTAAAAACGTAATGTTTAAAATTGTGCACACATTTTAAGAAATCTGTTAAGGTTCAGGCTATAAAGAGCTGGTGCTAAGATTAGGTTTGAGTTAAGGTACAAGTTGGTATTGTAGGGTAACTACTGTAACATTTGTGTTTTTTGTACACATTCCTTTCCATAAAAAAGCCTAAATAGACAAGAATTCATTGCCTGCTGGAAACCTTGGATTTCTTTTGTTCTCAAAACCAACTAAAAACCAGCTTGCAGCCTGGACTGGTATGATCTATCATTGTATACAACAACACCTGTATTGTACATTCTACTGCATCACTTTATAACTGCATAATGGAGCTAAAGTGGTTTCACTGTACCTACGCTAGAAACAGATCACTGTGTCCAGCAGACATCTGTTTTCGGTCACCACCAACTCCTAAGGGACATGTCAGGCTTTTTAGATGCTAAATGTTCCACTATGTTACTGTGTCTGTCCATCGCTTGGTGTGAGCAGGTAATGTAGAGCTGGTTTGTAGAGCTTTTTCTTCTGATAATAGCTGCCTGATGTTAATTTCTGAGCCAAACTCCTTAAAAATTGAGCTTCAACTTATTTTGAGGCTCCTTAAAGCTGATCGTTCTTCTGCAGGATCATCACTGCTGGTGACCTCCCTTCACTTTCACATTGTTCTCACACTATTATTTGATACCTTCTTGTTGTAAAAATGCTTTTAAATTTTTTTCTAAGATTTTCTTGAATTTTACCTCTATTTTTGATGCTTTTAATGGCTGCATTTTTCGAGGGGTGGGGTCTCTTTTTATATTAGTATGTTTTGGTAGTAGCAGAGTTCATCTTTCATTGGCTAGATGGAAATTTCTTCTGAGTTACAACTTTAGGTAGGGGAGGGTTAAGATGGGTTGTTGGGAATGAATGAATGATGTCAGTGTAAATCCTCACATACACAGTAAGAAGAACATATTGTATGTGAATGTGCACCGTAACCTGCAGCCTCTCAGTTGTTACTGCTGAGGCCACATGTCCTCATAATTAGCATTCATGGGGAAAAAGAGCTAGCAAAGACCTTACTAAGCCAGTGGCACAGTATATCTAGTGCGAGTGTGTGTGTCCGTGTCCATGTGCGTGTATGTGTGTGTCCTTGTGTGTGTGTGTGCAATGGTGGGTCCCCATGGTAACCACGTGGAGGAATGGTTCGGTTTGCCACCTGACTAGTTGAGGGACACCATCTGGTACCATAGTACAGAAATGTGTGTGTGTGTGGGTTTCACAAAGAGAATGAGTGTGCAGTTTAGCTTCATATGTAGATTAGATAGAAAAAGAATGATGGGAGATATACTTTATGCAGAAACTGTGTACACTTACATAAAGCTCTTGGGATATTCCAGTGTCTTGGGGGGAGAGAGACAGAGAGTAATAAGGTGTAATGCACTGACCTTGCAGAGTGGCACCAGGAGGTGTAGCAACATTGGTATTTAGGCACTCAACAGTGCCACATGGGTAGTCATTTATTGTGTATGTGTGTGTGTCTGTGTGTGTGTCAGTGTATCTGTTCACCCATCTGTTGTGTCTACCCCGGGGACAACAGCAGTAGCTCAAATTCTGGCACACTCACACAAAAACACGCACACACACAGACACACACACACACACACAAACTCACATAGAGATGGAGAAGCGAGGAGGAGATGGCTACATAGAAACAAATTCACAGATTGTGTTTATGATGAAACTGTGATGATTAAACATCTTTGAAGGAACTCCAGTGTGAGATCAGTAAATAAAAGGCAGCAGCCTTGGAGTCTAGAACAGAGTGCTTTGCTCCAGAACATTTCTGCAGGGCAAGTTTAATAATGTGTAATCTTAACTATATTCATTTATTCATTAGGTTAATTAACATAAACAGTGTCTGAAAGTACAGAGTTTACTCTGTGTTTTACATTGGCTTGCCATAAGTCAGACATTATAGAAAGTTAAATGGATTTCTTCGCAGCACAACAAGCATATCATTTGTGATAAGCTGCAACCTGCTTTGTGAGGACTAAGCCGGGCAGGATGCCTACAGAGGAGATGTTTATCAGCAGGGCTGCAGACATCTTAGATTCAGTCATTCCATTAGAGCATGATATCTGCAGGCAGTACATTACACTTACAAGACTGCATACATACACACACACGGGTGGTCATCTCATCAGCCTGCATGCCTGCCTTGTAAGACGATGCGGCCAGCATGCACAATCCCAATGATATCATTGAGATGGGATGGAGGTTTGGTGGAGAGGCAATATTGGCCCGAAGGGGTAAAGTTCAGACTTTAAGATCAGTGAAATCTTCAGAGACCAAGGAGACTAGAATTCAACCAACATGGATTTTTACTCATCAGTGTGTATTTATGTGTTGTGAGACTTGACTCTCCTTTCTGTTCAACATTTCTTATTTATGTTTCCTCTTAGTTTAAAATGACTCTACCTTGTTTTCTTCCTATCTGACACTTTAATCTTTCTTTCTGTGTAACACATGATGTGTTAATGAGACTTTATGTATTTATTTTGAGTTATGAATGACTATGGATTGCTCTTTGATTGCCTATTCATTTAATTTCTTTAAATTTGACACGGACTGTGATTGGTTGCAACCTTCATCATGCTAAACGTGTAACGGACCCACCTGTCCACCATGTCAGTTTCACATGTTGCCTCGCTTACACATTAAATTAACAGAAGTTTGTTTTGTGTTCAAAGCGTCAGTTATGAAGGTGAAACATCTTGTCACACAAAAAAAAGCATTCAACAAAATAGTAACGGCTCTTTCCCCTTATTTCATTTTAACCATGATAGTCTCATACATTGCCTTCATTACCACTAATACCGCACTGATATGTCTGTTGTTCTCATGACCCATCTAACAGTGTCTCATAGCAGGACCCTAAGATGCTGGCTTTTCTTTACTTGAGGCAGCAACTAATCCTCAATCTAAATGGAACAACAAACCATTTTATCAATGCAGGGTGCCAAAGCTTGAGAGTTAGAGGTGGTAAGTCTCATCCCAGACGCTTCACATTTGGGTGCAAAACCACTCCAGTCCGTGCTGCAGGTCACAGGTCGATGAAGCTGGCAAATTTCACTTGGCAAAAAGCAGAAATCCAACCATAACTTTACCAGCCTGGTATGCCTCCACTCCTCAGCCGAAAGATGCCATCTATTAAAAGTCACACACAGAAGTTGCAAGGGACTGCCTTTGTGGAGCTTCCCCCATGTTTTCACAGCAGCCCCCTCAATACATCCTGTGGGACATGATGATAAGAGCAAGTGTGGAGAGCATGGAGGTGCTCTACAAACATTGCTCTTCCTGTATCTGCTGATATTTCATTAGATTTCAGTCTCCTGTGTACACAGGTGCTACATCTTTTGACAGTCAGGAAAGAGCTCATATTGAAGGTCTGAGTAAACACAGCGGACAACACACCGATTAAAAAAAATATAATAAATGTTGTGTGCCTACCATCAAGGGTGCAAAGTCTACAGGACTGAACTCAAACATGAGTAGATGTTGATTAACCCTTGAACATTTGAAATAGCTAAATGGAAAAGCTTTTAGAAGAAAACTTGGGTCAAGAAACACTTATGTGCATTAGAGAATTTGTTAGTGAATAATCCAACAAATCAAAAAATGTTAAGCATGTCCAAAAAAAGGGAAAAATTAAAACATTTTAATCTCAATAAGTCGTGCTTAGTCAATACCTTCAGTGGACCACTGCTGATCCAGTGGATGTGAACAGTTTAAACGCCAGTTCACACTCTCACTTGAGGCTGCAGCTTGAGTGGAAAAGGTTAAGAAACTGACGAAAACACTGCTTGCTGTCAGCAGCCTATACAAGTCCCTGAAATCACTTACTGAATGACTGACCTGCTTAATGTAAAACACACAACCAGACACACCACACAGAATGAGGTAGTGCAGTAAGCACACTGAGTGACACACAGCCAACCTTTAAAAGCCGAGGGAATGCATATGTCAACTGTGATAAAGACTTAAAACTCTGCGAGCGAAGCACTGTGAATATATAAGGTGCATACGCACATACACACACACACATTCACACACACACACATAAACAAAAGAACACATGTTTAATTCATAACCTTTAACTGAGTGGGACTTATCTGGTTTGTGAGGGTGGTGAAGATAACACACACAAACACACGCATATGCTCCCCCTGTAACACACCCATTAAAACCAACGCACCAGCAAAAAGGAGGGGGGAAAGGAAAGATCCTAAAATGAAAGTTAACACATGTGCATGAACACAAATACAATGACATCTGAATGCAGCGAAACACACATACAGAGAACAGAGCTGAGGTCTTTCCATCCTCAGAGAGCCTGGATAAGACAGCTTAGAGACAAAGGGAATGTGAGATAATCATTTAACAGGCTTTCACTGGAGGGGGACTGGATTTGATTCTCACTGTCAAAATGTTACAGTTTCCAGTAAGACATGAAGACACGAGCCACATCAGGACAGGACAGTGGCCAAAGTGACTTGAGCTGCTGCACACTTACCGCTGCTACAGCTAATTAGTATTGTGACAAGTTCTGATTCATGCATCAGCAGTACTTCTTTTAGTGATTGAGTCGACAAAGAAATTACCACTGTTCCCCCCTTCTTTCTGTATGTGTGTGTGTCTCCACCCATGTCTTGCCCTCTCTTACTCCCTTCCCTCTCCCTTTCCTCTTTCCTGTTCCCTCTTTTTTGTGAACAAAATGCTGCTGTTTTTATCACAATGTGTGCTAATTATTTAGCAATTTCAGTTGTTTTGCCTACTTCAAACTAAAGCTCCACTGTATAGCTGTGTTCTTAATTGATTCTCATAAATCAGTTAATTAGCACAGAGTGCAACACAAGGAGCTTATGTTATTGTTTGCTTTGTTTTGAGTGAGTTATAACTGTTAGCCTGAACCCTATAATGTAAGATTAAGAGACAATTTCAGTATTTGTCCAGCGTCTTAAACAGAAACATTGCTTATACCTTGTGAGCTGATTATTACTGATATTGTCAGTAGTCCCAGTACAAGTGCTGTAAAGTTAGTACGTATTGAATTTGTATTGTCAGCTACAATAGACTGTGTTCTAAATAAATTTCTTGTTTTTCCATTTTAAACAAAGTTTAGATACTTTTTTTCCCGAACCATCTACCACTAATATTAATCACTCTATTTTTTTTTTTTACCTCCTAATGACATTTCAAAGAATTTTTATTAAGGCGTTTAAAAAAATCAACAGAACGAGGTGAGAAATAGTCAAAAGCATTGAAAGAAGTAAAATTCGTTGAGGTTTTTTGCCTTAGACCAAGGCTGTTGACATAAGTGGTTTTTCAGTACTTCTTTTAGTCTTTGTCTTTCTTTATTATAAATCTAGTGAAGAGACGATAGAAAGAAGAGACAGAGATGCATCAAAAGTCCCTGCTGCAGTAGCATTTTTAACCTGCTAAGCCACCAGTGTTCATCAAGACTTTAAACCCCAACAGATATGAATGTGAGTGTGCTTTACCTATTAAAATACTTGCTGAATTTGACTGTGATATAGTGGTGAATTCTACCTCACTCTCCCCCTTTCTGCTATAACTGCTAAAATATCTTCAACAAGTCACTGACCTCCAGAGCTGCTCTCTTTTTGAATGAGTGAGGACAGGAGCGTGAGCTAAATATGTCAAATTACCTGAAAAGAAACCAAATGAACCTCATGAACAACAATGTGCCACGTGCCAAAGTATGCCCCTGTATAACCTCATCAATCATTAGAAAAATTTCTTTCAGCTCCTTGAAGAGAAGTTGCCCTGCTGTGGAGGTGCCCATTATTGGAATTGTTTCCAGCAGTGATGCTTATAAATCCTATTTTCAGATTAAACCTTATAGAGGCTGTGATTTGAATCACACAGGGTCTCTATAAGATCTTAGGAAGAATGAGCTTTAACTGTGAAAGGTTTTGCGAGTGAATGGAACCTATCCATAGGTTAAAAAGCTAAGTTCTCATTGAAAGCATGTGTATTGTTAAAATGTGTAAGATTATATGAATGTGTGCGTAAAAGCAACACATTGTCACTCTCAACTCATCACGTATTGAAGCTGGTCAGGACCCTCTTGGCATCACTTTTTAGAGCGTCTGTCTACAACAATTCTGTTTTAATCACAAATTTACGGTTTGAGGTCGCTGACTTCTGCTTACACTAGGACTTGACCCACACTCTTGTTGATAAAAGTCCTGTGTGTGACCAGATGGGTTTGCATTGAAGTGAGTTGAAAGCCTTGAACATCACAAATAGACGTCAAATGGGAACCTCCTGCTTTAAAAAGTGTCACAAGGAGTCTGACCACCTTCCATACTGGAATCAGGAGTGAGAATGGCTTGGTTTATAAATACATGTGTGTGTATGCATACTGGCATAGTGAGGACTGGATCAAGTTTTTAACCAACAAAGTAAGAAGATTACGACTTGGTTTTAAGAGTCAGGCTTAAAATTAGATTTAGGTTACATTTAGAGTTATGGTTTGCTTTAGTCATTCACATGTGATGGTTCATGATATGTCTCGGTAAGAAGCATGCTAAATGTCAATGAGGGTCCTCAGAAGTATAGAAATGTATGTGTGTGTGTGTGTGTGTGTGTGTGTGTGCGTGCGTGCATTACCTTCACCTCTCCATGCACACACCAAGACAACATTCCCCCACCTCCATCACCTCACACAGCAGTGGAAATGAAACCTGCTACCTGGGTTTCCCCATTGATTTACAATTTAGACCAAGTGCCAAAAAAACAGACTGCAGGGCATGCCGACAGAAAAAAATACAGTCAGACTCATCAGCAGTTTTGCTGCCAGGAGAAGAAAAAAAAGAAGCCAGTGGCCTGTGTTGGTACAACATGGACACTGACAGAGAGCAGGAGACACTCAATACAATTCTGAATCATTTAAGATAATTAGAATATAATTGGCGGAGTAGAGCACACAGAAGATTTAACTACTAATTAATTGTACACTTGCATAGAAATTGCCTCTGTTATGTTGTAGCTATGTAAAAGCATCCTAACATAGAAAAACAAGTAATAACTGGATCTCCTATTCACTCAGCCAATTTAATGTGTTGTTCTTAAGATGTTGGGGGGGGGTGCATTACTAGTTTAATATTTGTTAATAAGTGATATATCTCCTTGCCTTGAATATTGTCATTCTGTTGAAAAATAGCTATCCAAGGCATTTATAAGTTACTGGGTTTTTAATAAAATGGTATATTAATATCCTGCTGATTTTCATTTTTAAAGCAATATTTCAACATTTAGGCAAAACCTTCTAACCTGTCCTCTAACTCTGAAATGGTTAGCCTAGCTAAACATATAAACATGAACCAGTCCCTCTTATGAAGATGTTGCATGGACTTTGTTTACACTATTCACAAACAGATATGAAGTTGAAGCTAAAACTCAGTGTGGATAATTGCTGCTATGCCTGCAGTTATTTCTTTTACCATTTACTCTCTTCATGCTTGCACACTCTTAATCTCCTCACTGTCATGGTCTGAGGTTGTCAAATGAGACATCAGCTGCTCTCATCAGCTGGTCAAATCTGTCCAGCAGCACAGCCACACACATACATTGTCAGCCTATCATTCAGCTGCTGTCTTTACCTCTTTAGCTTTAGTTCAATCACGCTTCTGTCGTATGCACCCCCCTACCGCACAGCCCCCATCAGTCTCCACAGATTCATTGGTTTCATCATTTTTATTAGCCTTTCAGTCTCATCAGCCACCAGAACCACCAGTGTCTGGACTCTACAGGGGGGGGAGTTTATCCTGCTGGTGCTCAAGGCAGACACCCCTCAGTTAGAAAACCCTTCTGTTGAGTCAACACACTATTCTGATAAAACTTAATTAGGGCTTTTTATCTTGTCATTTATTAAGAGAAACTAATGCCAATGCTCAACTCAATTTTCTCTGCTCCAACTGAAATGCAGAAATGTTCAGTTTTGGTTGGACAGGAGCGACCTGCTGAAACAAACACCTGTTCTATCCATCAGTATGCGTGTGTAACATCAGCAGCTTTAGCACAGGTTTCGAGCTTTAGTTAATAAAACTCAACTCAAACTTTCACCTTTTGACATGTTTCTCAGGTCAGACTATTATTCTCAAATGCAACAAAAGTATAAAAAAAATTTTTTCTAAATAAGGGACTGTTCTCCTTTTTTACAATCTCAGTGCTAAGCTAGGCTAAACACAAACTGATTTCTTAAGTTCCTTGATTTCTACCAGTCTTCACATCTCCCCTCTATGAAAAAAAATGATAACTTCTCATTAAGGTTACAAGCGTGGTATTGAAATTATAATAATTTCGCTGAATTTTACACAGTTTAACTTCTTCATAGAAATAAGAAGGCATGAATTCCTAGCTTTCTCGCAGCGACCATCCTGCCACATCGTAGCAGAAAAAGCCCAGGTGTAACCAGTCATTTTAATCATGGCTGCATTATATTCTGGCATGCCAGCCTCACTGCTTTCTTCTATTATTCATGCTGGCTCACAGGCTTGGCCGAACTGACACTTAAATGTGAGTGGAGCCCTAATTAATGTTATTGGGTCCACCTGTGCCTGTCCTGCTGTGACACGTCGAAAGGTCTGAAAGGTTCTCCATGGAAACCCTGATGAATTTTATTGGCTTAAAGCAACAAGCAGTTATAACATACAGCATATAAGACACAGGAAAAAAAATCAACATCGTATTATATAAATCAAAATTCAAAACCTGACTAGTTTGTACTGTTTGTACTTGGCTTCAGGGCACTAAGGCAGTAGTTGAAGGATCAAGACGCATTTACAGATTTCTTGTCTGGCATTTGAGCCTAATTACTTTTCAAAAAGTAATTAGTAGCCTTCCACTGAATGAGCATACATGCTCTATATTTAGATTTACTTTGTCTCTCACTGGCTCTTTTTTAACTTGCAGTGACTCCAGCAGTCCATAGACCTGCAGCTTTCTCATGCTCATGGATTTGACACTATTGCTCTCCTGTGGTTGCTGTGTGTAACTGCGGCCGGTGGAGCCACAGGTACTGAGAGGAGAGTGGCCCGCATGCCCGTGAGCTTGTATACAGCTGCACAGAACAAAGCCTATGGATCATCCCCATTTCAATAGGCTCAGGCGAGCGAGCTGAGGCGACTAGGCGACACAACCAATCACGCTGTGCTTTCTATCTTAATTCAGATAGGAGATTTGACATTTTCTCCTTTCATTTGGTTCACTATCTTTTCTCCCTTTTTGCGATTTTATCCCCCCCCCCCCCCCCCTCTCACATACACACACACACTCACAGTCTTTCCCTGCTTTCTCCCTCACTCTTAGAAAGCGTGGCTGCACACACACACCAAGGAAGCCCCCTGTGGATGCCAATGGTGCTCAGCACATTGCTGGCTTTAAACACACAGTTGGCTCAGGATTCCGTCTTATTGGATTGAACTGGTATTGTTTGATCGCATGCCTTGGGAGGGAGGGGAACTGAATGATCATAAAATCATGTCTTCTAACAAATGCAGCGAGATAGATGGCAAGGGGGATGAAAAGAGCCAAAGGGCAACCAAGAAGCAGAGAGAAAAAGATACAGAGGGGAAAAAAAGGCCAAGGAGAGATGGATGAATAGAGAGAGAGAAAAGGAAATGTTTTGATCGAGAGGCTGAAAAGAGAAAAAGAAAGAGAAGACAGACAAGAAAGAGTAAAAGATAAAAGAGAAAGATACAAAGATAGAGAGAAAAGGGAAAGAAATAGTACTTAGAGAAGGGAGGGTAAACAGGATGGGATGGGAAGAAGGAGCAAGGTTAAAGCAGATACAAAATGTGAGGAGCCTACACAAAAAGACAGATAAGAATTGCAATGGTAAGAAATGAAAAAAGAGGAAAAGAGAGAAGAAATTAGTAAGACAAAGCGAAGGAGAGAATGTCATGGTGTCACCCATTAAATGTCAGGTCTGAGGTAAAGATTCTTGTGAGTTAAAGATTTGAAAAAGGTTGAGTGATTAGATTTGTTTCAAAATGTTGGCAACCCAACAGAGGCTGAGGAACAGAG
Source organism: Acanthurus lineatus (assembly GCA_029814665.1). Classification (NCBI taxonomy): domain Eukaryota; kingdom Metazoa; phylum Chordata; class Actinopteri; order Acanthuriformes; family Acanthuridae; genus Acanthurus; species Acanthurus lineatus. The sequence goes on from JAPZDV010000026.1 coordinate 4,064,652, forward strand.
ACGGCTGACAGTGGTAGAAACCTTGATGTGGTATCATTTAGCAAGTAGCTGCAGTGAAAAAAGAGCAGCAATATGAAAGTAATATGCTAGTGAATGAACAATGAGTCAATCCAAAAACAAACTGATTATATGCTACCAAAACAAGATTTAAGAAAAAATAATTGAGTCCTTTTTTGCTTTCCAAACCAAAACAGAAAGCAGATTCAAAAAGTTAGTGTCTACTGAGAACGTGGCCAGTGTGAAGCATTTTTGTGCACAAATGTACATAAATCTCTAATAAATGTGAAGTTCATTGAGTCTGCTGTGGCATCCTTGACTTAAAGGTCCATTAACTCTGTATATTGACTGTAAATTCAGATGCTGTACAGCCCAAGGAAAAAAATGAAGTAAAAAATTGTTTTTGCACTTTTTCAGTTCATTGTGTTCATACTAAAAACCAATGCCTGCACATATCACAAAATGGATTTCCACTTTACATTCATGCTTATTGTCTGTGCCCTTTATCTAGAATTCTCAAGTTGTTTCCTTTTTATTTTTTTTAAAAGATCTGTATAAAAAGTACCTCTATCTTCCATCAACTAAATCACTCCTCTTATTGCCATCTCACCCCCCATGTCTCTCCTTATTGCCAAGTAACAGCGCACTAAGGAGGCAATTCCTGTCAAGGATACTGTGGTGTGGTGTTTTTTATTGGGAGCTGTACTACCCCTCAAGAAGTATTCAGAGAATGTTGGGGGTGCTGGAAGCAATATTTTTGAAAGGGGGCTTTAGGTGTTCTTGGGGATGTATCATCTATAGAATTGTGTTTCCTTTGTCAGTTTAGGAAAATGGTAACTGGCCTTCCCTTTCATGTGAAATACACCGGAAAACTTTGCAATATAAATGTAACATTTTACCATATTTGCATATCATCCATCAACACCTAAAACTCTAGTGCAACATTGTTCATGTTTTAAGAAAATAAAGTTAAAGACCGTCTACACCAAGAACTATAACTACAATCATCACTATAACGACCATTGTCAGTAATGAACACTAACATTCTGCAGAACAGTGCAGAGCATTCACTGCTAACTCCAGGAAAATGAACGTTGATGACCTGCTACTGCTGTGCATTGCAGAAGAAGTTGGGATAGAAACAGAACTAGATGGATATAGGTTCATGAAATTCCTCAAAGACAACAGCAATCAGGAGAATTAAACACTGTTATGAGAGCTGTCATCATTTGAAGACAAGTTTCATTCATACTTTTGTATAAGTCAGCATCAGTTTGCTGATATTCTGGTGATGGTCAAAGAGGACACTGGTGAAGACAAAATCTTATCCAACCTGATCCGGTATATCATTCTTCTTTAGAGCGTCTATATGGAGGCTGTTTGTTTTATCAAACAGAGGGAGGGTTATTTGAACTTCAGTGATTAGCTTTCCTGCTATGTCGTCCACCAATTTGAACATGGCATTTAAAAAGGATGGATTCTGATTATCTGTCAGTGTATCTATCATTTATGGAATCGCTCTGGAAGTGATCCAAACGATATCATTAGCCGCTGTCGTTATCGTTATAGTTGTAGTGTCGGCTCAGCCATACACTGGAGTTGAAATGATTTTTAAAACTGTAGTAGCTTTACTTCTAGGTGTTGACAGCCCTTTAGTCTGGTCCGGTGTAAGTCATCAACACTCACCCACAGGTTTGATCCGTACAGCAGAGAGGCAGGACGTAGTTTTGCTCATTCACAACAAGTGACCAGAGTAATCTATTTTTCAGGTACAATACTATCTACATAATAAGCCATTCATTATTTTTTATTATTAATCTTTATTTCTTTCTATACATAATGTTGTAATGTTGTAAGATGGCCTGCATATGATAACAAATTTACAGATACATTTATCAGTGGACTAATAAGTCAAAACCAAAAAAATTGGATAGATTGAAAACCTGCTCCAAGAAAATCTTAAGATGAAAAGAAAAATAAGATAGACATATTATATTATTATTGCTCACGCATCTCTCTGCTATTTTTCCAGTAGCTGTAGAAGTGACGGATTAAAAAAAGGAGAATGGCTGGTAGAAATATTCAGTGACCTGCCACAGAGGCCCATGAGTTTCACACCCTGTTCACGTGGCTTTCTTGCTCCCTGGGAAAATAATGATGGGCCTAATGATATTCCAACTGTCCAGTTAAATCAAATCCGTTATTTGGCATTCAACGACACTCTTTTTAGTGACAAGAACAGAATAATAATAAACTTTAATATTCAGTGAAGGCAAGTTGTCCACATTTTATTTGATTGGGGGCAGCAAGGGGTCTGGATAATAGATAGGGGTGCACTGGCCCAAGAAGGTTGAAACCACAGCTGCAGCAACTCTTTCTTGCTAAGAATCTTTTCTTCTGCAAGTTATATCTTGAATTGGGTCTGCCCAACAAAAGCCCAAGCTTTTTTCCAGATTTAATCATATTGCAAAAACTAAAACTTTTATATGTCTTTGATACAAACATGTTTTTAGTGTTTTTCTAGCTAAGATTTTAAGTAATACTCATTACATGGTGAAAGGTCTGTAGATGCTCTCTGTCAGACAGCCAATCAGGAGCATGTTACATTATCAGCAATGTCCAGCAGTTCTGCAGACATAAAAAATAAATCATCTTCTTCCGTGCCAAGGACTTCGTCTGGCATGGTAATGTTTACCTGTAAATATCTGCTCATCAAAATCTGCTAAAAATGGCATCTGTTCTTGTTCCAACCACACATAAGGAGCTTATCATGGCTGTATGGCTATTAGTTGATCATTAAAATACTGAGGCAGAGAGCAAGTATACAACAAAATGTGATACCATGCATCTTTTGGATTCACTGTAACTGAACAGAGACATAAGTTTATTAGCAAAGGATCATATCACCATGGGTAAGGTTAATGTGGATGCTTGTATGAACCCAATTATATTAACCAACTCTGCAGTCCAGTCAGCTCCCCCTGTTACCACAGTGTTTTAGTTTTCAACTTAGATCTCTTTTTAGCCACAGCAGGCAGATGTTTTCAATAAAAAGTCTGATAAACCCACTTTCAACAACCTAAAACAAAGTTGACAGCTGGAGACTGGACTGACAAAAACAAAAAAACAAAGTTAAAATGACAGTGACACTGGACATAATGTGTGTCAAGATAAGTCCTGAGTGTCTACATTTAAGTAAATGTACAACACATTGTTTAAAAAAGACTCAAATTAAAAAGGAAATTACCATTTGGAAATGGTAGGAACCTTCACAGCACAACACTGAGTGATGAAAGTGTGTGCTGATTGGCTGATCTCAGGAGCCAACACTACTGACCGCCATTTTTAAGAACCTATCAGCTGTATTCACAAGATGAAACTTTTATCCTCTGTGAGACTTACAAGTGTTTAGTAAATGAGCCAGGTACGTTACTGTAAGATTATAAACTAACGTGCAGCAGAAATGCAGTAGCCTTCGTTTTTTGCTGTTGTAGTTTTTCTTGTATATCGCACAGAAATGACAATAGTATACCAAACTAACCAGCTGGCCTACGTTGCTACAGTAAGTTCCTATCGGTGGTGCTAAGTCCAACAGTAAAAACCCTTAAAGGTGTTTAGTTCTTCTGAA
>JAPZDV010000026.1:4068376-4085471 GCA_029814665.1 Acanthurus lineatus
ACTAAAGTTGATCTCTTTTTAGCCACAGCAAGCAGATGTTTTCAGTAAAAAGTCTGATAAACCCACTTTCAACAACCTCAAACAAAGTTAACAGCATGAGACCAGAATGAAGCATTGGCCATTTAAGATTGAGATTTTTCTCTCAACTTGTCCAGCAAGTTGATGTAGACAAAAAAAGTTGAAATGACAGTGACACTGGAATTATTGGGTGTCCAGATGAGTTCGGCTACCTGAGTGTCTACATTTAAGTAAATGTACAACACATTGTTTAAAAAAGACTCAAATTAAAAAGGAATGGTCGTAGGTCAGTTTGTCTGTTTTAAGGGACTTCTTCAGCTCCATTTCAGTGTAGGAACCTTCACAGCACCGGAGGAACTCTGAGTGATGAAAGTGTGTGCTGATTGGCTGATCTCAGGAGCCAACAATACTGACCGCCATTTTTAAGAACCTATCAGTTGTTTTCACAAGATGAAACTTTTATCCTCTGTGAGACTTACAAGTGTTCAGTAAATGAGCTAGGTACGTTACTGTAAGATTATAAACTAAACAGTTCAGCAAAAATGCAGTAGCCTTCTTTTTTTGCTGTTGTAGTTTTTCTCGTATATCGCACAGAAATGACAATAGTATACCAAACTAACCAGCTGGCCTACGTTGCTACAGTAAGTTCCTAATGGTGGTGCTAAGTCCAACAGTAAAAACCCTTAAAGGCGTTAAGTTCTTCTGAAACTACCCAGTAGGCAGTTCTTCTCAGGGAGCTCCTAGAACTGTTGAGTTCAAAAATGCTTGAAAACTCTGCTTGCTTAGACACAAAAGCAGTGAAGGAAAAGCAGTCTGGAGTATTATTCTTGGTTTTGCCAGATGGTACTGAGTGCCTCAGAGACATTGTATTTTTGTATAACAAGGAGTTAGTATCACCAGGGGTCCTCTGACAAAATACCACTGGGATTTTTAAGAAATTAAGCTTTGTGGCAAACAAAAGTTATTAAAGGACATTTAATACATTTTCTATTTTCATTACAAATTAAAACCACTACTATGATTTCTAAAGCATAAATAAAATTGCTACAGGTAAAATGTTAACATTAACATAACATAACTCCATTATGCTGTGCCCATGCTAAAACTTGATAAGCTAACAAGTTGGAAGTTTGACATTATAATACTCAATGATGTCTTGATTATGAACGCCTGTGAGTAGATTAGCTACCATGTCCAGCATGTCGATATTTCCCAACATTCAGACAACCTCATTAGTCTGATTTAGCCACTTGTTAACAACCATCTTTTTTACAAGATATGTAAAAACCTCAAAAAATCCGAAGTGGGGTATTTACTGACATACTTATGTCAAAGAACAAACTTGTGTTAACCACAAACTTAATTTCAGCCATCTCACAAAAAATCCTTTTTTTAAAAACGCATTGACTTTAAGACAAGGGAATCAGTGCCAAACATTGCTGACCTATTTCTGGATTTTAGGACTCATTCCTGCAACACTCCATTGTGTCATAATCAAATGGAAGACCATTTTTGTCTTACAGTATAGAGAGTCAATTTATTTAAAAATTCCCTGCTGAATAGTTCTTTTCTTGTAAGTGAAATTGCCAAATTAGATGAGAAGCTCTTAACTTTCATTGCCTGAGTCTCTGGTTCAGTAGTAAGTAGTAAGATCACCACATTCACAGATTTTTTACCTCTCTTTCTCTCTGTCTCTGCCCTATGTCCATCCTGCAGTGTCCAGAAACACACATAATACACAAACACGCACACACAGCAGCAGCCATAGCTGCACACAGTGGGGAAGGTCTGACTCAGACAGATTGAACCCATGTATTTATCTGTGTAATTACAAATGTCTCCTCCACTCTGTCTGTCTCTCTCTGCGTCTCTCTTCATCACTATCTTTCAGGCAAACCTCCTATCTCTCTTTCTACAGACTAGTTTAGTCTCTTCTTTTCCCTTCTCTCTTTTGTTTTATCCTTGCTATCATTCCCTCTCTTTCCTCTCAGTGCTTCACTCTTTCGTTCTCTCTCGTTCCTATCAGTGGCTGGTTGCAAGCTGCAATCAGACAGCAGGATCTGCCCCTTGTGACTCTGTCTGTCAGGCCGGCAAACTGTCTCTCTCTGTCCGTCTGCGAGTCTCTTAAAAAGCTCATCATCCGTGGTTCAAAAACTGGCTGCCTCTGTCTTCCTTTCTTCCTTTACTTTATCTCCAGCTCTTCCTGCCAGCTAGCTGTGTCTGTACAGTGAGATAGGTACATAAAATCTAATTCACCCTGCTGAAACAAGTATTAACTAGCTCCCAGTAGAAGGGCTTGACTCTAATCCACAAGCTGTTAGGATGGTGATGGACTGTGTTAGTGTTTTAGTGGGGTATGTTCACTGCTGGAGGCAACAAAAAAGAAACACACTTGCCTAGAAACTTACCCTGTTTACATCATGCAAAGAGTGTGAAGTGCTTTGTTCTATTATACATCAAATGAGTGAATTTATTGGCGTAGCATCTTCTATTACAGTAAACATTGTTTTTAAGTTAGATCTTGGTCTTTAAATACCAAACAATCTAACTTTAGTTTCTTCTTGTTGGGCTTGAACTCTTTGTTCATTTGTACCAAACCATCTCTGTCCTGAGGCTGGCACAACAAGTTTGCTGGCATGTTAGTCAGTCACTCTTACGCTAACTCTGGTTAGCGTAAATGAGGCCTCGGAGCTGGAAGAACTTAGCTCTGGAGCAGGTTGAGTCTTCCATGCTAATGCTTTATTTGCTCCAGCAGACAAGTCTTGCCCCTCTCCCATTCATTTAACGTGTTATTGCTCTGGTAGGTTGTATGGATAGCCAACTGTGTCAATGGGGAGTTTGGTCAGTTCTCTTTAAAAACGCCCATTTGAAACCTTTAAGAGGAAGTTAAGTATCTGACCAACTTGCATTTGCAACTTGAGTTAAAGTTTACTTAAAAAATAATGAACAGAAAAACAGAGGATTAAAATAGTTATTACCTGGCACTTTTTTGTGTTGCTGTTTTCTAGTAGTGCATTATCTGCAAGTTTTGTGACAATCCCTCTTTTACTTCTAATGTAATCCAGGGGTTTTCAGTACATTCTATAGTTTGGAGGGCAGGACAGACTTTTGTCAACACAGAGGATAATTTAAATTTTCAGTGCATGAGTTAAAGCTGTACACTATCCAAACTTAAGTTTTGTGTGATGAAGTCTTTGTTTATCAATGACAGGTATTTTGTCACAGCCCTAAAATTTCCATGAAACATGCAGCACATATGACAGATATGAACATTCCAAACACACATACATGAAGATACATTTATCCCTGCAGAGGAACAAAGTGCAAATTAAATCAGCACATACCCAGTGGAGTTTCATAATCACTTCAACTTGATGTATTAATCTCATAAAATGTAGCAGTTTTAGTAACATCCTGATAACTTGCAGTGTAATGAGCAATTGTTTGTGTCAAGGCTGATGAAATATTCCCAGTACAAGGAACAGGTTGTAAAAACTAAAGCAGCAGGAGTTATAAGATTATGATTTTTTCACTTAAGCAGCCATCAGTATCAGAGTGGATCATTTCATATTGAACAAGCCTTAACTCTCTATGTTGAATAGATTACTTCTCTCTCTCCCTGTGTTGTCAGGCCTCCACTAGGAAGTCAGCACTAGCAGAGACATTTTGACAGGATTACCTTACATGCAAAAGCTTTGTACACTGACCCATAATGCACTTTCAGACAAGGAAAAAGAAGGATTTACTGAGAAGCCTCAGCGGAGGAGGAACATCTTTGTTGCCTCTGTCGAGTTTACTCTCTATGTATGTGCTAAGCTGCGTGAGTTTTCCAGCTGATATGAACGCTGCCAGTATTCTGCATCCATTTTTTCTTCCCTAAACTTGTGAATTTCAGGAAAAACTCTGCAATTAACTCATCATCCCCTGTGGGTTATCAGCTACTTAGCATATTAGCTGGCTGGCTCTGTTCAGCTCTGATCATGTTGTCTGTTCAATGCTGATTAAGAATAATTGTCTTAATCTTTCATGACTGTACAGCTAATAGTTTGTCCCAGTATGTAAGGTTGCGATGAGAAAAAACATTGAATCCCATATAATATTTTTAAGTCAAGATAGAAAAGGAAGAACCTTTCGAAACATTACAACATCTTTGCTTAATTAGAAGATTGGATGTGCTTGAGATACGCTACAGCTCGAGGACAATTAAGGATGATGCTTTCTGAGATCTGTTCACATTAAACTGATAGTCTAATACATTATGTTTGACGCGTTCCCATACGCTGTGCCCATGAGGATTATTTTCTTTCTACTGTGTCAAAAAAAATTAATTGATAGAGCAGAATTGGGAAAAAAAACTGCAAAAACTGCATATTCAGAGAATGCAAAGTACAAACTTTCATGGTCAAATCTAGGAATATGACATGTACAGAGAGATGACAGTATGTGTGTGTTTTAATATTAATGAGGCTTCTGAAGGTCTGCTGGTGGATGAGGAAGACCTGAGCATTTGCCTGATCTCATGATCCTTTTATTTGAGGGCTAAAACACAGCTTGTGTAAGTGTCCATCAGGCTGGAGTGAAGTTCTGAAATACTGAGCTTCAGCGCCTGAATTTCTCTGCCGGTGAAACGAACCTGAAAGATCAAAGATTATGAATACACGAAGAACGCATGCTGACTGACAAGAAATCTGTGGAAAGTGCACTGCAGAATTCAGTGGTAATGGTTACTTTGTGCTAAAAAAAAAGAAACAAATCAGAAAGTCTATATCTGTTTGAGAACATAAATGCACAATATTGTATATGTTCAGGTGAGGTAATAAGTGAGGAATGATGATTGAGCTTTTAAGCTAAACAGTCTGGAAAATGTCTTTGTTCTCTATATGTGCAATTACTGGCAAATAGAGAAGGCAGCGGTCTCTTTGTACTCGTGTTTCAGCCTTCTCATTCCTGCACACTCGCAATTGCTGCTATTAACAAGGTGGCTGGTTCCTTCATTCTCAGACTATTATCACCATCATCTCCCAGTGTTCAGTTGATTTGTGTTTTTTGTATTTACGTGTGAACCTAGAGCCCCTCGATCATGAAGACAGATTACATTTTTTATTCTTTTTTTTTAATCTAAATAATTTGATAGATAAATTCTCAGTAATATATGACACTGTGGTTTTCACAGAAGCTAAAACTGAGCTGATTAAAGGAGTTTCTGGTGTGATATTGCTTCTTTAAAGTTAAATGTGACTTGTATTTTTACATGTATCCAATAAGAATGTATTTATATTTTAGTTTAAATTTCTTGATTAATAAGTGTGTGACTCACAAGAATCACAAACTCCGACAGTTTTCAATGAACAAAAAATAGAGCCAAAGCGATGATGATCAAAGGTCTAGTTTCCAAATATGACAGTTTGTTCCTAATACTTTCATATGAGGTCTAATCAAAAAACTCCAACACAAACAAATGTTGCATTGTAATATAAAAATACCCTACTGTGTCACAGTAGTTGATTGGTTAAACTTAGCCTGTGATGGATAGCAATGGACAGATGGTTGATCTGATCAATTATTGCCAATTATTTTCTGAAAGTGCTGCCCCTTCTCTAAAAGAGAACCCATGAACAACCTCCAAGATGGTTAAAAACAAACAGACAGCCATGTGGAATCAGCCTCCTGTGCATAGTGGTTTATGTGTTGTTCATAAAAGTTTGTTTGGGTCTTTGAAAAACATTGATGCTCATGTTGGTTTACTCTATAAATTTGGTCTCCAGTTGATAATTTCAGGAGAATTAAGTTATATCCTTGCTCAACTGATTACACATTGTAGTGGTGACATTTCAATTTTCTTCTTTACTCCATCAATAGTGATGTTATATTCATCTTAGCTGTCATTAAAACAAAAAAGGCGGGACTTACATTCATATTTCAGGCCATATGACCCTAAAATGAAGAGTAGTGTTGTTTGATGATGAAGAATTGACCACATTAGAGGCACAGAACTTTCAAATGTAATTACTGAGCATCAAATATTTGATCTAGTAAAGTATGTTTTTACTTATCATAGACTGCTAAATTTCTGCTGTCCTAATCAAAAATCATGTACAACAATACAAGACTTGTTAAAAAAAATCACCACTAGCAAAAAATGGCTCATTGTGCATTAATTATTCACACGCAATCATGTCATTACTTTTTAATCCAATTTAGGTTTGATTGTATTACCACTTTCAAACCTTAAAAAAATCAGACATTTCAGAATGTTTGATTTCTACTGTTGTTTGATGTCAGTCTCATCAGAGGGAGCCAACTGCATTTTATCATGAAGAGTATGAGGGTGAGCCACTGTGTGTAAAGCTTAGCCACAGTACAAATAATAACCTATGCAGGCATGTCTGTGAAAGAGCTCCTGTGTGTGTAAAACAGTTTCTGACTTGAGATTTTGAGGATTGTGGGTTTTTTTATTAAAAAAAATAGTATTGGTCTTTCCACTATGCAAAAATAATGTCTGCAGTAAGTGTCAGCACCAAGAGCTCTGACTGCTATTTGTTCCTGTATTCATGGACGCCAAATATTACTTAGAAATTCAACATGAAAATATCTTGGTCCAAATCCAATTATGAAATACTGTTTCAAAATACTATTTTGTGTGATCTGTCTCTAGTATCGTACCCTGCAGAATAACAGAGAGAGTAAAATCTGTGGGCAGAGGGTTTATGCCGAGGGATTCTGCCAGTAACCTCTCCTCTTTTCTTCCTTTCTTTTTACATCCATGTTTCCTTTCCTCTGTTCTCCATTGTCAAACCACAGGAGACAAGCTAAGGTTGAGAAAATTCTGGTTAAGGGTTTCTGCTGGCAATGTTTCCCATCCCTCTCTCTCTGTCTGTCTCTCCCTCCCTCGTCTCAGTAGTCCTGCAGAGTAAGGATTTAGCTCTGACTAATTGGATTTTCGGAGACAGCGGAGAGGCTCACAGAGGGGAGAAGAATAGAAAGATGGCCTAAGAGACAAGGAGACAAAGTTTATGTACGTGGAGCAAGACGGATGGTGCGCATGCATGGATGGATGGATGGATAATGGAGGTATGACTCATGAGTCCTTGCTTTCCCATTCTCAGCAAGGAGAGAAAAAGAGGAGAGGTTTGAGACAAATTAAACTACTTCAGGAAAAACCTTTCCTCTTTTTGTCTTTCTCTGTTTTCAGCTGTTGTATTAACCCTCATGATCTACCTGCCGTCAACACTGTGGTTTACTGTTTATTCCAGAATTCCTCTGATGAAGTAAAAGAAAATTTTCCAGCTCCAGAGGCTCTCAATGTACTGTTGTGACCGGTAGGTGTCATTACTGCCAGTCATCAGTAGGCTGGTTTTAAAAACACTGAATTCTGTGATGTACAAAAATATGAAACACTTGTTGATCAACCTTTCTCTGTTTTGCTACCTTTGTTTAGTTTTGAGAAAGAGTCATAACTTATTAATCTGACTCCAGTTTTACAGTGAAAAGGAAACAGCTAAATGCAGTGGACAGTGGCCCCCTGTAGTGCAAACACATTGACAAATCTTTAAATGCAACAGCTGATCACAAAACACAACAACAAATCTTAGAAGACAGTGACAAAAGGAAAAACTCAACGAATAAATTAAAAAAATAGAAAAAATGACAACAGCAAACCATAAACTAAATAGCAGGATAAGATCAATCAGCGTGTCTGAATCAGATTCATGGTTTGTGATTTGTTGTTGTGTTTTTGCAATTTGCTGTTTTGCACTTCAGGTTCACCATACAGATTTTTCTATTTAAAAAAGTACTTCTAAGGAAATTGTTCCATGGTAATATTAAAAATGTAATTTAATATCAGCAAACCCAAAGTCAGGAAGGTCTTTGCACAATAAATATATAATAATAGCTGCACAGCTAAACAGCCCAGCAGAATATCTTGCTAGCAGTAGTGCTAACTCTGCTATCTTACATCCTGTTGCACACACTCATAAAGAATGTGTCAATATCCTACAAACCCTTCTGCTTTGTTTGTATTATAACACAAAAAATCCACTCTGCATGTGTTAAACGTGCTTAAACAATGATTGTGTTGAGAGGAACACAAAATATGTTGACTTTAAATTGATATTAGACATGCTGGTGTGTGAAAATTAATACATAGTGTGTTACTTTAAACACATCTGTTTTTTTGACTCTTGCTTGCAGGACAAAGTGGTCTAGCTAGCCTGTGTTTCACCAGCATCTGTAACTTTGGGGGTTTTTGTACAGTCTTTCTAAAAAGCTAAAGGTGTCAAATGCAGCACATTAAATTTGTCCCCTCTCAAACAAACAACAATTCAGGACTTTTGCTTTTCTACAAAAACACAGTATTCCCTGCTGCAGCAGCTGCCCAGGAGTGGCCTGACCTTAGCTGGCGATGCATGAGGGCATCAATCATTTATGAACGCTGTCCTGGTGGCAGGTCTGGGAATTTCAACTGGCAACTCTCCAATTATAAAGCTCACTTTCCAACCTTCAGGAGGACAACAACCTTTTTGGGAGTTTGTCCCATTGGTCAACTTACACAGCAGGTGATAAGAGGATATTGTTCAGAAGGTATTACCATCCAGGCAGTGAGAACCACTGGCTTCCCTTCCTCTCTCTTTCTTGAGATACAATGAAACTTTTGCAGCTGCAGTGGGTAGCCCCATAATAAGGATTGCTGTGCTCAAATAAAGTCCATCACCACAATCTAGTCATATTTTTGTTTGTAAAATGCTTCAAAAAAAAATATGAAAAAGAGAAGGTTGCGAACCTGAGATGGATGGCTGTATTTTTTTTTCTTTGATGGAGATCAAGGAATATTTCTGTCTCCTTGTCCACCCACACTACCCAGAATATTTCCCTCATTATGGGAATATTCTGATAGATACCAATTGCATAAAAAAGCTTCTTTTCTCAGAGCAGACACAGCTGATCAGTCATGTCAGTTGAATATTAATTTCCATCTTTCATTATGGGTGTTACCTCTTTTTTGAAATTTGAGAAAAGATTCTCACACCAGGTTCATTTAGCAGCCATTTTGGATCTCAGTTGCTTGATCTCAGTTATTTGCTTATCACTGAGGTAAAATCATGGTTGTGGTTAAAATAAAAATAAATATTAAATGCTGATACAATATGAGAGTGAAAATAAAGTGAAATTCAAACTTACAAGCTCTGTTCATCTTAACATCTTTTCTGAGCTCCCCAACAGTGAGAGGGGGGCGGTATTCAGCTCAGTTTGCACTGTCGTACCCTGACAATTTATTGTACATGGACATTTTTCCATACTGGTCAACATGTGATTTTGCTCCTCTGCTCCTTTCCAATCAAAGTAGTGCTGATCTTTACAGGAACTTCATGAATTTAGTATGTGCAGCTCTTTAGGTGTTCCTGGATAACTGCTTTTTTACCTCCTCTGCTACAATAAAAGTTAAACAGACCAGGAAGGAACTTCTCTCCTGCCTGTCCATGTGAGTGTCAGCTCAGAAGGATTGGTAAACATGTGAGCCATTATTCACCATTTATTTTTTCATCCTTTGCTTATGGATAAGAAAAAAAACTGTCAGTGCAGATTGTGTGCAATGCAGTGTTCTGCAACAAGCTCTGTCTGAACATTCCAAGTGGTTAATTTGGGCACCAACTGAAAGCAAGTCACAGCTCTGCCTCCTGTGTTTCTGCCTGTAAGACTTCTGCAGATGTATAACAACATCTAACTAGTTTCATCTTTGCTTCTTTGAAGGCACAGTCAAAATCCACATGACCTTGAAGTTATAATCCTTAATATTTCAATAAAATCAAAACTGAGTTTAATTCTGTCATCAACATATTTTTCCACCACTGAAATTCAATGTTTTTACATCTGATCATCATCAAATTTATCTCAATGCCATGACATTTCCCTCATCTCCATTCATTTATACATTCATTCATTTAGTCTACTGAATTGTTTGGGTCTTTTACTAAATCTAATGTCATTTCAGACATTAGAGACCCTGCCGGTCCCTCCTGCTCTCCCCCAGCCTCTTTCCCTCACCTGGCCTGCTTTACCTAATCACTCACCTGTTCCTGTTCCCACTGATCACACACAGCCTCATATATACCAGTCCATTCCCTCGCCTAGTTTTCAATCTGTCATTTGTATTCTGCCATGCTTTGCAGCATTGTTATCTGGCTTCTTACTCTGTCTGTTTGAACTTATGCCTCATCTCTGTCAATTAAATATGCCTCTCTTTGATTTCCCATTTGGTGTTTTGACCCTTGTCATTTAACCAAATAACACTTAAGACATTTTGATTGTAAACAAAACCCTGTTTGTAGGTTCTCGCCTGTTTTATGTCAGCGTGGGTGACAATATGCAGTGTTAGGGTTAACTGGTCAGGGCAGACTCCTCTATTCCTGCATTTGATTCAGATTGCCTGCTTATACATGAGGGATTCAAAAGAAAACAATAAAAACCTGTTATTCAGTGTTTTATCTCATTGATGGCTGCCTTGCTGTTTATGGGCTCACACTAGTTACACCATATTAGGGCTGTATTCAGTGTTTACTAATGCAAACCAAACATCCTGCTGCTGCTGCTGCTTCATGTTTTAAGTGAGCAATTGGCAAATCACAGGGTGGCTTTTATTGTGACCAACCTCAGGAAGCGCTTTGTGTTTGTCACTGCAGTTAGTGCTAATGAAGACATGACAGTGGGGCAGTATTCATTTTTTGCAAGAGAGTTATGGACAAGAAAGAGCCACCGCAGTGAGCTGTTAGATGAAGAGCTGCAGGTGACAGATTGCACACCTCCAACTCCTCAGCAAGATAATTAACTTTACTGTATCCTGCTGTTGGGTGGGAAACTACTCACGCTATGTGCTGCATTTAAATCAGACTGCACTTACTGTTATCTTTGACAGACTTATGAAGAATTTGCACTGCAAACAGTTTCTCCTTCGTTGTATTTCTAAAACAAAATAACAAGTGTTGTTGTAGAATCAGCTGCAATTGGTGGGGTCACAGCAGACAGCTAGGACTGAACTCTTAGGAATTGCAAAAAACATTTTTTATTATTTCAGTCTGACTCCAAACAATCTTAATTTTTAATTAAATGCTGGTTTTATGTGTACAACTACTCATAAAAATAGCCAAAGCGCACCATCATGCATGTTGAGCCTTACAAGCTCTGATCTGGAACATCACTGTCCATTTGTTTTATGGTGATTATTGGTTATTGGCACACTTTGAATGTGAACAATTACCAAGAAATAGCAAATTGGTGAGTGTTTCCTCGATTTAAAGGTCTTTTTAAATCATCACAGAAAAATCATATCGCTGTATTTGTATCCTGATTTTGCAGACACGAGTGGGAAGTGGTAAGACCACACTCCTTCATAGATGCTGCTGTGTCTCAAACTTCAACCAGAGCTGCAACTCATGTGCATTCTGTTGCATGACTGTGTAAGTGCACATGTCTGTATGTGTCTACAGTTATTATTATAATTAGACATTAAGTTTAAGAAAAAGAGCAGCGACGCAGATGTTTTCCACAATATAATGAACCCCCTGCTACCCATTTACAACAATCACAGGAGGATTTGTGCTGACACACAGCCAGACACACACATTCTCACAGACACATAATTTTGTAAATTAAATGTCCCATTATCTGTCTTCTTGTGTTTAATTCTGTCTGATTGCAGCATGTCAAATAAGCAAACATGCATACAAAAGCACATCCGTATGCCAACAGAAACCGATGCTGAGACACTCGCTCATAAGTCATCACACACAGTTTTACACAACCCGCACAACTCGATACTTGCTCGAGTGAACAGCGTAATGAACTCATTGCATAAACGGCCTGATGATGTTAAGGAAATCAGCTGAGACTGTCCCTGTTGTGCAACTGAGAGACAACAGTGAAAAAGATTTGTCTTATGCAGCTGTTTTTTTTTCAATGTACATCTGTTCCATCCTCACATTTGAACACAGTTTTGAGACAGATGCCACTCTTTTTTCAAACTTCAGAGTCAAGACAATGTGTTTCTAAGCTACAGCGTTTTAGTGTCAAAGAGCCAAATCAGGGCGCTGTGCTGCTGATGCCAATTAATTCTATATACTGTTGTTATGCACCCACACAATTTTCAAAGAGACAAAATATCCTGCTCATAAAGTTGTGTCTTTTCAGCTGTTAATACTGCTATCTGGCAGACACAAATTAGAGGCAAGAAGTGAAAATAAACAAAAGACAACAGAAGCTCACAGCTGATGCCAAAGCTTATTCCTAAAGTACAATGAATTTGTTTTGTTTCATGTCTTTTCTTTCATTTTGCAGCACAAATAAAACTTAAACTGGTAATTAAAGAAGGAAAATCAGATCTGCTGTTAATTTCCAATGGAGACAACAGTTTGACTCTCTACATATTTGCTAAGTTTCTACATGTTTAGTTTGCCTATAATAGTTAGAAATACCAGATCTGAGCCCAGATTCATCGGAGAAACAGCCAAATTATACTTCCTGTCTATCATTGCTTTGCTTTAGTTTCATACTGCAAACTTGCACTTTAAAGAAATCTGTAAATGATTTCAGCATTACTCGCTTCAGTGAGTACAAGGTAACTCTCTTTTCTAAAAGGTGAGGCTATTGCACTTCATTCAGCTCAAATAAATCTAGTTCTGTTTAGGATGTTTTGCTTTATAGAGATGTGGCTCAGTGCTCATCTCTGCTTTCAGACTGAGAACTCTTTTTTCATGCAGAATTGTAGCCAGGTTTTGGCTTCGTGTCACTGTACAGCTGTAAAGACAGCTTGTGTCACTCACCTCTAAAGGAGATGGAAGGACTTTCTGATAATGTTAACAATGATGTTGTTGAGCTTTTCAGGACAATTTTTGGCGCTGAAATCTAGTAAAAAAAAAAAACAGATAAAAAATATTTGCCTCTAAATAACGAATGATCACTTTTGAGAGAGAGAACTGCACTGGGTACATCTTCAAACTGTATTAAAGCACATGCAGCTCATTGTGAAGATTTGTGGCATTGGTGGTTGAATGGCACATTTCTTTACTGTAGTAACATGGCCAGAATTAGTAAAACCATTGGTATGGTGTGATAAAATTCATGCAGATGGACTTCACTTACAGCTGAATGCATAAACCTGCTAGAGTTTTAAACATGTTTTCAAGCGCCCATGTATTGTGGTGTGTGTGTATATGTGTGTGACAGCAGCACAGCAATTAATGGCTTCAAATTTTTAATTTGCTTTAAGACACTGAGACTGAGAATAATAAGGTCACAGCAATGCTAGCAGCTCTGCAGCTGTACTCACTGTAGACACAGCAGTGCTATTAAGCTAAATGCTGACATTAGCTAATTAACAGTAAACACAAAATAAAGTCAAAGCTGAAAGGATGTCCTCAGTTTAACAAGTAACTGTTAAATTATTGGACCCTTTTTATTATTATTTTGATCTGATAATGGTTTTAAGGAAATGTGAGGAGTTCACCAAAGTTATTACAACTTAGCTTGTAGAGAACTTTGGTGTGTCTCCATGCAACATTAGCACTTCAGCCATGGGAACATTTAAATCATTAGGATATGTTCTCTGGTGACAGTCTGTGGTGCTTCTAGCTAGATGCCAATGCTAGTCCTGAGTTTCAGGTATGTTTACCATGTTCATATTATTAGTTTAAGAAACTGGTACAAACAACAAAGCTAAGACTGATGGGAATATTAGCTGTTTTGCAGGTTTTATTTGAAAGAAAAAATGAAAGTATTACACAAATTAAATTGATACAGTTGACAGGTTTACCTAAACTTAAGTTCATTTTAAGTAGGGCAAGAGTATCTGTAGGCCTATAGTTCATCTGAACTCAGTTCACAAAAGCTGTAGAGACATCTCCTTGAAAACTACAAATGTCCACCTCATGGTGATTGCTCGTGAAGTTACAGCAGGTCACCAAAGTCAGTGTTTATCCCCTGGAAATCCTAAATTTCAAAGAAATTAATGGAAAAGCAATAATTTAGACAGTAAATCTATTTCTTAGTCTAAATATGTTAATACTTATTCAAACATAACAAAAACATCTCTTTTAAAAACTCTCCTCATCAGGAGCTTCTCCACCTCATATCCAGTCATCTTTTAAACACTTTGCTGTTATTACATTGAACCAACACCATATCCCGTCACCGCCACCATATCACTCCTGCTCTGCCCGGAAAAACCTCATTGATCAACTCTTCTTCATTTTTTGAACCCCCTCTGTCTGTCTTCCCTCAGCCAGCACCCCTGCTCTGCTCAGCTCCATGGCTCATGCCTCAGCCTCTGCTCTGCTCTCCTCTGGCCAAAGAGACTCTAACAGACCATTAACAACTAATATCTGCCAATAAATTTGTCTTTGTTCCACTTCCTTGTCTCTGCCTCTGGGTTTTCTTAGCTTTTCTGCATAACAAAATCTACAATATGTTTTCTTTCCTACTTTTTCTATCAACTTTTCATTCTGTGCCTGGTCATTCATGTCACCTTTTTTGTTACGTTTTCTTAACTTTTGGCCAGTTTACCAGGAAACAGTGACCCCTGGTAGAATTGATTATCAAAGGTCAGCAGACATCAGCTCTACTGATCCCCACGGTCTGTCTTTCATGTTGAGGCAAATGTATTTAGACTACCTTTCTAAACAAACAGGTGTACCACAACCTGCTCACAGACAACAAAAAGACTCGGTGCAAAGGAAGAATAATTGATCAATACATAAAACAAATACAACCCAACAAGCTTCAATACATTTTCTCCCTGCTGAGGTGTCCTCAGCAAAAACACAGAATCCCAGCAGTATTTCTGACCCCTGACCAGCCTGTATAACAACACTCTAAAGAGAGATCAGTGGGGAATCATATTATCCTGTGAGCAAAGCGTACGGAAGCATATGGGATAAAGAGTAGTGATGTACTAAAACGCTTAGCTCACATGTTTATGTGTGCTCATGTCAGAGGAATACAGTGATGTTTTGCCTTGTGCTTGGAAGAAAAACAGACATAAAGGGGAGAGAATGCTCATTTTTATGGAGCTCCTTTGGTGTCTACTTTTTGGTCTCTTGCAATAACTTTTTTTCCCCATAAAATCCATAAAAGCAGTAAGTGTCTTGCTCCTCTCCAGTTATAGCACACTGAGTTCAGAGAAACACTGCAGATACAATAGAAAAGTAGAGATGATGTGACACTTGGATCAATTTATTGTTCATTCCCCCTTTAAAAAAGCTGAACTCCTGCAGTGTACAGTCACTGGCTGAGAGCACAGCAGCAGCTGCTCAGCTTAGCTTCATATGTTGCAGCTGAGGCTGTGTATATATAGGTTAACCTCCTGCACCATGGCCTTATTTAGTGTTTCGTGACAGTTGTCTCAGTCATTTTTGTTTAACTGAGTTTGCCCCTCTGTTACTGTCTCGAGCCCCTTCTCTCTTTCCTCAGGCCCGTGTATTTCATAGAAACTCTCCAGCAGCTGGACAGATTGCTGTGAAATGCAACGTCTACAATCATGTTTCCCACAGGCTGAACTGTAGTAACATTAGTTATCATCTTCACTTCCGTCCAGCATCATCAGCTAAATCTTTCCAATACTTTGGATTAAGATCAAACACCTTGAAAAATAATGACACTCCTATCAGCCCTGATACACTTTGTATATAGTGTTAATTAGCAGATGTTAGCATGCTGACATGTAGCTCAGAGCAGCCTTGTTCCTGAGTACATCCTCACAGACTAATGGCTTTGGGCTCTCTGTCTTGTTTGAATTTCTCTCACAAATCCCCCCCCAACATTATGTCAGTCGATCTATTTTTAAGAAGAATGAGAGCTGACAGGACCTGTGGCTGATGTCTATAAATTAAATAAAGTCATTGTGTTTGTGTTTTTTTTTAATGATGCCTGGGAGGCTGATGTTGGGGAAACTTCTACAAAACTGTTAGGAAACTTTTTCAGGTAATTAAAGATTAGGTTGGAAAAGTGCAAGGAAACGGAATGAGTCATTTTGCTCACTAATTCATAGTCAAACATACCTGCCCAAGTGAGCTCATGGCCTTGCTCACCCACACACTTATTTTTAGTAACTGGCTGATTAGACCTCTGCTCACCTTGGTTGGCCAGAATTATGGAGGGTTTACTCTGTGTGGTAATGAGTATATGAGTTATTAGTAGATTATTTCACTTTTCCCTCCAGAGTCTCAATCTCTCCAGGTATGACTCACCACTCAGAGCCCACAGAGCAACTGGTCCACCGGGACTTCACCCAGTACTCCAGATGGCCAGTCTGCCTGTTGGTGTATATCATCCAGTATCAGCAAATCTTCAGTCAATTTTGAATTTCTACAGTGAAAAGATATTGGGAGATATCGCTGCTGTTCAAGAGATACATTTATTTACCGAAGAGAGCAACGATGGCCAAAAAAATGCCCCCGGTTTTTGTATTACCAGAAAAATCCCTGGATACTTTCTCTTCTCCCTACTTCTAATTTTTTGGTGTTTGAAGTGCTTCATTTTTTGTGACTGTGAAAAGCAGGCAAGCAAGACTGGGAACTAGTGAGCATCACATTGTGCCTCTTTGTACTGCAGTTTATTTAGGACCATTTAAGAGTCATACAAAAAACTTGAAATGGAGAGGAAAAAGAGCCAGCAGTTTGTGCCAGTGTGCAAGAATAAACTCAGTACACTGAAGAGTAAAATAAAGAAGTGCTGCTCATGTGTACCTGTTTACCCAACCATGCCAGCCTGGATGTTTGTCTCCCTTAACAGTAGCTTTCTCCTTTTTTCTGTTGTGAAGTTGAAAACTCAAAGAAAAAGACAGGTTATCACTTGACAAAACATCAGTACAGGAGCTGGGATGTGCCTGTCCAGAGAACTCTAAAAGAATTTTGCCTTCCAGGAGTGTTGACCGAAATAAAACCTCTACAATAAACCAGCAGTGCCTCTCTGAAGGTACAAGAGTTTAAATAAAGTGTCGTTTGATGCAAACAGCTGTTCTTGTTTTTCTGAGTCTAGAGTGTTTTGGCACAATGAATTTTAAAAATGATGGAATCTTACTTTAAATGCT
>JAPZDV010000026.1:4090948-4122134 GCA_029814665.1 Acanthurus lineatus
ATAATTCAAAGGCATTAAAAGTCCTGAACAGTTTGAGAATTGCCCCCACCCACACACACACGTGCACACACACACACACACACACTTTAAGTTCTAGAATGTTGATGAATCAAAGGCATTACAGGCATTAAACTTGTGTTGCTATCTTTGTGCAGACCAGGTTTAGTTAAATCAGTGTTGTGAGAGCCTTTTGGCTGCTCACAATTTCAAAGCATTATTTTATGGCTAAACCTTCATTAGTTTATGAGTAAGTAGGGACTCTCATATCATAAGAAATGAGATGATCAGTGGAGTGAAATTGAAAGGGCTGTATGGGGGCCGTCTTATACCATGATTAACTGTATTTTTGTGTTTGGTGTGAAGTGAGCATGAACCAGGTATCTTACTCTGTTGTACATTTTTGTAATATAAAAAGTAGTCTGGAAGTGGTTCTCCCATGCACAATCCTTATGTCATTCTCTTTCTCACAAAAATTATCAAATGAGATTATCTCTTAGATTTCTTTTCTTTTTTTTTTTTAATTTTCCTTTTTTTATTTCTGAAAGAAGTTGATTGCTTCTTGTACTTTCTTGTAGCTGTGCAGCCACAGTGCATGCAGGGATGTGATTTTTGCTTGAAGGTTGTGATCAGGAGGACGAGTCTGGGTGACACTGCTGGAGATTCCGGGGTCCTTGTATTGAGGCTTATCTTCCACTAGTGTAATTCTGTTGGTAGTTGGGGCTTAACTGGTATTAAATGTAGCATTTGAGTAGGTTGGAAAGAGAGCAGCAAGTCAGGTGGCTTTTTTATGGTTCTAAGAGAGTGGGTGCTGTCATCACTGTGTCTCAGACTTCAGTCAGTCACTCACTCTTTCGTGTAATGAAATTCTGTAAAACTCAGGGTTCATTCATCGGTAGTTTCAACTATGGGCATCATTGAAGGAAACTGTTGTTGTTGGATGTAGGTAAACAGCTGGCTTTTTAACCAAATGTGTATTGGCAACTTGTTATTCCAGTGTGTGCCTTTTAGACAGCACCATTTGACTGAGTTTAGTCCCATATTCAGGTCTGATACAGCCTCTCTGGTTTGCACCCTGGTGTTTAACCAGTGTTATTTCATCAAGAAAAAAACACAAATGTATAGAGGGCATTTTTATTTTCAACACCATTTTGATCAGCTGCAGAATTTCTTCATCTGGTCTAAGCCTATCTGAATATCTGTTGGATATGTTTTAGTTATTAAGCCAATAAAGCTACCTTAGTTGTTTATTTGAGGTTTTTTGTAGGTCTTGATCTTCACTGTTAACTTGCA
Organism: Acanthurus lineatus; assembly: GCA_029814665.1. Lineage (NCBI taxonomy): Eukaryota > Metazoa > Chordata > Actinopteri > Acanthuriformes > Acanthuridae > Acanthurus > Acanthurus lineatus. The sequence goes on from JAPZDV010000026.1 coordinate 4,092,239, forward strand.
TCGACAGCAAAACTACCTTGACCAATGGATGTGGGGGGAGGCCTCTCCAAGATTTGACAGAGGCAGCAGAGTGATGTAAACTTCTTTGTATATGATTCAAATGAGAACCTCTGCATTCTTCCTGTACCAGCTGACTGACCATATGAGAGATCAAAGATGTTTTTTTTGTGGAGTCAGAGGAGGCTGTGTTACCCACAAGGTCAACATTATAGTGCCTAGTGGAGTTATCTTTATAACTTCATCATATCTTTCCCCATCACCTCTTCTGGTACATGAGAGCTTAACATCTGCTCAAGTCGAAGGTCTGAACCAGCACGCCCTGCAAAAGCAGCAGGATGGTCAGTAATTGCAATCTAGATAAAGGGTCTGTCAATAATAACCACAGGATTAGAGGGAGAAAATGTTTTTATGTTTTGAATCTACTTGTGATTTTTGTACAGTTTTAAAAACTTGTAGCTGTTTTGCTTTATGTACCCTGTGAAGAATGGGGAAAAGAGTCAGCTGAGCAAAATTGCGACGCAGTTGTCCAGCAGATGGTACCAATTTATAGTTATCCCCTCATGAAGCCTCCACATTTTAAAGTGGAGGAATTTAAGTTTCATCACTGCCCTTCCCCCATCTACCCAGTCTGTCCTTCATATTGTCCATCTGACCCACTGATGGTAATTTTGGTTCCAAATGAGGCAAACTGTGGTTTGACAGTGTTCTCTGTGGTTTTTGTTGGGACAGAAACTGTCTTGGCTGGACTTCTGTCTTCATTCCTAAATAATTTTGGCACCGACAGAGTGCTTATTATTTTTGACTGCAGAGGGGATGTAAGACATTAGGGGAAATCAATTTTATCTCACATTGAATAAGTGGATTTTTTTTGATCTATTTTCTTCTGTGAACTACTGTAAGAGAGGTTTTATTACATGGCTGTTGTAGTGACTTGGATTGTACAGGTGACATATGGTCGATTGGTAGCTCAGTATGGTTGGCATAACATTTCCCAGTTGATGTAGACCTTAAGATATTGGCCTAAACCTGCACATCCGTTCAGAAGGGACGACCCTGCAGCCTGACCCAGGTACATACAGTATAGTTGGATTTGTCCGGTCTGAGTTCTGTCGCACAGGCATGTATTTACAGCCTTTTGCTCTCAGACAGAATGAAAAATTAGAGACGGATTTAAAATTGCCCTGGCATCCATCACAGTTCTATCAGTATTTCTGCATTTTTATTATCTGGCTGAATTAAGTGTGCTCATATCACTGCTGCATTACATTAGACTCTGCTGTCAGTCACTTGACAGCAACAACGAGATTAAAACTGCTTTATTGGGTGTTACTGAGTATGTCATAGTATAGAGTTTACTGATAAAACTACAGTATTTAAACTTAGACTGTCTTTCTTTGAAAATAGGAAATTTGCTGATGGCCCTTTTTACTGATTTCCTCACCTCAAGGAACTTTCTGCAGTACTAAGTTGGATTATCACAGTCATTGAAAAGCTAGAAGAAATTATTTCCCTTAAACCAGAGGCCAGAGGGGAAAGATGAATAAAATGTACTCAGTTTGGTACAGAGATGTTAAAGAGTAAAAAGAAGGAAACAGTCAAAAAGTAGGAGATAACTGTGGTGGAAAACAGAAAAAAATGAAAATTTTCACAGAATGAACTATGTTTTAGGGTTCAGATGGGTCGTCCATCCACAAATCTAACTTATCAAAATCAGAGGGTGAGAATTGGATGAGACAGTGTGGAAGGAGTTCTCACACCTTTCCTATTTCCTACTTAGACACTGGAACATACTCTTTTATGAGCGGAAGGTGAGTGAAAAAATGTTAAGAAAAGATGTGTGTCTTGTGTTTTGAGAAGAAACTAGATGAAGCTGTTTTTCTTTACCTTGCTGTGATAATGAGGTAGTGTTGGGTTTTCTTCCTGAGCTTTGGAGACTGAAAGGAGGAGCCAAAGTCTACAAGCTCATAGTGCAACATGTGTGCACGTGTGTTTCCAGGTTAATTAGTCTTAACTGGGAGCACCTGGCCAGTCTACCAGTAGTGTTAAGGTTATTTTTGTTTGTTTTTGTTTTTTTTCACATACTTCTATAATGTTTTTTTTTTTATTCTGACTGTTAATTAATAATGTTAACCTCTCTATTGAAAAATGTGTGTCTCCCATTTTTTGTCATGGCTCTCAAGCTGGGTTACTGAACAACTTAACTCATACAGACCAGCAAAGATGTGTCTGCGTCTTGCTTTTTTTACGCCAGCTGTACCTCACAAATCGATGTATTTACTGCTCCCTAGCTTAAAATGGAAATGATGTTCTGTTTGTACTGTAGGTCGTAGGCTAGCTAGCCTGATAAGCTAACAATTTCAGCTCACCATATAGTTGGCATACACACTGTAGATCTGGTGTCTTTTCAGTATTTTTAAACCCCTCAAAAAGTAAATTACACAAAGTATGAGGTGAAAATCTCAAGCTTGGCAAACTGCACACTTCCTTTTGTTTTGTTTTTGTTTTTGTTTTCTTTGCTGTAATCAGACAGTTGTTGCTAAGGGAGGGGTATAGCAAACTACTACTCCACTCAGAAAGATATGAATAGTGATGAACCCCTTAAAAAATAGATAATATACATTTTCTGTTCTTAACAGCAAGCTGAATGATGTTGTTTGATGAGGGAATAATTTTTAGATCAAATAAGCAACCTCAAATATAGGTACTGGCTTTGAGAATATCATAAGTAATCTTGTGTTTGATAGTAATATCAGCAGCAAAAATAGTAGAGTGCTGGCCCCTAAGAGTGATAAATTGGTTGCTGCAATTTTCTTTGTATTGCCTTGTCTTCCACATGTTGTTCAGTGGTTTTGTCTTGTCCTGTCTTGTAGTAGTAAGCCACAGTGGCAATGAGGCTGATTGTTCTGTGGTTTTAATCCCCCAAAGTTATGTAGCCCACCACGTTTCTGTGCTGTGCTTCAGTGCCTCTGCACACATGGATAAATGGCTGATTGTACTGTTTCTTTCAGATGGATCAAACCTAATATAAACACCGAAGCAATGAAGAGGAAAGAAAAGGAGGGAAAGAGTCACAGCGCTTCAGAAGGTTGAGATTCTACCCACAGCTGTCTATTTTTATAAGAAACCTTCTGCTCCACTCTTTGTTACAACGCAGACTTCTTAATATGGCCTCAACTGAGCCGAACAACACCATCTGATTTGCAAAGCAAAGGTTATTACAAACCAAAAAAAAAGAGAAACAGAAAGTATTGGTTTGTAGTTATGCTTCTGATCCTGGCTGCAGAGTGAGAGAGAGGGTGGGGGGAGCTTGACATGTGTTTTTACAGGCCAGCCAGCAGGTGTTGGACATTAGAGGGATGATGCAGGGAGGACTGTGTGTACTGTGTTTTGCAGGTAATCTGCAAAACAGCTGTGGACAGAACTGATGGATATTGTTGATGCTTAACATGATGTGCAGCCTTATTAACTCGTAATGTTCTTATTAGTGTTGTCTCACTCTTATAGTACATCAACATCACACTTTTCCTCATGTTGGCGACTTCCCTACTGCTACACTGTCAAAATATTATTATCACAATCACACGATTACTAACAAACACACTTTTATCAATGACTGAACTATAACTATCAGGTAGCCCATCATAGTCTTATTTGACAATGTTGTTCCTCAGTTTAATGAGTAAAATTCAAATATGCCGTCACAGGAAATAGCATGCCCTTTATGCCGTCAGGAGGGACATGACAGTTTAAATCACATCATAGACCCACACTTCCCTAACCATAAATGTGATGTACCCCTAAACTTACATCTATTACCTTTTGACCTTGTGTATTAATTCAATCAATCAATTCAATCAATCACAATTTAGTGGCCCTATGGCCTTTTAATCTGAACAATGAGAAAAGAGAGAGTGAAGGGAAATTGCTTCCCACTTGTCCAGTAGGTGATACCAATTCATTGTGATCCCCTTGTGGAGCTGACTGTTTTTTTTTGTTTTAAGTTTTATCACTGCCCTCCTTCCATCTACCACATCTGTTTTTAATACTGACTATCTGAGTAGCCCTGCGGCTAATAACTGAAGCAGAGTCATGTTTTTAATGTCACTTTTGGGCAGCCAATCAACTTACCGACCTATCAGAGAGTAAGAGAGCACGGTATAAAAGGTGAAAATGTAATACATAACAGAAAAGAAACACCAACAGTTCAGACTGACTACAGCCTACTGCTTCAAAATGAGATCCAGTGTCAAGGGACTAACTTATTATAATGATATGAGATGATGTTGGAAAAAAAGGGGGTGTGTCAAGGCATTGCTAAGAACAGCCACATTTCTCTAAATATGTGTCGTTTTTGTCCTGTTAATCATAGAAAACCCTGAATTAGCTTTTAAAAAGGAGATTTTAGATAATGTAGTTAAGATTAAACCTGCAAGTTGCTCTTCAAGATTTTTAGTTTACATTCAATGTATTTTGAAATTAATACATGCTTATTATGCACTTTTTCATTTTATTTCTATTAGACAATGACAATAGAATTAACTAAATCTCAAAACAAATGCCCAGCAACAAGGCGGCAGGACTGTTGGACTATCCAATCAATTATGTGTGTGTGTGCCTGTTTTCTTTGGTGAGTTCTGTATGTGTGTGAGTAGCTTTTAAATCTACAGCCCCCAGATAAAATTAGAATTAGAATCAATGACTCGAGTCGAAAGTCTTCAGTGACTCTACTGGGACAGTGCTTTGGCCAGTTTACATCCTCCTGTCCATGCGCGCACACACACACACACACACTTACGTTACAGAAGCCAACTGTGGGGACAGAGGACTAAGGATTAATGATGCTCCTCACTCGGTTGATTTGCAATTGCTATAGGAGCAGAGCGTTCCATTGCCAATAAATCAGCCCTTTAAATCTAATGGAGATATTATTGCTCCCAGCACAAACTGTATTTCCAATTTCACCTTGTTTTGCACTCAGCAAAACAGACCTTTGGTTTATGTTGGTGTTATATGGATGCCATTATTTTTCTTGTATTGGAGTGCCTAGGGAATCATAACTCTGCGTAAAATATATACTGTGTTGCATTAAAAATGTATAATTCTTGCACACTGTCCTAATTCTCAGGCATAAAAACAATATCTTACAGCACAGCCACAGGAGAAATCCACAAACAGTGTCTATGATTCGACTAGAATGTAATAGAATTAAGTTTGAACCATTTCTGTTTGAAATTGGCCACAGTTCTGTCTTTCTGTCCAACTTTGTTCACTGCAACAGTGAAACACTCCCAAGCTGCATGTTTGGTTGTGCTTGTTAGCCCACAATTTAATCAGCCCAATGACACATGTGACCTGGCTTTAGTTTCTTCTACCATTGCTGTGATCTCGTCTTTTAAAAAGTATATTTTCTCTTTTGGTTCATGGTTATTATTGACCAAATACTCACTTTTGCTGACATTATATCATTATATAATTGGAAATCACAAGGCAGGTGCAGTCTGTGACTGTTACAAACCTTTACATTGTTACTCACAGGTGAGTACAAATTCAAGGTAAGCACACTGTTGGAGGATATATTAGGTACCTGATCTTGTCTATTAACACCCCACCTCCCCAAAGGAGTTATGTGATCTGGTCTAAATACTTTTCATTTACCAGCTGGTCCCTTACTTTGTCCCATGCTGGGCAGGTAGTGTCCAGACGGTTTACTGCAGATTTTTCACTGCCACTACATAAAAACAAGGAAAATAGCTGAAACAGTAAAACTGCAGGCTGTAAAATGAAAACAATGAGCTGAAAGATGCTAAAACTAAAACGCTGCATTGATCTAATGGAGCTGCACAGTCCTGTGATAATCCTCTGTGGATTTGTCACTGTGATCTACCTTTTACATTTTCATTTGATACAATCTTGATGTAAAATTCAATACGGATTAAAAACAACTGGACTTTTTAAATGAAGACTTCACAGCGGGGCAAAAGAAAATGGGGTGTCGTAAGGAAAGAAAGATAATGCTACACTGACAAGACTAATCAGCTTTATGGTTTTGGTCTCACTTGGCTTGGTTCCTAATTAAAATCCATTCAGCTTTCTTAGGTGGTTAAAAAATACCATGAGTTTAGAATAGAGGACAGTAAAATCCTACACAACATGCTGAGGTAAATCTTTTTTTTATTTTATCTCTCTCATGAGGGCCTGCTATCAAATTTTATTGCATTATCAAAAGTATAAGGATGTAGCAGTCCAAAGTGGATCTTAAAAGCATCTAGCAAAACAAATCAAATCAATCCTCATTTACTGAAGGCCATCAAAAATCAACTGTATAAAACTTTTGTGTAACTTAGCTCCAACATCCTGTGCAAAATAAATCAGATGTGTAGCAGTCTTACAGAAAGTGAGGTCTCTGCTATGGAAAGTGAATCCGTCTTCCTGGTGGCAGCTCTCGGTATCAATAATCAGCAGAGACTCTCTATAGGCATTTAATAACTAAGTGTTGCTTAGTAAGTACATGCAACTTCTTGTGATTCTGGAAAAACTAACAGTAGCTTTTAAGCCGTATTGATCATTTGAGAGAAAATACCAAAAAAAAGAAAGAAAAGCTGCTGCTGTTACCTGCAAGGTTTAACCAGTTTTCAACACAGTGTCCTTCAACAGTGGCCCCAGTGACTGAGTTGTCAGAATTGGCGAAAAAGGTCACTACCTAATCCAACACTTCCCTGACACAAAGTGCCATAAAAAGTTGTTTTTTGAAAAATACTTGGACTGTAGACTGAACCAATCAGAGCAGATCTGAACAAAACCAATACTTCCACTAAAAGACACAAGGCCTCTAAGGAGAAGCAAAAGGAGATAAAAGATCAAGACAATTATTATACAGACTCATGTTAAATTCAGTGTCTGAACAAATTATTAAAAAGGCAGGTTTCTAAAAAAATAATAATAATAACAGCAAATAAGGAAGGGAACAAATAACTTAGAAAGTCACATCAACAGATATTAACCTGTTCACATCCACTGGATCACCTGTGATCCACTGAAGCTTTTGACCCAGCACAACTTTTCAAGATGTGAGTGTTTAAATGTTTGCTTTTATTTAGACATGCTTGACATTTGTTTGATTATCCACTAACAAATTCACAAATGCATTTTTTGTACCTAATATTTTCCATGAAAAGCTTTTCCATTTAGCTATTTAATAAGAATATGTTTAGATCCTTCCTCTTGAGAGTTGACATTTACCTTTTTAGGCTAATTTTAAAGTCCAGTCTGTTTATAAGACTTAAAAATTGTTAATTCCAACTGGAACCACTTATAAAAGAAGTCAAAGGTCTCGATCTAAATTCAAGTAATTAGTTGTTAAGGCTTAAGATATAGGATTCCTCTCTTCTCAGAGGCATGTTGTTTATGTGCTCTGTCATCATAGGGACTCCCACATGTTTAATCTTGGTGCGGATGAATTGGGTTTGAACAAATTAAAATGCACAGCCACAGGGTGCTTTTGGTCATTAGTGCAAAAGCTACTTCAGTGCTCTGAAATACGGGTCTAAAGCTGCTGCACGCTATCTCACTTGTCAGTGCAGCTGTATGCCTGCAATTACTTATCAGTCTGTATCCCAAAGTGTCTTGTAAGAGACATATCACAAACTAGATAAAGAAAGAGTCACTCTCACACACAAACACAGATGGCCTTCGTCTCTGCACTCCTGCGTGAGATGACTGATGCTCCCCATGTCTGTCTTTGTCAATATTTGACATGCTTGAAATCCCTGTTTGGTGTTTCAACAAAAGAGATTTTTCTGTCAACAATAAGAAAGGAATTATATGGTTTACAAATGTAGAGCCAAAATGCTTTTTGGAGCAGTAGTGACTTGTATTACTGAGAGAGCAGCCAGTGGCACAGGAGCGTGCCAAGTGTCTGGCTGCCTGTGTGTGGTGTTTGTGTGTGGTTTATAGTTTTACACAGTTGCCATACTGAAGACAATAAAATCAGAGAGGCCTAAATGGTAGTCATATTTCATCTAGGAGAAGAAAGCACAAAAAAAATAGCTGCAAATTTAAAACGTGTTATTGAAAATCACAGTTTTCAATATGCTATCTCATCCAAAGTGAGCGAACTTTAGCTTTATTTGCCCCGCAAAACTTCCACCTTGCACCAGTCTTTGTCCCTTTTAAATTTTAAGGGGTGTAAGATTATTACTTACCAAACCTTTGTATAGAAAAGAACTGGTTTTGGTCAGCTGCAGAGTCCCACGCAGCTGAACCCTCCAAAAAAACACCAATTTCACAATTTGCACCATGGATCAACACATCTCAGCCGATCTGCTAAGACTGCTGAGACGCACCGTGAGGTCAGAAAAAGCAGAAACACTCCCATATGTGGACAAAGTTCAACTGCCATCCATGTGATTAATGTAAAAATTGGTTAACCTACTCACCCACAGCCTCAAAGTGTAGGCCATAAAGAGTCAAACAACAGATAATAATTTCATAGTTTCGTTGTCAGAGCCCAAGGTGACATCCTCATATTACATTTTTTGTCAGTAAGTATGAAAATGCAAAGTAATTTACAACACTGTTAAACAGAGAAGAGCAGCAAATTGTCACAATTCAGAAGCTGCTAACAGAAATGTAAGGCTTTTGCTGATTGAATTAATAAGTAGAATTAGCGGAAATCAACCAAGCACTTCAGCTTAGACTTTCATCTTTTTGGTTTTTACGTTTCAAACCTGATGAATACCAAATGAATCAAGTATCATTTCATGAGTAATAAACTTGCAGAGACTTGTAAGTGGAAATTATGTTTAAATAATCCAAATAAACACATTTAATATAAATATTGGGTCAAACACAAAATCTTCAGACACATTTTATGGATTAAATGAGTCTAAAATAAAAATAAAAAAAGAATGGAAATCTGGTAATTTTTTTTGTATTTGTCACTTCATTTACTCACAGATTGGGGGCAAACACACACAATCCCCCTCAGCTGTTTACCCCTCCAATCCAACCTGACAGCATTTCTAACCAGTGTCTGCTGGGAAATCCATTTTTTGACATTTTAGAGGACCTGTCTGAATTTCTAACTGAAAAACAGGCTCGAGAGAATGGACTCATAGAGCAGGGTCATTAATGAGTGAGGGAGTCAATAACTGTCTGGAGATGCTATGACTCACTGTTTGTTGTCTTCAAAACCAGGTGTTAAAGATTTTAGTTAAAAAGTTCAGGTTTCTTTTCTTCATTTCCCACAGCAACTGAGGCCTGTCTAACAAAAGACAAACAAACTAATGTGATGAATAATGAATTATAACGAATAAACAAAGTTAAAGAGAAACATTGGGACAGCAAAGCTCAAACTGTTACTGCAGGAACACACTGCTGGCAGTAAAAGGCAGATAGTGAGAATAGTTTAACCATTAATCTAATGATGCCGCTACTGAAGCTAAAGTACATTTAATGTTCTTTTCTTTCACAAAATATTGTTTTCTTCGCACTTTGTGGGTAAATTTTCTTTTCATATACTCTGCCCGATTTCACAATAAGGAGCAACCTGTTATTGTATTAATAACAGTAGTCAGCTAATCTAATCTACCTGCTTATTTGTTACAAAGGTTTTTTAAAGTGAGAGATAAATGCTGCGATTATTCTTCATTTCAAAAAGAAATCATCGAGAAGAAATGAGATTCTCACCTACTGTCTGCGCCAGAGATGAAGCCACTGATTTATCCCGTAATAGTGGGGTAGCTCATAGTGTAAGTCTTCAAAAGTCAATTTACGCTGTGTTATTATTACATCTGCCAGGCAGTTTTCCTTCCTGTGTGTTTGTTTGTCCGTCTCAAAATCTATCAAACCCATGTTGGTGTGCAGAGCATCTAAAAGGCCATTTGAGCCAGAAATCCAAAATACATATCTTTTCCTTTTACCTGTAGTGTTATTTATCCATTCAGATTGTTTCAGAGTGAGATACTGAGTTTTGGGGATATTGCTGAAGACACATCTGCCATCTCTTGAATATAAGTGAAATAGATAGCAGATTTCCTGTTGTGCTCAAAGCATAAAAATGTTAAAACTCAACAGTAATGTCTCCTTTCAGAAATCATGACCAGGTTACACATGTGAAAATGTTTATGTTAACATGCTCTTTTGGGGCTTTGAGCTTCACAAGCCATGTTCTGCTTATTCAAGATAATGAGCACATCTCTTTGGCTCCCTAAAACTCACACCAAAACAATCTAGATGGTTAAAAAGCATAACAGTTAGGAGGGACAATAGTTTTAATTTGTTGTGAACTGTCCCTTTAAGGTTCAGACAACATGTGTTACAACATGTGTATTGTGTTGCACACTGTGTTGAAACACAAAATGAAAATAACAGTGTCAAAGTGTGATAAAAAAAAATTGCATGAAAGTGTAAAAACTCATGGTGCTCCAGCTCTATTTATCTCAGCGGGAGAAAACATTGGAAAGTGTTTCACAAAACTGACAAAAGCAGACCCAGGACTCCACCATTGTCAGGTTTAGTGGAGCTGAACACAGACCAGTGTTGTGGACACAAGAAAAAATACCCTTCTGCTGTTATGAAGCTGGTTTATGGTGCAGGACAGGACAATGAAATAAAATTCATTTGAGTGTAAAAGTCATAACAAACATTTTACGAGCCTACAAAGCTAGTCATGATCTGTATTCACATCCACGCACACCTAAGTCATTACATCCTGTGCCTATAAGACGGTATGTGAGTTAATGAGGCAACTGGGTTTACTGCCTAAGCATATTCTGAACACACAAACAGACACACACACACAAACACAGCTGCGTGTGTAATGTGCCAGATGCCATTGGCTGAACACACAGTGGGATGAACAGGAATGGAACCAACTTTAGCTCAGTGGCATTAGTGTAATTGATGGCACCTGTCCTGTCCAAAACTATATTTGAACATGGAGTATTCCGAGGGCCCAGCAGACCCTGTAATGCACCTTGCGCAGAATGGGAGAAATCAATACTAAAGATTGAAAACACAGAGAGATTGTGAATGTCCTTTGTGCAGTTTATTGAAATAATACTGCAGGGTAACTGGATTCGAAAGTCTTTCCATCTGAGATTCTGTAATTTCAGTTGGTTAATGTGCCAAATAATCTGGTGCCAGCCACACTGAAGCTCCATTCAGATTAAATCAGGCATTGTGGTCAAAGCACAAGTCTTCCATTCATCTCAATATGGGTGGTTCAATTAAACTACAGTGATGCAAACCACAGAAGGTTTCAAAGGAAAAACACAAAAAGTGTCTAATGGAAAGTTTAAGTAAAGTGTTTTAAGGAAGAATGCAATCCGATGTCACTCTGCAGTGGCCAATCAGCTGCTTAATCATGAGCAACTCAGCTACAAAGGAGGACAAAGACTCAATTTGCATTTGTAAATAGGCCAACAATCCTGTTCTGCAGCACAAACCTGCGCTGATCCCTGCAGCACCTGATCTGGTCTAAAATGGGCATAATGGAACCCAGGTCTTACTTAATGTAGATAGACTGTGGGGACACACCTGTCAATGGGCAATTATTTCAGTCAGAATTTCTCCCTCCCCTCCTAGCAACGCCTAAAACAGTTGGGTTTGGTTTATAAAATGCAAACAAGCTTGTGTGGTTTTTCCCTTATAGTAGAGTGATAATGGGTGCAGCCAGAGTCCACACAGCTGCCTATGCGAGACTAGTTTAGTCCTGAAATAACTCCAGGATATCAAGCACTGCTGCAGAGTTTCAACTGTTACATTACTGATGTGCATAAGCCCTGTCTGTGTTTAAACAAGATTACAATGAAATACAGGTCTACAGCCATGCTAGTGGTTATGTTAGGCTATACTTGGGCACAGCAATACTGTTAGCATGCTCACGATGATAAAGTAAACTTTCTGATCAGTAAAAATAATGCCAACACGCCCTTTTAGCACTTGACACCAGAACAAACCGATAATAGTGTCATTAGTTTTGCATGTACAAAGTCAAAAATAAAAGTATTGAATACTTTATGAAATGTCAGTATCATCTAAAGTGTCACAACATATGCTGAGCTGCTTTAAATAGATTATATTAACAAAACAAAACAAAACTAGACATAGCAACCATGGAGACACCATTTGGTTCGTGCACTGCCAGTCTGAAGCTTTGAGTCAGGCATTATGGCTGCCGTCATCATTGTTTTTTCATGTCAGAAGTGACCATATTTCAACAAGTCCTGGGGACAGCAGAATCAGGGGACCCCTTGACACCCAGTGGAGTTCCTCCTGCTGTTTTGGCTTATTAGTCTGACATGCATTCCTAAGCCCTGATTTTATTTTATTTTATTTTATTTTATTTTGTAGATTCTTATCACTTATGAGACCATATAATGATTTCAAACACAACCTAAAATCTATATTTTACTTAAGTACTGTATACGTTATACACATTTCATCAGACTAAGCTATACTTTCATGTGTATAAGCCTGTCTGTCAATTAAGAAAGTGATTTGTCACACTAAAACTAGCAGCTTAATGCTTGTAATTGCTGTACAAAGTAAAGTGTGATGGAAACTTGGTAATAAGAGTTTTAATTATTTTGTCACTGAAGAGGTGGATATATCGAAAACATAAGCAGTTTTTGCAAAAATGAAAACTGATGGAGATACATTATCTGGGTCTGTTGTCTTTACCAAATTACACAGAAATCCAGTCTTATTTGTCAAGAAAATTCACAGTTTGATAGTAATTACTGAGCATACCTTAATGAGCTTAGTCATACAACTTAATGAGCCGTAGCAAACATAAATTAGAAGTCTATAAACTGATTATCAGCTTTTCAAAAGGTCACAAAGTTCAAAAAACAAAATTTATGTAAATAGCAGGTTTATTTGTTTGACATGCATAGAAGTCTGAGAAAAAAGGGTCCTTTTTCCGCCACAAAGTGAATGCACCATTTAACCCCGTAAACAAGGGTTTCATTACTTTGACTGATAATGAGATTGTTAAATGTGTGCACCTCATTTAAAAGTGGTACAAAATTCAACAAACTTTTAATCAGAGATTGTGTTAAAATGAAAATTAATTTTAATTTTAATTAAAATAAAAATGAGCAAGGATCAGAATGAAGAACGACAAAAAAGAGAAGCTGACTGGAGAAGTTTTTTTTAATTTTTCGGTAATGGTTATTTATGCTGGTTTACATCATTTTTAATAATAATGATCATTTTCAACTTTATGCATGCTGCATTTATCCTGCTACATTACCAAAGAGTGAAAGGAGCTTAGAAATAAGAGGAAAGATGTCTTGTGTTGTGAGCTCCTGGATAAGAGCAAGAGCATCTAAAATGTCAGTGTAAAGTGGAGGATCACAGAGATAGAGACAAAATGGAGGAGGAAAAAAAAACAAGGCTGTAGACTTTCACCGAGAGTGAGTGAAGGTGGAGAAAAAGAAAAAAAGCAATGAATTCAGAAGTCACAGACAAGAAACTACAGGTGGAGCAGAGGAAAGAGAGAATGGCATTAAAGAGGAGGGGAGGAAGAAGAAAGTGAGCTGAACTATTCTATAAGGAAAATAGAGAGAAGATAAAAGTGAGAAGGGATGCATGAAAGGAAAACAGAGATAGGGATGGATGGATGGATGGATGGATGGATGGATGGTAAACAACAGTCTGTGTTCTAATGTCAAGTCAGGATGAAAGAGAACATGGTGTCCACTGATGCACTATGTCATTACAGTCCAAACATAAACAACCAAACACTGACAAGGAGAAGAAACACACAAACAGATACATCACAAGCAGAATAGCACACTTTTGTAGAGAACACAGAAAAACAAATGCAATTATATATCCAAATTATATAAAAGTTTATACGAACATGAGCCTATTTCTACACACACAGCTTAACTGTTTGTTTGTCTTCCTCTGGATGTGCTGCATTTTATCTTTCAATTTCAGAGTAAATATGTGTTCCCCTGAATTTAAAATATGCTGCTTTTCTCCGCAGTATCATAAACTTAGCATTGGAAAGTACTTTTTATGTATATAAACAGTTTGTCTCTGTATTTCAGTTGTATTTCATGTAAATCTTTTATGCACATGTGATTAAATGCAATCAGGATAAAGCTTGTTTGAGTTCTTCAACTTGTCCCTGTATGACGAACTGCAAAAAGTACTGTGTATTGTATTTTACACACAGTGAAATGCTTTAAAGGTTTAGTCAGTTATTTTCATTCCATGTAAAAATGTTGACTTGAATCGAAAATACAGATGCATTAAAAAGAGAAAAGTGGACTGCACTGATATAATGTTTTTCTGATATACTGACCACTCAAAGAGCTTTACAGTGCATGCAAACACTCTTCTTTCACCTGCTCATCGCAATCAAACCCACTCAAACACAGATGAAAATGTTCTGAAGAGCTCAGTGTCTTAGGACACTTAGACGTGAAGGAGCAGAGAATCACACCACCGATCTTCTGATACGCAGACAACCTGCTCTGCCTCCTGAGCCACAGCTGCCCCGAGGAGCACTAAAAGCACAAGATGCTTCAATGCTTTGAAGTGCACCAGATTAAATAATCCTTTCATCAGTCTCAACATGCGGTGGGGACGCGCATTAGTTAAGGAGACAAAAACATCAACAGAGAAACACTTACTGTCAGTAAATTACTCGGGTTATTGTATGAGACTTGCTGCTTAGATAAAAATTTTATTCTGTTCTGATCAAATACTGATACTGACAGTTTTTAACAGTTTATTAAGCATTTTTGTCTTTGCTTCTGATGTTCGCTCCTCCATGACTAAGTAAAAGATTCCTTTTATGTTTCTGGTTTGTTCAAATTAAGAAAAAACTGGATTGGTAGCATCATGGCTGCACAGAAGAAAAAAAAAACAAGGTTCACACTGACTCAAATAACTCTGAAAACATTAAGCATGCACATCATTTCAGATCATTTCCAAATGTTTTCCATCTATGCTAAAAGCTCCAGAACAGCTGAGTCATGTTGTCGATGACATGAGGAGCGAAGAAGCTGGGGATCGAACCACCTACCTCACTCATAATGGATGAGCTGCTCTACTTTGCCGAACCACAGTCACGATGCTGCTGCTGCACATCACTTAACCCTTTCTCTTTACTGCCACACGCAGCACCAACCAAGTAGGAGCACGTTTCTGTGACTGATTTTGCAAAACTGTTTCACCCCCATTCACATTT
Organism: Acanthurus lineatus; assembly: GCA_029814665.1. NCBI lineage: Eukaryota > Metazoa > Chordata > Actinopteri > Acanthuriformes > Acanthuridae > Acanthurus > Acanthurus lineatus. The sequence continues at coordinate 4,107,450 of JAPZDV010000026.1, forward strand.
AAACAGGTTTACTTTTCAGACCGATCCACCTCGTAAACCTTTTATAGGCTCTGTTTGAAAAAAAAGAAAGCAGCAGCTGCCGGAACTCCTGAGAGTAGAGAAAGACACAGCTGGACTTATGGTTTGATTGACAGGTGATTTATTTGCTGCACAAAAAAAAAAAACAGCACAGCAACTAATGCTAACGACCAAAGATGGGAAGCATAAATGAATCTAAAGTCAAGCAGAAGAGAGTTACGCTGATCTCTGTGTTGCCTTCACTGCACTGAGTCACTCACACACAGCTGGATGGGTCAGTCCACACTGACACACACTGCTCAGCTCTGTTCTGATGCTCTGAATATCTGCAATTTTGTGTTTCCCTTCATGTTTCTTCTCTCTATCTTTTCTCTCTCCTCTCTCGTCCCTTGCTTTCTTTGTATTGTACAGGCTGTGGTTGCCAAGGTAACTGACATTAATTCATACAGCCATCAGTTCAGTGCTCTACTTATTAGTACTTACCTCCGCCATCCTCACTGTGTTTGTGTATGTGTATGTGAGGCTTACCTGTACTGCATCATCTGCTTATGTCTGTGTGTATGCATGTGCGTGTGTGTGTATGTGTGTGTGTATGTGCGTGTTTGGCAAGTGTATGTGACCGTGTTTGTGTTTGTTACCTTGTCAACCTGCATCAGTGTCTGGCTCCATATCTATAGATGGGATTTTCTTTTTGTTTGTTTTTTTTTTTTGCAGACTTTTTAAGCTTGTGTAGGCCTTTAAACTGTTCAGCTTGCCAGTGTGTGTGGGTGTGTGTGTGTGCGTGTGTGTTTGTGTCTGTTTCTTTGGGATCTAGAAGTTTCATTGCTACCAGAATCACAAAAAAGTGTGAGAAAGTGAGAGATGAAAAGAGGAATAGAATAGGACACACAAGTCTCAACATCAGGCAGTCACATGCACACACACACACACACACACACACACAGACATATATTCAAATATATATACACACACATACGCCTACTCAAAGCCACACTGCTTCACTGCACTATGTACACCTGTAAAATGATATGATACAGCACACACACATACTAACTGAGAGAAGTCCCCTGATCTGCTCTTACTCCTCTCCTACACACACACACATACACACACACACCTGACTTCATTATCTGTGCTCTGCTATCAGGATGTCAGCAGCAGCAACCATGGTAACAAGTAGAGAGAGAGAGGGAGAGTGTTGAGATTCACAGCCACTTCACACCAACGCATCATTAATGTCATTTAACTCACCCCTCAGTGACACTTTCTATCTCTCCGTCTGTTTTCTTCTTTCGCTCCCCGTCTCTCCCACTTTCCTCTCACCCCTCCTCCCCTCCCTGTCCCCTCGTGCTTCACTTTTCTCTCACCCATCTGTCTCCCTCTCTCTCTCTCTCGCAGTCAGGTTTTTATACGGAGCTTTGCTGATGACTCACAATACCTGGTTACTTTCCAATTTGAGTGTGTGTGTTAGCGTGTGTGTGTGTGTGTGTGTGCATTTCTTTATGCCAAGCCATATCTTGCTGCCTCTCTGCATTGCAACACAGCTGCAGTGTGCAGATGTAGTGGAGTCACTGTGGGGGCCAATCACTGGCACTTATACATTTATTTTAATTTGTGCATGAGTTACCCTTTGCAACACCTTCACTGCAGCTCATCGGCATGGGATTTGCACGGTGGGGATCCTCTCGTCAGAAATGAATAAGTCTCTATCCAGCGCTGTACATGAAATCTCTAATTCACATATTTTATGCACTCTACATTCCTACATTCCTGCTGAGAGTCTTCACATCTCTGAATGAATAACTAATTTCTTACTTCTTCAAACACCATTTCTGTGTTGTGATATTTCATTAATGGGTGAGATGGGAGACTGGATGACAGATACACCCAGTGAAGTTAAGTGTGAACGTCTCACTAATGGGTGGCATATTGATGGTCTATACACAAACTCTTTCAAAAAACATGGATTTTTTTTGATGAAAAAGATTGGTTAAAGTCATTGCCTTCAGTTCACTTTTTTTATAAAAACCATGAGTTTGAGGTTTGGCCAATATAACAAAGCTGGTAGATGCACATTTCTATAGGATTACCAAAGTTTCTCTGGTGTTAGTGGCAGAAAATGAGACTGGACAGACTCAGGTTATAAATGGTCTCACAGTGCCATCTGCTGGTTGCAGGCACAAGCAGCAGGTGGCACTTACTGCATTAATAATAAGGATAATATTGCCACAATTTAAAGAGAGCTGTGAAAACAAACATGCAAAAATGAAACCAGGAGATTTTTCTTCCATGCAACTTTTCACATACCAGTAAAGCCAACAGGTGTAAGCTCTAAAAATTATTTTAAACCTATGTTTTACCAAAATGTGCCTTATACCTATAATGCAAAATATGATGATACTGTCACATCCTTTAGTGTGCTTATGTATCTTCCTGTTCTGCTTTGTTTCATAAAATCTAACCAACACTCAGAAGCTCCTGACTATTCAAAAGGACCGTTTTTACAACACTCTCTATCTTACAGGCTATCATGGATATTATTCCTTTAATGCTATTTTTAATACTATGAAGTAATAATATGCTCAGGCCAGTTCCTTTCATTTTGGCAAAGTACTTATTTTTACCAAAACGATATTCTTCTCCAAAACCTAATCAAGTGTGCTTGTGCCTAAATCCAACCAAACTATAACATGGCAGTGTCAGACTTTTCAGACAAATTATGGGATGTCAAATAGAAAAAACACTTGTCTGTGCTTATCTAAAGGGAAGTTCCAAACAAAAAAATGTTTAATTTGGAGGACTAATTGGCACTTGTTCATCTCTGTGCCTCTTTATTACAAAGATAAGGTGTTTAGTTTACTTAGTGCACCGTAAATAAGAAGAATTTGTAAAGTGACAGGAAACATTCACATAAAACACAAGGCAGAGGGTGAAAGTGGGTTCAACAGAGGCCTAACAGCTTCTTTCTGACTTGGGGTGCCATAATCTATTACTTTGTTCTGAACTACTGTACGTGTCAACACACAGTTCAAGTACTCGGATTAATTAAGATGAAACCAAGATTTCCTGTTATCTCCATCCCAACATTTCTGATCTGCAACATTTAGATACTTTTGTAAAGTGTTTGATCTGCTGCTGTGAACCTGCAGGAAGAACACAGCACTTCTTATTAAGGTCAAAATGTGTTCAACTTCTCTGGTGTTTCTTTTGGAAAGAGGTCCTCTCACAAGGCAAGTCAGGTCACCTCTAACAAAGTCCTTGCTTGACATAAAACTGGAAGGTTTTGCACCTCTTAGTACTATAATTTATACAAAGAAGAGCTATTTTTCTACAGAATTCCAGGACCTCAAAGATTGTTTCTTTATTTTTCAGCATCACATCAGAACAGCACTGAATGTTTTGTACCTTTAATTCAAAGAGAAACTTGGTGTTATTTGTTACCTCCAGGAGAATCACACAGCTGTGGGGGCAGATTTAGATCCCACAGAAACAGAAAAAAAGAAAAATTAATTGACTCTTGAATACAAAACTCACTCACTCAGTACAATCAATCAGTAGCATGTATGTTGCTGAAAGTACACCCCCCAGGGCAGGTCAACCTCAGGAGAGGCATGACCACAGATGGATGATGTAACGTGGGAGTCGAGCAGGTTGCCAAGGAGAGATCAGAAAAATACAAGAAAGAGCACCCAGATTCAGACACAGGACACATGTTACAATACACAAGACAGAACATTTAATAAAAAATAGAAATACAATATACAGGTGAAATGGTAACAAATCCCCAAATTTCTATACCTCTGCATTTAACACTTCACAGATGAAGAACAAGATATGTGCTCTCCTAACAATTCTGTGGAAAATGATATGTTTAGGATATGGTGACACACACAACAGTGTATGTTTTACCAGCATATTTAAAACCTCAAGGCTGGTTTTATAGCCGTAGCCATCTTGGCCTTTTGGAACTAGAGGTGACCATATTTTGATGAGAGGGCTGGGCTAAGAGGGATAACTTCAGGTCTAAACACAACTTATCTGAGTGAGTTAATAAAAAATCAGTTTTGTACAGTTGTATTTAAAAAAAATTAGCTACAGAAACCAAAACATTGTTTTTTGCCAGCCTGTTAACATATTAATTTGTGCTGTTGAGTCGAGTATTTTAACATGGGGCTCCTAGGGGATTGACTTGCTTTTGAAGCCAGCCTCAAGTGGCCATTTGAGGAACTGCAGCTTTTGACACTTCCATGTTGGCTTAATTTTTCAGGCCCGGAGGTTGCTGCTTGGCTGCACCCCATCTGTGGCTGAGCCATGACAAATCTCAGAGTGAGGGAGATTGAAGAAACTGTAACATTTCTGTCCTCGACTCTACTCATCCGACCTCAAGTTACCTCTCCTACTGCAACCCCACCAAGACGAGTCTAACCTCCCACTCTTCTTCTCCTTCCCCTCTTTCCTCACCTCTTCTGCTTCCTTAAGTGCACTGTTCAAGCAGACCATCATCTAAGCAGCTGAACTTATATAATGTTTTCCTTGGTGTAGATTCCAGACTTCTGAAGTCAGAAGAGAGAGCAGAAGGAAGAGAAGGAAACTCAAAAACACATACACACATAAACACACACATACACAGGTAGCTGAACATAGCGTACCAAACAGACAGGAGGCTCAGATAGATGTTGTTATAGTGAAAACATTTCAACATGTACAGAAGTATGTACGTGTGTGTATGTATGACATATGTATACTATTACCTGCTGAAATATTATTTAAACTTATTCCTATGAGAACAATAGATGAAAATGCAGAGGCAAAGAAAGGGAGAAGGAGAGAGATGAGAGCAAAGCAGTCGCAGCATCCAGGCGCAGCATGATTTACTCGTCTCTCGTGTATTTTTGTTGTATCTCCCTCCTCTGAAACCTCGCATTTCCCTGCAGGCCCTGGATCAAATCTCCCTCAAGGCTCCAGCTATTCTTCCCTCATATCTGGCTCCTCAAAAATAAATAAATACACAGTCTGAGTGCATGTTATCCCTGCAAGCTTAGAGACATCTATTTTGACTAGTCATATAAGAATATTTGAGGCTTGTTTGATATTCAGAGGAGAGTATGAGTGGCCGAGCATGTTGTTAAAGGAACAAAAACTTGTTTTCTTCTGTTAACCTGTGGGGCCTAATGAAGCTGCGGTTAAGTTTTCAGCTCTTCAGATCCGATTATATTGGCAAACTTTGTCAATGTAATGTGCTGAATTTTATTTTTCATTCAGAGAAGCAGAAGAGGCCTAATAACTCTCAATTTAAACACGAAAAATAGCCTATTTACTGTTTCTGGATTTAGTATTGGTATTCACTTAAAGCTGCCTCAGTCAATGTTGTTAAATCAACAATTGAGCTTAAAGATGATGAAATGGGTGATAGCTATAACTTCACGCTGAGTCATTTTGTGTTGTTTTGGTTTAAAAGCCAAACAAAAACAAGCAAAAACAATCCTGGATCTGTTTGGCTCCAGGACCGTTGAACAGAAACTAAAACAAAAGATCTAGGACCATATTCACAAAACTTCTTAGGAGTTAGATAAGCTTCTTACTCGCTGGTTTGAGTTTTTGTCTTTTAAAAAAATGAGAATATCTGTCCTAGTTTTAAGACTTATAAGTTTTTCACTAAGAGTATTTCACACTTTAGCACTAAAAACATGCTCAGTGAAAGGTTAGGGTGTAGTCAAGAGCACTTGTAAGGACTAGAGGCAAAAATTCCTAAAATTCCTAACATTCACTAACAAAGAAACCTTATCTGGTACTAAGTGTTTATCACCATAATATGAACACAGAGGTGCTCATCAAGGGTGCATTCACTTCACCGACCAACAGAACCAACTGACTAACACAGGAGATGAAGTTCTTTCAGCAACTGTATTGCAGGGTCAGTGCCTCCTGTAGTCCCACTATGCTGGTGTCTGAGTCCTCCGCTCACTGCACAACACTACGGCAACAGGCAATAGAGCCTCAGCTACTAACCCTTTTCTTTATAAATGCAATAAATATTTTCATGAAAAGATCATGTTCATTTATTTACATCAGATGCAAAATCTCATTTCAATGTATGTACTTGAAGGTCAATTTCTATTCACATATAGTCGCCTAGTTTACATGTTATCATGTACCATCATTTTTATTGGTCACATTTACTTTTACATTTTAGAATTTGCCTGTTACTTGCCTCTAGTAGTTGTTGTTTTTGCTTTGAATGTAGCGATCTTTGCACTTGACTGAGACTGCTTGAATACCAGTGTTTTTCCCACCAACACTTCTTTTCTGACTTTTACAGCAAACCAGACTCTGAATTTTCCTTTCATAATGTCCCTTCTTTTATGTACAAATTTGGCATAGAGTAAAAGCTGTTTTTGAGTCTTTTTTTATTTTATTTTTATTCATTTATTTTGGTTTGAGTTTGGTGTTTTGTTGCATTTGAATCTTTCACTAAAAACAATGGTTATTTTAGTCTGATAATTACAGGGTTTCTCATATGGGTACCTGCTAATTGTTAATGAGCTGCCAAGAGGCTCATAATTAGCTGCTCATGCACCTATTTACTTTACTCTTGGTTTCATGTTAAATCAGTGACACCTGGCCAACATTTTATTTTTAACTCTTTATTTGGATACGGAGACATACCTCCTTCAGTATTTCTATCACAAATCCATCCTGAACTAAGGATCAAGAGGCAGGCCTGTAAAAAGCTGTGTTACCAAACTGTGGGACAGGCTTGAGTGTGACACTGACTCACAGGTCAGCTCTGATGACACAGGTGCAGACTCAGGGGGGAGACCATTAGAGTTAAAGATTAACTGGCTTGAAAAGACTACAGAATCAACCAGATAGCGTCTAAGGTCTTTAAGGAGAAAAGGCCTCACTGATTAAGCTTAAGGGCTGCATTTTCTGAGACACACCAACATAATGTTCATATCCAAATGCATGCATTTGCTTTGTGTCAGAAAGAGACCAAACCGCCCCTGCAAGATCACACAATACAATCATATCTAGTATTAACAAAAGATTACTGAGCCCGTCCTTGACCATCTCAGTGTTGCTCTCACTGTTAACATCACTATGGAAACCTGTAGGAGGAAACACAACTACAAAGCCTGAACATGTAGACTCCTCACACTGAGATATAAACAAGAAAAGAGGTGCTCTGTTTGTGTCTAAAGCTGCCCAAAGGTTGGTGGTGAAATGAAGCTTCACGGTTAAAAAGTGGGTTGAAATTTATAGTGATTCTTAAACACTCTTTCAATTCCTGTCATATGATGACTTAGTGTGGGACTTAAAATGACAGAATCTAAATGTAAGTTAACTTGTATGGGTAATTACTCATATTTATGCATATTATGTTAAGTCACTATTGCAAAGTTCCTTCCTCACTCTCTAGCTGTGTTTACTGTTGTTTCCCTGGAAGTTAGTGACAGGCATATAATTGACTGCAACATGCCTTTATATAAACTAGGAAGTGCTCTGGGTTCAAACTTTGTTGAAAATATCTGAGATAATGTAAATATACAATTAAACTAAATATACAACAGATATTTTGTTGTTTTTAGGCACTGTAATGTCAAAAGTTAAAGCTTTTTAGTCCTGTTCCCTGCATAAGATGATGTAACAAAGAAGAATGTTGACCAAATATTAAAATAAACATAAATATGATTAAATATGGAACTTAACCCAGTGGTAGAAGGTGACATTTTGCTTAAGTACTCTACAGCATACTTTTACTCCACTATATTTCTAAGTAGTCCACTACATTAATATAACAGCTTTAGTTACTATTTCTGATAAAGATACAGATTAATAATAAAATACAGATAAACATACTGATTATTACAGGTTTATCTACCCAATAGTTTTGAGTCAATAAATTTAACTTCACCTTTACAGCTGCTACACTGGAGTGATACACACATTAATGTGTCCAACCTATACAATTTAATATAAACTCTCAATTCTCCATAATGACTACTTTTGCTTTTTGAATCTTAAGTATTTTTTGATGCTTATACTTTTATACTTTTATATAAGTACAGCTTTGAGGACAGGACTTGATTGTGACAGTGTGTCTCATCATCGTATTGCTGGCCATACTTAGGAAATATATTATTAGCTCTGATTGCTCCTCCCACCACTGTTTTGAAATGTTGTCTTGCACATTATCTTCTTTGATACCCTTGCAATTGCCCCAACACTGCTTTTTTGAACCTGAGAGTATACAGAATGGTATTGCATAGTTTGGGTTAAAAGTTTGACATAGGTACATTTTATATACTTACATGTATTACTTATTGTCTCCAGTATTCATCCTGCATTACAGTACACATTTTGCTTTTTCCTGGGTCCAATAAAACCTTTGAAGTTTAATGATTAGATTATAGACAGCACCATTTTGAAAGTATAAAGCAAAGACTGAAAGCAAGCAACGGTTATTACATCCAAAAAAATGGATTCAAACAGTATATTTGACAATATTCACATACAAAAAACCTACAAGAAATGGTATTTAATACTGATTTCATGTATTTATGCCTGATTACTTGTTTTATTTAGTGACGCTTTTTTTCTTTCTGTATTTTTCAATATTATTGCAGAAACTGCTTGAACATAGTGATGAACATAACATTCAAGTTATTTAAAAATTGAGTCCTACATTTAAAAAAAAATAAGCTGTAGTTTTATTTTTGAACACTAGATGGCAAAGGCGAGCCATCACGGCAGAGCTGTCTACTGATATGTTTTCAAAGTATACTTTTGACTTGACATCTAAAATATGGACTGTGAAAAAATTAAACTAAAGTTACGACAATAACTGAGTGATAAATATGACTAACTTGCCTTACAGTTTAATAAGGTGTGCTAGTTATGTTTTTTCCTTAAAAAATTGGTGAATTTAATTTTTAAAATACCCTTTTTTTTTCCCTCCAACATTAAAGTGTTAGAGGGAACAGAAAATAGAGTAGGGACTTTTTCAGTTGACTGTTCATGCTGCACAAAAGTCAAAGCAAAGAACGTGAGGGAGGAAACTGTGACATTTGGGTACAAACAAAGGTTTGTCAAAGAGGTCAAAGTATAGCAGATATACCATACTAAAATACAGAATGTTTACTATGACTAATGGCACTGGGTTGGCAGTTGTCAAGGCGACTTGCCAGCTATTCACCATAGGCCACAGAAACAAACAGGAAGTAGAGTAAGAACTGAGAATGGCAACTGAAACCGAAACAGCAGTTAGTGTTCTGGTTAAACTGAATGAGCTGTGTGTGAAACAAAAAGACATCTGCTCTGACAAAAAACTAAAACCACACGTACGAAAAAGGCATTTTCCTCTCAGCACACAAACCCCTTGTTATTCTTGTGCAGTCATATCATGCACTAACTTGCATATGTCAGCACTAGAGCTTTATTTCTTATCAAACATGAGCTTAAATCTCTTTTTTTCCAGTAAGGACAGGCAGTGCTTCCTTCACACAGAGTACTTTGTTGTCACTGGACATTTTCTTTCTTAACAGCGGCAGATGTAGAACTTCTCAGAGTCTTTCATAAGCCATAAAACTGGACTCTGAACTCTGAGTGCACAAGATAAACAATCATCATGTTCATGTCATAAAGCACATTTGACACCTTCAAGTAAATACAAAACAAGTCTTTATTTAGATTTACATGTTGATTCACATGTAGTTTTCATAATGTACAAAGAATAAACAGATGTGACGATATGTTGCAGTGAAAAACCTCTTTGCTGTGTTGCGACTAGCTAAGCAATTACCTTCTTTTTTATTCTTTGAACTAAATGGTAATAGAATCCTTTATGGTATGTGAGACACACCCTGGTTTTAACTGAACATTGAAACCACAGTGTGATAGACCACTTTTTGATAACACTATCATAATGACATCTCCACAACATATGACAACTTTTATTGGGGACTTTTGGCTGTTGTGACAGTTCTTTTATACGTCTAACAAAGAAATGAACTTTACTTCTAAGTACACAGTTATTCCTTGCAAGATCTCTTTACAATAACATGGGCAGGCCATGAGGCAGTGTGAACTTTAGAGTGGTCTGAATATTAGATTGTTCAAGTAAATGTCTTGATTGTTCAGAATTTTAAAACTTGCTTTTAGGTCCAGTATCTAATACTGAAAATATAAACCTTAGTTTAATTCATTACATTAGCACTGGTATAAAGGCCAAATGTGGATCCTGCTGTTTACATGCAGTGGGTTTAGATTATTTCCATTTAAGTAGCTAGACATCATTTGTTACACAGTTTGTTAATCCCATATATATTTTTTCAATATTGCATTTAAGAGGATGTGACCACTATGACAGTGCTGAGAAAAAAACAAGGTTCAAAAGGAAAAATGCATGGTTTCAAGGAGGCAGGTGTTTGTGTATTTGCAGTTGACAAAATAATAAGCATAGATTGTTTTAAATATTGCCCGTGTACTGCAGCCCATTGAGAACTATCAGAAAGTGTAACCACACAGAAGTCAGAGAAGCGATATTTCAGTATGCAATGCAAGTTTCTAACAATAAAAGGCACATGGAAGAAACATTTGGTAAAGCGATGCCTATTCCTCGTCCAAACCCCTTGGATTTAATGAGAATCATAAATAAATTCACCATGATAATAATGTGCGTCCAGTGTAAATCTCTCTAGTGCTTTGGTTCACAAAATCATGGCAGATTCCTGTTCTCCTTTTTTTTTTCCTACGAGAACTTTAGAGCTGTTCCATCTGGAGTTTGCTTAAGGCAGGCTGGGATTGAGGACTGTGCTTTAGCCTGCTCACTGCTAACACACATAGCTTTCTGGTACACATGGTTTAGAACAAAGGAACAATGAATCTCAGATGTCCTAATACTCACTTTTCAAATTATAGTACTTTTTAGGGAAATTATGTTAAAAATATTATTGAAACCAGTAAGTTAGTCTAATTAGGCCTTCTCAAACAAACAACACACAAGAAATGTCTGCCATTTGCTGGAGTAGTTTATCGTTCTGTGCATATATTTATGCTTTAAGGCTGCAAAAGATAATGATGACTGATTTTATCTTCAAGGCATTAGGATTAAGGCTTGTGGATACTGTGCACTGTAAGCTAAGAAGAATGGAGAGGTGGACACAGTGTCAAAACAGAGGAAAGACTGCGAAATCTGCTTGTGCAAGAAAGTCTAATTGGAAATGGGAAGTTTCAAGCTGAGGGCCTTGACTTTAAAAGATAAGTGTGACTTAGAACAGCAAAGCTCAGCCCCTGCTGATGACACAGTCCTCTGGGATGTAGCCCAGACTTCCCCATACCTAGTCATCATAGCATGAAATTCACTTCAAAAGCACAGAATTAACTGCAAATTGCACTTATGTTTATCTCACACTGACTCAAGTTACCCAGGTTAACCTTCTGTTCATAGAAGTATAGCCAATGTGAGCCACTTCTCCATTCCTCCATTCTTCCCATTATAACACTGTCTGCTATCTCAATCCACACAGGGCCGAATACAATTCCTGAAAGCTACCTGCATGTCATTCACAGACTAAAGCACAGATAGTTTATATCCAGCCGCATTCTGTCAAAGGCACACATCTTCAATAAGGCTTGTTCTCTTCCTCTCCCTCTCTCTCACTCAAACACACACACACACACACCCAAACACACACACCAGTGCTGTCCGTAAGGTGCAGAAGTGGCTTGCAGGCACACATACATATGAGCTATGTACATTATTAACAGCAGAAGGCAGGGAAGAGGAGAAGACATGAATACATTGTTCACAGTCTGTCAGTCTGTCTGTCAGTGAGTCTGTTGTTCTTTCTGTCTGTTCATCTGTCTGTGTGTTGGCGGGTACATTGTCCTGAGGTCTCCAAACAGACAAGACAGATACGAACGCACCTGCTTTTTCCTGCAGGGGAAAATCAAGGCCTCATAACAATTGTTAATATGTTGTTAAAACAACATGCCTCTGATTCATAACACAACATTCTGCTAGTAAAGCTTGTTTACCAACAGAAATGTCATTTTCCATTAAACTTTCTGTTCATTGCTTTGTAATTAAACAAAGACTGCTTCTAGGAGTACAGAGTCTTTGTTTACAGCCATGTGTCCCAGCATTTGGCACAACGTTTCATGCTAACACTCAAGTTTACACTTTGTTTGTGATTGCAAAAAATTAGTTCTACTCACTTTTTCTACTTACTAATTACAGTTCTACTGACTTGTCTCAAGTCTCAAACTACACCTGGATGAATTTAGCAACTCTTCATAAAGAAATTTTAAAAACATGTATGAAATTCAAAACAACTACTGTGATTAATAATTAGAGACTGGTTCACATACTGTTCAAAGACTGATAAAGCTTCCAATAACAACATGGTGGATGAACATGAGGACATAGTATCAACCCTATAGTCTGGCAATACTGACTCATAGATGATTCATTAAAAAAAATGCATTCATCCACACGCTGTGCAATAAAATAAACAGTTAAGAAATGTACACAACTTCAAGCACATTTTTCTTTCATTAGAGGAAAGTGATGAATGTCTTATGTTATATGGCATAGTGTATGCTTGAGTGTTAGCACAAAGCAGCAAAGAAATAGATCTGCCACAGACGACGTCTGTGTCTTAAAGACGTCTTAAAGACCAGACGTAATACAAACGGATGTGGACATGAGGGCACACATATGCATTGATTCCACATTCATTCCTACATGTCTGTCAGTGCACACGGTCCAAGTGGTCATAGATTTAAAAATGTACACTAACGGTCTGCAGACCGTCGTAAACATGAGGATATTTAGATCTCCAAGACCCTCACAGCCATACAGATGCAGAAATAATAAAATGGGATCAAGCACTCACTAATTAGTGGACAAGTCAAGCCATGGCTTATTTAGTTGACATAAGGCAGCAATTTCTCAGATTAAAAGGAAAAGTGAGAGAATTCATGGCCCAGACAGAAGCTACAATAAAATATAAGGTTTTGAAGCTCGTCCACTTTAGGCTTCATGCGGCCCTGATGGGTAAAACAAACAAATCCTATGATCTGGAAGCAGTGACAATACTCCTTCATCTGGGGTCAGAGGTCAGGAGGAAGTGACATCAGAGGTTTTCATTATGACACTTGCGCGCATCTCATGACTGTGGCTGGTCGCCGGGGACACAAGAGAGTTCTGGCTGTAAGCTGGCGTCCAGCCGTCACTATGGTAGCTGATTAGGGGGGCTGGGTCTCGTGTGCTGGTTACCCTGAAGTTGGGTTTGCCTGTGCTGACAAAGGTGGCCATGCTGGGAAGAGAACATGGGGAAACCCTGAGAACTGATGTGCTGTATTCCCGCTTCCAGACTGTACTGACACCCTGTAAGTGAAAAGAATAAAAAAGGAGAAGAAGGAGAAGAAGAGGAAGGTAAGATATCTACATAAGCAAAAAACAGAGTTAAGCCACAGAGGCAATGGCAAAGTGCTGACAAATTTTGTGGTGCTAGATGAAACTACATACAACACCAAAAACACCACTGTAAAAACAGTTGTAAAGCTTAGGTTTTACTATTTGGATATTGCATGGTTCATAGGCTGTTGCTTTGGTAAACATCACATGTAAAAATACCCTGTTACACTGACCAAAACTTGCATTTCTTATTGATAACAACCAAAACATTTCAACACAGTTGAGAACACTGTCCTCTTTTCACTGATAAGGGTGTGTGTGCATGCGTGCACACATGCGTGTGCATGCGTGCATGTGCGTGTGTGAGTGTGAGTGTGCACGCACGTTGTACTGTGGAATCAATGTACTACAAAAGGACAACTTCAGATCAAACTGTTAATGTTCAACAGCCACAGTTCCTGACAAGGCCCTCCCTATTCTCAGTCTCGCGCAACATTACAGGAAGGAGCACACACACAAACATACACACCCTGTTTCAGCAGGAAGGCTGAAACAGGTAAAAACCTGTTTATCTTAAGATCACAGGAGTTAATAATTCATTCAACGCTCTCTTCTGTGCATAGGTGTGGATTATGAGAGACTCACCTCCTTGGTGTCTTCTATGTCACTTTCTGTGTCGCTGCCTGTAGAAATGAATAAGCACATAACCAGCAAATGAATGAGTGTTCAGGAAATGGCAGTTTTGTATTAAGTCAACTTAAAAAGACTCAGTCATGGTCGCAACTGAGCAAGAAAGAGAAAGAAAAAGTGTCATAGAGGAAGAAAGACAGATGGAATGATTACAGCTGTAAACTGGTAGAGCCAACTCTGCCTGAATGACTGGTTGAGAAAGAAATGATGGGTACACAATGAAAAGAGAGATAAACATGTCAGTGTGGTATAGGAGCAAAATGAGATTTAAAAAAAATGATCTAGTGTTGGTGATGAGCTTGTGAGTTATTAATTCCTTAAATAACAAAGGCATCTTTCATATTGCACTTGATGCTGATCCTGTGTTATTCTTTTTCAACCAAAGTTTCATGTTTTTACTAGCATCCTAGATTTAATGTAAGTAAAAGCCATTCTGATATTCCTGTCAGAAGTTCAAAACAGCCTGAACAAGCCAAATTGAATGAGTATTTGGGTTTGAGATGACACACACACACACATACACACACACACACACACACATATACATATATATA
>JAPZDV010000026.1:4132302-4145859 GCA_029814665.1 Acanthurus lineatus
ACTCCCTGAAAAGTAAAAATTAAAAAAAAAACACAAAAAAAATTTAACCATCTCTTACTTAAATATTTTAAACAAAAAATACGACTATAAATGTGGGTAGTTATTGTTTGATGACATAACATGCATGACAGCTTGCAGGCTACAGATATCAGCAAGAGGTACATGACAACAGTGAATGTCTTTCATGGACTTATACACTGATTTATATGTAATCAAGTCAACTGGATTCCAGTGACATGTAAGTTATGTAACAATATCATGTGTTTATATATAATGTACTAGTGTTGCCATGATACCAACATTTTGATACTGGTACCAGTACCACCATGTATTTCGATACTTTTGGATACTTTTCCAAATAAAAAGAAAACACAAAAACCCTCTGTTTGCTGCTCCACACTGCTCGCTCACTCACCTCGGCTCAAGTTACAACACAGTGCTGTGACGCGGCGACGTTAAAAAAAAAAAAAAGTACCGGTACCAGCCCAGTGCAGTATAGTATTGTTTTAAATGACTCAGTACTGCGGTACCAATTTAGTACCGTATACCAAACAAGCCTATAATGTACGTGCTTGCATCTGACAACTACTTTGATTGAAAAATAGTTTCATAGTTCTGTGAGAACAGGCGCTGTTCTGCTTTTAGAGAGGCTGAGCTAATAATAGGGTCTGAAATAAAGCTTTATGTTACTGGAATCAAGCTAACTTGATTGCATGGAAAGTAATTGTGAACTCGGATTTTTTTAACTGTTGATCTGTGGAGATTATTACATTATACTTGTTAATATGGTTTGAAGCTTTGTACCCTGTCTTGGTTTACCTGTACTGGTCACAGAAGTCTAGGAAGGCATCCAGCACCACCTCTAACTCTGTTCCTCCCCGACTACTGTGCCTGTTCGTCCTGTGTTTATCAGTGGTTTCTGCTTCTGCAGAATTGCTGCCTTCAGGTGGAAAGATGCATTTTTTTTCGTTCAAGTTACAAGTTCAAAATTTTACACAAGTTCAAAATTCAGAATTTCTAAGATTTTCAAAATTCTGTTTGTACTTATAATTTTCAGTTGTGCTTGTTCCTCTTACCTGATGAAGACTTTCTGGCGTTAGACCTATCTGATGAAGACCTTCTGGTTCTGCCCAGACTGTGCACCCTGGCCTTCTTTGGACTTGGGTTCTGAACAGATGACAAAGAGGAAAAGATTAAAGCAAACAACAAAAAGTCACAATGCTGTGGGTACTAGGATCCTGGCTCCACAGCCTGCTAAAGATAGTACATACCCAACTCGTGTCCTCGTCCACTAAGTCCTCATCTGACAACAGGACTTTCTTACTTGCCTGCAGCGGGCTGTCAGTGTCAGATTCATCCTGAAGAAATAATGTAGCATAACATCGTCTCAGCATAGCCAATGTGCAGTCTCTCCTCCTCATTTTTAAATCTAGCACTTCTGTCATTATGACCTTATTACATCATTATTTGGTATAGTACCTTTGTTATTGGAGACGTCTTTCCTTACCTGTGTGTGAGGGTCACTGGACTCTCCACTCCTTGACTTACTCTCTCTCTTCTTGCCTTTATGTGTCTGATTTTTCACTGGCCTTTTTGACAGACAGATATAGATAAATAACTTGATGGAGAAGACAGCCAGATCCAAACATTATTGTACAAGACAGACAAATAAGTCTATAGACAAAGAGGACAGACGTAGAGATGGAGCTTTTCGGAGAGAAAATTAAATTTAATCAAAAAAAAAAAAGATACTCATAAAAAAAATGCTGCGAATAACGCATTACACTAGACTAAAGAGTAACCTCTCTAACATTGCTGTAGATGTCCGTTGAGCACTCTTCTTCTCAATGGGCTTCTTCTGGTAAATGGCACTTGGGTCCAACTTCTTCATCTCCTCATCCAACTGTCCTCTTTCCTTTTGAGATGCTCCCTTCTTTTTCTTTTCCTTTGTTTCTCCCTCTGTCTCAGGCCTGTTCATTGCCAACACAACATTTGGAGCTCACTCAGGCCAGATTTTCTTTAGCTGTAAAAGGCTGCATTCACATTATACATAGTGGTAATAGTGATGATTAATTCCTTTGACCTTACCTGTTTTTTACCTTTCCTCGAGTACTTGTCCTGCTCATCTTTTTCTTATCCCCCTCTTTTTTATTTTCTTTATTCCTCTCTGTCTCTTTTCTCTTCACGGCAGCTCCATGCTGCTTACCAGTGGTCTTTAAACTTTGAGGACTCTCCTTTCTCCCATCTTTTGCTTTCTTGAGCTGTCCGTTCTCTGAGGCCTTTAAATCTTCCTCCAAGGCAGTGCTGTGCAGAGGGTTACCTAGGCAACACAGGAAAACTCGAGTCAGCACAACACTGGTGGTTTCAACATGAAAACAAGATAAACTGGATGAAAAAAAGGAAAAAAATGCAGAAAGATACAAAGGCAAACATGAGTAAAATTGTTTGCCTATGTCACTGTGAAAGACATTTGAACAAGTTCCACAGAAAAATTAAGCAGATTGAACTTATACAAGACTAAAAATAGAACAAAAATATACAGTGCGGTGCATTATGGATCCACTCATAATGGTATCCTGCTAGTTTATTAATGTAATGAAATGAGCAAAAGCTCCAGCCTCCAATTAAATGATATAGCAAGTTTGTCTCTTAACTGCTGCTTTCAAAAAAATTTGTGTAACTATTTTGAGAATGTTGATTTTCATTGCTTTACTTTTTTCCAGGTCATTGAACTCATGCAGAGATGAAATGACACATGGATAAAGTAGTACAAAGTAGAGACTTACCATAATTTATTTGCAGTGACTCCAGGAAGCTATCTCTCTCTATAGCAGACAGGTTGGGGGAATCCACATCTTCAGATGAACCTTTCTGGATTTAAACACAACACACAGCAAATTTCTAATTCCACAGTTTACAGTCCATCGAGCTGGCTTTGCAGCAAGATTAATTAAAATCCTGACATAAACATCAAACGTTGCGTGGAAATCCCTCCTATGTGTTTTAATGAGAGAGGAAAATGGACCATTTTTATCTGCTCTAAAATTTATTATTAAATTATTAAATTGAATCCCCGTCACATGATATGTAAAAATACCAACTCACTTGATCTGCAACTTGCTGCATTTTGAGCACTTTGACCCTACTGCCCTTTTTGGCACTGTGGAACCAAAAAAGACAAGGGCACCTCGTCATCGTCATCGTCATCATCATCATCATCATCATCATCATCATCATCATCATCATCAACATCAACAACATCAACATCAACATCATGAACAGTCTTAATATTTTTGCCATGATCAAATTATCAAATGACTGCACTGTTCCTTGGTCATTTGTCAGCCTCCCTGCTTCAGTCAAACCTTCAACTCCAGATTACTGTTTGATACTGATCTCATAGTCTCGCAGGGAGCCGTTGTATCGTTAGCTTTTTTTTCCCTTTTACTAACCCAGAACCAAACTCCAATTCGTAATGTAATATGTTAAAGTATTTACTGCAAAGCTAATTACCTTACTTACCGAATACTTTTTCAAGTTGGTCATATCGTTAATGTTACGTTGGCTCAAAACGCGACAGAGATGTGTACAGACGAATGAGTTGAAATGTTGATTTGATTAAATTCGTAGATGATATTTCTCACCTCATTTGGAACAACTGTGGCTTGAAAGTTTGTTTTGTAAACAGTCGGTGGCTCGAAATGACACAGGCCTTTATGAACTGGTAAATACGAGCTTCCCGCAAAACCCTTCAATTTCTTGGACTGTACCATTCCAGACAGACCGAGGTGGGAGGCCGTATTATTTTCAACATACTAGTTATAGTTCAAATTGGCTTATCCGTCGACGAAATTATAAGTTTAATTCGGATCACATTATACATACGCCGTTGGGCTGAAGTAAACATTTATATTGTATAAGAAAATAGAAAAGAAAAAAGGAAAATAAAAGGATCTACCCTGAGCGGTTCATTCGGATTTCCAGCCTACGGAAAGCGAAAGGATTCAGTATCCTTCTGATTTTTTTGAAGTCTTGTTTTAAAGTTAACCATGTCGAAAAAAGTAGTATTTATATAGGTTTCAAGAGCAAAAAAAATTGCAAACAAATATTTTCAGCACCAGGGTAAATAAAAGGGATTTTTATTTTATATCGTTGTCCAATGTATGTAAATGTATCTTGTGAATACCAAATGAATACATTTTTTAAAAGATGTTAGGAGTAACGTCGACTTAACTACATATCTGTTTTTTTTATTATAAGCACAGATAGATTAAGCAAGAGATTACACAGCTCAGTTTATGTTTTTTTAATTAAATTTTTACAAAGTATATGACAGTAAAAAGAATTACAGCAAAACTTTAGTCAAAGTACACAGATGAAATTAAAACCATTAATATTCACATGAATTCCATTCATTTATTCTTCACTCTACTATATGATAATAATTTAGAAACTGATTCTTTACCAAAACCACTTTCCTGACTGTTACCATCATAAATAAAAACACTGACAGCTTCCTATGTCCTGATTGTTCTACAGTACCTGAGTTCCCTTTCCACAGCTAGCTTTAATATGGCTCACTCCTCTGTTCCCCAAATTCCTTATTGGACCCAAGCTTAATTATTGCTCAAGAATCCAACAGAAGCAATGTTGCTGCCCAATAAAGATTTAAACTATCTACTGAACACACTCAAGACGGTAAATAAAATCATGACATCTGACAAAAAATCTCATAAAGGACAATGAAATGTTACAGTTTTAGGGTAAAGTAAAGCTGAAAAGAAAAGCTGTCAAGATAATCAATATGGCTTCTGGTCCAGATCTGTCAGTGAACCTACCTCACTGTAACTTCCCATCCTTAAAGTTAAAAAGGTATGTGTGCTTGGCTTGAATGTTTGTGTTGGAGGTATGATGGTTATTTATTGAAACAGAATTCCTGAGATATCTAATGATACAGAGCTGCACTGTGATATTTCCCTTTGATATGCCCTTCATGATCCTTATATTACAAAATAGCTGATTAGAAACAACACATGATCAAATAATTTGCACTGCACACAAAGAAAGCAAAAATGTAGACAAAAATCCAAAGACAAATCTATTTTAATAATTAAAATCCACTCTGGACCCTCAGAGGTTTTATATCCTGAGGCATTCATCCTAAAGCTCATTAATTTTGTTCTAAATGCTCTGAATAAAGTTTCGTTAGCTATGTCACTTCTTGTTTCTGTTCTTAAAAGTGTTACTTTTGACTTGATGATCTTTTTCGATCTGACAGGACTTCCTCATTTGCTTCCCTTTGTGTGCTTTATCTTATACTCCCCTCTCTGCCTCCTTCTTCACTCTACAACTTTATCACCTTATTAGAGCTCTTGGGTCTGTTAATCCATTTTTCTTTAATCCTCTCCTTCTACATTTTCTTCCCAGAGTAGAGTTCATCTATCTGGGATCTGAAGCGTTGTTGCATCTCATTCCTCTTGGCCTTCAGCGTTGGAGTGAGCAGGCCGTTCTCGACTGAGAACATCTCGGTGTGGAGGTAGATGGCCTTAACCTAAAGGACACATGTTTTTGCGGGTTGCATTAGAGGTGATGATAATGTTTTACTTTAGAAGAAAAGCATCCCTCACCTGAGCAGTCTACAGAGTTCCCTAATACTACACAGGACAAATATTTTAAATCTTAGCTGAGTCTTAAGCGACTGTTATACCTGCTCAAAGGACTTGAGACCTCCTTCCTTGCCCAGTCGCACCATGTCTTCCAAGATGGCAGCCTTGACTTCCTGCACAGAAAATAGCAAGGTACCTTAGATAAATTATGTTGTAAGCTTTTGCAGTTAACACTTAGTGAATGGATAATAATTTTTAACAATGCAACACTAAATGGATGTTTGGCTTAACTCACAACTCTTATTCAGTCTAAGCTCTAAGGTTTCAGTTCAAGGCTCAAACTCTGAGGTTCTAGTTTAAGAAAGTTGGAAACTTTTCAAAATGTTTTCCGATGTGTTCTTTTGAATTCATTTTTAAAAACCATAAAAACAAAAGACATAAGTGGGTGATGTGAAGTTGCCTGGGATCAGGGGATTTGTTAATTTCATTGTTAAAAAGCCATTGTTGACAACAAAAATCTAGCAGTCTGACTTAGGCAGAATGTTTACAGATGAGACAATGAGTTTAACTTGTATTCTTTTTACGTGTGGTCACATTTGTGAACTTCCTTCCTCATATTCTGACTGAAAAAAAAGTTAACAATAAAACTTTGTTGAAAAAGATTTTGTTTTGCTTGTTTGTTAAAAAAAACTATCTATGCACACATAGTAACTTTTATATATTTTAATGTGGAAATGTTACATTATACATTTATTACATACACTAATAAATAAAAGTGGATACTTTCACAATAGTTTGCCTTGTTTATGACACAGTTATCCTTGAGTCGTGAACGGTCTAAAGGTTTTTTTGTTATCAGGTTTGTCAAGAGGCATGTGTACAAAAATGATATGGAGTGACTGAAGCTGGGTGTTTTCATTATTGTGTCAGTTTTAGCTGTCTGTTTTTGACTTGCCTGCTTGAATGCTAACTAGTTTTCTTGCTCTCCAAAATTTAACAAATTGTGTTCAAGTACTCTAGCTGACTTGATAAAAGACTAGTCCAGTATTTGTGGTTAATTTGTTATTATGACTTAAATATATATTAGGATCAGCATTGCACAACTTTGTATTGCTTTTTGTTAATATTACTGCATAGCACATATGTAAAGCAGAAAAAAATTACATGAACTCATTTGAGATGATATCATAATTTCATGGTTTTTTATTAGCTGAGCTACAATACAATCTCTCCATGTACTCCCTAGCAACTGCAGAAATACCTCCTGCCCATCTGGTATACATGTTTAAAAAACAGGAAAATGGATTTTCAATGTGGGCACAGGAAACTGTGTTTGTGCAGTCTAAACAAAGTGTGTCCTGTAATTGAACTCTAAAAAAGTATTACCTCTTTGCCACATAGGTCCTCGTACTTTCCCTCCAATCCCAAGGTCCTCTTGGTCCAGTTGGACAGGAAGTCTGGGTCAGGAATCACCACCGCTACCAAAAATGCCTGGAGGTCGACACAAAGCAGACACATTAGTCATTGAGGTTTCCTCAGA
Source organism: Acanthurus lineatus (assembly GCA_029814665.1). Classification (NCBI taxonomy): domain Eukaryota; kingdom Metazoa; phylum Chordata; class Actinopteri; order Acanthuriformes; family Acanthuridae; genus Acanthurus; species Acanthurus lineatus. The sequence continues at coordinate 4,139,449 of JAPZDV010000026.1, forward strand.
GGGGATGCCACTCAGATTTCGGACATGACGCTTTGCTCAGGAACAATTTCACATAAACATTCAGAATTTCATCCACCTACCTGCAGACTGTCTCCATGCACAAAGACCTGTGCCACTGCACTACTCCTCGTATACACATTTTCTATCTTTTCAGGAGCTATGTACTCCCCCTGTGCAAGCTTAAAGATGTGCTTCTTCCTGTCCACAATCTTCAGACTCCCATTCTGTAAACAAACATGCAAACAGAATTAATTTAATCCACATATATTTATGAAATGCCTTTAGGCTGACAGAAATGCCGAAGATTATGAATGTATCCAAATGTAATGAACCTTGAGTGAAAATAAAATTGCATGGAGATGAGCTGAACAAAGTGTGGTTAATTAAAAAGAAATTGTAAAAGCTTAAATCAAACAACAAAAGTTAACCTACTGGAAGCCATTTTCCAATGTCTCCAGTGTGAAGCCATCCATCCGCATCAATAGCCTCTGAGGTCTTCTCAGGGTCCTTCAGATAACCCTGGAACACGTTTGGACCCTTCACACATACCTTTTGACACAAAGTAATACACAGGTATGAATGACATCCATTATGAGAAATATAGAAACTTCAAGAAGTCTGTTTGTCTTTGCGATGTACCTCTCCCTCCCCGTTCACAGCCATGTAGTTCATCTCAGTCACATCCACCAGTTTGACTGTGTTACAGGGAAGAGGAGCTCCAACATGACCTGTTTAGATGAGGTTCAGTTTGACTCTTGTAAAACTGAGTAATTGGTCAGTCAGTCACTTTTGAAAGACTTTGAACACTGCCTAAATATTTGATTGCACCTCATTAATACACAACAGAGCAAAAAATATATCAAAGGTACAGTGATATTTAGACATTCAATACGGAAATGTTACATTTGTACATTTAAGTCAAGCAGTTTTGTCACTTATTACCTGCAGTCCAGTCCCCGGGCATGGTCATCGTGCAGCCAGCAGTACATTCCGTTTGTCCATAGCCTTCGTAGAACTGAGACAGAGGAAAAATTAGGACTACTGTGACTATTAACACAAGATTATGCAATGTAGAACTAATTGGAAACAGAAAAATGGCTTGGAATATTAGTGACTGTAGTACATTAAGTTAGACAGGAATAGACAAGACAACATGTGAATCAAGGTCCAAGTCTTGTTACCTGACAGCCTGTTGCAACTCTGAGGAAGGTGAGGACAGTAGGAGAGACGGGAGCAGCTCCTGTTACCATGAGACGCACGCGACCTCCCAGGCTGGCCTGTAGAGGGCAGCATACTCATCAATGGTTGAAAGCTCTATTCTGCTTTCCAAACAAACAAGTAATGCTTTAAAAAAAAATCCCATCAACTACATCTGTTTGAGTATGATAATACTGCTGTATATCTTTTGCGTTTTATAATCAATGCCTTCTTGGAAAAAGAGAAAAGTCCATTGGATGGGAAAAATATGTAAATGTTTATAAAACAGAGGGTCAGGACTAATGTAAGAATGGATTTCTGTTAAAAATGTTTGAAAAAAATTCCAAAAATGTGTTTTTGTTTACTGCCTTATTGTTAACAGTAAAAAAATGTCTGAGCTTTTCTCAACTTAGGGTTAAACCACAATTTTAAAAGGCAAAGCACTTATTTTCAAATGTACAATTAAGAACAAGTTTTCCTGTGCAATCAAATTCATCCTTTGCCTTCCACAAATAATGAATCATATTTTTTTGGATTTCACATGAATGAAGCCTGGGCAACAGTAATTAAACATCTGAAACACATACAAGGTTTTAAAAAAAAAAAAAAGTTACTTCATTTGGGTATGGACTGTCCATGTCATCTAAAAGCATCTTTAAAGCCTCACTGCATATCACTCTGTATGAATCTGATCAAATCTTGGTCACAATCCGAGTCAGATGACACCGTATGACATCAGTTTGTGGCCGGTCAGATTGTACCATAAATGCACTGTGCATCATAGTCCTTTACAGGGGCAAGTCAACAGCTGGTGTCATTAAACTGCAAATCCACCAGGGGTCACTTTAAGACTAAAGATAGCCTTTTTGTGCACATTGTATTAACTCAGTTGACATAATGTAGACATTTTATACATTGTGGAAAAACAATTCCTGGAGATGCAGCACTCAATCATACAGTGACATTACAGAGGATAATAACTGTGCTGGTTCTGTGTACCTGGACTTTCCTGAAGATCAGTCGATCCCAGATACTGTCTCTCCTCACAATGCCTTTCATCATCTCTGCCTCCTTCCTCCTGTAGGCAAATCCCAGCAACCAGCGCTTCAGAGAGCTGTTGGCCTGCCCAAAGATCTACAGACACACACACACACACATACATATAGGCTTACCATATATCAGAAGGAGCCACAGTCTTGATATTTATGCCACATTCATTGACTATAAATGACTTTATCTTAAATTGTCATTATAAGTGGGGTCGGAGATTCAGATGTATACATGCTGCCTCAGCTTTGAGCTAACACTCCTGTTTATTGAGTTATAATCCTCATGCCCACCTACCCTATCATATATTCTGTTCAGGAGTCGGGGTACCACAGGGAACACAGTCGGTCTCAGTGTGCTCAGGTCATCTGAGAGCAAACGGATGTCTCCCTGGAAATAACCAATCTTGGCTCCATGTACTAACATCACTCCCTGTCAGAAGGGAAATGTTCAAAAATCACCATAACTCCTTAGAACATCATATTCTGCAGGCTGACACACAGGGTTTGTTACAAAGTCTTTCACAAAGGGTGACTACAGGGACTATAGGAACTTAGGGAACGTACAGTACCTGTACTACTCTCTCAAACATATGAGCCAAGGGCAGGTAGGAAATATGGACATCGCTGGGACTCAATGGACAGTAAGCCTAAAACATACACACACACAGACAGAAATACAAACACACCAAGGGCATGACCCAGACAGACAGATAGGGAAACACACATGTACACAGACGGGAAGGGAGAGCAGTCAGTGATAATGTTTGTACCTCCACCACCCTCTCAAACATGTGGGCCAGAGGCAGAAAAGACAGCATGACATCTTCTGAAGTGGTTTGAATGTAAGACTGAAGAGAGGAAAGAGAAGGGATGAGAGATTACCCAACACCCTCACTCTTCATACAAACAATGTTTTATTATTTTCTTCTGTAAAGTAGTCTAGTATGACTAGACACTCCTTTCCTTCTCTCTGCCCCCAAGTCCATTAAAATCTATAAAGTGAAATCCCAAACAAATTGCTCTAATCTTTTGCCCCATTGTTCTTGTTCTCCTGGTATGATCATATTCAACATTACTAAATTCCTCTCAAGGCACATTTTAAACTATGTACTCTATTGAATAATATATTGTTTAACCAGTGCTGTCAAAGTTAAAGCGTTAATTTTGCAGATTAATCTAAAATATTTAACGCATTAAAAAAAAAAAAAATAACGTAATTAACGTTTTGTTTACTTCCGGTGGCGCCTGACCCATAACCTTTGCTCACGTGTGCAGGCACACCAGGCAACCCGAGCCGTCCTGGCTAAAGCGCAGTCTATGGCGCAAAGATGGATAAGGACAGACTTTTGGGCGGAAAGTTTCATTTTAAAAAGCCATTAAGATAGCCTTTGAATTTAAATATACTTTCTTTGTGTTGATTCTACATTAATTTCATGATTTTTCATAAATAAATATCCGCTATAGTCTCTTAAGTAGAAAAAATGTGATTAATCGCGACTAATTACAGAAAATTGTGCGATTAATTAGTTAAATTTTTTAATCGATTGACAGCCCTATGTTTAACATAGTTTTTTAGCATAAAAACCCCCTAAAAAGGGATAGAAGCACAACTCCCCCTCTCCCTCCTAATCTTTTTGCAGTCATGTCCCACTAATGCTTGCTGCTGACTTCTCCAGACCCTTTTGCTTTCCTGCCTCACAGGTTCCTAAAGATCTTGAGGCGTGGTTGCGACAACAATTGTGGTTCTGCTGCCTGACACACCCTACAATTGTTGTTGCTGTTTGTCATACTTTTCTTCTTCCTCCTCATTATTTACAAGTGTTATTATTATTACTATTATAAGGAGTAGTAGTAGTAATAGTAGTAGGTGTAGTCGTAGTAGGTGTAGTAGCTTTAGTATTAGTGTTATTATATTCTGCAGCCACGACATGTAAGGCATGAAGGCATGGATGACCTGTGGTTTTATGATGTGATTTTAATTGGAACAAAATGAGAAAATTACATTTTTAATTTAAAAGAAACTCTTCTGATTAAAAAAGGTTAAAATAAAATGAAATAAACAAAAAAAATCTCTCTCATCCAGCACCTTGTGATCTAAAAGTGCATGTGAGGCAGGAAAATAAAAGAGGGAAAAAAAGAAGGAAAAAAAGTGAAAGAGGAATTAGAGAGCAAAGTATAACAAAGAAAACAACTCTCCTCTTTATCTCTCCTCTCCTCTTTATCACTGTAACTTTAACTGCAGTATTATTTCAGCACCTCACCTCTGTTACTTTTATGAAGGCTGAGCAGTTAGACACAATATTTCCATGTGTCAACATAGCTCCCTTTGGGTTTCCTAAAGACAAAGCAAACACACACACCTTTAGAGTTGAAGTATTTATGTTTTATAAACTTCAGATACATCTGGAAAATGAGTGCAGTTTCATGTGTGTGTTTTGTGTGTGTAACCTGTTGTTCCGCTGGTGAAGCAGATGATAGCCATGTCCTCAGGTTTTGGAGGCTGGAGGGACGGGGTAAAAATAGTCAAATAATGCCACATAACACATTACATCATCAACATTTTAATACTGACTGAATGTGTTTACTCACCAATGGTTTGTGATGGTGGGCTTTTCCAATAGCCTGTGCAACAAGAAAAGCATATGAATTAAGTTATTATGGATTAAATAATTTAAACAGACAAGATGAGACACAACCAAACAATACAAGTAAATATGCAAAAACCAACAAGTTGAATGGAACAAATCTAATGAGAAACAGAAAGTGGCATACATATTTTGAAAATAGGCACAATATAACCAAGACAGAAACTGAGGAAACAATGAGACAAAATACTTAAAACTAAAAACAGAGGTATGAACAAAAAAGTAACTGGCCATTGAAAAAGGCAAAGAACTGATTCAGGTGTCATAAAAAGACGGCAGACCGGACAAAGGCTGCTTGCTCACCTCCATCTCCTGCAGGCTGAGGATTTGGATTCCAGCCTGTTCGCCCCTCTTGACCAGATCAGTGCTGGGGGTCTCCATTAAGACAATGGTTTTCAAAGAGTGCTCCTTGTCTTTAACACAGTCCAGTACCAGGTTGACTTTATTTACCACGTCACACACTATAGTTGTGATGGAAGCTGCAGAAACAACACAAAAACATATGCAGGGATATCAGGTCTGCTGCACTTCTTTCACCAAAGACAGAAAAATGGGCTGAAGTGGATGAATGTTTCCTTCATAATTATGTTTTACCTTTGTCTATAATATAGTCGATGGCATCTTCTCCCAGTGTGTCGTACAGGGGGACGGACACCAGAGAATATGTGTAACATGCCAGCTCACTGAGTGCCCACTACACACACACACACACACACACACACAAAAACAAGCAATAGAGGACACTCAATTGACTAAATAAATAGGAGAAAAATATTAAAAACATTATAGAATTTATAAACATTCCTGTGTTAACCTGAAGCAGTTTTTAGAAGCTTAATGTCGGTCTTTATTTCACTTTTGAACGATCCCAATGATTACATGAGTTTCAAAACATTAGCCTTGTTTTTTTCAAGTGTAAGTTTGTTGACAACTCAGAAAAATTGGCACCATTAAATTAGCCAAATTAGCTTTTAGCAGAAGTAGTCACTGGTTTACTTTGATTCAGAAGAAAACCAAAGAACTTGGTGATTCTTATATAAGTTCTGAAGCTATAAAGAGAATCTTTTTTTCTCTGATTCCTAAGAAGATTTTTGGATGTGTATACAAAATGAACATCTGAGATTATGATATCTTTGGTAGGTATAAGTCACACTGAGTCTAATGTGCATGTTTGTCTATGGGTTTATACTTGATGAGTTATTCATCAGTGAGTGAGGGAAATTTTTGATAAAAATTCCAGCAATCAAGCTCTCTAGGTGAAGGGCATGTGTCTGTACCTCAGGTCTGTTCTGTGAGAAGATGCCAATGTGGGGATCGGTGGTCTTGGAGTGTCCTCTCTGAAGAAATGCTGAGCCCAGATTCTCTGCTCGCTCCCTTACCTTACACATACACATACATAAACACATAAACACACAGACACACAGACACACAGACACACACAGACACACACAGACACACACAGACACACACAGACACACACACACACAAACACACAAACACACACACAGAAGAAAGAGAAG